>CM062853.1:47269-1261435 GCA_031772225.1 Eubasilissa splendida | reverse complement strand
AGCCTAATATTTAAAACTTATTTAAAGACATTAAAATAGTTCTAAAATAATATCTCTTACAAACTTTTGGGTGGGTTTAATTTAATTATGTGACCTCTCATACCGACATTTCAACCCTTTGACCCCTGCGATGGAATCCAAAACGTTACCCAAAGAAGTCAGGTACACGTGAAGAAACAGGTTAGAAGATTCTGTGTGGGCTAAAAAATTATAGTACTTAAATATCTTTAAAATATATCATATATCATCAGGCAATATTACTGAATGAAAGCAATATTCGACGTCACTAAAAATATCGTTCAAAGATAGAGACCTAAATTTGTAAATAAAACGTAATCGTTCCACTCAATTTTGAGATTTCCAATTTGAAATTGTATATCTTGCCAATTATATCTAGCCTACATATTACGATTTGCTGACGTTCAAATCCCTTTAATACCACTGTCTGGAATGACTGAAAATGTGCAGAATCAGCCTCGTTTCACTATATTAAAAGGAATTCTACATAAGCGAGTTGAGTTTTTTCCTCTTTTATCGCTCGCCCTTTCCTCTCCCCCACTCCGCCACTCCTCTGCCCCACTACCCCCAGCGTATCGCCCAACTTTTACAATAATTGAACCGTTTATTTAGGTTTTATTGCCCTCACCGTGCTCCCTAGAAAGGCCTTTACGCCTGTGTGTGTGTGTGTGTCTGCCCTCGATTTAAATTGTTTCATCGGATTTGAGCTCCCGGGACGCAGAGGTGATTGCACAAGGTGGACTAATAAATTTCACCCGTATATCGGAGAAACACTGGAATCGCGAGCCAAGTATATTTCAGGAAAAAACCTTCCCATTAGACGATTAGAGTTTTGAACAGGTAGCAGATTTCTTCAATTAAGCTTTTCCTCCACAAATCATTTTCAATAATTAAGTCACTTTTTTCTTTTAAGTAATGATGATTACTTATTAACTTTCACGTATAACTAACGTATGTCACGTATCCTAACAAATCTCGACAATTTACTTATCTCAACAAATTTATTATCTCTACAAATTACAAGTATAAAAAGATTTTTTTTTGTAAATGAGCCTAAACCACAACTGATGCTAGGTTACTCAGTAAGAGATATGAAATTTTACTACTTTTCTTTGAACGTAAGATACTAAAAAGAATATTTGGTGCCAAAAATTAAAACAAGTGTGGTATATATCGACCTTTCCTACGTAAACCATTTTGTATCTATTTTGCACGTACTTGAAATATTTTTAAATGGCTATAATTTTTAATATTATGTTTACTAGTACCTACATCATAGAATACAATATTTTTTTTAAAAATCTGGCATGTAAATAAGTATCAAATACACGCGAAGTACTAAAATTATTAAAAATGACATTTTTTACTTACGATACTTTACGTATGAGAGGTCGATATTTATACTGTAATCACAAATTAGACGCAAAATTTTGTGAAACCAACATTGTCCAAGTTATTTCACGGCTGATGTGGGTTGGACACGTTCAACGAACGAACGACCAGCGAATAAAGTTTTTTCTGAAAAACCGAAGTAGTGTTGGTGAACCTAAACTAATTGTTAACGTATTTTGAAACACTATCATGATGCAGTACTAATAGCGAATGATGAACAAGAACTACAGAGTCTAGTGAGTAGAATGCGATGCATATAAAGTAAACTTACCTTATTATGAATGTCTACAAGTTAAAAATGATGGTATATGAGAAAGAGGAAAGCAAGATACTGTGCAAAATACTTGTAGGTAATTAATGTTTGGAACAAGTAGATGAGTTTGACATCGAAAGTAGGGTGACTACAGGGAATAAAGTGAACGGCGCTGAACCGAGGCAAAACTCGCGATACACAATGGAGTTCTGGTACTAACACTGATGTGTAGAAGTGAGGCCTGAAGCTGGTAGAAGAGGAACGAAAGTAGACTGAATGCCGTGGAAATGAGATGAGAAATGAGACTTCGGCGTATATGTGACAAATCTATTTATGACAGAGAAACGAATGAAGAAATAAGGAAAGAATATAAAGTTGATGTTAATATAATGAGCAAGACTAAGAAAGGATCACTTAATATGAAGAATTTACTATTGTAGAACGTATCACTGTCGTCATTAAGTTTGACGTCTTATGACGCCTGAGGAACAGCTTATAAACAAATTCTATGACAGATACGAAGTGCTAAATCTAATCATGTTAATGACATTGAAAGCATTTAATTGATTGCTCATCCTTAGTGGCTTACCTGGCAATATTGGAGAATTATTAACTTGTTATCGGTTAAAGTCTATGAGTTCTAGCAATTTACATTTTAGTGAATTACATATTTTCTCTACTTCCCTTCTTAGTATCCTGCTGTTTTCTCGCAGAGATAGTCAGACACGATAAAGCATCGCATTATGTACTAAAATGGCCCGTGTCAACGGGATGAGATTCGATGGGATTAATCTCAGTAGCTATCATAAACAGTTGCTGAAATTTAATCTAAGGAAGATTTTGACTCACCGACCAGTTTAAGATTGTTAGATAGGGATAAAAACTCAAAACTTTTGTATACGTCATTAGATTCAATAGCGATACCCGACACGTATGCATAAATGTCTCCTAGAGCTATTGATACTTTCAAATATTTATTCTGGTACGATAAACAGAAGACATTGAATTACAAATATTTATTCCATTTTAACTGCTACTGGAGAGATTTAAAACCTTAATGGTCAATAGACTGATAATTTTTTACATTCGGTGTATAGCAAACGTAAGAGGCACGAGACGGCAAATCTGTGAGACTCTGTGTGTACACAATACTCTACGAAGGCCGAGAGTTGTCTCCATAGGAACTTATGGGAGCATAATCCCAGTCTCAGAAACTGTTCCTAGTCGAAATCTCATAAAAATGTTATCTATGGACTCGGGCTATAACTTACGAATATATAGTGTTCACAGATACAACAATCTTTGCAACGAATATATTCTTCACCGCCATTCACTATCGTAATATATGTAACAATGCTGTTAAAATAGCGAAATAATTATTTTACAAAGATTTATTAGAGAAAAATAATAATGACTTAAGAAAAACCAGGAACATAATCAGGGACATTACCCACCCTACGCGAGAAAAAAAATCGAATACCACAAGAATCCTACCTGATAAATTCAACAATTTTTTTAGTTTAATAGGTCAATGTCTAGCTAATAAAATTCTCCTGAAACTAAATGTCACCGAAACTCAACGCAGTAAAAGAGTTATATTACAAAAGAAACACAAAATTCTATATTTCTTAATCCAGCAAAAATCGAAGAATTATTAACAATAATTAGTAATCTAAAAATCAATAGCTCCCCAGGAATTGACTCGATTACGAGCAACTTTTTAAAGAACACAAAAGATCACATAATCAAACCATTAGGCTATATTTGTAATCTCAGTATGTCCACGGGCTGTTTCCCAACCGCCCTCAAATATTTTTTTGCCTGTTCTATCTTCGAAAAGGGAGATCCTGGTGATGTATCAAACTATAGACCGATTTCATTACTCAGTGTTATTACAAAAAATGTTGAAAAAGTCGTTTATAAAAGAATTACAAATTTTATAGATAAACATAAACTGTTAAGTAATAACAAATACGATTTTAGAAAAAAAATATCTACAAAAAATGCCGTCATTGCACTCACTGAATATGTAACATACAATCTTGAACAAGGCGAGCATTGTATTAGCGTCTTCCAGGATTTAGCCAAAGCATTCGAAACTGTTTCTTTCCCTATTCTTCTGCAGAAACTAGAAGCTTTGGGTATTAGAGGAGTAGCTCTAGATTGGCTTAAAAGTTATCTAACGTAAAGACAACAAGCAGTTAAAATTGATAATGAAATGAGTCAGTACTCTAAAATCACTTTTGGAGTCCCGCAAAGGAATGTTCTAGGGGTCACCCGTTCTCTGTTATATATAAATAATTTGTATGAATTTGGGTCTCGCCAATGGGAAAACTGTTACATTTGCTGATGAGTTTCGTGGAAAAACATGCGACGAAGTTTACGGATATGCTGGAATTGTATTACAAAAGGTTAAATCTTGGCTTGAAATCAATCTTCTCGCATTAAATATTGATTAAAGTAAATACATATGTTTCAGTATCAATAAGGCTATTAGTCCAAATCTCAATAATTCGTTAAAAGTTCATAATTGTAATACTAACACTACTCTACCTTCATCACATTCATCATACATAGCATGCAAATATAAAGGACTAGAGAGAGTAAAAAATATTAAATACCTTGGCATTTAGATTGACCAACTCTTGAACTGGTCTGAGCATATCAATAAACTTTGCGTTCAATGAAGAAAGCTGACATTCTTCTTCAGATGTTTTAAGAATGTTCTAGAGAAATGTATGCTGAAAACAATATACATTGCTTTCTGCCAATCTCTTTTATATTTTCATTCCAGCAAAGAGCACATTCATCAATATCCATCTCATAATTATGCTACGAAAGCAAAAAAGAATAGGCTCACCATGAAGCTTAAAATGAAAACAAGCTTTGGTCAATCCTTCCATATGTTTCTGGCCCCCAAAGCCTATAACATTTTGACGAGCAATATGAAACAATTCTCGATGGACTAACTCAAACACCATCTCAGAAGCTAGTTGTTGGGTGTTGGCAGAAAAGAAACTGAGTAAAGATTCATAGAAATGATCACTTGAACAGAACAGCATTTAAATAAATATCAGATATCTCATAGAGATGAAGTTATTTTATTATATTTTAAAGGAATGATGTTATAGAAAATATGTGGGGTAATTTCAGGACTTTGTCTCCATGAAATATCTGATATTTATTTAATAACAGTGCCTTTATAGGTAAAAATCCAGTAATTGTGTGTTCTTGGACATATTAAAATATTGCTAGAACATCATTTCTTTATATTCATTTTTCTGTTTTGCATAGTGTTTCAATCATGGGACAGCGAGAGTCTAAATTAAATCATTATGTTATTAGAATTCTTTTAAAACCCTGTTTACTTCATTCCTAATGTTTTTGGTTTAGATAACCATTATTAAATGGTTTTCATATTTAAATGACAACGGATGAACCTGTCTCCTGTAGTACAGACTTCGGTCTAGTTAATGAGACAGTGAACATCTCTTACATTATGAAGCTTGTTCGCCTTTTTTGTTTATTTATAAGAATGTTTATAATATATAATATGTACGTGTATTAAAAAAAGAATAGAATAAATGAATAAAAATAAAATTTCGCTAGCAGACGAATTATCTCATTATTTAACAGCTGGGTCATTATTTAATAAATTTCATTTTAGAAACTGCACGATTTGTAGTTTGTGTGGGTGAAACTGTAATTTATTTTTCAAAATAACTGATTTTTTATTCCAGTACACACTGCAATCTTCCTTATCGATTTACGCAGATTGCTCATAATTTCACGTCGAACTTGAGCCACATTTTCTGGCATCGCTGCTGACGTTGATGTTCCCGGAGGAGTTTGATTAACCATTGTCCCTTCTTGTCTGAACTTTTGAACCCAACACCAGATAAGTTGCGAGCTCGGCCCATCACTTACTAGTTGAATATTAAAGTGAGTACAAAAAGCGCGACGCGCATGAACCAATGAATCACCGTACTTTAAGTATTGCTCAACCGCAAACGCGCGGTGCGCTCCCGACCAGTGACTCATTGCGACTGGAAAATCCGTAAATCACGCGCGCCGAACAGTACCCCTCCTACTTACCTCACCGTGATGGTTTACGAGCAATTACAATTTAATCTTGATTTTTTTCCGCTAGACACACAGCATTTACAATGTGTACATGTTGTAAATGCAATAGAATACATTATATATAATATATAACGTAAGTTTGTTGAGGTAAAACGATTGGCGGTGATTTTTCATCGGTAAAGCATTCGACGGTGAATTGGCGACTGGTGAATATTCATAATACAATATGTAGTGAGTATAAATCGTTTTAGAACGGAGATCAAGTAATGTTGAGTCGCCTTCAGGTGAGTGTCCGCCATGTTGGTTGCACGCGACATTAACAACTTACTGTTGACGGAAGAGCATCCGACAGACGAAGAGTTGACTCATTACCCCGAGTCACGCCACAACGCTAACACTAGGGCGAGTTTCTAAGTTAAAACAATAGGTAGCACACTGCAACTAGGTATTGCAAACACGTTATCTACAGCAGTCTAATTATTTATCGTTTTCGTATGCAATAATTACTTAATTAATTAATTAATATAAAAAATTGATTTCTCAAATTTCCTTACATTTAATTTGATATAATATATTAATTCTGTTTAAATACATTATGGAAATACATTACATGAAATCAGATAGCATACCTAAAATAAAAGATACCTAAATTTTATATGTGTATGTACAAAATAAGTTAAAGCACCATCTTATGAACCTCTGCCGGTCGATGTTACCAAGCCGTGAGCCATGATTACAAAATATGTGATAATAATAATAGTAAATATACAGATGCTTCGATATTAATGGAATTTCACTAGGTTTTTTCTTAAAAACAAATTATGTGTTTATCTCGAAGGGTGATGTGTAAGGGATGGCGCAGTAATTATTAATTTATCATCACCTTAGACGGTATCATGGTACTTAACTAAATATAGAAAAAAAAGCAATCAATCGTCTAGAAAATCATTTATGATTATGAATTTATCTTTTTAAATCGTATCCAGTTTTGACATCGCATTCTTTGCCAACCCGAATCGTCTTCGTAATTCGGCCACAAAACCATCATTATCAGATAGATAGAATCTAAGAAAAATTAAGTTAAACTTAATCTATGTACACATATTATAACTACATAGTTAAACTTTTGTTAACGAGGCTAAACATTATTATTGAAGCAATCATTATAATAGACATTACATAAATACGTTTAACTTTTTTTAATTAAATCCAAATTCTGGATAGACAAGCACAAAAAAATCGACGTCATCATCTAAAGGAAAGGAAGTGAATAGTTGAAAGGCGAACTCCTCGGGGGTGAAACAACAAAGCCGGCTCGGAAGACGCGCAAATAAAATATTGATAGCAGAATCGTTCCGGTCTCCGAAGTGCTCCATTCCTGCTGTCCTGATCCTGACGACCGTTTTCTTGAAAGCGTTTTCATTTTAACAAGCCCTTAGAGTTGAAAAGTCAGGGCTTATGTGGCCCTCTGAATGGACATGAACATATTCTTGGCGATTTTGAAAATCCAGGATGTTGTGTGAGGCAAATATAATACGGGCTTGAAATTAAACTTGTTAAAAAACATTTTTTTACATACATACATATTTTTGTAAGAAAACTGATATTTTGACTCTAATCTTTCGATTTTTCAATACAGATCGCATTCTTACACAGATTTAAAAAAAAAACTATATTTTAATGATACAACGCTATTGTATTATATTTATTGTAATTTGGCAGACATTGTATACAATTTTTGATTATATATTATACCATAAATGTAGTTTGATGGTTCGGGAAATGGTCGAATCCTTATGGTAAATGAAGTAATTTAAGCATCTTTACATTAATCAAAAGTATTGACAGAATTGCCACATCTCAAAAATGTATTATATATTTTCGTATCAAAAAAATAAAATGTTCCAAATTACTGGAGATAAAGTAATTTCAAGTTTATTGAGTTTAATTAATCTTAATGTTGTCTAGAATCTAGTCGTTTTAAGTTTAGTGAATCTCAGTTAATTAATAAAAGAATGACAATACGATATATCTAGAATAAGTTTTATTGCCCCGGCGATCCGGCAACTTTCAACTCCGCTCGTTATAAAAACTATTTAAATTATTTAAAAAATACATTTAAATATAACTATAAAACTCATACAAATTTAGACAATTTTTAAATTTTCTGACAATAATTTTATTTCGTACTTAACATGTATCTAGAACGATTCTCCAATAATTTTGATAAAATTTAAGGCCCGTCTTTACGGATGGAGACACGATTAGGTAATCTCGCAGATTTAGTTGAGATTTATCTCAATACCATGCATACGAATTAAGATTTTAATAAGCCTGAGATTGGAAGGAAGAGAAAAAACTCAAATCAGTGTACACGACATTCTACTTGACAGCGAGATTAGACACTTTCACGCTAACGTCCACTAAAACCACTACAGATATCTACAACTATCTATTCTGAAAGATTAGACATGTTATTAAATATTGTCATTAGTATAAGGCGATATATTACAAACATTTTATAATAGATTCAAAATCACCCCTACAAATTACGAACGACAATGACATTTGACGTTTGGCGCACAACAGACGTAAAGTGAGGCACAAAACGGCCAATCTTTGAGATATGGTGTGTACATGTGGATTATAAAAGATGAGAGCAAAATCCGTATCTCAGAGATTGTCTCGAGTTGATAATTTTCTAAAAATCTCATTCGTGGAGATGGCTCATTACTACGGACGCGAATGTTAAATAATGTAACAAAAGTAATTTACTCACTTCGGTATAAACCTAATATTAATAATTGGGCGAGGATATTGTGAAATAATATAGTTAAATACTATGCAAATAAAAATTTAAAATTTAAAAATTTACGAATAGACAGACAGAAGCCAAAAATAGTAATGAAATGTTGTAAATGTGTCCAGCGGAAAATTTGTAAGTTTAATATTAAATAAAAAATTATAATATGATTCTCATATATTTTATTTATACGAAATGAAGTTTAACGATGCGGATTTTACGTTTTATAAATAATATTGTCTAAATGAAGTCTATTTCTCTCAAGACACTTGCAATCGGATTCTTAAATTTGCGAACACGCGAGAGCAAAGCGTTGGTTCATTGGCAGCACCTTCACGGCAGATATTTTCTTGTAGGGTCTGAATTGTTCGAGAATTGTTGCTGTAAACTCTCGACTTAAGATATCCCAACAAAAAAAAGTCACACGGTGTAAGGTCCGGTGACCGAGGTGTCCAGGGTATGTCTCCGTACTTGCTGATTAATTTATTGGGAAAAATTCTCCTCAGCTTCTCCATTGAAACTCTAGCTGTATGTGGAATGGCCCCGTCTTGTTGAAATTATATTCTGCTGTTAAACACAAGAAATAGCTACAGTTGCTGTACCAAAAACTTGCCGATCATTTAGTAATACACGTCAGCAGTGACTGTCTCTCGCTGGTTAAAAAAATAACGACCAATTATCCCTCGGGCAGAAATTGCACAACACACTGTCGTTTTTGGACAATGCAAACGTTTTCGATAGCGTTCCCTTGGATTATTGGGGTACCAGTATTTCATGTTTTTTTTATTAACATAGCCATCGATGTAAAAATGTGCTTTGTCAGTAAACAATACGATTCCAAGCGTTAGTGCTGTTCCAAAACGTTCCATCATCATTCTCACTAAGGTTTCACTTAAAGAATTATCATTTTCGTTGAGAAACTGCACGATTTACAGTTTGAATGGATGAAATTGAATGTCGGGAGCACACCGCAAACGCGCGGTGTGCTCCCGACCAGTGACTCATTGCGACTGGCAAATCAGCAAATCACGCGCGTCGAACAATACCCTCCTACTTACCTCACCCGGATGGTTTACGAGCAATAACAATTTAATCTTGATTTTTTTCCGCTGGACACTTTTTATAATAACAACGGGTTGTTCGGTTAAGTAGTGCGTACAGAGTTGCATATATTTTATTAAAATAAAATGTACTCATGTCCCTACACCATAATTTATAATAATTTTTGTGTTTTCTATTCCGGAAGCGATTATTTGCACAATAAATATGTAGGTACTACGGTCATTCTTGTAAAATAAATATTAAATATATATATATAGTCAAACGTTAGGTTTCGTTTTAAAAACACGGTAATTCTCGAATTTTGAATGTATTATTTATTGTAATACATAATTCACTAATTTTCTTATATTACCTATAATACTATAATAATTTCATTTATTACTATTAATTATCTCTTTTTGTTTAATAATATGTCAGTATTGTTATATACAAGTGAGTTAACACCTTTTTTTAAAATTATTCAGTAGCGGATTCTGAAATGAGAATTTCCTATCTATATAGTTGATTGGAAAAAAATTGTAAATAAATTATTATAGAAATGAATTAGTGGTTTAGTCATATTAACGAATGAATACACAACAACACAGCACAAATGATCTGATGTGACTAGATAAACAAATGAAATATAAGCATTTATAATAAATGTATAAATGTGGATGAGGAAAGGGTTATACTATTTACATAATCCCGCGGAAAAACGGCGTGATGGCAAATTGGTTTTAATTTAAGATATACATATTGACATGACTTTACGGTTGAAATAATGACACTGTATTTAAAAATAATAATTAAACCCTCGATGCTCTCAACTAGCCCTAGGGCACGTTTCTGAGTGTACGCTTAATACTCGTAGATGCACTAAAAAGTAATGCTTCAAACTTTTGATATCTATATTATTTTAATGATCATTATATTTTTAATGAAAACAATTTAGTTGTGAAGTTACAATTTCAGAATATAGTGGAAAGGGTCCAGGTCTGAATTCCGGTAGCAACAAAATATATTTTCGATAAATAGATTTTTTTGGTATATTTTTCTGATTGAATCATGTAATTTGTATTGATTAATATATTTTTTAATTATCACTAAAACAAAAACTATTACAAAACTCTTACAAATATAAATGTTAAAAGTAAAATAAATAGACGTTGAGTTTCTGTACCAGCTCCATTCAAAGACTGGCAAATAGAAATAAAACGGAAAACAATGCCGAGACAAAGCTTTCAGACTTCCTTGGTAAGAGACGCTGTAGTAATTACCTATCAATAATAATTATTATATCACCGCTGCTCGATGCCTGGGACCAGACGAGGAATAATAATTATTACCTGGAGTGGAGAAATTAAGTCTATTTTGTCGACAACAATGGGGTCTTATTAAATACGTTAAAGACCTGACTGTTTGCACAATATTTTTAATTCACTATTTGTAAATGAGTTTCATTTCAATAATGATTTTAATTATTATGACGATGTTACTTATTTATAGATATCTTTATTTGGTGAAAACAGCGATAGTCAATTCAATTCCAATCAATCAACAATAATTAATGAAAATTACCTTTATTGTTTTACTCATATTCATTTTGGTACAAGAAAGTGAATGTACAAGGACAGATTTATATTACTTAAGGTATATGTTCACGAAAAGAGACAACCTCATAGGTTTAGTTGAGATAAATCTCAATACCGTATACATGTGATAAGATTTTGATCTCGGGATAAACTCAGAGATCAGCTTGAGATTGTTAGAAAGAGACGAAAACTCAAACCACTGTACACGGGGTACGTTCTGAGATTTGATATGTGCACATAAACGTTACCTAAAACTACTATAATTCCCTACAACTATCTATTCTGAAAGTTAAATTTAAGTAATTTAACATTAATATTAACATAAGGTCTTAAATTACAAACATTTATTGCGTTTTAACTGCTACTGAGGTGATTCAAAATTACCCAAATGACGACAATGATATTTAACGTTTAAGGTACGAGCGTTAAGAAAGACGCGAGATGGCAAATCTCCGAGACACAGTATGTAAACGGTGAATACGAAAGCCGAGAGTTCTGTCTAAAGCATCTCATGAGAGTAAATTTCATATCTCAGAATTGTCTCGAGTCGAGAATCTCCTAAAAATCTCTTCCGTGGATACGGACCATGAATTGCTATCTTGTGTACAAGATCAAAAGGCTGCTTTATCTCATTAGGATTAACTCAAAATTCTAAATGTTGATATTCGTGGTTTAACATTTAATATGTTTCATAAAACCAATAGTATCAATACCCACATGAGAAGACCGGGAAGCCTTCGAGCATACAGATATCTTAAGTCAACCGCGATCTTAAAGATTTGAACATGACAAGGGATGCAACTCAAAGCAGAATAAAGTAAAATGATAAGAGTAGCCGACCCCAGATGAACGGGATAAGGCGAGGACAAAAAGTGTTTGCTGTGTCGGAGGTAACGCAAAAGAAAGATAACATTTTTGTTATGAAACGACAAGACTTTATTGATTGGTAAAAGATCATGTTTATCTGAAACGCATTACACAAAAATAAGTTTATGAAAATGGGCAAGCATCTACATTCCCCGGCAGCCATCCCCGCCGAACTACAGCTTTGTCCCAAACTACGGTAACCATTTTCCCGGGATAGACATCCCTTTAATGGCGGAGAATAACAATCAAACCTCCCCCCTGTAGTGGTGCTGTTTTACCTTTATTATTCAATAGATGGATATAAAAGGCGTCATTAAGTTTAACGTCATTTGAAATGGAAATGGCGCTCGAGATGTTGCGGAATTCAGCGTGTTGTCTAATCAAATAATCACTGGAGAATTTGGTTAAGAACATCGTATTACAGAACGAAATTCGATGTTAAAATCACATTTGGTAGATTTTAATATATAATACAGTCTTAGTATTTGGACAACGTAGCGTGTGACCATGGGTGATGTTTTATAATTGTTTTTTTTTCCGTTAACTTTAAGGATCGTCAAAAGATATAAAAGGCAAATATTTTACTCCTCTATTTTTTTTAATGTCTTCTCTGTCATATTATTCCTCTATAAAATAGTGAGCAAAGAGAATTCTACTTATTTTTTACGTTCAATGATGTAACATCTACTTTAAAAATGTTAATTCATTAAAACGAATGAATAATCAAATGATAAAATAAACCAGCAAATTTTAAAAATAAATTTAAATAATATTCAGAATTTGTGCGCGTCAATAAGAAATCACTTTCGCACGCACTAATATGAATGTTCCTATATCGTTTGATTTTGGTAATCTAAAATGAATTATTGTTGTCATTTTGTTTCCACTAACCCCCTCGCTTCCCGTCCGAGCCCGGCACGAGTGCCAGCCGATGCACCGAGTGTCGCCGCGTGACGAATTTGGTAGACGTACCGATCTTGTTGGGAACAATATAAAATTCAGCGATTTAATTATTAGTATATCGTGTGTTCTACTACTTTCATGCACATAAATGTAATTATGTGTGAAATCTATTCATATTTGCCGAACACGGCGGCTATGTCCTTACGAGTAAATTGTCGCCAAAGTGCGTATTTGGTCACATTGGAGACATTTCATCTGTGCCCAATGTATACGATGTATTTCATTATAATTGTGCGTGTCGCATGAAAGTGAAGTTTTAACTCCCACGCATTTAATTTATTAAATTATTAATAATACAACTCTCATACCATAGTTATGAATTTCAAGTAGTCACACATGATTCGCAACGGAACGAAACGTTTTGTGTTTCGGCGGTGCGTTCAGGAGAGATCTGGCGGAAACTCTCTCAAGATCAGAAAGGTGAGTCGAGTCCTCCTTTCTCAGACTTATCCTGGAATTTAGTTCTAGTTCCACCACTCTTCCTTTATCTTTCCATTCCAACTCATATTTCGAAATATCTGTTTTCTCTCCTGTCATTTGTCATTTAAGTACTAGATATCTTTCACGCTTGGGTCCGTCGAGACCCAATTCTTACATACATATCAGTATAAATACGAACTGTTGTAATACACTGTAATGACATCAACTTTTTCTCTCACATTTTTCTGCATTGTAGTCCTTCTTAAATTTTAAACTGTACTCGCTTTATAAAGTATATTGTATCTTCCGAGAACACATTATATGACTGGTTTAATTATTGTTTATTATGATTTTTGTATTTACTGATAAACTGTATGTTTTCCGAATAAAATAAAATAGGTACTAAACACAAGTATAGAATAAATTAAGTATTATGATCTTTTTTTGTATTGTTATTGTACCGTAGTTAATTTTAAGGGCCTTTCAGGGGCATGTCCGATTGCATATTTTGAGCTGTGGTCTCCCAACATTAATTTATACCTACTTACATTAAATGCATTTGCTCTTTGAACGTATTAAAGTTATTTTTTAAATATCATCATTAAGTTTTCAATGGCATTGCTTAATAAATAAAATCTCAAATGTAATACGTAAGCGTGCATGGTAACTATGCATTGTAATTGGTTTTTGATTATTTACAGTAAAATATTACATTCTACTTTGTATTTTTTCTTAAATAGTGAAAAATGTTACATAAACATTATTATACAAATAAATTTACAAAGACAAAATTTTTAGTATTTTTAAAATAACGTAATTTCATATTAGTAACAATTATTGAGTAGTACCGAATAACCTGATTACTAGATAACTAAATGTAAACAGTAAAAATATAACATAAAATATTCGTATACTAACCTACATATATATAACCTACATAATATATATTTTTTATTATATGATAAAACAATATTTAATTAATGATTTAACTAAAGTAATTAAAATAATTAAAAATAAAAATGCTTTACTTAAGAAGACAAATTCTTTTGATCTTCAAACATCTCAAATTATATAATTATAACTTCCTATTTTGAATTGCTATGTAAACACCCATTGAACTCTGATACAAAATTAATTAAATTCACGGCGATAAATCCATCAACACAAGTAATTTAAAGCAATCAGTGAAACGGGGCGAAAATCAAACGGCGTAAAATTTATAAATCAATTTTTTCCAAAACATCTCTTTGATCTTATTATTCAGTTTACTAAGGACGAACCAACAAACGGCCCGATTTCAAATGAATACTGTTTATGAAGTGAAGCATGTTTGTTTTCTTTGCGTTTCTATTTACTTTTCCCCCTTTTCATTCAAAGAAAACATTAAGATATTGATATTTATTTTCCATCCGGATATTACTGTGAAAAAATGTAGGGATTTCCTAAAAGGAAACAATTAAATTTATTTCTACAATTTTACAACACTGCTTTCTAAAAATCGAATAAATTCAAAGGTTTGAAGCTTGAAGGTTGTGCTTGTTGTTGTGTTTTAAAAACATTAAATATGTATATTATTTTTTTATGAAAAAACACAGAACCTTGTCCTCATTACAATACATATTTTTAATTTGAACTGAATGTAATTGCCATATAAGAGAAAATATACATACCATACCTAAACCATAATAATTTTAAACCAAAAAATTTCAGCAGGCCGTTAATCATGTACCGTTAAAAATAAAAAAATAACTAAATTAAGGAAAACACATTTTTGTTGTAAAGTTGCATTTTCAGAACATAGTTCTTTGGTATTTATTACATAATAAATTAATCAACTAGAAAGATATACAGAAAAAAAATCCATCTATCGAAAGAATATTAAGTTTGTAGTTTAGTTGTATTTAAGTTGTAGGAAATAAATATTTTTCAACTTTTTCTGTATTTCTTTCTAGTTAATTTATTTAATTTGTATTAAATTACTAAAAACTATAACGTATAAGCAAGGAACTCTAAGCTCGAACATACTGTGCAGATATTAAATGTTCATCCATACTGGAATAATGATTATGTAATGAAATAAAGGCAATATATCCTATACCATGGTTTAGTTTTAGTTTGTCTTGACTGAAATATAATCACTCCAAAACCCGAAGGTATCAAATAACAAAACTCTAATTAATGCAGAGTTACTTATTATTATTATACCTATTAAAAGATAAAACCATAATATTATTGCAGCAGATATTTAAAATAATCTTCAATACATTTAAATTCACCATTTTCATGATTTTGCACAACTTTAATACATCATTTGGTTACGAGTACCAACAGTAGATTTTCTTGGAAAACCATCATATAATAATATAGTATACGATCACATTATATAATATAATGTAATGATTAAACACACGAGACCGATCGAAAAAAGAAAACTTATTTTAAAATGTACGTATATATCCATTAGAAGAATAATTAAAATGTTTACGTACACCAAAATAATCAAGCTAATAAAAAATATATTGCACAGTCGATTTAAATTTAAAAAATCATACCAACAAATATACATGGAAGTAAACTAAAAGGTAAGAATATAGATATTATTTATAAACATATTTATGAAATAAAGCACATTTCCTCGATGCTTACGATTAACTGCTATGGATAAGTCATTCCGTCTTCTTATTACTTTTAAGGTATGATATTAATTCACGTAAAAAAAATAGATGCCTACTTATCTATATATATGTCTTTCTGGTTAAAATAAAATCAATTAAATTGAACAATCTTTACGACACGTTAGAAAATGTAATAATGTTGGTGTTAAAATCATCGTATTAATCTTCCCGGCGTATAAAACTCGCGCTGCATAAACACATATATATTAACAAATGAAAACTGCAAACAAAGCCGCAACCCCTATCTTATGTTGGGAGTTTCCGGTGTCGGGAGGGGGTAAATTATATTAAAATTCCACCCCGGGAGGTGAAAACTCAGCTTAATACTTTTTAAATGTTTCATCACGTTTTTAGCTTTCGGAAAAATATTTGGGATATTAAGTTTGCGAGAAAAAAATTTGGAACGCCCTTCTTCGAGGTGATGCAAAGTCGTATCTTTAAAAGTTTTACATTTTTTATTGACACAAAAATTTTCTTCACCCTACAAGTAAACGAAAAATCATTTTCGTCTTTTAAAAATATTTTTGGCGTTAACTTAACATTTTTTCTTAATACTTTGATCGATGTGTCAATAATCATTTACATTCACTGAAATTTAAAAAAAATACTTAATTTTTTTTTAAATTTGCTTATTACTCTTTTCTTTTTAGTTACATAAAAACCATTCTCACAAAACATATTTGTTGCTCGACTACAAATTCACGGAAAAAATCTAATAGATTATTCGTCAGTGCAACGTACACTAATTTAGGCTTACTTAGGTAGGTTATGTAAGGTTATTATTTTAATTTTAATTAAGGTTAGATGTAAAGTTAGGTAAATGATTTTTTATAATATGTAATAAGTAATTATTTTTTGAGGTATTACATTTTTAAAAAGAGACCCAAAAAATGATTTAATATTACTATTAGTCCCTGTAATAAATATATATATTTGTCGGTCTATGATGCTATGAGTACCTTACGTGCGGCTGTGTCACCTAGTCCGCATCTGCATCTATAGTGCATCGGTGCTATCCACTTTGACACTAACTACTTACCGGAGGATAGAGCGTATTGTTCTGCATTAAGAAGTAGTGCCTGGACAATCTGTTTTGTATCTAGACAGCACACTGATGATAGCGTTCATAAAGCTCCAGAGTCAAGATTGGGGATGAGGGGGTTATTTTAAAATAGAAGGGTGCAAGATTTGTAAAAGTTGTGCTGATAATTTGTTGAAACTTCGTATGATCGTATCTAATATTTAATTGCTTTGTTTTTTATTACTTGTAGTTATGAATATTCAGATCTAGGTACATGTCTAAAAACGGTTTGACTTGAATTCAGTTATTTCTATAGGTATATAATAGACATTTATATGTTTACTTTTGCCTAAAATATAATGAATATAATTCCAATATATTTTATTTCCAACTCAATCTTCGGCTAAAATCATACTTCGGTAGAAAAAGATTGACTCAGCATTTTTCATGTTCTAATCACTGCGTTTCCATATGCCGAGGAACTAACATACCGAAGTCCATTCATCACTCGGGGACGAACAAGCCCAAAGGGCTGGCGTTTGTTTCCAACTTCCCTTCAGCCTTGTTTCTCTGTCAAGCTGTTTGTGAGCGCAAACCTGGGCTCCGTAAATCAGCTGACATCCGGAGACGGGGCGACCGCCTTTTAGCGCCGAGTCGCCTCTCCACTCCCACAGAAAAATGTCTCCAAGATTGTAAAAACCTCGTAAACGTGCCGGTAAAAAAGACAATGAAACGTTTAACATTAGATTACATAAATAAATATCAACATCCCGACATAAATATACGATTGACTAATTTTTTTCCTCTATCCAGACAGATCAGACATTTTAATAGTCGTAAGCTCCATTCTCCAAATCAAGTATACCTTTCTTCTTTACATCTACATAATATTTTTATATTAATTACAATCTTTCGATCGATCTTTTAACAATCGCATTCCCACTAAATTCAATCTGCTTTTGTCTTTCATTTAACATTTTCAAGCTTTGCTGATGAACGAGTGTGCATATTTAATAGAAACGCCCCGAGCATTTTTTTTCCCTTTTTATTTATTTATTAATCTGTTATGATACAATACAATTTTTTTTTTGCAACACTTCTCTGAAAAGCGTATACTTGTGCAGATAATAATTATATTATCAATAATGATATATTAATTATTATTGTTTACAATAACTAGCTATGATAAAATATAATAAATTATTATCAATAACGATATAAAAATATTAGTTGTTTCGGAGTAACTTATTTCAGATTATTTAGTTTATGGTGAAAGTAGGACGGCTTCGAACTCATGTACTAGCAGCTTGAGCAGCTGAACGCACCCGTCAACGCACAGACTGGATGCACCTTCCGACTGGCCGTAGCGCTCTCTATTTTTTATCTATTATAGATTATTTAACTTTGTTTTTAACCACTTAATGAGTTATCTTAATATACCCACCGGTTTCAGAAAATATCATTTAAAATTAACAAACTAAAACCATATTTGTATGTTAAGTTAGTCAAGTTCAATTCACAATAAATATTAAAAATGATAATATAAAAAATTCAGTGTTATCGCGTAAGCAAAGAATTTCAATTCAATTCAACAAACCAAGGCGAATATCGCGATCTATATGAATACGAATGATAAGCCGAGTTTTGAAAGCAGCCTCACCATTCACACAACCATTGAATTTGAGCTTACCTTTTACTCCACATTCACACACATATAATCTTTAACCACCATAAGTTCACTTTCCTAATATGAAATACGTGGTTATAATTTCAATTTGCGATACATGTTATAATTATATAATATATTATCTCCCATCATTTACTATTATAATTATTATTATCTATTACTACATTATTTTTATTAATTCATTATCAGAACTTGTGTCTCTGATGCCCTTGATGGACAGTTCTGAATACGGACCCTGCAACGGGATCTGAAACGTCGGGAAAAGTGATTGGAGACGCATGACAGAATAGTCCAGAAAACTATACAGAAGATTTCGAACAGTCGTGAAAACTTAAATATTATATATATTATTATTATTATTATATATAATATTATTATTATTATAAATATTAAAAAAAATATACTGAATACAAGACACAAAATTAAAAAATCACCATATATATGCACGTACCTGATCGGTTCAAAAATACCTCAATAATACCCGACTTTGACAATAGTTACGTTATTTAATTTGTCTTGTTTGCATTCAATATTAAAATTTTTGATCTTGATTAATATCAGTGGCAGATAATAGAGCTCAATTTTGTAGAATTGCAGGAAAATAGATTAAAAGTTAGCCGCCTGCGAGCCAAAGCCTCGAGTTAATTTCTCCTTTGTGATTGGCGCAATCCGCACTAAGTCCGGAATCCGCGATAAAGGCAGTGTATCTAATGTGTCGCGGAAATTAGGCAAATTCAACCCCCTTCCCACTACCCTCCACGTTTCACCCCTTTGCGGAAATCCGCGCGCAAAATGCCGCAACCGCGGAATTATACTTAACAAACAACTTTGACTATTCGCGGTACTTTTGTTGTGTGTTGGAATTTATGAGCGGCACTGTTTATTTGCAAATTTTAATTAGTTTCAGCGCGGGATAGGTTCTATTATTTGTTTTTTTTTCAGATAAACATTTTACGATACTTTTACAGGTTCTCATTGTTTGAGATTAAATTAGACAAAATTGCCGTAAAAGTTAATCATCATTAATAAATGCCATTTTCTGTCAAGTAATATTCTGATTATTATGGTTGTTACCGTGTTTACCAACACCATTTTACTCGACATGCCTTTGTAGAGTTGGACTTGTCTCACTACGAGCTGCCCAGTGAATTTACACCGGCAAAATTACAACCCGAACACATTCCTCTCATAAACATAGGTCTGGTGCAATCGTCTTCCAGAATTATCGCATTGCAAAACTAATAAAATTCAGTATGCTTGTTGACGTACAACATTATATCTATATATTGTAACGTTATAAATTTTAGGATACAAAAAAGTAAATAACGGTAGTACCTAACTTAAAGTACGAGCACCATGGTTGGTAATTTTACGCGTAGGGCGAAACGCCGATCACCGGTTTCAAAGTGAGTCGCTAGAGCGATCGAGTGGACGGACGTATCAGATTGACGCGAAGTAGGAGCTCACTTTGCATTCGCGTGTCGAGCTGGAAGTACGCGCTCTGCGGGCGGTGGTAGCCGTCCCGCGCGTTTCGGAACATTTGCTTCGATATGGAGCCTGAACGGAATCCAGGAGCAAATACGACGCCAAATTGGCCTTTGAACGTCGCGCTCAGGATGCCGATTGAAGGGAAATATTTAAATTTCCCTCCTTTTTATTCTTTTTTCTTTCTCCCATCTTTCTATTTTCTAATCTTTTCTTATTATTTTTTTTACGCTTCATTAAAATTCTTCCTACCTTGTGATTTTGCGGAAGATATTGATTTTGCTACAATTTTACATTAACTTACCACGCAAAATCACGGTTTATTCCCAACACCCGTCGACATTATCTAACAATGGTCTACTTGGGAGAAGAGGACGTGTGCATGTGCCGATGGTGGAAGGAGTACCTGGCCGAAATTGCCAAGCACTCTGATACTTCGGCAGAAGCTGCTCCCAGGACACCGCGAGAGACGGATGCGGGAAGATGCCGTGTTTTGCCATGCGAACTAGAAGAATTGATGCAGATCGACGCATCATTATTGTCGTAGTCGTCAGATATTAAGTAGATTTGTACCTACATTTTTTGTGTTAAATTTTTAGTAGTATTTATGTTCCAAATGTCATTTGAATAAATTCAATTAATATTTATTGACTCTTTATTCTGAAATATCACATCTCAAATCTCATTTTATTTTTCCCAGTGGATGGTTAAGATGAATCTACACACCATGATAAGTCGGTAGCATCTGATAACAAAAAACTCACTACTCATGTTCTCCGTTGTAGCTAGGCGGTGGAGAGCCTGCCGTGGCCTACACCTCCCAATATATATACATATATATATTTATTTATTTCCATCAACGCCCTTGTGGGCATTTACATAAGAATAAAATTGTATTTTATTTACATATAACATAAAAAAATAAGAACTAAGTTTTTTTTTTTGCTACTTTAAAATCTGTGAAAAGTTGTATACTTGGATAGTCTTTTTTTTTTAGAATAATTTTTATTATCATTTTTTGAGTGATTTCTAATTGTGACATTGAAGTTTTATATGCACCTCTCCATCCGATAATACCGTATTGCAAATGTGACCGTACAGACGCGTAATATATTATTTTTAGACATGTAAGTGATAAAACTTTCAGAGTCTAAAAAATATGTAGGCAGTTTTCTTTATTTTGTTTGTGAGATTAGTAATATGTTCTTTCCATTTGAGATTGTTATCTATTATGATTCCAAGGTACTTGATACAGTCTTTTTCTTCAATTGATGAACATAATTTACATTTAAATATTTCTTCAGCTCAAGTATGCTCCAGCAAAAAAAAATGTCAACGAAATTCAACTTGTTACCAAGTCGATGCATTCGCGATATTGGCGTCTCGTTTGAGTTGGTACTTTATACGAAACTATTTGTATCAACTCAGGCCAGTCCAACACGCTATTGATCATTTTATATAGATATACTATATCGCTGACATCCCTCCTCCAGGCTAATTTTTTCATAGGTACATATCAACAAAAATGATGTGGATATAAAACACACTTTCGTACTTAAATATTTCCGAAATCCTTGTTATATTAAATGCGCGCGGTTCCCATACAAAAAATTTCATTATAATTTCTTCGGTCTTCCTACATTCGTCAAAGTCAAAGTCCGTTGTTTTAAAATATGCCAAATATCTCTCCCACAAAGAGCATTTCTGACCTTTGTAGCGTAGCCCCCAGGAAATGAACACCGACACCGTATGTCAGAGAATTATTTCCAAAGTAAATATCGTATCTTTGCTGACACTTATTTAAACCAAGTGAGACGAATATAGTATAATCTTTCGCTAATTACAATTTAAAATCTCTCCAACTTGTCTCCCGCGTACTCTCGTTACTCTTGACCTATGTTGGAGACGCACTGTGCCTATGTCGGTAAAGCTTATGCTTTTTTCCAAATAAAATCGAAGTCGTCTCTGTTAATCTGCGATCTCCGAACGATAGAACTAGTAATCACGAGGCCTCAGAACCAATATGGCGTGTGAGCTCCGGCCCGTTTCACCTAAGACGCCACATCGAACCTTTACTTTTTATGAGTTCCACGCATGCCGATTTTAATTTATTACAGTTTACCGTTAAATTCCTGTATAACCATCGGTTATAATCTACAAGATCGAATATTTTACTTCATAAATATTGCGGAATCATTATATTGCATACATCTTTGCAGTTATCGACCGATATTGTCTTTCACCACCTTGGTTGACGCCGATCTCCATTCGTAATCATATTGAACCCGTGTGTCCAGAACCTGGTCTTTGCTGACGATTCTCTACAATATTTATTTCTAGAGCTGCGTTCCGGGCTGAGCCTGTGCTTGCCCTCCGGATAGCGAGCCACCTGACGCCATTTGCCAGGCGCTCTCTACTGACTTTAGCACTATAGGTGCAGCATTTATCTGGAGAAAGTTAAATATCCGCTGTATTTGACTTTCTCTTGATTATTGGTACATTAACTATCTTGAGAGCTGATCCTAAAATCACTAAATAGTATTTATAGTGGACCAAGCACAGCCGTGCGCCTTTAGAGGCGTGGACCTCTGCGTGACTTTTAAGTAAATATTAAGTAATTATCACACCATTTCATCTTTAGTTGAAAGTATCAAGATAATAAACTACGTCTAGCTTATTTATCTTTGATCAATGTCATTATGTTTATATCATAAAATATATGTTATTTCTCTTCATACCTGTTCTTATTTGAGAAAGAAATCTACCTAATCATACTACCCTCATAGTCAGATTTGGTTACCCACAGCCGATTTCTAAAGAGAAAGTACCATTATACATGATAATAATATGAGTAGGGGGTGATTAGATAATAGGTATATATACAAATAAATATACATGTACATGTAAAAAAAACATGAAAGCTCCTGCTCATTTGAAAGACGTTATCATTTTAACTGTATAAATTAAAAATATTTTTATTTTGATATTTAATTTCTTGAATGTGTAATGTAAATTTTGTATTGATAATTTGGATAGGTGCTTGGATATATCTCCTCTTTTGAAGAATATTCATGTTCCATGTACTTGCCTATCTTATTATCTATCTATATGTAATCCTATTATATATTTTGTATTAATCTATTTATTAAATTATTATGTTTGCACTGATCAAGGATCACTTACAATCTGTTTAATTAGAAAATCTTTTTAAAAAATACCTTAATAATATTAATAAATTTGATATCGACAATATATTCTGTTGCTTCCAGTGGCACCCTTTTGAAATACATTTTTTTTTTGGTTTTATTCAATAAAAGTAGGAATTTTAATTTGTTTATTCTTACTCATTTCAAACTAGGCTTGTACTATTTAGAGACTATATGGGACTAATGTAAATTACCGCAGGGAATTTCGAAGTGATATTTGGCGTCAAAGGCGAACGCCTGAACAGACTACGATCGTAATTGTATTGCTTTATTTATTCCTTGAAACGCAACTTTCACTGTCTAATGATAATACTATCGCTAGAACAATGCCATAAAATAAATTTTAAAGATTTTATTTATTTCTAGCAGTAAAATATTATCTAATTATTTAAAATAAAAAGATAAAATTACGGGAAACGAATTCTATGGTTTACATCCAAATTAATTAAAAAAAAGCACATATTCATCATTCTTAATTTATTTACGTAAGCTCACAAGTTATAGCTGAATGTTTAATCTCACAAACCACACAACAACTTTACCCCTTTGCAATATGCCGCGATAAATAATTCCCCACTCCGCCCCTGTGCACGTGTGCATACCCTTTAAGCCGGGGTTGCACCATTCGGACACGAAGGTTTCACGGGAAAGGGAAAAGTCTGTATTTTTGATCAAATTACTTGGATATTTAAAACTGCTGTAATTACTATTATTAGCGATAATCTTTTAGATATATCTATTCATTTATTATATAGATTAATGTTGTTGGAAGTTACTTAATTAGATATTCCAAATAAAACTAACGATTTTATTTTAAATCTGCGGACAGTCCTAATCAATCCCAATTTTCTTATATCTAATCCCAATCGACTTTTCTAGGTGTTTCAGGGCCATTATTGTTAATTTTTTTATCTATGAACATCTTAAGTATTTAATACATGAATTGGAAGCGTAAAAATAATTTTAAAAAGTTCACAATACCTAAACTCTTGTTCATAGTTATGCGTATTTCTTATCCTCATACAATCTATACTATTTTGTCAAGTTTCCATCATCAGCTCTTGACAATGTAACCTGCGATAGCAAAATAGCTCAGAAAACTCAATACAGATAATTCTGAACGGCCATAAAAACCTTAATTAAATAGTAATTATATGATATCAGATACTTAGTATATAGAGAATGTTACTCTTAGTAAAAAATTACAGATAAATAAATAGATGCAACAATATAAAATAACATTAATAATTTGTATAGGGAGTAATGTGGCACGTAGTGATATATGATATATTATTATATACACAATTAATAAAATTTGATACATTTGAAAATCGTTTAGATTCCTAAAAATTGTTGCAGAACAAATTTCAAATGGCTAGATTTCATATGTGGATCATACAAGCGATATTTTTACTAAAATTGATACAAAGTCGAACTGAGGCCTAAGCAATAAATGCTCGAAAACAAATCGAAGTATATTCGATTACAATTATCCAATTACTTATGTAAAACATTAAACATCTCCAGGTTATAAAAAATGTGAATAACACACATGCCCACTAACAAAACAAACCTGAATAAACCATTCGCGTCAGTAAACTATTCTGTTTTTTTTCTAATAATATTCTGGTTAATTTTAAAATTGCAATAAATTTCAATAATCAACAAGTAACATATAGTAGTGTAATTATTATTGTTGGGTGTACTTAATCAATTATTATCGGTGAGATTAAAACACTTATGTAACAGATAAAGAAAAATAATAGTTTTTTTACATGTGCCGGTTGAGTCTGCAGTACTATCATTTCAGTCATAAAGGTGATTTGGGACTATACATATAAGGAATAAAAATATATTACATAAAAAAAACTTTTAATAATAAACGCAGAGTTCTTTATTCTCATTGTAAAAAATAGTATTTTTTATTGATATTGAAAATATATATCACGCAATATTTATTATTTAGATCTCTAACATATTGATATACTAGTAGTCCATATTATATAACCTATGATACGTAAAGTACACACAAACAATAATTGAACTTCTTATGTAGTGCCCTTAAAATAAACCTGTAAATTGAACGGATGTCTACTAGCATCTCTCTCCCCCGCACCGACCCCCACACCGCCTTTAATCTGTTTCGTAATACGATCTTTTAATCCTGGCAGAGCGCATACATTCTAGCTGCAGTAATATCCAAACAGCCGGAGTTTCGCCTGCGCCGCCGCTGTCATCATCAGTGTAAACACTGAAGCCACGCTGATCTCTAAATCATTTTCAGTGCGCCGTGTTTTAAAGTCATTCCGTATTTTGTTTTCTGAAAAGATTATAAAATTAATTATCTAACCAAAATATTCTTCACGTGTCTATATCTAATATAAAAAGGACTTAATGATGGACTTGTGTTTGAAAATATGATATAATTTTGTATCGCTAGGTTTATAAAACACATTCTAGTTTACATATGCCTTGTTACCTAATGATATATCAAATGATAAAAATTGTTAATTAAATTGTATAATTGATTTTTCTATTCAATATTATGAATGCCATAAAACAATAATACTTTCAACAACTTTTTCTTCTAAAACCTATTCATACATTTTATTGGATTTACGAGAATGAAGAATATTTTAAAACAAAATTCTAACTGGTCAACTATAGTACATTTAATTATCAAAAAGTTTTTTTTGCTAATTATTTATATTACTAAGTTAAATACAAAATATTGACAATTATTTAATATATCACATTTACCTTATAAACTGAAAAATAAATAATCACCTATTCTATTAGTATAGGAATGCATACAGCATTATAAAAAAAATATTTTATATAGTAGTACTCGCTTTGCCTAATTTGAAGACAAAAAATTAACAAACAAAATGATAAATAATAATAATATGTTTATATTTACGAACTTTCTACTGACGTAATGTGATTTGTATATTTTTTAATCATATTAAAAATATAATCACAGCACCGCAGGCCAAGCGGTATCAATCTAATGTGCAATCACCAGGAATCGAGTTTATGACCCTTGAATTATACTAATATTACTATTTGACTATCGTAACTTTAAGTTTTTAAATTTATTAATTTTTCAAAATATTAATATTTTGATGACAGCACAAACGACATAAAATAATATGTGACAATAAAAATACAGTTTGTTACCATTTACGTGAATATATTATCCTAAGTAATATTGTCTCTAACTTCTTAATATTTTTTTACTTATTTACGATCTGAAGTTTCATTCAATGTTGATGAATCATATCATTTTTAATATAAAAATAAAAGTTTAATAAATATTTTGTAAAATTACACACAATCTACTAACCAAAAGTTATTTTAAACTCATTTTAGTCGAAGACATACGAATATAAAATATCTTTACCAAATTCAATAAAATTTATTGAAATAGTATGTTGGATACCTTAAAGAAACATTTGAAAATATTCGGAGTAAAATAAATACCCATTTACTTACAAGCATTGCAGAAATTTCAGCAGATAGGCTGGCTTGGTTTTAATGCACTAAACCCTTATCTTTGTATACACGCCCAATTCTAGGCGATATATTTCGGTAATGTTACCCCTATTTACAAAAGATGCAAAGGGTTGAACCAAAGCGCCGAGAAATGTAGGAAATGCATGTACCTCCGAACATTGTACACTTTTATCGCATTAAGGGATGATGCTAATGTAGTCCAATTAGACATTAAATCTTCCCCACAAAGAGAACATGCGTTTAAATTTAAAGAATTGATTTTGTTTCTTGTTTAAATACGAGCTGTAGAGAATAAATGTTCTTGTTAAGATAAGCGTTATTGGAATATTTTTGTGATTATAGAATGGTCCTCTATGTTATTTATGTAGAGCTAAAATCATAAAAGCAACACCCAGAAGGCAAAACTTAATACAGGAATCAATGTCGGCGAATGCTAAATCTGCAGTTAAATTGTTGGGCGCGCACATTGATTCAGATCTTTCAATGAATACACAAATCAGTAAAACTGTCAGTTCATGCTTTTATCAACTGAGACAGATTAAAAATATTCGGAGATATTTTCCTTTTGAGGTAGCCCGTCTACTTATAAATTCATTTGCGGTGTCACGTGTGGACTATTGTAACAGCATCTGTGCTGGCCTGCCAATATTTCAGCTGGAAAGATTACAATATATTTTAAATGCCGCGACACGGATAATATATGGAGTTTTTAGATTCTCTCATATAACATCCCTTTTGCATTAGCTACATTGGCTCCGTTTCCCTGAAAGAGTTGAATTTAAACTGTGCTGGTTGATGTACAAGGCGACACACAATATGGTGCCACTGTATCTTCAAAAACTTTGTATCCCAGACAATTTAAATGGTAGACGTTAAACTCTCAGGTCAGCCTCTACTCCAGCCGCAGGAAGGGTTGTAGAACCGACCAACCGTTGCCAGAAGTCTAAATTTAGTGAACAGGCCCAAAAGCGTGGAACTCTTTGCCCTCCATCATAATAAGCAGTGCATCAGAGACTTTATTTAAGAAAAATCTAAAAACGCACCTTTTCAAAAAGTCATTTCAATAAGTGAAAAAAAATAATTTTAAAAACAATGATAATTGTAGAACTATAAACAGTTTATATGTAAAGCGCCCTTGAGGTGAAAGTTTTTACGAAAATGGCGCTATACAAATTATCCATTATTATTATTATTATTAATATCTAAAATACATAAAGCTCGATTAACTTTAGGATTTAAATACTTTCAAGCTTATTATTATTCTTTTTTTACTAACTTAAACTAACTTCGTGGTTAAAATTCATTATTTTTATTTGTCAACTTTGTTTTATTAACTAATTAAAATTTGAATAGAACTTTTAGTTTCATTCAGTTGGCTTTTTCCAAAAAATTATTCTAGTAATTTTATGTCAAGTAACAATTTAAGTTAGGTACTAAATTTATTTTTTAAATAGATTTTGTTAAAGAAACAATAACATATATTTTTGATTAGTTATTGACATCCTGAAGAAAAAAATTATATTATTCGAAATCGGTAGACGTATTTAAATCAATAAGTGGTTAATAAAACAAAGTTAACAAATAAAAATAATTATTATTATTCTACTTCTTGAGTGAACATATAGAGTAAACGTATAGGTTAGTTATGTTTAATGTATACTGCTCTTCGTTGTATAATCTCGAGATACACTACCGGGCAGTGCAATGGGTAAGTTACTTCCGTTTATACTTCCGAGTTATAGATACACTTGGTAGTATATCTAGAGCTCAAAGTAAGGGGCAAGTGTAAGTAAGAAGATGCTGCATTACTGCTGCTTACCGACAGTTGCCAGGTGCCTAAATATTACAGCACCACCATATTTTTTGAAGGGAGAAGAAGAGTCAAGAAGTGGAAGCGTTAAGTGCAAATTGAGTAAGTCAAAGAATAGTAATTTCTAATCTTGACATTCTCACAGTGGTTCAATTCAATATAATAGAAAAGATAAAAGCTACTAGATCCTGCGGAATTACTGCTGTCAGACAGAATACTAACAGTACATATTTTATTCGTTAAACTTTATAAATAGATTGTTAAAAACTTAATTATAAAATAAATCAACATACGCTTCAAATTATTAATTATAATTATATATTATTGACACAAGCTTTGTTGATCACAACATCCAGGCCGGGCTACTGTGATGCAGTTTATGGATTCAATAATCAATCTAATCTCTTTTAAACTGTTGAAAACATAATTTATTCTAATACTATGTGACAATCATACAAGTGTTTCACGGCCAAGGATCTATTGGTGATATCAAATCATTTGCAGCACAATTTTATAGAATTAAATATTTGTTATTAGGAACCACACTTGAATAAAGATACAAATCAAAATCTCGGATCCGTGTCGAATATTTTAATTTGTATTTATCAACATCATGAATTTTCTATCAAAATAATATGCGTGAACGTCTCCAGAAAATGACAGATTTTTTAATAACATAATTGTATATTTTTATTTATTTTTGTTTATTTATCATTTGCATATTTTAGTTCCCACTAAATTAATTTTAATTGGCTTAACACAAAAGAAAATGTTTTCCTAGAATTCTTCCTCTTTCAATTTTATTCGTTTTTTTCGTCATCTCTCAAGATCACGGCAATGGCTCAGCCTAACCTCCAGGGGCCGAGAAGTCGTTTCTTGCTCTTGATTTTCTGGCAAACTCTCTTCGGAATTTCCCAGGGCGGTAAAATCTTAAAAATTTACTGCGCAACACAGCGCAGGGCATCCATCGGGGCTTGAAGGAAAGGCTCAGTCGCTGAATGTTAAAATGTAACCGTTATATTTTTAGTTTTAAATACATACAGGTTTTAAAGATAGAGTGATGTAAAAACTGTATCTCAAATTGAAGAGGTTCATTTATATTCTTGATAGATTATATAATACATAAACAAACATTGAAACCATTACATTAACTAATTTTAAACATAATAATCATGTGTTCATGACAAGGATGCATATATAGAAATATTATTTTGGTATATATTATAATAAATACATACAACATAAAATATAAATATAATGAAAAATAACCTAAGAGTATAAAACGCATATTTAGTTGTTATTGTTTTTGATTCTAGACATGACTTATGCTTGTATTTTACCAAGATAGACTATGAAATCAGGAGAAATATTTATTAGCCATATTTAAATATTTCCAAGAATACACAATTACTAGATTTTCATCTACAAAAATAAGTCATAACCCGTGTAATTACCCATACTTCCATATTTTTCATTAATAAAAAATAACTTCGTCTCTGAGATATCTATTATTTGTTTGTGAAATATTTGTTGATTCATACGAGGTTTCTTCGACATAACAAATATTAATAACATGGCTGAGTCAGAAATGATACTGCTCTAAGACAAATATTCAAGGTACTTAGTCATTAAAAATCATTGAAAGAAAAAATAACTTCACTACTAAAACGACTCTTCAAAAATCATAATGACCAAAAATAGTTGAACATTACAATGATTTGTCATCAGGCGAAACTAAAATTGAAGAAAAATGCTTTGACATTATAACGAACTAAGGAATGCAAAACAAAGTTTCCATTTACTAATCACTTATTTGTTTTTCTTGTCAACTACAATTACGTACATGATTTTATGAGAATTTTTTGAAACAATCAAACTTTAATATCCGACCCAGTTCCCTTCGTGGATCCAAAACAATATTACAAACTATAAATTATTTCTCGGTTATATATTGACCAGAAATACGAGTATTTTTTTGTGTTCAACGTCTTAGCATACCTGTAAAGCAGAATTTATTTAGTCGTGCACCGAGCAAATAAAGCGAAGCTCGGGTAAACAAGAAATTATATTTTGTTACTTCAAGATATTATACATTTCGTGCTTATACAACAAGAATTTTTTTGAAATAGAAACAATAATTCTTAAAGCGGCGCATGTGTGTGGCTTTGAAAAAAATTCATTAGAACACATTGAAAATGTGGATTTTTATACAGATGGTATTAAACAATTAAATACCAGATTAAAAAAAAAACACCAAATATTCATTATCATTATTAAATTTTATTTAAGTCCGCGTCTTTAATAAACTGTCGACAGTTTTTTTCATTTACATTACAATATTATCAATTTACAGAAGATTATTATTTCAGTACCTTGTTAGTGTAGTGGTTAAGACGCTGGTCTTATGATATAGTAGTCGGGGGTTCGCGCCTCGTTCCAGGACACATGTACAAGCGCTTAGCTGAGTTTTAAAATATTAAGAATATTTATGTGACATGTATTCCATGTATGCGCATCTCTATTAAAAAAAAAAAATCTCTACAAACTGAGATAATCGCGTCAATGATTTTCAAGGTGTTTATTATTCTATATTTTCATAATTAAATAAATAGTTTAACCTTCATCAAACGTCATTACAAATTCTCATCAAGGTTATAATATAGCATTTATTTATTTTAATTGTATTAAATATATCAATTCGATAGGACAAGACGGCCTTTTTCTACGTGTGAATTAATTTTTTTTAGATAAAAGTGTTCATGTTTGAGTTTCAAGAATAGTGTTTTTGGTTTTGAGAATATATCATCTGCATTTTTATTTTGATTTATTAGTTATAACTTCGCATCATTCGCGGTGTTGTAATTTTTTATCGAGAAAATATAAAATTTATCAGAAAAATTTCGTTGCATTCTTCCAAAATTATATTGTGTTTGATTATTTTAATTTCACGTGAACTTGTATCTGTTAGAAGACTTAATGAATTTTTCTAACTCAAATGCAATAACAACCAACAGAATATAAACTTATTATCTGATTGCTAAATTATTATTCAACGTACAGTTTCAGCGCTAATACACTTCTTAATGCAGATTGGGAAGCGATTTGAATGAATAAACCCATAGCTTTATTTATGACCGTATTATATAGAACGTACTGCATTTATTGAATGTAAATGAAGTTACCTGTGATTCATGATAACAATCCATTAGTATATTATTCAGTTGTGTGCTATGCGGGCAGACATATCATGTATTTGTATGCAGGCATGAAAGAAGTCAAATATAGGGGCCGTAATAAAATATCCCCACTACCCCACCCATTTCAAACGCAGACCTTAACCCTTTAGAAAGCTTTGTAAGTCCACCAGCTAGACCTTTTTTCTTTGGTAAATTACTAATTTCGTTTGATAACATTCACATAAAGTAAGAACCGTACAATTCTTTGTTGAAGAGTACCTACTTTGTAGTGCACGTCGAGTTTATTGTTACATATATTCGTGTTTGAGGGGCTAAATTCAAACCAACGAAGTCGTACACTTTAATAAATTTTTCAAAATAATAATATACTAAGTAATAAAAAAGCTTAAGTTGCTACATCATAGTATGAATTTTATTTTTCTACAGCTGCCCGAGCACGGCCTTTACATCCCTGTGCAATATACTCGTATACTAAATACTGATTTTTTTAAGTATGCTGCGCATGCACTCCAAGAAAATGGCAATGCCTTCACACATAATATTAGAATGTTAATCTTCAACGTACGATTTATTTTCAACATTAAAAAATTCCTTCAAGCACTGGCCACAACTGCCAGTAAAATTTAATACGTGTATGTGTTTTTAGATTTTCTTTATGTTTTTGTAAAGCCACCATTTTTAAACAAAATGACGGATTGTACTAGTTGTCAAATTTAGCCGAAATATTTACCAAGTAAATTTTTCAATGCCGAAATATATACGAGTATATTTTCTAAGGCCTTTATTTTTAACTATCGCATGTTTCTGTTTCCAATTGCCGTTTATGTGTTTTCATTGGGCCGTGGGTACGATATTATCCTAGTGATCTAGTGGTCGGAGGTTCGAGCTTCGTTCCTGGAGGCCATCAAGTTATTCCTATTTTTATAACACAAGCGTTCAGCATAGTTCAAAAATAGTTATAATACTGATGTGACATATAATCCGTGTGTGCATCACTTAAAAAAAAAAAAAAGTTATTACTTATATTTATGAAAACTTTATTGTTTAATTTTAAATAAACTTACTCGTAATTATGTTTTATAACATTGAATATTAATTTGATGATACTTTCATCTTCCTTTTATTTCAGTATTTAATAAGTTAGGAAGAACGTAGGAATGAATAAAATGGGAAATTTCATCGTAAAAATTAATATAATTTGTAATGAAGCATTTCAATGTAACAGTATCTCTAAATTTGCTCTTTTGTTGAATGTATCTATGAATTTATGAATTTCTTGAAAACAATCATTTTCCGACTTCATTATTAGAATAGGAAGAAAGTAGGGGGTGCATGCATGAAGTGTTCCCATAATATGTCTTTAAACATGTATTGTAATGGAAGAGAAACTGCAATTCTTAGTTATTTAGTCCGCAGAGAAATACTGTCACATACTTTATAATAAAATTAATTAATTTACGCCCCGGAAGTGTCGCCATACTAGGATATGGCGTAATGAATGACTTAACGTTTTTGGAAACGCGAGAAATCTCTTGTGTTCCTCTGTCGGAACGTTAATTGAGGAAGCGGCTCTGGAAGCAAAGCTCTGATTTTCAGGGGCGGATTAGTCATCCTCCCGCCAATAAGTTCTTACCGTATTTGTACCACCTAAGCCTGCAACCTTATCTTCAGAACTGACGTTAATTAGCCTTGCTTAAGAAAATTCTCGAAAATAATCAGTGAAATACGACAGCGAACGAAGATAGATAAATTTATCGGAAACGAAAGGAATAATTCCAGTCTGATCAAAATTCTAAAGTTTTACGAAATAAAATCAATGACTTAAATGATTCGTTAAATCATTCTCCTAATCTTACTCACTATACTAACATCAGCTTTACATTCTTTCCTTATTTCTTCATTCTTTACTCTATCATAAATGGATCTGCCACATATATGCCCAAGTGATCTCATTTCTACTGCATTCATCTACTTTCGTTTCTCTTCTGCCAGCTCTAGGACTTACTTCCATACATCAGTGTCAGTACCAGGACTTCATTGTGAACCGCTGGTCTTAGGATCACATAGGTGGTTTGGTAATATGGAACGGATGAATGAAGGGAGAATGGTAAGAAAGATATATGACGCAAGTGTTGAAGTGCAGAAGTAGAGTACGTCTGCGGAAGACTTGGCACGATCAGGTAAACTAGATACTTAAGGATGGTCCTGTTAGAAGTCTCAATAATCGTCGAGAATGTATGATAAGATATATGAATGTGGATGAGATGAGAATTGTGTGCCAGGACAGAAGAGTGTGGCGCTATACCATCTCTGCCTACCCCCGCGGAGAAACGGCGTGATGGTAATTAAGTTAATTCATTTTTCTCCAATAATTAATGAGGACATTTTAATATCTGAAATAATATAATTTTCAAAAGCGTACAGAATTTGTGTATACATATTTCGAGTTTTCGCTATTTTTTCGAGTATTTCTTGTAATATTATAATATTTACGCGCTGCATGAGAACAATACCTAGCCATGAAATGCAGTTTTCCTGACTCTATTTCTGAGCTTATGAATACGTTGATCAATAGTTTACGTACTTTCAGGTACCTTTGGATTTAATATTCTTTTATTTTACAACACTTCTCTGTATATAACGACATAAGTGACTAATTATAAAGATTTCAAAAAGTCTTTATAATTAAGTCAATCAAATTAGAAGTCAAGGGGTGAAATCATAGTTATTTTTTTAAATGTTTTTTCTCTGTTAACAAATAAAATGCCTTAAATTAAATTTATTAGCACTCAAAAATCAAGTCCGTTTGCAGGTGCTATAATAATAAAAAAAATGTAATTGTATTTGGAACATTGTTATATTATTGAGTTATCTATATTAAAATAACTTTTGGATATTATTTAACGTTTTAATCTTTCACACATGAATCCATGCTGAAAGAAATTTACCAGTTATTTTTAAATAAATCACTTTTAAAACTCTTTTATAATTTTACAGAATATTATTTTTGTTTTATTTTAACTAAAATGTTAATATGTAAAAGAGCCCTGAGGTATCTTTGATTAAATTATTTAAAAAATATATAATTAAAAAATATTTCAGGTGACGGTGAAGAATGAAAACTATTTTTGTCTTAGATTTCAAGACGACTGTGGGATATTTTCCAAATAGACTTGAATATTTTGTTGAATAATCGAGAATTCGACATAGAAAGTGATTTAGTCGAATACTGGATGTTCTTTAGCGACAAAGCAAAAAAAATAAGGAAGTGCAGTCCGCCCCTCGCATTGCTTACACTATAAGCAGACTACAGGGGTATGGCAGGAAACTGCTTTATATTAATGGAAACACACAGCAATATTGCCTTGTGTGAGTCACGCTCGGGTGGCTCCGTTCACAAAGCCGGATATTTGCGTTCAATCTGTAGGCAGTCGACAACTTCAACCCCCGGCGGAGTTTAGTGACGATCCTCTATAATCTAAGAGTAGTTATTACATTATTGGTGATCGGTCGTTTTCCCGTTAAACTTGAGGCGATTTATTGCTTATCACGAAATTACCACGTGAGAAGTATGAACTTGACACGTGCTGGACCAAGGAAATAATGCTATGTCACAAAATTATATAATTGGTTTTTCGTACCGTTGCCAACTTCATGCACGCAAATATTAGTTTTCATTTTAAAAATGACAATTTAATCTGCTGTTATAATTAAATTGTTTTGTGATCAGTGAGGTCTAGCATTTTTTATGAAATTATAAATATGTCACAAAATAAAGAACATGTTTGTCATATTAATGATTGTCGGCCTAGCGGAAGTTAGCGAAATACTTATATTCAATCAAACATCGAAAATAATGGTAGTACGTCTAATAGACACGATTTGTATGCAATACTTTACCATAACAACCAGTTTAAATATAGAAACTTGCGAAAAGTGACGTATATATTTTTGTTTCCATCTAAGTCAATTACTTTTACTTTATGTTTGTAATATCACATATTTATCAAAAACTTTATGGAGATATATTTTAAATAATTAAAGTAATATTTTAATGTTATAATACTTATAATACTTTTGTTTAAATATTGCGTTTTATTTTGTTTAAAAATTTAGTACCAAAAATGATTTTACTAACTAACTAGTCAACAATATGAGACCTCAATGTTTTGCATCTGAAGAAAAAAATTATATTAAATAAATTATTTCAAAATTAGTGAACGGTAGAAATGTGAAGATCCGAGGATTTTACCGATTTATTGGTAGTTATTTTGCACGAGCACACGTAATGTGTAATAAAAGTAATTTCAGTATTATAGAAGTAAAGTCAAATTGATAATAAAAGTATATTATAAAATATTAAATATAATGATGTCAATGATAATATCATAACATTTAAAATTGCTATTTTAATTGTTTTTTTAAAACTTATAATATAAGTAAAAGCTGTGTTTAAATTCTTTAAATAAAATATTTCACAGATAAAATGTATGTAAGTTTGTAGAAAAATGAATGAGATTAAATTAATTTCCAAGCGATAGAATTTAAAAAAAAGTTTAATTAAATGTAAGTGATGCGGAAGTAGTTTATCTGTGACGTCAAACTTATGGCGGTCAGTGGTGAGATATCAATGAAAATATTGAATAAGTCAGTTTTATACAATTTTATTAGTCAAGAAAAAGTGGTCAAAATTGAAATCTAAAGATTTCTATTAGACGTATATTTTTTTTCAGTAAACTAAAATGAATACTTCATTTGATTCAATAAGTCTCGTATGATAATATTTCGACTATCTTTCTATTTAATTTTAAAACTCTTGTAATAGAGCTTATATAATATTTGACAAATACATTAAACACGCTAGTTAATTTATACAAATTATAAAACCGTAAACTAATATTTGTTGATTTCATTAATATTACAAGAATATACAAACACGGTAACCAGTATCCAAATTCAATATTTGTGCAACAAAATAAACAGAAACGAGTTTATTTGTAAAATAGATTTTTAATTTTTATATTTATTCAATATTTTTCAGTTGAATAGAATACGATTTATGCATCTCATAAATTTTATATTATATATTTAACTTATCATATATAATAATGATAATTTATGGAATATTTTTATGACAATAAACAAAGAAATAAATTTGTTATTTGTCTATCTCATCAATTAGGTAAATAAGTTTTGTGTATCCATAATTAATTTAAGTGTTGTATGTATGTCGAAAGCAGTTTTATTTAATTTTTTAAAATCCATAAAATAAAACGTTGCACACAGCGATATAAATGATCGGCAGAAAATGCAATAAAAATGATGCCGGCATTAGGGCAAGGCTCGTTTGATTCGCCCGGGTATCAAATACATTAGGTTTTCTTTTTTGTCTGCACTCAAAGAAAACTCATTGTTCCCTCTTACGGTTTTATTCCTCTCCCGGAAAACCTTTGCGGGAAATATGTGGATATTTGAAAAGCTTTTCAGGAAACATAAGTTTTGAAAACATTTTTCCGAATTGAGAAAGCGAATCGCGGGGATTCAATAAAAACAAAAGAGTGTTAGATCTCATTTTGTTTGTGTGTTCCGTGTTCAGATATGATTTAAGATGCAATAACTGAAGTTAAAATCGTCCAAATGATTTGTGTGGAACGGTAACGAAATGTAAATGTTCATAAGAATGTTTAGTTTCTTTTAAAAATTTCACTCGTGCATGGCTTAAATCTCAATCGTTAAGTAAACTTATTGAAGTATGCGCGACAATAAATCGGGGCCTTTAACCAATGAAAAAGAGGCTTTAGTATACATAATTTAATACGGAAAAATTGAGTATATTGCCAATCGCCGTGAGTATTTAATACATTCAATTTACGTATAATTCAAGTCAAAGGGAAACAGTGAAAACCTACAATTTATAATATATCATTTGTTTGAAAAACAAAGGCACACACATAATAGATTTTTTTCTAATACTACTCAATTTATTATTTATAGAAATGAATATTAGTTTAATAAGTTTTTGACATGTAAATTTTTAATTATATTGTATTGAAAGAAATTCGGCTAAAATTTCAGAGTTAACAAATTTATACAGATTAGGCTTTGAAATAAATGGACGCAGAACTCGCTTCATAAAATCACTCTTAGGGGATGACGAAATTTAATTAACTAGTACAAAGGAAACCCCCAATTAGTAGAATATTTGAAACATTGATGGTCATGAAGCGTTTCGGTTGGAGTAATCTCATCATTCTTTTTGATTATTAGGGGACGGATTTGTTCAACTTAAAATTGGATTTGTCTCATCAGACGGCATTAAATATTAAATACGATTAACGATTGATAGATGTACGATCAAATAGTACGAAAATCTCTATATAATATCATATATAACATTTATGTTGTACCTATAACGGTAGGAATGTAATATATATAGTGTTTTTTGATAATTCCATCTAATAAGATTTGTTAATTAACATAATTTTAGTAATAATTATATTAAAAGAGATAACGCGAAACAAAAATATTTAAAAAAATTTAATCACCCTCTTATCTGATTTGACTGAAAAATACATACATTAATGACTTCAAACAATTTATTAAACAATAAAGATCTGTACGGTTAACTGATCAAATAGGTACAAAATACGGAAAATACAATGGGACATAAATTTCAACGAACCATATAATTAACAATACAAAATTATAGTAATTTAACACAATTTTTTTGTTTGTTCATTATATTTTATAACGGCACAAGATCACTATTTTATTAGAAAATAAAAGCTATAAATAAAATACTACCGAATTTATAATAAATATGAGTACATATATAGATTATAACGCTGTATTAAATAGATGGTGAATGATAATATATAATTAGCGAACCTCCTAATAAAAAAATCTTTAATATTATAAATGTATGTAGTAATAATTATTATCACGAAATGAAAAAAATATGTTTGCATTCAACTTTCTAGCTCTACAGAATACGTATAATATGAGTACATACCATTAAAATAATATTTATTATTATTTAGGTTTTATGTTTGTGTTCGATATTTTTCCATATATATATACGATACCCTGTTTTTAATGTCTGTCAGTATTACCAGTGGTTTTGTTATTCAAATCACAGTTCTTTAAAATATATATATATACTTCTATATGTCAGTATTGACATAAGTATGTAGATACAGTGGCCTGAGTCAGATTATACACGGCTCGTAATGCGCCTCCACAAGTTTTGGTCCTGAACTGCTTTCACAGCTCACTCTTCGACCAGACGCTATGCTTCCAACCATCTTTATTCACTTTTCCAGGTGTTCATCATCCTAAAGGTGTGCCCAGAATAAGTTTTTTTTTGGCTGACATTCATCAAAACCGTCATAAAAAAATGATTTTATTTTTAGTAAATATAAGAAAAATATATAAAACGTTTATTTATTTAAATTAAAATAGCCAGAAGAAGCACTAAACTCGACAGCACTATAAATTATAAGTAAGTACGGTGTGTACACAGCAAATTATTTAGTTGTGTTGAAATGCTTTTAATAATAATCATAGTGGATAATATTGAGGAAATTAAAAGTATTCAGTCATGTATATGTATGTTAATCATGTATGTACTAACGTATGTACATTTAAATTCACAGTACATGAACGTATGTAAATTAGCATGAACCCACTTAAACATTGCCGTGCAAGTCAGTGCATGGCTAATTATCGTAATTCCAGCCACGAGGTAGCGGGATTATCCGTTGATGGGATAATAACCCCTCTGAAGTCTGACAGCGAGGCGATAGGAAGACGGATGACCAGCTTGATGGATGGATGAGGACTCCGGACCCTGGGAGGCTAATTCCGCTGTCCTTGCTATCATCCCGAATGATTTAAGTTAATGGTGGGGAAGGCAAGGTGAATGGTGTTCGTTAGATGCAAATTAATCATTAATGTGTCTTAAGAGTTAAAAGCGTTTATGAACATGAACTTCTGGTAGGGTGTTCTAAGCTTTTTCTCTTGATATTTCAGTGGAACGTATCTATACCTTAGTTTATTGTAACAAAAAACACAAATATTATAAATATGAATTAAATATATTAATTATAAAGATATACATATAAAATCAATTTTATCGAAAAATATTGTTGTTGCGCTACCCGGATTCGAACCTGGATCTCTTCCCTAACCGGGGGAGGTGCTTTATCCAACTAAGCTACAGCGGCACTATTTTTAGCGACAATTTTTCGACCCTATATGTTACCTTTTTTGAAATCAATACATTTAATCGTTCCATCATTTCGAATCCTGGTAGCGCAACAACAATATTTTTCGATAAAATTGATTTATATATTTTTAAGATCTCTTTTATTAAGTTCTAAAATCAAACATTTTGATACGATTGAAGAACAGTGTTTTTTTAAATATAATAAAAATTAATTTCAGTGTAATTAATATCTGTGACCTCATTTAACTCCAACAATATATCAATACAAATTAAATTAACCAACTAGAAAGAAAAACAGAAAATATATATTTATCGAAAAAATACTTTAGTTGTTACAGAGATATTTTTTGGTTGATTTATTATTTTTGTTTGCGATTTAGTATATGCGTATTTTTTTTCTTAACCTAAATTTATATTTTTATTTTTTATCTTTGTTTAATTAACCACTAAAATGAGTTTAAATACATCTACCGGTTTCGAAAAATACCATTTTCTTCTTCAGGATGTCATAACTAACTAAAACATACATTGTTTCTTTGACAGAATCTATTTTTAAAAATCTATTTTTAAAAGAAAAAAATTTTTTTTTTTTTTTAGTACCTAACTCAAATCATTACTTAATACAAATTTACTCGAATAATTTTTAGGAAAAAATTTTAGAATGGGACTCGTAGTTAAATTTAGTTTGTTGTTAGAAGAAAATGGTATTTTTCGAAACCGGTAGATGTATTTAAACTCATTTTAGTGGTTAATTAAACAAAGATAAAAAATAAAAATATGAATCTTAACCACAAAGATAACATTGCTTATTTTAAAAGTATAAATTTATAAATGGTATCAATAAATATAAGCAGTGTTGTTTCATTGTACGACAATATGTACTATTACAAAACTATTCATATTTAAAATAAATATTAAATGTATTAACTAGAAAGATATACAGAAAAAATCAAGTTATCGAAAAAATATTTTAGTTGCTACGAGATTTTTTCTGTATACCTTTCAAGTGAATACATTTAATTTGTATTAAAATACTATAGAACTATGTTCTGAAAAATTTGTAACATCACAATAATATGTGTTCCCCTTAAAAATATTTAAAATATTTGAATTTTTCAAAATAATGCAAATGATAAACATCTATACAAGAGGGCCAACAATTCATATATAATATTATAATGGCTCGTGCACTTTCGGGGTCAATATGGAGTCAAATCAATCCTGAACGAAGATAATGCATGAATAATTATGACCCACGTACGGCACGCAAGGGATTTTTCGCCACATGCAGTATATCCAGTGTGATTACATTTAGCCATCTAGTAAATTCCCACCTTCCTGGGTTCCAATTTTTCTGAATTAGGGGAATGTTAAGTAGTACGTACCCAAAATATTTAGAAAAAAAATAGCTCCTTTAATAGTAACTTATTAAGTATAGGTGTTAAAGTCTTTAATATACATTTTGTGATTCACTATTAAATCAATATTTATTTACAACCTTCACTACCACATGCGGTAGTATTGGTATTCAATTTTGTAGGCACCAGCCGCCATTGCTTATTTAAAATAATATTAACTTTGCTATCCTATACCAATTAATAAAAATATATTAATAGAGAATACATTTAATGTAACATAAATTATTATTTAAAAAAATGCTATAAATATTATCTGTCTAGAAAGTGACCAGATAATCAAGATATGTTAAGTATTTCTAAACTGCAGTTTCTCTGTTGACTTGATAATCAACGAATCACGGATATTCACATATGTGCAATAATTGTAATTAGGGCAATATTATCATAGTATAATAGTCCAGTATATTAGATGATATTTTTTTTAACAACTTTGCCTTGTAGATTCCTATAATGCCGAATGAATGAGACGGGCTTCAGGATACAAGATATGTCCGCAGTCAACTTCTAATGCATTAAAAAATTCATGAGAATAATTACGTTATTTTATATTAAGTTCATCTTAACAAATTTATTCTTCATATTAATCTCATCCCATAATATAATCACATGAATCAGAATTTTTTAAATCATTATTTTAAGACAATAATTTTGAACAAGCGATGCTTTTTATGATTTACTTAATAATCCATTACAGCTAAGAAACTTGCAAATCATTTGTAATTATTTGACTTTATGAAGGCTATGTATATTTTTATATTTTCAAACTTCAAGCATCGTTAAACCTTTGCGTATAATAAATAATCTAAGAATGTTCCGAAGATTTCACTGAAACACTCAAGTGTTCTTAAGAACAGATTATTAAACAATCATAATAATTTTAAATTTTTAGTTGTTCTATTTAACCAATTGTTCGAGAAATCTTTTTAATAAATTTCTAATGAAGTGTAACAATATATTAAATTTTCAAGAACAATCGGTATAAATAATTTTTTTAGTCACAATCCTTTAAAATAATCCTTTAAAACTTATGAATTTTGACTTAAAACGTTACAATTTGAAGACCATTTTTTAAATGTTTATTAACAATTGCAAAAATAATAAATATCATGATTTTGATTAATACTTTAAAAATATAAGTTTTTATCAACGGTAAATAAACAAAAAATGATCAAAAATATACATGTGAGGTAGGCTAACGCTCAGCGCATTGGACCATAACAGCGATGATAATGAATGATAGTAAAAGCGATTATGGATATTCAAAAATGTAATCAAAATCATTTTTAAAGAATATTCAAACTATTCACCGAAACGTATACAATGTTAAATTGCCAAGTTTGCAAATCACGAAATAGTTTAAGCGCAAAATATTTTAAATATTCATGCGGAGCAAGTATGTGTTACATGTTCTTCAAGTATACCTACCGAATAACGTACGTTAAATAACAGTAACGGTTTTGTTTGAAATTAATCACAATTTTACATTTCCACATTGACATTCAACCCTTCTGCATGCTCCATTGCACCCTCTCGTGCCCTTTAGTAAAATAAATAACAAAAAACATTGACAGTTGCGCACACGTAACCTGTGTATATCCGGTGATAAAACTGGTGCAACTCTGCACCAGATACAACGTGGATGTATCAGGCAAGCAAGGGATCTGAAAAGTTTTCATCGCAAGCATGCTATGTACTATCGTACGGTGACAATCTTTCGTATAATTTTCTAAAAAAAATATTTTTGTACTGTTCAAAAGTGGTAAATATTTTACAAAAAAAAAAAATATATGTATATATATATAATGTATAAAATTATTAATACCTACATTAAACTTTGTATTTATTATAATCTGGAATCGTTGGAAGCAAGCACTTCGGAAAATTGTTTAAATTAAATAAATACATCACCAACTTAATTAAATAAAATTGCTATTCTCAAAATACGAATCGTTTATTTTTAATACAATACAGGGGTTAAAGATTGCTTAATACAAAAACATGGTATTGTCATTCAAAAAGTTCACGAGATAATAAATTCAGGTAATTTATCAAAACCTTTACTTATTAGCAATATATTTTATTAGAAAACTATTTACTGCTATTGTAGTATTTCTAAACCACGTGTTATATTATGTCAAAGTTCAAGTTCAATGGTTTGTCGTAAACAGTGTAAATAAATAAATTAATCATTTTTAAAATGTATAAAATTGAACATCGTGGTGCGATAAAGTATTTGTTAAAAAGGTCTAACGCCAACAAAAATATTTATTGAGATAAAAAATGTGTTGTGTGATTACGTACCTTTATTTACAAATAAAAAAAAAATGGCAACAGAATTTAAACGGTTCACTACTCATACCAAAAATCATCGCTATTCTCTGCCACCAAAGGAAGAACATACCATTTTGTCTGCAGGAAAGATTGTTCTGTGGTTAACTTCTAAAGGGCTTAGTTATAAATGGCGAGTGCTATGCTAACCTTTTAAATTAGCTGAACCAGGTTTGTAAATAAAAAAAAAGCTTATTATTTTAGGATACCTATATCAAAAATTACCAAATTTACGTATACTTTGCTGCCCAATCTGCCTTTTCACCTGATTTTATTTAGAACTTTTCGGTCATCACTCGTAGAGAAAAGATCTGATCCGTGCATCCTCTTCCACCCACAAAGGCCCATCTACTTTTTCTTTCGTCGCCGTTCTTTCTCTTTTTACTGTAAAGTTGCAATTTTTCATAACATAGGTCTGTGATATTTTTAATAAAAATTAAATGTATTAATTAGAAAGATATATTATACATATAAAATCAATTTATTTGATTTTTATCTGTTATCAAACCTCAAAATCTTCCTTGGTGATATTCTTTAAATAATAAACTGAAGAGCGGAGGTTAATAGCTGTTTGGAGGTATTTGAGAAATCAGAGTTCCAGAATGGGATAATGACTTTAAAATATTATTGGAGAAGTCTTTTGAAGTTCAGGAATATTATATTAAAGAATAATCTAATTTTAAAAATAAAACTACACCATTTCACAATCAGTTAGCGAAATTTCAAATGACCCACGAACACACAAGATTACAAGATTACACCTAGCTGCATCATTTTGTATCACCTGTATCTCTGCATCAATTCCACTCCCGCCTTTTCGTGGTGAACTCCATCAAATCAAATAACCTTAGCGGTGCGCCTTGGTGGCATCCAATCCCTGTGACGATCTTGGTCGATGAATCGACAGGAACCGGAGCTGACCCGGTGCAGCATCCTCTAGATTTTTTATGAGTTGGCGTCAGGACTAAGACCAAGACTGAAAAAATAGATAAATTAAAACATATTTCTATCAATTTCGTATTTATTTCACAAAAAACAGTAACCATATTTTTATTTATTAAACATACATACCTTAATTATTTTAGAGAATTTTCTCTAATGAACAGATTGCTAACTTTTAACATATGTGCGATATAATATATAGGTATATAATACATGAAAAATTTGCTGAGATAAATATTAAATATACCTGTACACACCAATTAAACTTTTTTTATTGTTATGATTTTTAAAGAGCCTGTGATAATTGTATATTCAAAAAATTCTAAAAAATACGTTAACTATTTTAGTTGTTTCGTATATTCGGTCAATTTAAGAAGATTTGACTAAATTCAAGTAATTTTAATCAATCAATAATTATTTCATTCAGAAGCGCAAGTAGATATATTGAAGCCTTTGGTTTTATCTTCGTGTTTAATGAAAATAGGAATATAATAAAATTACACACAGATACAACAGTGTAGCGGGAGACGAATGGCCACCCCATCCTGACACCCCTGTACCTGCCACTCACTTAAGCGTGAAATGTACACCGAGGGTGTTACCCCCGCGATCTCTCTGCTAGCCTGATACCCCGCCTGATACCGCGGATATTATTAAATGTACGGTTTGCATAATGGAGAGTTGTATCGTATATCAAATGACATTAGGGCGGTCTTGATATTTTGAGCAGATTTTATAAAAAAAACTCAGATTGAAAAATATCTTTGTATAAGAAATAATCTTTATACTCCTGGTCGTATATGATCTTCAACATATTTACATTCTTACCTTGCATGTATTACGTATTTAAAAATATGGTCGATATAGCAGCTTCCATGTGTATCTTCGCAGGGCTTCATGACAGGAGACCATATTAGTCAGCGTCATTGCTTGCTCATTGTACTTTAATATAATGCTTAAACTTTGTAAACAATCATTTTGCAAGAGGCATTGCGCATTTGGATCAAATCACTTACAAATTTAATAAAGAACCCATTATAATATAATATTATACGGAATATTAAATCTGGTAAAAAAAACCATGAGTACCATGAGGATACAGCCATACCTATATAATATTCAATAATACCAATAAATATAACGTGTTACAAGTGCTCAACGTATTAAATCAATTAATTCAATGGACATCGTAAAGTTCATATTTTTTTATTTATTTTATCCAAAATACAATACGCGATGTGTTTATCTATATACATCATAGCGATTTTAGTCAATTTACTTTAAAATATGTATAATATGTTGTAGAAGCATATTTTTAAAAATATAAAATTTTATTTAATACAGTTTAAAAATATGATTTCACGTGGTTAAATAAAAAACACAACATTTTAGAAATACTAAAAAAATGGTCATGTCTACATATATAGTGGAAAACTACATGATGAACCTTTGATAGAACTGTACATGATGGAGTACCAAGACCTCCCTAATATGAGATTTACGCAATCCATCATAATCACATTTCATAAATATATCTACATCTGCTAACATCAAAGCGCCTATATAGCTTAGAAGCAAGTGTGTCATTGGGGGAAACATTTATGTAAAATTCATAAATGAATAAATAAATTTTAAATGTAAAATTATTTGTTTATAATATGATATGCTAGGTCATACATAATTTATTTTTATTGAATTGAAATCGAAAAAATCAAGATATTGAGCTACATTATTAGACGGTATTTTGCGATATACGAGTAGTTACTTTGAAAAATATATGGAAACTTTAATGTTATTTTTAGGAAGGTTTAGATTCTTGACTAGAGATTAATTTATTCAGTATGATGAAATGTACTCCTTATGGAATATTGATTTAGATTTAAAAAATACACACAATTGATTCAAGTGAAGTTTATTTGCCATATGTAATTATTTCATATTGTTTTTTATAATACCTAAAGTAAGTAAATTTAAACATATTTTAAAAAATCAAGTAATCTATCATTAAAATTTATTTTCCGCTAAAATAACATATTATTTACAATAGGTAATAATTGTTATTGAGTAAATATATCGTTAAGATTGTATATAAAAATGCGTTCAAGACATCAAACAGAACCATAATGCAACATGTAATAAACAAAAGGTTAGATATTGTGAAAATCCGATACAAATATTCTCAAAAAAGGATTACGCCTTGGGCAATATTCACGAAAAAACCCGTAGCCTCTGCCGTCATACTTTACACGACTTCGAAAAAATATGGTTTACCACCAATATTGCGGAATACTATATTATAAAAAATAAAAAAAAACATCATCCGGATTTACAAGGGTTTTCATTTAAACTTTGTAGGTTACGGGAGAAATATTACAATTTGCTTTGGTGGATTTTTCTAAAAGTTGCGGTAAAATATGATATGAGCGGCGCAAAATAATAAAAACTTTCTGACAGATTTGCCATAAATAATTTTCCGAGATTTTTGTTTGTCAACTTTTACGAAAAATAAAAATTCTCCAATACTAGAAATTATTGTCTGTTTTATCTCCGTATTGTAATCGAACAAAAGCTCGGCATATATTATATTACTTTATTTATATATATATATATATTACTTTATTTTAATGTATGATTATTATTCGCCATAAATTTTATGAGAGTTGTATCTATTTTAGATCTACATACTACACATCCAACATAAAACTGACGTATTATATATATTGTAAAATAGATATCGTAGAGTAATCCTACTTCAGCAGCGCTTATACGTGTATGTGCAAATTATTCATGTTAATAATTACAAATAAATGCGTACATTGTATAAGAGACTTACACATCAGAAAATTATTTTTATTAGTGCTTAAAAAAGTAAACCGATTTTTTATATTAATATTTTAATTAATTATATTTCATTTTCGCAAAACTTTTTGTTATTGTATACAATAATAACCATTATAATAATTTTTTTAACTTACTAACTAATTTACTAATTTACCATCACGCCGTTTCCCCGCAGGGATAGACGGAAGTGATAGAGCGCCACACTCTTCTGTCCTGACACACAATTCTCGCCTCATCCACATTAATGCAATTATCACTTGCGTTATATAAATTTAATTTATCGTACTAATCATTCTGAAATATTCTTTGGACTTGACACTTTGGACAACTTGAAATTTTAGATTAGATAAATAACAAGTTTTTAATATGCTGATCGGTTGATTGTACATGCATACATTTAAATGTTTTGTGTTATCCAATAATCCCCCCACCTACAATTGAATTATAGTGGATTGGATATAAGCATACTAATTTGTCAATTTCATTTGCTATTTGAGTAAAATAATTCCACCAATTATTTGGGCATCTCGTGAGAAGGGAAAATAGCTTGAAAATTTTGTTGTTGGACCACATCGAAGGACGGATAGGAAAAGAACCCCCCACCCCCAAGTAGAAAAGGCAACAGGCACTTTTCTGGCGATAGGCCTAAGATTTGCAGGATGCCGAAAAAAGTTAAGAAGTATAATCAAGAGGGAGATCACGATCTTCAGTCGTGAGAGACCAACGTGAATGTAATCAATTTTAAGGATGGCTAGACACGGTGAATACCACTCTCCACCAAATATCTTATTTTAATATAGGATTATTTAAAACCATCAATAAGTTTAAAAAAATACGTATTAAAAATGAACTAATATTATAAGCGATCGAGAATCAAGTATATTTATTAAAGGTGAACTTTCTAAGCCGTTCCATTAAAAATAACACGAAACTCTATTCAACAGCGTGAAAATTAAATTCAAAGTGATATTCTTTTTTAACCCTTCCCAAACCATGCAGTAACACAGGTCTACCATCATAATTAAACCAGTAATATTTCGGTAAATACATGCAACATAAAATTCATATTTTAAATAATCTTAAAGAAATGACTAGTAAAAAATCAATTATGAAAAAGGGGAATCGTACAAAAACAATTATTTTTTCCATTAAATCCGTTGTAAAATTAATACGTTGCTAAATATACAATTTGTGATATGAAAGACAGAGAACACACACTATTTTCACAGTGAAAAGAACAACAAACATTCAAGTATAATTGTCTCTTTCTCTCTAATTAAATGAAGAGAGGTAAGAAGGAAGGACACATTGTATAGGACTTAATGAATGCTCTAAATTATGTTACTAGTCATTTTCTTCAAAATTGAATGCTCAATATTTAGTGTAAATTCGTGCCATTTAATCTAATAAAAACATTTTTTCTAACTGTTATTTACGGTAACACGAGTTGACAGCATGGCTGCATTCGGGTATTTTATATCATGGTATGGTAAAGGTTAATCAGGTTGAATTTATAAATAACATTTAATCTAGAGGTAAGACTCTCGCCTATCGACTGATTGTATAAGGTTCGAGCTTTGTCTTGAGATTCCACCATTTTATTCATATTTTTCATAGCGCAAGCTCTTAATATGAAAAATAATAACAATATACATGTGACATGTGCCATGTGTTTTGCGTAGCCATACTATCATTAATTCATATGTCGGTTACTTTGCGGTGAACATAATTATTTTCATTTTAACTAATATCTAAACATTGTACTACACACGTGTTGGGTTAAGCTGTCATCACCTAACATAACCTAATGTACAATATTTAAATTAGTGAAAATTAAAATAATTTAGGTAGTCATCCCTATTTTCACGAAATTTGTAGTAATTTCTGCTGGTAATAGTGATAACATCAATTTGATGGTTTAATAGCACAAAAACATATATATATATATAAAATATGCAGATATATTGAAAATAAAGGGTTTTCTTCGCAATAAAAATATTGTATTTCCCAAGAACTATAAGAAGTGAATTAATCTAAGATGTATCTCACGAGTTCGAAGTTAAAAAATTAAAACAACGACGCAACAGTACGTTGTTTTGGTTAACTGTTTGGCATAATACCCTGGTCCCTGGTAACGATTATCTTGAAAACAAAGCTTCGGTAAGACAACATTGACTTCACATACACACGTGCAGAACACAGAATAACGCAAACACAACATGTTATGGAGTGAAAAACAATAATGCGGCGAAAACAGCGACATAAAACTCGCCGCCCGGAAATTTTAATGTTACGCCGGTTAAATTACGCGAGACAATTCCCACTCCAATTTTTTGCCACTTTTACACTGCAAAACAACAATATTCACTAGAATTTCGTGGAAGCTCGTATCCCGTAAAAAGAGAGGAATGTTGGAGAGAACTCTATTATATGTGGATACTATATTTACACAGTTGCACTTGTACCTATATGCGTTATTTGTAAATGCATTTCATAGCCATGTTATTCAAGATTTTTATAATGACCTACGAATTGATTACCATCAATTTATTTGGATATGTTTTCCTACCTACTTATGAAATTTAAACGATTTTGATCATTTATAATCGTTCCATTAAATATTTAAATGTACATTTTTATTACACATCCAATATTTTACAACTATTCGTATCACGTACAACGTATTCTTGCAAAATGTTGCTATATATGTTTGTAGGTGTAGACTAAATTCTTGGTTAACCATAAAAAACTTTGTGTTTTTAAATATATTTAGTGTTGGTTCCTGAATATATCTTTTATTAAACATGTAAAAAAAATTACTCTATTTTTAATGTCAAGAAGTATTTCTTATCTATCGTGACTTTTTAAAGTCAAAATAGTAAATCCCATTGTGGTGGGTAGTGCGGGAGTACCAGGGCTACGTAATGCGCCGAGGGGTAAGTCGAAGCGCATATCTCACCTACTACATCCCTAGGTGGTATTTCACCAAGTTAATGTTCCGTGCACCTCCTTTGTTTGCCGTGCTCCTGGTGGCGCGTCTGGCTACGGCTAGACGGCTCGCGCGGTTAGGTGCTTTCCCCCGCACTCCCAATGTATGAAATTACAGCCCAAACATGACCGATCGCATCATACGTGAACACAAACATACTTACTAACATGATATTGCATACCTTGTTGCGCTTTATGCTCTCCTGGTTATTGTACCACAAATACGAACGAGAATGCTACTGAAATTACAGTTTTTCGTTGTAGCACAGACAGCACTACCGGAAATTTTGTGACACTTTTTTTTTTTGAAATTTTGTGACAAAGTAACACTTGTGACAAAAATAAAGTATACTGATTTTTTTAAGTGTATGTGACTACTGGTCGACAATCTAGCAGTGCGGGGTCAGAATTCACCGGCTAATTTTATTTACGTTTTGTTTATTTAGCAAAGACATACACCACTTTATTGAGCGAGATTCCATAATTATCGCCTGGCATCAGGTGGCGGTCAGATGTCACTATTGGCTTCGGGGTATTTATTTACGGTGCAAAATATGTGTAATATATTATTTACCGGCCACTATCTACAATATATTCGCCGAATGCTTTCCGGACCTACTCCACAATATTTTATGGGTGATTGATTGACTGACTATATTATGATTCGAAAATGTTTTAGAAATATGTACAAAACTGTACTGTTACGGAAGATATTTTTATATGATTTTTTTACATAATAGCTTGAATTCTACTTTCTTCGAAATAAATATTTGCGAAGTTGTTCAATTATTAATCTATATCTTTGCTTCAGACTCTAAATCATCCAACAAAATATAGTCTAGCCGCTCTAAATTTGATGAACTTAAATTTTTTGTATACAATATATAATTTGGAACAATAAATTATTTAAATTAATCTAAATAATCGCATTATTACGATTATTTTGAAATGATTATATCGCTGACGTGGTTGAGATTAAGCACATATCCCTAGAAATATTTTACTCGTAATTTAGTCCATTAAGTATTGTGGACTAGGTTTGTTACACCTGTATATTTAAAAAAATATTTATATGCTTACCAAAAACGATTAAAACGAAGGTAGAACACAGATCGGAAATTAAAAGTACTTTTATAAAAGAATATCATCAAATCTCAAATTAAAAATACTATAATTTATCCAAAACAGGGTAATACGATATTTTTAAATAAACATTTTCAATTAGCCATCATTTATGATTATTATTTTGAATGAATATTTATTGTCAAGTTAAACTTTTTTAATAACACGATATCTTTTTATTAAATTACAATTATTATTATGTTTACTTTTGCAACGTTATATACATTACAAAGTATTGATATCGACGAGTGTTTAACGTAGATGTTGAAATTTGATTATAAAAAAAAATACCAGTCGGTCCTATTTTAGATATTTGTGTAACCGAGCATAGCTAACAAAATTAATAAAGGCTAAAATATTTTCATTTAAACCATAAAGAAGAACAAAAAAGAAATACTTTGCCTTATTATGTTTTCACTAAGAAGAGTTAAGTATACTTGTCTGGACACAGATTATTCTAGTGAGGCAGTCATTATTTAAAGACAATGTTATATTTAGTTATAATAAAATAACAAGTAAATAAATAAATTCTTTATAACAGTTAACAATTATATTTATACCTTGTTATTCGTTCGGGTATTAATAAGAGTGTGTGTGAGAGCATATTATTTTATAAAGCGCTTAATGAATATGTACAATTTTATTATGCAGATGGCGCTTGAATTATTTTTGGATTTATATCCATGGTGAAAAGGGTTGGTTAATATTTTTTAAATGTGATAAAGAAGTCTTCGTGAGCATCATCATTTTCATCCCCTTATCCTAGGAGTGCCGGGGGCAGTCTTGACAATGGGTTTCCATCTCCCCCTGTCTTGTGAAGTTTCAGTACCAGCAAACTAATCAAGACCGTCGTCAATCTGTATTCATCAGTCTTTATTGCTGTTTATCCCAGTTTAGTCTGGATTCTTAATTTTTTGATTTAAATGAAGTTGACACATCCACATATGATGTTGTTGTTAGTACGTTTCGAAATAATAGGGACGTGATTAATTTTTCGCCATTGTTGAGGAGTTTCATCTAGTGTGACTATTAAACTTTCCCATACGGCGCTAAAATAATAAGGTGCACTCCGGTGTTGTAAACTTGGACATGAAGACTTTCGCGATTTTTATGAATATGAATATTTTACATTTATTACTTACATTACTTATTAAAATAATAGTTGATATCTGTATAAGTGAATATAAATCATTGTGAAAAAGTGCTAAGAATGAGAAAAACATTGGTCATACGGAACGACAGCACAATGACGCATCTAACTCAGCCAGCAGTCCACTCTCACCTCGCCGCGCCTCCTCCGCGCTCCGACCGGAACGGAGCGTAGACATGGCGAGGCGAGGCGTGCGAGGCAAAACGAAATGGCACGAGACGACCCGAGGAGAAACGAAATGGCACGAGACGACTTGTGTCGACACGAGAATAAGCGATGCAAGTCGAGAGCTGCAGTACATTCTCGTGTTCGGCTCCTCTAGCCGTGCCTCAGCGAAAGTGGACTGCTGACATAACTGAAGTGACGATCAGCATCCGGCACCCCGGGCCCCGCGTACCACTCCACACGTACACATACAAATCACGTCAGGTTCTTAGAGAAAACGTTTATTATTGTTGCGTATAGTAAATACTTATATATTGTAATAATTTTATCCTACACATATATAACGGAGGAATACCTAAAATGTGAACTCTGTATTTAGTATATTTACAGAGATATTCACATAATTAGAAGCAATGTCAACTCAGTTTACATCACCGGAGAGGAAAGGTTAAGTTGAATAATGAAATTATATCCGCTTACTTATCCAGTAGTATAATTCAATAATGTTGCAATTATCGAGTAGTGTGTGTTAATTTATTTAGTACTTACTACCTGCAAAGTCACGACGCTGATCGTTGACAATAATTCTGTAATGTTTTTACGGTCGCGTTCCTTCGTACTTTTTCCATGAAATCAAAAGGCCTGTCAGCGCGGAAATAAAAATATATGCGTCACGAAAATCGCTCGTAAACCGAGCTTATCTCCAAGATGGCGCAGTTAATATTTAGTATGTAAAATGTCTCGATTGCCGCCACATTCGCGGGGCGCATTATATTCACGATTTTTGGGTTAAGTGAAACGAGGAACGTAAAGTCTGAGGGCAGAAACCGTAACGGGGGTTTTACGGTGCAATCGCCTTATCCATCGTCACCTCGCCGCCATGTTGCTGTGCGTCTAATCTGCATACCTTAAATAAAAAATTACGAAATAATTTTTAGAAATTTTTATTTTTTTTATTTTTACTTTTTTAACTTGACTTTACTTATCTCAAAAAAACGAAAATACTGCATGAGCTACACGGGCACATAAATGTTCTCGTGTACTTCACAAACAAAATAAATAAACATCATCTTCTCAAAATTTATATCATTTATCGGGATTGATAGACTGATTCTTTAGCTCCTATGTTATAGCGATTCGGGAAATATGTATTAAGTAAGTACCACAAAATGGTTAAAAACATATATTATACGAGTTAGTTTATTAGAATGAAATTCAATAAATGAATCTTACAAGTCCAATAAAAAGGTGACAATATTATCATACAATACATTATCAATACAATAAAATAAGAATTACATCGACAACGAGCCTTATAATTTCCAAATCCCTTGTAGACATATAAAGACTACGTTAATGTTAGAAGCAAATGATTACAAAAATAATTACGATTTTAACTAGGAATAAAGACCAGAGGTTGGACAAGATGTAACCTTTTAAAACGTAAAATATAATTATCAAATTAGTAGATATTATCCTAAGAATAAATCTCAAGAGACAGCTGTACAATACTGAAAGTATAAATAATCTCATATGAAGATTCCAAGAATTGTAGTTTACAAAAGAACCGTGGGAAGATATTACTGGGCTTGGACCACATAACCTTTAATACAGAGATTATTATGATTGTCCTCACGGTGGATTTCTTTATTATATTTTTCACTATTTAGCAATATAACAATATTAAAGTCCAGAATAATAATCTTGAAGACAGTTATCAGAGAATACATCTAAAATATAGGTAATTGCTTTACTAGACGTGGTCCGTTACAGTTTATATAAGTTGTAAAAGTAAAATCAAAAGTTATAAAAAATACTTGTATCAATCATTGTACAAGCAACCACTTTTTTATTTTTGGTTTAAATTCATTAATCACTTTTCACCCTTTAAGATCTAATAGCAATTTATTAAATATTCACGGTGCACAAAATAAGAGAGATCGTTGTCCAAGTATTGCATTCATTTTTGGGACCAAAACGTTTCTTTATCTTATGGTTTTTGTGAGAAAGATTGTGGCACAAATTAATAATCGAAGCAGCTCATAGTTTAAAGTTACACAAGAAATTTAAATGATTATCTTCTTAAGCGATGGTATACCGAGGAATCTACAATATATGAAAACATACTTCGGTGGATAAAATATATCAAAAAGTGAAGTAATTCTGACATGTACATTGTCGTATCGTATGCACTATCATTGTTTGTACGCTGTGACATTCTGACGAAACAACGGTAGAAGAAAAATAAGTTACTCTGCATAGCCTGGCGGAGAGTCGTAGATACCAGGCAAGACGTCGTAGAAAGAGGAAGAAGTTCCTCTACATGGCCTGATGGAGAGCCGAAACGAGATACCAGACAAGATGTTGTAACGAAGCGGAAGAAGTTACTTGATCCTTCATCAGAGATCTAATTAAATGCGAGATAACACCATAATTGATAATTCACGCGTCTAGGTAAAATATAAAATATCCACAAATGATATAGTCACATTTGAACGCGGGTGCTAATTTTTAACACATATTAAACGTCCTTGCTCCACCCTATGTGATCCGAGATGAGAGAAGCTACTTTATAGGTACTCTGCGGCTAGGTGGCGTGGGCTGATGACGCTCAAGAAAAAAGCAATTACGTCAACCGAATTGGCAAATCAGAGTTCCCAAAAATAACAGTTTGTCCAATCAAAGGTGGACTTGCGTGGACCCAAATCAAACAATTAGTATTTTCAAAATGTAAAACATCGATTGACGTCAATGAATTACTTACTCAGGAAGTTGAAAGGGAATTATTACTCGCGTACAGATAAAAGAGATGCAAAGATGAACATCTGTCGCCGATATACAAATAAATGGAGTATATTTGAAATTGCGTTTTCATGGGTGGACATGCATTACGCGAAATTTTAAAGAATTGTATATTAATAATTACTTCACTACAATATCTGTCCTTTTTGGCTGACGTTTCGGATCCCACTGCAGGATTCATCATCAGGGCTGATGTGATGTGTGACTAATGGTGTTGTAATTATATATATATAATATTTTTTGGATAGATATATTTTAAAGTATGTTTCTAATTGACTTTTTTATTATTATTAGTAAATACATTTTTTAAATATGGAAATTAGATACAGCATCAAATAGAATTCAAGTGAGAATTTATTTTGAGTCAACTAACCAACGCGGTCAAATTCAAAATCAGATATGGATTATAATATTCGGTAAGTCTTATCAGCGCAGACAAGGCGCGTGCACACAAAACAATTATTCCCTCTCGAGTGAGAAACGAAAAATAAGTAGCTACCTTCGCATTAGGTATCGTTATTCTATTTTTTAATGAAGGGGAAAAGTGTTATCTTTCTTTTAATGCATTTTAGGGGAAGCAAACAGAAGTTTCCCCTAACAAAAGAATTTTATATCTTAAACTTTTCCGAGCACACGTTGATTTTTTATTTTTATTTTTATCACTATAATTATTATTCACACAAAAGGAGAAAATGCTTTTAACGCTCGAAATAATCATAAAAATAATTCAAATGGTGTGAATGTTTTTACGTTAACCCGCAAAAGAATCCCGCCTTACTTGAGGGTGGGGTACATGTCATCGAAAATGTTATCAGTGACACGATATGGACCTAACTTTTTCGCAAAATATTCACACCGATGCTATGCTGGAAACATGTCGAAATCTATACAGATGTTTTGAAAAGGGGGTTGTAGCGAAAGATAAATACATGCATTTAAACAAGTGAGAGGCGGATTAGAATATCATCATCATCATTATCAGCTTTCCTATCAGGCCTGTCGGCTCTTAGATACCACTGGATAACTGCATCAATTCAACTGAAGGGTGTCCAGCGGAAAAATTTAAAAAAAGTTTGATTGAAAAAGTTTAATATTAAATAAATAAAAAAGCTACAATGTTATTCTCATATTTTATTTATACAAAATGGAGTTTAACGATGCTAATTTAACGATTTATAAACAATATCGTCTAAATACCGTCCATTTCTCTCAAGACACTCATGCAATTTGATTTAAATTTGCGAACACGCGAGAGTAAAGCGTTAGTTCAATGGCAGCAATTTCGTGGCGGATGTTTTCTTGTAGGGCCTGAATTGTTCGAGGGTTGTTGCTATAAACTCTTGACTTAAGATAGCCCCACAAAAAAAAGTCGCACAGATCCGGTGACCGAGGTGCCCAGGGTATGTTTCCGTACTTGCTAATTAATTTAGTGTGAAAAATTTTCCTCAGCTTCTCCATTGAAACTCTAGATGTGTGTGGAGTGGCCCTGTCTTGCTAAAATTGTGTTCTGTTGTTGAACCCGAGAAACAGCTACAGTTGCGGTACCAAAAACTTGTAGATTATTCGGCAATACACGTCAGCAGTGACTGTCTCTCGTTGGTTAAAAAAATAAGGGCCAATTATCCCTCGAAATTGCACACCACACTGTCGTTTTTCAACAATGCAAACGTTTTTGATGGTCCTTGCGTTGTCGAGGCACCAATATCTCATGTTTATTAACATAGCCATCGATATTAAAATGTTCTTCGTCAGTAAACAATATGTTTTCAAGCGTTCGTGCTGTTCCAAAATGTTCCAGTATCGTTCTCGCTAAGGTTTCACGTAAAAAATAGTCACTTTCGTTAAGAAACTGCACGATTTGCAGTTTGTATGAATGAAACTGTAGTTTCTTTTTCAAAATAACGTGCACTGTTAATTTTTTTATTTCAGTAAAGGCTGAAATCTTCCTTATCGATTTACGCGGATTGCGCATAATTTCACGTCGAACTCGAGCCACATGTTTTAGCGTCGCTGCTGACATTGATGGTTCCGGAAGAGTTTGGTTAACGATTGTCCCTTCTTGTCTGAAGTTATGAATACAACACCAATAACACAACACACAAGATACGTTGCGTGCTCGGCCCATCACTTACTCGTCAAATATTAAAGTGAGTACAATAAACGCGACGCGCATAAACCAATGAATCCCCCCACTTTAAATATTGCTCAATCGCGAACGCGCGGTGCGTTCCCGACTAGTGATTCATTGCGACTGGCAAATTAGCAAATCACTCGCGTCGAACAATATCCCTCCCACAAACCTCACCCTGATGATTTACGTGCAATTACATATTAATCTTGAAATTTTTCCGCTGGACACCCTATATTATCCGCCTTTCGAACAATGCATGTGGCCTGCCCATTTCTTGGTGTGTTCAGTCACATAACTACTCTTGTCTATTATTTATCCACACTTTTCGTCTCCTGTCTCTTCGTGTGATACCCAATATAAAATTCTTTCAATTGCTCTTTCATAACTTTTTGGATCTCTATTTTATTAAGATGGTGAAGATACTACAATCTAACGAAAAATAATCGATCCACAAATATATTATATTTAACTTACATGGATGGAAGTGTATTAAAAAATATACATATGTTGCAAATTCATTTACGATGTAACAAAGAATAAAACATTTAGGAGGAAATGTGACTCAGTATAATGAGTAGGATTAAAAAAGGGTCACTTAGTTGATTTGGTTATGTAGAACAATTTAATAGTATGAAAGATATATGACGCGAGTGTTGATGGCACTAGAAATAGAGATCGTCCGCGGAAAACTTGGAGTGACCAGGTAAACCAGATACTGTTTTTGTTATAATTTATCAATCTACGATCTTGCACGAGATGGTGTATGAGTATGGATGAGGCGCGAGTTATGTGTTAGAACAGAATAGAGTAGCATTCCATCCATTTTGCTTACCCCTGCGGATAAATAGCGTGATAGTAAGTTAGTTAGTGAAATTGATATTGGGTATTTTAAGATGTAAATAATACAAGCTAGCTCATTAATCCAACCGTGAAGGATTCAATTTCGATTTAGATTTTCATCATAATGTTATCTATTGCATATTTTAATGAGCCATTATAAAAACATTTCCCAAACACACCACCCTTAATCCGTAATCTACAGCCTCCGTTTGTTGTCGCGCCCATTAGGGTTGTCACACCGTCCACGCGAGCCTTCACCGAACTGCGGGCCAGCGGGCTGTATTTGACCGCGGTCCTCGTCGAGCACACAGCCGGGGGCGTGCTACGCCAGGCCGCCGAGCAAACCCAATCAATTACGTCATTTGACCTAGTAAACAACCGTCGCCGTCGGACGCCGGCATCGCGGATAATCGACGCGGAATATTTTAAAATATAAACCAATCCTTCTCATCAATTCCGAGAGCAACAACATATTTTCTACATGTTTTTGGCTCAGAAACTACACAATACACTTAACACTAACTGGAAATCGTTCAGTCACGATAAAAATATGCAAATATGGATTCAATACACTATTCAATTAGGTATAGAATTGACTATTCAGTCAGAAGCATCGCCGTCCAACATTCTAACTTAATCACAATACAATACACTAATAATTCACCTTAGATTTACTCCACATTCACTACACTCTTTATTATCTTTAATCTCTGTCGAATCCGACTTTATTTTTATTTTTTATTAAATAACACCGCAACAGCACAGGAAAAACTGGACAATACTTTATATCAGAGGTGGATACCTACTTCACTTCTGACGTACAAAAAATTTATATCAAATAAAATAAAATAAATTATTTTTATGAATTGTAGTCACGCGGTACATTAAAACTCGTGCTCGAACTTGATATTCTCTAAAATGGAAGATTTCCAGAAATTAGGCAGCACAATGTTTATTTGGAAATGTGATTTGTGCTGTTTATGATCGGTGGTCTGGGCGAGAGAACGAGCATAGATGTATTCGATGGATGAAAACCTAGTGGAATGATATGATATGATATGATATGATGAAGCAGAATAATTAGTACTCGCAAGTTGAAAACTTACGTAAGAAAATGACATAATAAAAAAAATATTTTTAAATATTCAATTATTTTTCTTATAACTAGTTTCTTAACAAGAAATGTCATTTTAATTATTCGAAAGGTGCAGTATTTATATTTAAGCATAAAATATAAGTAATACCAATTAAACATCACAGACCTATGTCCTGAAAAATTGCATTTTCACAATAAGAATGTGTTCTCCTTAAAAATAAAGTATAAGCCCTGACATTTAACACGATGTACAATATCTGGCAAATATCCGCCGCGTTTCTGTTTGAACTTTTTCACACTTTCGAAATATTTTTTATGTGGTTTTAGCATAAATGCAGATCTATTTTGCCAATATGTATAAAATCTCGTTCTTAAGCTTTACAATTATTAGTTTATTATTAGAGTATATTATTTTCAAAGTACGGAAGTAATGTGCTAAGGCTTTCAAGAGACCGGCCACTTCTCCGAGATACACGGTTATCTCTACATCCGAAACTGAATCGGCGCACCGGAATTGTTGGAATGAATTCCACAACGGTACGAGATAGATGATTATGTGTGCAGAAACGTGCATACGGTTTGCAAAGTGTTGTAATGATGTTTGATTATATTTTAAATGAGTTTTCACTATTATTCGTGGAGCGTTCCATAATAAAAATATAAATGCTTCATAATAACAGTTGTTAAAAATCTTCGCAGAAAAAATGGCAATTAATTCAAAATAACATCTCGGGACACCTGTTATATGTAGATTAATGGATATTGCTTATTTAATTTAGTCAATACGAAATGAGACATACATTATTCATTATGTAAATACACATTTATGCCACAAATTGATACGTGCCTACCAGGAACAACTCATCAACAATGGTGAAAAATTACAAATTTTTATAATTATAATTTATTTAAAATAAAGAAATAACTTTAAAAATTAATTATTTTATTTGACGCGATAACTGCACATTTTTATCATATAATTGACAACAGATATTTATTAAATATGAATTTAATATATTAATTAGAAAGATATACATATAAAATCAATTTCATCGAAAAATATTGTTGTTGTGCCACCGAGGTTCGAACCTGGATCTCTTTCCAAACCGGGGAAGGTGCATTATCCAACTATGCTACAGTGACGATATTTTTAGCGACAAATTTTTAAACCTATATGTTACCTTTTTGATATTAATACATTTAATCGTTCCATTATTTGAAAGAGCCATCTACCTTATTTTTACGGAATCTCAAATACCCTTGAGTAATCTGATTGCAGACGCCTTGAGTAATCTGATTAAAAATGTAACGTAAATAAGTGTCAAAATAGCATATATTCCACTTTAATGGCGCGTTTGGGACTTGTCTCAGACACACGTCTCAAAAGCGCATAAAAATACATAGTTGAGCACGAAGAGATCTATGATTCATTGCCGCATGTGTTTTGTACTTAGAATAGAATGACGCAACTGGCACAAACCGCCCTTTACCAAGATATCTCTGAGACGAGACAACAATGTCCCATCCTTGCATTCTAACATTTCAAATATTTTAAGAGTTGTTTTTTTTTACACATCCTACATTTATAATTTTTTCTTAACTTCAGTTGACATGAGTTGACTGATATGAGTTGACAAAAATTGTATAAATATAGATTAAGTTGGGTATTAATGAGGCGCCTGATGCTGTATTGTGATAATAGTGCGTATGAACATAGAAAACATATTTTGAGTTCAGTGATATTTAGTATTAGTAGAAATGTGAGAAAGAGTAGAGGAAAGAAATGTATTATCTATTATAAAGCTTTAACCTATAGACAAAAGATTTCTACATCTTGTTTGTTATATTTTCTGAGAAACAAATGCAATTTTTTGTTAAGCTCCTTAATAATTATTACAGTAGATAAGACTTGCCCAGAAACATACTTATATTTCTTAATTATAAAAGTTTTTAATACATTACAGCCGCCTTAAGTTAACTACCTATTTATGAAAGAAAATTCGCAATCTCAGTCAAACAATTATGTTGTGCATTTAAAGTGTTAAAATGAACAATTCAAAAGTTATTTTTGCGTTTGTTTTCGCCATAGAAACTCAATGAATGCGTGCCAAGCATTCGTATTGTTAATATAAGTTTTATTAAAATTATCATTCAAATCCCAGATAAATCGTTTCCTTTCAACATACTCTTTTTCAAGTATCCCATCCTTGGATGGGGTGGACCTGTCGTACACAAAAGTTTTAAAAAACAAAATTACATTGAAAGCGAATAATCGTTTATTATTAGCTCTTCAGATAAGAGTTGCTATATAAGTTTTATTTTTATTTCAGGGCTATATTTAATACAACCCTTCTTTATTTATAATTATTAATTATTATCGAAATAATTTATAATTATTATGGAATAATGGAAATTATTATCAACCAGAATCATCATATATTTCGTCTTCATCCACGGCACTACATTCCAGGGTGGGATTTGGCCTCCTCAGCAAGTGTTTTCCACCGACTCCTATCCCTGACTATTCTTGTCCAGTTCCCAAATCCTGCCATCATCTAATTATCAAGTGGTAATAAGTTTGCAATTTGCTGATACAATAAATTATATTTTCAAGCAAGAGGGATTGCACATTTTTCACATACAAAAATAAAGTATTGAATTGTTTGTTGAAATGTAATGTTGATTTTTAATTATACGTGTTACATTTCCAAAATGTTTAATTGTTGAATATAAATGAACAAGTATTTAATGATCACGATTTGACGATTAATCTTAGTTAAAAATTCCAACCAGATGAATGAATTTATCATTTGTATTTTCTTCCAACATTTTGAATTATATTACAACCGGTATATACCTATCGGTAAAATTTTATAAATCTTAATTTTTCTCCCGTATTATAAACGTGCTTTTAATCTTAATATAAGACGATATCTGCATTATATACTATTGGTTTTTCCATATAAAATTCTATTATAGTAGGTACATATATATTCTCCAGAAAAACGGACTAAATAAAGGGTATAAAGGTATTGAAGATTTAATACTATTGCATTCACTAGGGTCGAATTGAAAAAACAACTTTAATACCAAATAGAGAGCTATATGAAGATCTTTCATAAGAATGTCTTGAGATTAACGTACTCTTTATTTTGATAAAATTTTATGAAAATGAGCCTTTCCATTCAGTTCCAAACTGTTTTAACAAGTAGAGTGTAATATTATTTTATTGGTGTGATAAAAGTATCCCTTGCTTCTGCCTCCCCCATTAGTTTGAATATGCAGAAATAATATTTTTATACAACCCTGTTTATTCTGTGTTCACCTCAGAAAAATAAAAGAAAACAATATTTGTAATTCTCTGTACATAATTATTTTTACTTTATGAGTACCTATATATTTAAAATATTGTTAAACAATATTACTCTATAATACAATATACTATCAATTTAACAACACTAGTCTTAAAAATATATATATAATTTTTTTGTCACGCTTAAACTATATTCCTGTTATTATATTTTATTTTTAAAACAATTTATTTATTAGATTAATCTCACTAACGCCGTTTCTCTGCGGGGGTAGGCAGAGAGGATAGAGCGCCACACTCCTCTAACCTGACACACAATTCTCGCACTATCCACTTTATCACGTCAATCAATATTTTATGTATGAAAGCGTACAAAAACAGAAAGCTTTTTACAACGCAGGCATTAGTAAATTATTCGATCTACTATTCAAAATGCACCAAAAGCACAACGCACGACTGATGACGTTAATTGACAAATTGATAAATGAGAAATCAAATAATCAATAGTCATTGAACAATCAAATTCGCTAGGTTTATGTGCATTGTGTAGATTTATTATTCGCTAATTAGCCAAATTTCTAAGCGCTGCCAGCATCGGTAAATTGTAAACTGATTCAAACGTTAATTTCAGTTTATCAACACGTGTGCTATTTGTGTTATGAAGTATGGATTCTACTATGAATATCTAATATGATCGATAATAATAGCTGGAACTCGAGACATCCGTTACAATAATAACCCACACCAATTGTATTAACAACCCTTAAAATTACAACTAATCCACAACATATTTTAAAGTGTAGATAGCGGAGTCTTTTACGATATCATTGCTTGCCAATCAATCTTTGAAAATTAAAAATTAAATATTTAAAACCATGTATTGACAAAATACATTACTTTATCTTAAGAACGAAGTCAGAAAGAGAATACTCAGTCAGCTTCCATTTTACATAACAGGATGAATGTCGACATTTCTTCTCGGTAGTAAATAACGAGACCCGGCAGGCAGCCGGACAGGCGACCCTCTCTAAGGGGAGAGAGACTACCGGGATACCAGGAGCATATAACGAGCGAAGGGGAATAATATCGGAGCCCTCTCACGCTAACAATCTGTCCGGGATGCGACGATAGTGTTCACTTTTTATTATTCTGCATTCCTGGTAAGCCAGATCGGATGTTTTAGAAATTATTGATGACGTTCTGCAGACTTATCTTAAAAAACGAAACGAAAATGAAAAAGATTAAAAAAGCGCACATAAAATATACATTTAATTTTAACTTATTCAACCAAAAATTATACGTATAGTTATAGTAATAGTTGAAAACATATTTAATTTATTTGTTTAAAAATTCACACAATCAATTTAAAACGCCATACAGTAACTAAAATACCTACATTTTCTGCCAATTATTTTACAATTTTGAATTGAAACTTATCGCTAATGTATAATTTCCTTATTTTCCTTCATCCATATCATATAGCAATGTAAAACAAATATATATTAGATAGGTATCCGTAACTGTCGGCTTGGAAACAAAAGACAAACAAATGTGTAGCGCCCACTGCCTAGCAAATTCAATTGGCGAAGCTTATTCGTTTTAATCTCTGCTTTACGCTAATTAATAGAAGATGATTAAAACTGTTTTAAAATTATATGCCAATTACAATATATCAAATATAATATATTATAGAATATATAAAAACGTAACTTAATATTACAGTCCTTAGGTGTGAATTTTGAATTAATCGTAACAATTGTGATTTTGTATATTGGCTATATTGAATAACGATTAAAGAAACGCCCTAAGGAACTTGGATTAGCAGATCTTCCTACTCCAGTTTATGGAGAGGTAAATGAATAACGAGTCATCTGTTGATTTTTCTGAAAATTTCATCCCATCCTTCCACACAACACCTTCCGCAGGATGAAAAAAAATCCTGTTTAATCCCGACAAAACTCAATACTAAAACGTTTTCTTCCTTAAAAACATTTTATTTTTAAAATGTCAAATACAAATTGAAGCGAGCAGTGGGAATACGGGCCCTTTGAATAGGAGTCATCATTTTTTCGCTCGGGAAGCCCATTCCGTGCCATCAATTTCGGTGGGGTCGTACATACTTATCAGGGTCCCATATCGGTGCAGGGACACTTCAGTCATTATACGAAGCGGACCTTTTATGGAAAACTGTGAAAACCCACGACACGGTTCAACACCCTCCACACTTGTACGTCTTTATGCGAGCGGAAGAAAATGCACAGCTGAACTCTTCTATTGTGTTTCAGCTCTCGAGGCCTGTTCTTGTCGGGTTGCGCTAGACCGCTATTGAATGGAAATAATCAAACCTATTTTACAAGATAATTTGGCAGATTTTTAATAATTATGTAATTTAGTGGTAAATATAAAACATATAATAATATTTTTAATTCATTATTACATATGGACTGTAAGTATTACTAGATACTTAATGTAGTTATTAAAATAGATGCAAGCGAAAGCGATTTTTTTTCACCAGCTAATACAACAACCTGCATGGCACACTGAAAAAAGAATGAATGCGTGAGAAAACTATGTTTAACTTTAAGAGACAGCGTGTGCATACTTTCTCGTACCATTTTATCCTCTATACGTATCTTTGATAAACATAATGATGGTGTTTATACAATTATATTTTTTATACTTATGTATTTATTTATTACTCAGTAAGTACAATGATACAATTCAATTTTTTTTCATGCTACACTTCTCTAAATAGCATATACTTGCGCAGAGAAGTATAGTGCATATTAATTATATTGCTTTCAAGAACTACTTACTTACCATCACGTCATTTCTCCGCGGGGGTAGGCAGAAAGGATAGAGCGCCACACGCCTCTATATTGACACACAATTCTCGCCTCGAGGCTTTCAACAGAACCTTCCATTATCTGGTTTACCTGGTCGTGCCAAGTCTACCGCGGACGTCTTCTATTTCTAGTGCCATCAACACTTCCGTCATATATCTTTCTTACTATTCTCTCCTCATTCATTCGTTCCATATGACCAAACCACCTAAGTGATCCTTTCTTAATCTTGCTCACTATACTAACATCAGCTTTAGATTATTTCCTTATTTCTTCATTCTTTACTCTGTCATAAATAGATTGGCCACATATACGCCTAAGTGATCTGATTTTGTCTTTCTGCATTCAGTCTATTTGTGTTCCTATTATGCCAGCTTCAGGCGTCACTTCCATACATCAGTGTCGGTACCAGGACTCCATTGTGCACCGCTAGTCTTGCCTCGGTTGACAAATTCCCGTTAGATATAATTCCATTCAAAGCGCCGTTCACTTTATTCCCGGTGTCACTCTCCTTTCGATATCATTCTCAGCATTTCCGTTTCTATCAAACATACTTCCCAAATACAAAAACTCATCTACTTGATCCAAACATTCATTACCAACAAGTATTTTGCACGGTGTTATGCTTTCCTCCTTTTCGAATACCGTAACTTTCAACTTGTTAATATTCATCACGAGGTCGCTTTCCTTGCATACATTGTAAATTTTACTCACTAGACTCTGTAGTTCTTGTTCATTATTTGCCATTAGTACTGCATCATTGGCGTACAATAAACAGCATACAATCAAATCGCCCATGTTTGCTCCTACATTCAGACATTCCAGTTCCTTCACACATGTATCCATATACAAGTTGAACAGCCATAGAGAGATTACACAACCCAAGTTTACTATTCACCCCGTAATCAGAGAGTACATTCCATAACTTTTCTATTATAACTCTATAAATATGATTTCTGTAGATCTACGAGGACACAAAAAAGTTTTTAGTTTTTCGCCAAAAACTTTTCCGTCATCACTCATAGAGAAAAGATCTGATTCATGCATCCTTTTCCACCCACAAAGGCCCCTTACACGTCCCATACTTTTTTTTTCGTCACTGTTCTTGCTCTTTTTATTAAAATTCTTCCATACAGTTTACCAACCGAGCTCAGTAGACTAATAGGGCTATATTTACCACATTCTATTTCCGACCCTTTTCTTTTATAAAAAGGCATAATGACAGCCCTTCTCCAATCTAACAGGATGTGGCTCTCTCCCAAACATTGATTGAAGAGAGTATAATAAAATAATATAATAGCAATAACAATACAAAAATATTATAAATTTCGGAGTACATGTTTATCTTTAACGTGTTTTTAGATAGCATTGATTATTTCGTTATTATCATTAATCTACCTTCCTGATGTTTTCAAGTGAGCCCTAAATAAATTTTTTTCTTGTGTGTATAGTGATGTTGTGCAAATGATGTGTAAATTTTGAGCATGAAAATACAAATTTAAACGTTGTACGATTTTCAGTAATAAAATAATATTATTCTTTTTCTTATAATATTTGAAGAATTGAATTTCCTTTAAATAAATTACAAAATGTTGGTACTTTGAATTCTTTAAAAATTCATTTTGTCGAATAACCTTTTGAGTTTTTGTACATTTTTTACTTGTATCAGGCTAGTATTATAAGCTGATCCCCAACTAATGATGGCATATTGTAATATGGATTGAATAAATACAAAGCATACTAAGTACAAATTTATTATCGATAAAAATGTTCTGAATCTTAAAAATATCTATATAATTGTCTAATCTCTTTAACGACTTCACAAATTTGATTTTTCCATTAAGATTTTAACGGTGATTACTCCACGATATTTAATTATATTTGTTGTATTTAAAATTGAGCAGTTAGAAAGACAATAATTTTACTTTTAAATTTTAGGATTGTGCTGCATTTTATATTGGTAAAACGGGTAGAAATTTTAATATAAGAATAAGGGAGCATTTGAGATATTTGAACAATAGTGGGTTTTCAGAATTTTCTAATCATTTGATAGAAAATGGTCATGATTTTGATAAAAAATTGGGATTGTCAATTTTGCATATGGTGTTGGTCACAAATTAAATAATTTGGAATCGTTGGAGATAAATAAAGCGTGTAAAACTAATCAAAAAATTATAAACAACCAACTAAATTTAACTACGAGTCCCATTCTAAAAATTTTTCCTAAAAATTATTCGAGTAAATTTGTATTAAATAATGATTTGACTTAGCTACTAAAAAAAAAAAAAAAATTTTTTTTAAATAGATTTTTTTTAAAAATAGATTCTGTCAAAGAAACAATATATGTTTTAGTTAGTAATGACATCCTGAAGAAGAAAATGGTATTTTTAGAAACCGGTAGATGTATTTAAACTCATTTTAGTGGTTAATAAAACAAAGATAATAAATAAAAATACAATAATTTTGATTGTGAGTTGTATTTTTTGTGGAGTGTTCATGAATTACGATGTCAATTTTTTTCAGAAAATCATTTGATTTTATTGCAAACAGAATAACGAAGATTTTTTCACTATTTAATTATAGTAAATTAATATTAAAGTTTTTAATTGTGTCTATGTCGTCGGTGGCCTTTAATTTTACACTTTTTCAATAAATTTCACATATTATTAGGACCGTGTCGTCAACACATGATGTAATTTGAGCATATATTAATTGAAAAATATGTACATTATTAATATATATCGCAGCGTGTAGATTTACAAAACATTTACTACATCCCCAACGATTTTAGTGATCTTGCAAAACATTTAATAATAATAGTTTCACGCATTAATTACATAATATTTATCACTATGCAGAAGACGTTGCTGCTTTAGATATTTATGTACATTCAATATGGAGTGTTTATGTGCATTAAAAATGGAGTAACTCAAGTTAGCACACTCGGTCCGATACTCTTTATAATATATATAAATAATATTTTAAATAAAACTTAGGAGAATGGAATTAAAATTAGTTATGCTGATGATACTGCAATCATTATAAATGGTGATACGTGGGATGAAATATTTAAAAGGGCAGAATCAGCAACAGCAGAAATTAAAAGTATTCTAGATAATCACCTATTAACACTTAATTCAAAATAAATATATTTTATTGCATTTTTGTTAAAAAAACAAGAGAACATTTCGTCCCAAATAATATTAAAATACATACATGTATTTCGGATTCAAATCAAATATGTAACTGTGACATTGAAAAATCGAATGAGATAATTTATCTCACATATCGAATGAGATAATTTAACAATTGATGAAAATTTACGATGGGTTCCACATATCGATCGAGTAAGCTCCAAAGTGAGCAAACTAATTAATATTTTTAAAATTTTACGCAGCTTCATGAATTAAAATGGTATACTTACACTTGTCTCATCAGTTACGCAAAATGTGCATGGAGTGGTGCAGCTCTTACTTCAATGAATTATCTAATTAAGGCTCAGAAATGGGTCATCAGCGTAATAAACAAGAGGTCATTTAGACATAATTCTGAAGAACTCTTTAAATCCTTTCAAGTCTTGGATATAAGACAACTGTTTACCAGAGCAATCTTAAAACTATTAAAAAAAAAATTAACTTCACTTCCACGATCCGATTTAAAGGAAACCAGGAGCAAAGCCTTAGGATACTATTCAGTGTCAAAATTTAATATCAAATTCGCTCAACGAACTTTTTTATTTTGTGCTCCGAGAATATTTAACAAATTGCCACTAGACTTTACTTTTTTCACATAACTTTTTATAACTTACTTAACATTATACTTACTTACCTCTAAACATTTACATATTTTAAAAACTGTACAGGTATTTGATTTAGAACAGACCACGTTTAGTAATGTAATTACCTTTATTTTTTCATATGTACTATTAATGCTACAAAAAAAAAAAAATATGATTATGAAAGGTTATTGGGCAGAGAAGTGACAGTATATTTAAATATGGTCAATAAATATATTACAACATGTTATTATTATATATATTTGTATTATAACAAATATACACCAATTTTATACGAAGGTATATCAAAATAAATCTAAACATTCCTTCTTCTTTAAAAATATATTTTTCTTATTTTGAGTCAATTACGATCCTCACAACGCTCCTCTGAAACCCTCTTTCGGCTGTCAATCATTTTGCTGTGACCCGTGACTTTACAGTAGTATGTCGTTTTTCTATGTGTAGACTGTACATCAAATTATCATTCAATGTGGTCAATTATCACGTTATTACTCAAATATATGTGTATCAAAAATGTTTATTAGAGTAAATGGTGGACGGAGGTAATTCCACACGAATTCATGAAAAAAAAACAAAATTCACCACTACGAAGAAAAAAGACTTCTATGGAGAAATATCCAGAAATCATTAATAATCGAATACTACTCTAAAATTTAAAAATTAAAACTTTCGAAAAATAAGAGGTACCAATACCAGTTTCAACATAACAATAATAATGTTTTATGTTCCAAAATAACGTATTTAAATACGGGTAGTTAGATATTGACATAAGAATTTATATGAGAAAAAACATGTATTCAAGAAAAAATAATATTTTTATTATTTTTTCCTTTTTTCAACGTCAGTGAGCCATTAAGCCACATATTATCTATTATATTAATAGCATTATTTAAAATCCTGTATATACTATTATAATAGTTATATACATATGTAAATGTATATATACGTAATATAAGAAGTGTGTTCAATGTCGCGCCATATCTGATTTCACCCCCTCACCATTCGTATAAACTTACAAAAGCAATTTTACAAAAAAAATTCCACAATATTTTTGTCCGATAAACGAACCTTTTAGCTCAACAAACCGAAACGTGTATTTTCTCATCCGATTTGTCTATTCACACCAAAAGCGCGGGGATTAGGAAACCTATCACTCGGAGGATCCTCGCTTCGATTCCCGTCACAGGGCGGAAGAGGGTGCCCCTTTGTAATATTGATAGGCGTAAAAATTGCATTTTGCAAGGGCCTTCTGTGTAACGCGTTGCTCCCTCTCCTGGGTAAGCCCCGATATATAAATAAATGACCAGCGCCCAGGATCTATTTCACATTTCAACCGTTTTATGGGCGACCGAGAGGGTCAGAGATTGTTCCTGAGATGCTCCGCGCCATTCGCACGTGAGAAGATTTAAATGTATTACTTATATGAAACACGATTACATTCAGTGACGTGCACTAGGTATAGATTTAGGTTATGCTGTTACCAATGATATTATACTATAATATATGTATTACAATATACGTTGTAAATAAGATTATGAACTTTCGTTTAACCAATATCTTTAGATAAAATAAATCCGTCGTTTGTACGACCCTACTATGTATTTATTTGTAATTTTAGAGTAGAGTAATAATATTTTTAATGTAAAATAATGCCTTCTTACCTATATAAAATTCAATTTTAAAAATGTATGAACGTTTTAAGAACACTTTTTATGACTGAACATGATTCTCTTATTGTTACCAATCCTTCACGTAATAACTAAACGATATAATTATTTTTATGAAAGGTTATCGTAGAAAATAGTTCTGCCAATTGCTTTTTATTTTTCCCAAATCAAAAACAAATTCATGCGCCAAATACACCTAGAACGCAAAGAACGACCATGAAATAAACACGTTAAAAAAAGTAAGATAGTGAAATTCGCGAATTAATAAAAGAGAAAGTAGACACTTCGATGATTTGCACGCAGTTGTCAACTTTTCTAATGTTATTCTATTAAAAACAGCATAAGTAACGACTCCATATAAAACGGATCAACCTAAAGGAATAGTAATGTGAATAGCTACAATGCGTCGATTGTAGCTCCTAGCGCTTCGGCTGCAGCGGTAGGTTGTTGTGATAGTTTTTAGAACTAAGCCATTACTGGTACACAGATGGCGCTAATTGTAATAAATCCGTAAATATACGTTTGCGGTTCATATTATAGATAATTTAATTTGTATTTGTTTCCCAGAATTTTTAGTACTGCACAACTTTTTTGCTTGTATGCACTGCACGTCCCTAATTACATTGTCAATTTTTATAGACATTTTATATTAGTACATACGTATTTTAAATTGAGATCGAATTTTGGTTCTTTTTCCTAGCCTACCAGCTTACCGCTTTGTTATTTGCGGAGTTTTTATTTACAGAACTAGAATAAACTCCCCCCAATAAACAGAAATATCAGTTTTTTTTTAAACTTGAAAGATCATACGGATATAAGCACAGTGTTTAAAAATTTAACATAATTAAGTAATATTCAAGGGTTAAGGTATGATTATTTGAATACAAATTAAATTAATCAATTAGAAAGACACACGGAAAAATATATTTAACGAAAAAATATTCAGTTGCTACTGGGATATATTTTATTCTGTATATTTTTCAAATTGATTAGTTGTATATGATTGTTTTTATTAAAAATGTTTTTTAAATAACCCTCGTGGCGTTCTTATAAAAATTGTACGAATATAAAAAACAAGGAATAAAACATAAAGGATTACAAACATAATACCGAAACAAAGTAGTATACTGTTCTTGTAATCCATGAAAATAATTCGTAAAATGTATACATTTGGTCACACAATCAAAAAGATAGTATTCTAAGAATCAGATATCGCAAAAAATAATAGTTTTACGGTGGTGACATTCTTTTGAGTTATCAGTAGAATATTTGACGGGTTGTATTATACGTTGACCTGCGAACGACTTCCAGTACTGATGCGTGAAAAACGTCCGGAGAAATAGTATCATCAGATAGATCGATCGCGGAGTGTACGGGGCAGGAGGTTAAATGAAAACAGGCTCGGTGACAAACGACGCCCGTCCGAAGCGACGCCCTGAAAAATGTCAACGGCGTCGGTAACGGAAATCCAGGAAGCTTCGTCATTCTCAGCCGCCATTGTTCCACAAATGATGAAAAATGTTTCAAAGCGTTGTGTTACACGTGTCACTGTTTTTGCTTTGTTTTGTACTTTTACAACGTTATTACACTTTCACGAGTCATCTGGGAATTTGGACATAACTATTGTTTAATGTAGCTTGCGTAAACTCTCTCGGTACAAACCAGTACTATCATAAATCATTTAATCAAAATTTCACGTTGGGAGAGTCACTATTTTTTCATTCATCGGCTTTTGTACGAAAACTGTCGCTTATATTAATGAAAACGTTATTTCAAAATTAAGTCGTCACGTATTCTATCTTATTCCTACTTATTATAATTATCAGTGTGTCTTACTATGCAAATAATTATTCCGTACGATTTGGAAGGTCGACATATGATTGTGGTTTACAAACAGAACTTCAAGTACTTGATAATATTATCTTCCAATTTATGATAACCCTTGTTTTAAGTATTTTACTTATATGTATTGTTAGAATGCGAAATTACCCAAGATAACATTTTGTTCAAGGATAAATTTTCTTATATAAAAAATATTCGTTCATTTCACAACCATTTGACTTGTCAATATTTAAAAAAGAACCAGTTAGGCTAGATGCCTCTCCCCTGAACATGAAGCCGAGGCAGAAAGAAGAAATAACTTAACAGTATATTGTATCATAAAAACACACAGAAAAATAGGTAACTTTATATCATAAATTATGTAGTCTACATTGTAGTACAACTTTGTTATTAGATAAACGAATAGATAATTTCATCATAAGTTATTGTAAATAAACATAATATACTGAAAAAAAAAAAAAATACTAAAGAAACCATTAATAGTATTAATGAAATAACAGTATCAAAATAATAAATAATTTAAAAGCCCATATATTTAATTATTCTCCTTAACTGAAAAATGAAAATGTGCATTCAAAGAGTTTTCTACCAATTTAACGAGTTTAAATATTAACAAAAACGTAATATCTATGATTTATTGTTAAATATTCAAACAATCACATATGCATATAAATATTCCTGCCATTCTAATTATAAGCATTGTGTGTACGTTTTGGCTAAAATTCCTATGAATCGTTCATAGCATCGCTCTTGCAAATAGAGCCTCATGTCGGGGTGGGAAAAAACAGACGGGTGGGTGCGTTATTGAGAATGAAATGGAAATGGCGACGATCCGCAAAAATTGCATTCCATTTCAAACGTCACGCCGCGTCAGGCGGCGACAGGGGGGTGGTGACGACGACCTTAGCACCCTTTAAATATGTTTACAACTGTCAGTTCGGTTTATACAAAAACATTATATTGATTGACAACACATTATGAAAATCTAACAAACATGTTTCTTAAACTAGATAGATTTATTAATAGATACAACTCATCTCCAAAATTTGAAAGCAAAATGTTATACTTGCCGATAAACTATTTTAAATACTAATTAAATGTATTAATTATAAAAATGTACATAAAAAATCAATTTTATCGAAAAATATTGTTTTTACGCTACCGGGTTTCGAACCTGGATCTCTTTTCCAATAATGGAACGATAAATGTATTAATTTGAAAAAGAGTAATGAATCATACATTGGAGAGAGTTTGACCGGCGCAAAAAATTTTTTTTTCGATAAAATTGATTTTATACGTATATCTTTACATTTAATTGGTATTTAAAACATCCCAGACCTACGTTCTGAATAATTACAACTTCACAATAGGAATGTGTTCTCCTTAATAAACTGTTTTATGTTTTTCAACAATTATTGTATTATAGAATACTAATTTCGATAATAACATGTAATATTCTTAAACTTGACAGTTTTTTAATCACTTCTGATATTTTTTACATTATTTACGGGTACATTATAGATGCTTATTAGAGAATAATTAAAAACTGTTCGTGCTCAAAATCACATACAAGGAATATGTAATAGAATATTGCAATATTTTACATATACCATTGTATATCAAAAAATATTAAATTGACTATTATAGAATACTTCTCTATAATACATCTAGCATGTACATGGATAAGAATTTTCTCTTAAAACTCGTATTTTATTACGGAGAGTAGACTATCCGCATACCGGCCGCACCATTAGTGAGATAGATATTTATTTGAGAATATTTATATTCATGTTTTTAAAAATCCAATCATATTACAGTTTATTATATTAAATATATAAATGTTTACCACCAACTTTACAAATTCACGAGTATAATTCATATTATGAATAGTTTTCCAAATTGTATTTATTTTCAGTAAAACCACGTGGAATGATTTTTTAATAAATAATAATTGTATATATTATTAGTTATATTTTTGTTAGATAAGAAAAGTAAAAACAAAAAAATACTCAATAAATACCATAGCTGTGGAATCGGAGTCGTTCATTTATGGTATTTTAAGCGGAGTCACAGTCGAATTATAAGATAAATTAAGATAAAAGAACCGGAGTCAGTAGATTCTTAAACTACTCCACAGTCCTGTTAAATACCTCGCATACACTCCTGTTTAAAGATTTTAAACTATTATTTTTTTTATTATAAATTGTTAATTTTGTTTTATTTACCACTTAATGAATTAAAAATAACATTTTCTTCTTCAGGATGCCATTAACTAATCAAAACCATGTTATATTGTTTCTTTAATAGAATCTATTATTTTTTAAATCTATTTTAAAAAAAAAAAAATTATTTATAAAGTTAATTTAGTACCTAACTTAAATTGTTACTTGATGATACAAAATTACTAGAATAATTTAGAAAAAAATTTAGAATGGGACTTGTGGTTGTGTCGTTTATAATATTTTGATTAGTTTTACACGCTTTATTTGTCTCCAACGATTCCAAATTATTTCGTTTAAGACCATCACCGTTTACATGCAAAATAGACAATCCCAAATTTTTATCAAAAGTATGATCATTTTCTAAAAATTCTGAAAACACACTATTATTTAAGCATCTCAAATGCTCCTTCACTCTTATATTAAAAAAAATATATATTTTTATTAACTTATTTCCATACATTTATAAATAATACATTTACATTAATCATTTTTCCAAAGCCAAACAATACATTATTTTAATTAAATTAATAAAACCATTAAAGGTAGACGTACTCATATATTTCAAAAAGGTGTCGATTTTTTAACTTGTATAAATAACTAGTATGAATAAAAGTAAAGTAATAACTGTCTGGACTCGGTGCGTGTTTACGAAGCATGTCCTACACCAAAGTCGGCTATACGCTACTTAATCATTCATTAAAACTTTTTTAAAGACTTTGCACAGTCTTTAGCCAGTCATTAAAAACTTTTTTGTTTTTATATGAAAAGTAGATGTGGGTGGACCCTTACCGCGTATCTCAAGAGCCGTAGCCAACACCGCAAGGCTACAGTTGCTGTATTATTGCTGGTTCGCCATTTTTAATCGATTATAGGTAAAAAAAATGGATGAATATGGCTCTAAATAAAAAAATGAATGAAGCGGAATTGTTAATATTAGATATTTTATGTTTATTTCTGCTCAATAAGCATACCTACACTCACATTAAGATACTACAATATTTGTGTTGGATCCAAAACAACGAATGTTCCTCTTCCTCTCGTATGGTGCTCGCGCTCATGATGGGTTGCCTCAATGACGATATTTTTCTAGTGAGGATTTAAAAAATAAACACCATTACATTTAAATATATTTTTCGTTTAAATGCCATCATAGTAGCACAGTGAGAGGATAAAATATAACATTACACTACAGTAAATACGAAATCGTATTGAAATCGAATGCTACCAAGTTACATTTGATGGTAAACTAAAGTAAATTAAACTTGGCATTTCGCCGCTCTCCCTCAGAATGATAGAACGCCACACTCTTCTGTCCTGGCATAACACTCTGACTCGTCCACATTTGATGATAACATAATATGAATATGACCTACTCTCTCGCACACTATCCAATGTATTGTTCTGATTGTAAATACTCGTGTATTTATATCACTCCACTGCATGCCCACTGTCCACCAATAAAATATGTTTCTTAAAAATTATAAGATTGTGTATAACAAAGAATATGCATACATCAATAAGTAAGATGCTGTTAAAATATTGTATTGGTATTGCAAACGTCACATCTTGAGGGGCTAAAACATATTCTACGTATGAATCAGAATATTATTTATAATTTGTTTGAACCTCAAAATAATAATTTTCAGTACTAATGTAAGTATAAATAATTGAAATATCAAAACATTTAGAGATGATTTTATTCAACCATAAAGGAGAAGTTAACTTATATTCAAATATTTGTTATTAAAACTAATGCCATCTAGCGATCGCAGGAGTATACGGTAGGACATTGGCCTGCTTTTAGAGCTTCCGAAAATATCCGCTCGGGGGCGAGCCGACAACTACTCCTACATAGTGCGTTACGAAAGTGATTTCCTAGTCTACGTAAGATAGGCCATTATCGTGTGATTTTTTATTCCAATTCCTTTTAATATTTTGTCTATGCTAAGCAGTAAGCTTTTTATAATGATACGAGTTAAAATGAAGTTGGTGATATTAAAATAATATAAGATTTTTTAAATATGAATTAAATATATTAATTAGAACGATATACATATAAAATCGATTTTATCGAAAAATATTGTTGTTGCGCTACCGGGTTTCGAACCTGGATCTTTTTCCTAACCGGGGAACGTGCATTATCCAACAATGCTACAGCGGCAATATTTTTAGCGACAGTATAATTATCCTCTAGATCCTAGTGCCAGTCTTGGCTGCCATTTATTACGTCAATTTAGGGCACAAATAGATTTCAGGTCTTTTTCTGTTCTATCCAGTTATCGAAGTCGCAGACTTTTAACAGTTTATCTTTCCGTTGGAAATATGTAGTGCCGCAGTATTAAAATACATTCAAATGTATTCAGATATTTAGACTAATCTACTGTTTCATAGGATTTACTATCGATGCGGATATACACTGTTTTTTTTAAAATTACCATTGCCATAGTTTTAGAGACACTCATTCATCTCTAGTTCATACTTAATACTCTTTCCATTAAGATCTGTGAATCTTCTGCGCTACTCGAATATTTTATATATTGAGGGGTTACAATTGATAAATTCATAATTATTCCAGTCATTTATATAAAGCATCTAATTTAACGGAGTTATTAAAGGATACGCTTTAATTGTCTGTAAAACGAAACATTCTTTGATACATTCTTCTTATCATAGAATTCTCCCGTTATAACATGAACAATATTATCCGACGCTTAATTCTTTTCCAGGGCGTAGCCTGGATCAGGTTGTCTATGAAAATAAATTATCTATCATAAGGACTTATCGTCGATCATAGATAAACAACTAATACCCCTAATATGGCCACAGTAATAGAAAAGCATTATAATAATGACGAAATGATAACGAAGAAAATAACCATTTATTGCTATCGTTAGCTGTATGCTGGAAGCGCTGTATAAAAATAAACTGACCTTTTGTTCATTTGAATTAATATTACACAAGATAACATGTTTTTGTAGAACACTTGTAATTGGACAGCAAATCTATGTCAACAGAAACATTAGAAAAATACTTAACTAAGGAATAATACTGGATTATTTCAGTATTATATATTTCGTTAAGTTCGTCATCATTATCAGCCGTTTTTTTATCTGCTGCTGGATGACGGCCTCTCAAAGTATCATTCACTTTTCTCTGTCCATTATAATTCGCTGCCACGTATTCCCGTAGAATTTGATAATTTTATCAGTTTAATTAATTTTGGGCGGTCTGTCTGCTTCTTGATTATCCTCGAAGTATGGACACTGGATGACTGCAATCGTGAAGTGATCGTCCGTTCTCCGAGCGATGTGGCTCGCATATTGCCCGTTTTATTGGCGTATTAGTTACATCAACTACTCTTTTGTCTGTTCTCTCTTCATGTGATGCCCAGCATAAATTATTTATGTCCATTTGTGTTATTTAGACTAAAGTTTTTGGATCTACCTCTCTTTTAATGAGAGTTCATGTTTTACACTGAAAGTGCATTAATTGAATTTAACACGTTTTAAACACAACGATAATTGCGCTAGAAGTATATAAAAGCGTTGTATAATGCGTACCGTGTTTCGTTAATTAATTGAGCAAAAAGTCATACACTACAATATAACAAATAAGAAAGCATTAAATATTGATGCTTGACAATATTATTTCCCCAAATATTAACAACTTTAGAGCACGACTACTGATGAAATGAAATATTTAAATATATATTATTGACAATTTCATTCGTGTATACTTCTAGTTCGTAACATTTCTAGCTCTTTGAAAATTGGAGCTTGTCCTATAAGTATTACGATTAAATTCGAAGTAGACAATAGAGAAAAAGCAGACAATTTTAAATAGTAATAATTGCTTTGTATTTAAGCCCACATTAAATGATTATTCTGTTTATAATAGTCCCGCGGGATAAGTGGGCGCCCCGTGCAGCGGTTCGGGGCTGGGATGGGCGGGTATCGATCCGCAGCCCCCCGGCCATAGTTACAAATTAGGGCGGCCACAACGTAAATGTTTACTTTTCATTAAATTATGACATCACATAAAACACTAACGTAACTACCGCTAACCCTCGGTGCATAATATGTTCACTAAAATCATTTACCGATAGTTGAAGCTTACATAAAAACATAGTTTTTAATAAAAACTAAATATCATTATAATCCAAATAACTTAATTAGATTTTGCTCCTTATTATTAGATACTTAAGCTCAAAAATTGTTATCTAAAATATTAAGACACATGATTATAGTTAAAATACTTTTAGTATTTATGCTAATGGTTACTGGAAACTCTTGATTTTTAAACATTTTGGGTAGACTTGATCGGATTCATAATTATTTAAAAGTATTTTTCAGAAATGAAGATTATTCCATCTAAAGTTGGGTTAAGTTAAAATCTTGTATTATAGTGCGTGCGTTATTAATAAAGTTATTTTAAATGACTAACTCCATCCCAGAATCAGTAAAATACCTCCAAACCTTGTCCTGGATGAAAGCTTTGTTGGTGAAAAGTTTGGTCGCGGTGGCTCTTATAAGGTCCTTGTCAAACAAACTTACGGATATTTTCGTTAATCAGAATCATATTGCTTGGAAAAATATTAACTTATGGTACGCCCAAGATACCGACTAATTATGTAATCGCGTCTTTATTGAAATGGATAAGTCGATTCAGATAATAAAGCTGCTCTCGCGAAGTGTACACGATAGCGATGAACTAAATATATACTGTTATTTCAGTCACATTCTGTATAATTATTTGGTTGATTATAAATGTTATTTTAACCGTAGTAACAAAGGAACAATAAAATACATTAATAAGCGAAGACAGAAGCCTCTTCAGTTAGAAATAATAGATATTGATATGATAAAATAATATTATAAATTTCAACTAGAGTTCAACAAGAGATCCAGGTTCGAATCCCGGTAGCGCAACAACAATATTTTTCGATAAAATTGATTTTATATGTATATCTTTCTAATTAATATATTTAATTCATATTTAAAATATTACAGACCTATGTTGTAACGAAAACTTTTTCTTGTTGTTTATTTTGATGTTATAATTCAGGACAAAGTTATTAATTTTTGACAGACCCTTGATTAGGTTCTCCAAACCTACCTTATTTTAAAGTTGCCAGCCCAGTTGGATAGAACATTTCGCTTTGGTTCCAGGCTTTCTCTGGGTCCGACTCAATATGTGCTTTTACACTAAAACTTGGTCAGGGTATCGAAATAAAAAGGTTTATGTACAGTTAGTACAGAATGACATATATTCAATTTAGGTATCACGAACAGAACATGGACAGTATAGCATTGAAATGGTAATGGTAAATACTATTAAAAATTACATATGAACATATAGCATATTTTAGATAACACAATATAAGGAATAGGTATTTCTGAGTATGCGGTATTGAGGCCGTCACATCACATTTGCTAAAATTATAATATTATTAAACAGAATTTACATGTTGTCTTTAGTTAAATGGAGAGTAATATTTATTTTAATCTTATTTTTTAACTGAGTACTGGTTCATACAACGTTGTGCTAGGTGTTATACCAGAAAATGGATACCGGGGAGACACAGAACGGATATTAAAATCATAGTCGACCGGATCGAGTTATTATACTATATTAAGGGTTACCTTATCAGGAAATAAAAGTATGAGATATTTACGTAACTAGAGATGGTCGAATATGGTTGTATTATGTAAGCAAGTTTGATCAAAACTTGCTTGTACGTAAGTAGCAGTGCTCCGGTTTACAAATAATTACTAATAATTTCTTTTATTAAAATTGGAAGTGACAAAGAGTTATAGACAACACCAGAGTCTAAGGTAGAAATAAAGTTTATTACGGAGAGAAGTAAAGTTCGATGAAGTAAATCGGCGGTTTCAAATTAAAATTTCAAAGGCGATCGAAGATATTTTTTCATTGTCAATTGGTTTTCTAAAATTTATATACGCAGAAAATTTGAGGAATCATAAATGTCCGCGAGAGTTGAAAGATCCAGATTAAAAGATTTCGACGAAGTGGAGGTTTACAGGAAACCCTGAACACTGGGACACACGATACCTTTGTTGTAGACGTAGATCATGGTGAAGGCGTAACTAATGACACGCGGAGCCTGGGGTCTTCAGATGGGCAGAGGCGATCTTCCTGGATCTACGAAGCTGGCGGAAGGCGTCTTGGTGGGTGTGAGGTCATCAAGAGCAATTAGGCGATAGAGAAGGTAATAAAAAGTTGTATCGTGAATTTAAGAAGTTACGGCGGTCTTCATAAGGAAACGTCACATCTCTGAAAAACCCGGGTAGTTTACTGATGGATATTAATTAATTGATGGTACATTACGGCAAAAATTTCGATTCGATTTGTGAAGGTAACTACCTCGGACTTCGGATAAGTTCACTGCGATATCTCGAATTAAAGTTACTACCGCACTTGGTTATGAATGTTTTGATACTTTTAAAATAAGCAATGTTATCTTTGTGGTTAAGATTCATATTTTTATTTTTTATCTTTGTTTGATTAACCACTAAAATGAGTTTAAATACATCTACCGGTTTCGAAAAATACCATTTTCTTCTTCAGGATGTCATAACTAACTAAAACATACATTGTTTCTTTGACAGAATCTATTTTTAAAAATCTATTTTTAAAATAATTTTTTTTTTTTTTTAGTACCTAACTCAAATCATTACTTAATACAAATTTACTCGAATAATTTTTAGGAAAAAATTTTAGAATGGGACTCGTAGTTAAATTTAGTTGGTTGTTTATAATTTTTTGATTAGTTTTACACGCTTTATTTATCTCCAACGATTCCAAATTATTTAATTTGTGACCAACACCGTTTATATGCAAAATTGACAATCCCAATTTTTTATCAAAATCATGACCATTTTCTATCAAATGATTAGCAAATTCTGAAAATCCACTATTGTTCAAACATCTCAAATGCTCCCTTACTCTTATATTAAAATTTCTACCCGTTTTACCAATGTAAAATGCAGCACAATCCTTGCAACTAAGTTTATAGACACCAGAATTGTTAAATTTATCATCTTTGTCTTTAGAATTTATGTTAGATGTATTTAAACTCATTTTAGTGGTTAATTAAACAAAGATAAAAAATAAAAATATAAATATTTTGATGGTCGAGAAATATTCTTGTAATAGAGCGTTTTAACAAGTCTGATACATTTTAAAAGAAGTACCGGAAAACATCGTGAGCCTATATAATTTCACGGACGCGCCTGTAGGTCGAGTAGATGTCGGATTTATTTGCCGCGGAGACGAAAGTGGGGGTTGTTTATATACCCTTCCGTAGAGCGATGATGACAAAATAAAGGAGAGAGGGAAAGGCTAGAATTAAGAAACACAATCGTAACACATACTTCATACGGTATACTTTCATAGGGGGGGGATCTCGTGACGCGATATTTCTGGTTTTGTTGGAACGGCACGTGTGCACTCGAATGGTCTATTTTTAGATGGTAAATCCTGTTAACGCGTGATTTTACCGGTACTGGATGATGAAATTTGCACGTAATATTAATATTTGCGCGGAGTAAATTTTGAAGTTATTCAAAATGATTATTATTTTCTTATATTTCTTTATTATTTATTTCGTAATTGTGGGATGTTGTACAAGGAAAAAATGTTTCTTTTATGAAGATTTAGTAATTTATGTTGAATGAATTTAAAAGACGAGTATGTTGAAAATATTCTGAATAATTACAACTTCCCAATAAGAATGTGTTTTTCTAATAATTCGGAATTATTGTTGGCTTATTAGTGTAGATCTTTATAGTACTCCCACAAAAATAGTAACCGTCAAATTAGGTGATCCAGAAGGCCAGTCAATATCACAACTTTTTGACATTATGCAGCCGGAAAAAATTTCTCGCGAAATTTCAAGCGTACCTCGGGCTGTGTGTGAGGTGGCATCGTTCTGTTGAAATCGCATATACTGTAGGCCCAATTTACCCAATTTTTCTAATATTTGACGATAGCGGTCACCATTAATGGTCACAGCATTGTCTCTTGCACCCTGAAAGAAATAAGCACATACCATATAGTCACTTTGCGTGGATGTAATGTCTTTGGTTTAACAATTTAAGATTTTCAGTTCCCCAATAATGGGTATTTTGTTTATTAACAAATTTTTTTTTACAAAAGTCGAGTTCATTTATTGATCTGTAAAACATGTGTTGTTGAGGGGTTTGATACTCTATAATAAATTGTAATCAACTACTCTCTACGATTACTAAATTCAAACTGACAAATGTCAGCCAAATCAAAATCAGCCTGGAACATAATATTCACCCATTACAAATAAATAAAAAATTGAAAAAGTATTTTCGAGATTATTAGCATTATCGGCAAATAATAATTAATTTTGGTTTCTATTTTTTAAATTAAGTTCGCATAATTACAAAAATATAAATCAACATAATTGTTTACATACGTGATTTTTCTGTTGGCTTATATATAGTTGAAAAAAGTGGTTACCAACTTTTCATGAAAAGTCGATATATACGACTTTTTTTTTATCCTTAAATTTTTAAAACATTACTTTTATTATTATATAAATATCTGCTAATTGTAATATTTATTTCAGATTTTCAGTACGTTCTTGTAGATATTATGGTAACCAATATAAATTTTAAAATAAATCATTTGAAGGAGGCGAAAAAATGAATCATGATTTATGTCTTTGTTACAATTCCATAACTTCTGGAGTTTTCACGATTTTCTACTGCATTTACACGTCTTATTTAAAGTTAATTTTATATCTGAAAAGTTCTCCGTCTGAACGGCAGATAATTTTTATCTTTGAGAAGAGTTTTCAGAACTCTCAAACAGCCGAGAGAAAAGTGAAGAGGTCTGCAAATCTTCTAAAATATACTTAGTACTTCTGTCCCTGTGCTATTTCCAGCAACTGATGTTTGAATATTATTTTTTAAGTCGGTAAATGACGGAAACTTGGAAAAGAATTTGTGTGTTTAATATGACATATGTTAATTTAAGTGTTGTAGTAATTTTTAAATTATTTGGCGACCCTCGTAGTTCAGTGGTCAAGGCGCTGGCTTCTAATACAGAGGGTTCCGGGTTCGATTCCAAGTGAGATCATAACATATTTACGTGATTCTTAATCCTGGGTGTTTTAAGTGATGTATTTCGCTACAGTAATTGGGTCTCATGATCTATTGTACTGTTAATAAATTAAAATAAAATATTACTAGCGGTCCGTACCCGGTGTTACTCGGGAGTCAGAATAAGTTATAATTTATGAAGGGATTTAAGGAAAGGAATGTTTATTGTCTTCCCTAGACTCTAAATAATTTTGATGTATACAATTTGTCCAGGCCGGTGGTGGTTGAGATGTGTTCGGGGATGGAAGACAGGAGGAAGGAATTACTATATAACAAGATTATTAAGAATAACTGCAAAATTTGGAATTGATAGCATTCAAAATAATATAAAACATTTTTATTAGGAAAACGGGGTGCCTATGTTTCGCCCAGGATCCTAAAGAGTTACTAAATAAAATTTGTAGTGAATAACGTGCAAAATAATTCAATACACATTTATATCTTGGTGAGGTAGTTAGGGGGAGAGAGAATGGTGGTTTTGTTACACGCAGGATCCTAGACAGTAAATATGCAAAATTTGGTTTAGATCGGCAAAAGAGTTTAGTAGTTTAACGAGAACAGACAGACAGACATTGAGTTTTATAGACATAGATAAATTATAACTAAACAAAACACTTATTTACTCATTTATTCTTCCATCAGTTTGTAATAATTAATACTGTATTTAAAAATTCGTTAAAATTCAATAAAAAAAAGTCTTAGTTACACTATGACTGTCTAGGTACTTAAGATGATCGCATTGAGGATTAATAAAAATATAATTGATAAGCGTTCCTTTGAAATGCGAGTTTTCCGCAAAAAAGCAATATCATTGGTCTCTTTCGTTACAATTACAGAAGGCGGAATTACAAGTATGTGAAATCTTCCGCAACTTTTCGGACCCTCACGTTTCACCCTCAGTGCACCCCTTGAAGGGACACTGACCCTTTTATGTGCCTACATGATGTCAGACCCTTAAGCCTGATTCAAACGATTCCATTTATTTTTCAACGTATCTTTGAACTATCTAAAAGTGAAGCATATGAAGATATTTGCCCTGTCATAAAGGAATACTTTTACATATTTGGCAAACTTTTGATCACTATAGTACAATACTAAAAGTGTTATTTTTAAATTCTTAAATTTTCTTAATTATTTTTTGTTTTGATTAAAGTGGCAACAATTCCGATAATAATATCGACCACCGCCTACTGTCGAAATAAATTAAAAATTACTATATCAGATTACTTTCCACTAATATATTTACTTGTGTGGTATAATTTTGATTAATCTTGCTTTATTACGTCATTTCTGTCACACGCTTCATATATTTAATCCATAAATAGTGAAATAACAATATTGTAAATTAAATATTTTAATATAAAGGTATTATTAATTTAATTTATTATTCCTGTTTCCAGAAGGTTGCAAGAATTGAAATATCGGCCGAACCTTTACACTGGGAACTACTGTATATTATAAAATAAGGATATCATTTTTTTAGAAGTATCACACAAGAACACAGTTATTTAATATAAAACAAGAGCATTAATTATATTAAATCAGTCAAACTCAAATGTCGGCTAGACGGAATTTCTAGATTTCTTAAAGAGATCAAATTCCTATTAATATTTTCATTATGTTACAGTTATTTAATAAAATCGTGACCAACCCGCGCACATTTTCATTCGAGAACGTAATTTAAGAGCGATCCACTTTGGTCCAATTTGCATGGCCAGGACGGGTCAGTAATTATACGGAATTAAGGATATTAATGGCAAAGCATCGGACCCTACAAAGGACCAGATTGCTAATGAAATTTCATGCCGTTCATCCCATTTTTGGTCACAAAGTGGCCGTGATAATGTCCTCTTTGATTTCACTTTGTGTAGTCGGTTCGTGAGTGTGTGTGATTAAAAATTCCTGACATTGTTGTACCAGGTTTCTCAATTCATCCTTATTACGTGGAAGTAGTCTTATTATATTGTACGCCTGTAAATATTCAATTTGGAGTTACAATTAGTGCGGTAGGTTTTAGATGAGGGACTGAGAACAAAAGACAGGTAAGTGACACATTCTGGGATAATGGAGTTTAACTTTGTTCCAAAATACAGATATAATGAATTCAACTATCTGGGAACATTAAATCTCATTTATCTATTTCATTTTACCTTCTTATTGTGAAAACAAAATAGACTACTATTCCAATTTAATATAACGGTGGCGTACCTAAGTATTAAAACACATGAGTCGGTACTTACCGATTTTATTTCTATTGTTTTTTTTATTTTATTGCCACTCATGTATTTTTTTTTATAAATTTATAATCATGTATATATATATATATTACATATATACGTATTTAAATAATAGTAAATGTTACCTGTCTCAACCCAGGTTAACCTCAATATAACAGAAACCAAAAAATATTTATAATTTGAAAAAAAAATAATAGCAATTGTTCCATACTCGTAATAAATTAAATTATTTTTTTTATTGGTGAACACTTATACTTTCATACTTGGCCCTAAATAATTATTATTAACTGTAATATATTGTCACCAGTTTTTAGTTTATTTCTACCCCCTTAACCTATTCCCCAGAGCATATTGTTCCCTTGGCTCGACTGGTTGTATTTTGCATTCGAGAAGAGGATGTTTAGTTTTGCTGTTTGTGAGCGTGGAACTCATCAGAGTTTTATTATTTTTATACATTGGATGAAGTTCCGGAAGAAAAACGTGACGGCGTCATCAACCAGGTGAGTCCACCTATTCTTTGGTTCCGTGAGTCCATCCTGATCCGCTATCGAAGGTCTCCGCTATCTAACCCATCCTTCCGATTCCATCATCACCCACCACATGGTGACCGGCGACTTGCATCGATCACAGCAATGATCATATTATTTTTTAAGCATTTTTTAAAAATTACATATATAATTTTTGAAAATATCGTTATGTAATATTATTTAACAAAATATATATTGAATTTTTGTTCATATCATGCTCAATCATTATGTTTAATGATAAAAATGTACATACACGTAATTGTATAGCTATGGAAACGTGTAAGCATGCCGAATAGTAAAGATATATCTCATACACGTTCAAAGCATTTCAGCAAAATTGGAATGATTTATTATCAAAAGCATTATACCTACATAAATTGAATTATTTCAAACAAAATATTGTTTTCATACTGGATGAAAATTTAGATCATTAATAATTAATAATCATAATATGTATTTATAAGATGCACAATATAATGATAACTTTGATAAACTTGCCTCAAGAGAAGGTTCGTGGATATAAATTTTTGATATGTATTTAGGTATTAGAAACTCCAGTAAGTACTCTTTCAGAATTTATTAAAATATTCAGATCTTTAAAGGCTTAAAAGAGACAAAGGCACTCTTGAAAGGACGAACTTCCTAAGAGTTTTCCTCATAATACAATCGGAATCTCTGTCAGACGGGATGAGTTTTAACATCTTGATTAGTTGTCTAACGGACGAGATGGTGATTTTGTTCCATTCAGTACCAGCATTCATTTTCTTATAGATTTAAAAAAAATTAGTGAAGTTTTTCACCTTTATAGTTTACCATTGCTATTCTATTACGTATCATCTTTGATGAAGTAAACTAAAATGGCTTCGCTTAAATGTAACGATAATCATTAACCCTGATGTTGGCTAAGGTGAAGATGCAGATCACATTTGCAATTTTTTTTTTGATGGTTAATGACATATTAGTGACATTTACCTCGTATATGGAAATCCATTATTTATTAACAATAATTTCGTTCGGCAGAAGTTTTAACAATCTTCTAAATATTCTTGTAAACTTAATAAACACTAAAGTTCGTTATTGAATTATGTAATTAAAGCAGCACTATTTATCAACATTTAAAGAATTTAAGAAGTTATTAATTATTTTAAGTTCACGCTCGCTATTCATACTACAGAATCAACTGAGGTAGAACTAATACATTATAAAGTTGGGTTAGTTTAATTTCCGTCTCGATTTCTCATTATCAATCATTGATTTTTATATGACACTCTTATTTGACAGTGTACCTATGTATCAGTAAATTTGAAGTAATATATATTTTTTTCTTATACTTATATTTCAATATTTGTAATTGTACGAATAAATAAAAATTAAATTATTTTTTGCCCAAAGTGCTTTTTTCTTTCTCAACACTTAATAAAAAAATCCACATTGTGGAGTTTCTTTGTGTGATATGGAACAAAGAGCCAATTTCAGTCGCTTAATGATATTTTTTTTAATACGGTTTAAACGCCCTGAGATCTTCGAGTCGCATCTGGTGGAGTTTTGTAATAATGAACGCGGTAGGGTGGTCAGGATGTAGAGAACACTCGGGCCGTTTTGTTAGAAGGAAAGTTTAGAACAGCCTAAGTGTTTCCATACCCGGGGACATTTTCTGGCTTCCACGAGATATTTCCACTATGGGGGGGTGGGACGAGAATTTCATTAGGACGTTTGTGAGAAGCATTCATTTTTGTATTTGTGCTACGTCATTTCCATAGCAGCTTTATAAATCGAGTTTTGACTTAAGTTATGTTGTTGTTGTGTTCCCGTTTTATTTTATATATATAATCAATAAAATGACATCCTTGTGGTTTTCCTAACCATTATTTTATCAGTAATCTGTCATGCAATAAGTTTGTTATAATACATTCATTTCGTTGTGTATGCATCATCGCGTTGTATAAATCTTACACTGGAAGTTGAATAGTAGGTCCCCCTCGGTCACTAGATCGATAATATTTAATTCATTGCAGGAAACAACAGTTGCAGATAGCGGAGGTGAGAAGAATCGCCGTTAAAGTTGTGGACTAAAAGAAAAGTTCAAAAAACAAAAAAATGAATAATAATTTAAATTTAAATTGACTACTAAAACAAACGTAAATGGACGACGCATGAAGTCTCAGGCATTATATAATATTTAGAGTTAAGCTTTAAGTGTATACTTTTTTTTGGGTCCATGGACGTCCATTTATTAACCGACCAGTTATCCTGAGTATTATATCACTCTTGGTTTTGCTATGTTTGGTGACCAGATCTGAATAGGCAGATTATATTGGAGCATCTTTCACTTTCCTGTATTCATACATCTTATAAAAAGATAAAAAAACAATTATGTAACATCTGTTTGTTGTTAGCACAACATCTTAGACATAATAAATGATGTGATTGTTTAGGTTTTTGTTATTCCACTTCACTAGCGTTAGTCACTTATCTTGCGTTGTTCATAGTATTCCTCAGTTTCTTCCCTTCTTAACGCACGAGCTCACATTCACCACATACGAGAGCAACTTTTAAATAATCGTTTTATAGTAAGCTCATAATATTTTACTGTTACTCTCTAACTTTTTAATTGAAATGAAATGATGTCTCCCCTCGTTGAAGAAGTCTACCGTTGAACCAGTTGCCGACAGTCCAAAATATGAAAATCCAATGGTGCCAGATCCCAGCTGTATGGTGGATGGTACAGTAGCTTTCATTCGGCTACTGTTCTTCTGCCGTGTTTCGAGTAACGTGACGATGCGCGTTAAACCGAATCTCCGATCGCACCTCTCAATCGACGGAATTTACGATAAACATCGTTAATTAAATACCACCGAGAAATTACGTCTTAAGTTACGACAAGTTCCTAAAAACGTTTCAGTCCAGTTAATATACGCTAACAGTTCTTACTTTAAAAATAACCTATACTCGATTTTATACTCGGCTCGGCAGCACAGTTTTACAATAATACTGATAATAGTAATACGGTAAAAGCTAAGCCAAGATTATAAAATATTACAAAAAACTTTTATAAAGAATTCATATGAAAATATTCACCACAATTTTCACTCATATTGTTTTAATTATTCAATACTCTCAGAGTACGAAGCGTTTCGGCTTCAGAACCACTTGTTCGACGTCAGCGTAGTGTAAACTGGCGAATGGTTTTCCGCCATTCAATTCATTTCATGCAGAAGTTTGGATCTCTCCGAAGAAAATTCGCGTTAATTTCGCTTGCCGCAAGGCTGATAGTCGTGCGCACGGTGGTGTGCACTTTAAAGCTTTCTGTGTCCGAATTGGTGCTTTAATTTGATAAAACAAAGGCTGTATGAATTGTTGAGCGGTGGAATAAATCTTGTGCTATTTCAGTATTTATAAATAGTGGTGTTCGGACACGCGATCATTTTAATAAAGGGCAGGCTCATTTGTTTGGGTGGGCACTGAATTGCCTCGACCGTTCTTGAGGGAAGTCTATCGCGGGTGAAATTGGTTAATTAATTTACAGCCATCATTAGAGTCGTATTGATTTTAACTCGCTTCACTCCTGGAAAATAGTATCTACGTCACTATCGCTGCAGGGACATTCGATTCTATTTTAATTTGACTTATTATGATGTAGGTACTTTGTATACATAGGATAGTACCAATGGCGGTTGACGCTTAAAAAGCGTGATAATATGAGACGCGCATTATTTTTCTCGTATATTTGCCAATTTAAATTGACTTATATAATTATCACATATTTCGGCTGTCTCTTTTAATTTTGAATACGGCTGTTTTCTTTCTTGTGTTTGTTTGTATTAATATTGTGTTATTTCTGGTAGCGCATGGGGTACGAAGTTCGAGCAGATTACTAGCGAAGGTGCTGAGAGACGCACCAGCTGTGCTTTATTTTAAAATGTACGCTGTGCATCCTATACATATTCCTCTTAGTTTCGGTCATTTTTTGCAAAGCGTTTTAATACAATTGTTTCCAAAATATTATGAACGAAAACAACACTCAGAAACAAAAATATTGAAGATTAGTAGAAAGCAACAATAAACATGTGTGAATATACAAATACAAATAACACGAAATAATATAATATTAACATTATATCGTACAAGAAGAACAAATAAAATATTTGAAAACAAATATAACATTTTAAATATTAATTATAAATATATACATATAAAATCAATTTTATCAAAAAATATTGTTGTTGCGCCACCGGGATTCGAACCTGGATCTCTTTCTTAACCGGAGAAGGTGCATTATCCAACTATGCTACAGCGACAATATTTTTAGCGACAAATTTTCGAACCTATGTGTTACCTTTTTGATATTAATACATTTAATCGTTCCATTATTTGAAAGAGCCATCTACCTTAGTTTTACAGAATCTCATTTAAAAAAAATAAGGTAGATGGTTTTCTAATTAATATATTTAATTCATATTTAAAATATCACAGACCAATGTTCTGAATAATTACAACTTCACAATAAGAATGTGTTCTAATAAATATAATATTAGGTCTGAAGCAATATTTTCTTTCATTTTTTTATTTCATGTGTGTGAAAAACATTCTAACATAAGATCGGTTATTAATGGTTAAAAGTAGCTCTCGATTACAGGCATTCAAAATTTATTATAATGTATTAAATATCATATTAATTTTCTGTAATGAATGAATAATTTCAAAATCTCTCTTTTGCATATTAATTATTAGGGATCTATTGAATTAAATTACAATTATGTTATATAAAAATATCTGGATTGCTTGAGGACCCTGGTTGTTCAATATCCGATATAAAATATCTTATTTTAAAATAGAATTACTTTCTAGATATTCTAACGATGGAAAATATTGTGGTTAATAAACGTGTTTTCCTTATACAGAAATCTTATTTAATTACAAAATTTTGATTTTTTTCAAAACTTGCAGAATGCATCAGTATATATATATATATAAATTATTATTTTAATATTGCAGTACTACCAGGATAACACTCAAATTGTGTTCGATGATAAGGAATCCTAAAAATATATGTTGAAAGTGTGCATTTGCAATATGCAAATAAATAAAATAAAGTATAAATAGAAGTACAATATGTTTTTTCTTTCAGAATAACGAATTAGAATAAATATAGTACATATATCTATGTTATATGTTCTATGCCAAGTTATAGTCCTAATTTACATAATTATCAACAGGCCACTTGATGCCATTTAGAGGGGAGAGATTGATAAGTGATAAAATGGTATCATTAATTGACTTGGCAGTTACTTTGTGGTGCAACACGATTATTTTAATTTTCACTAAACTACTCTTTATACTGAACACACTTTGGACACTGGCACAACTATAACAACTCTCGAAACTATAGCAGTGATACAACGGCTGCAGTGCGAGGTTTATTTTAGTGAAAATTAAAAAAAAAAAAACGATAAATTGGTTTCCTCTGGAAAAAAAAATGATAGGAATATATAAAACATTCAGAACCAGCAAATTTTTATTTATTAACTATGAGTTATTTATATTCACCAACTGGTTTCGGAAAATACCCTTTTGTTCATCAGGATGATAAAAAAACTAACTAAAAGCATGTGTCAAAATATTCTTATGATTTCAAATTCAATATTTAAAAATAAATTTGTTATAAAATATTTAATTAAAATTATAAATAATTTTTTTTCTGAAATATGAAGAGTTTATATTTAAAATAAGAAAAGATTAATTGAAGTAACAATAAAATATTTATAATATAATGTGAAACATTAACATTTTTATAAGTATTTCTAGTTAAAATTTTAAAAATTACACAAAAGTACAGTATGCACGAAAAGTAAGAAAATGCTTTGTTTTTATATATAATAAGATCCATTTACTTTCTTTTACGTTTGCACATTTTTCAATATGTATAATTTATGAACACACCCTTGGATTTCAATTGCGAGGTACTTCAATTACATTTTTCTCAGATAACACTTGTCTAATGTATTTGGAGGCCTTTTTTTTTCTTCCTTTCCTTAGAATTTCAATACATTATTATCTAATGCACGAACAAGTTCATGTTTCTAAAAAAGGTTTTTAAAATTTTATTTGTGTTTTTATGGATATAATAATAATAATAATATATTGGTATATACTGTTATTAGGTATGTAGTATACTTAAATAAATGGTGAAAAAAATCCATACACCCTAGTAGCAACCAAATATTTAATCGATATTTTTTTTTTCTCTATATTTTTTTAATTGGTTGTAATTGTGATTTTTTTTTATTCAATTATAAAAAAATTATCCAACTATAAAATAAAATACTCTATCATGATTTTGATAAATCGTATTGTAAATCAGTATACAATCGAGGTGTACTCAAATCGTAACAAAATACTCATAAATCCACGAAGAAAATTGATCTTATTTCAAATTAATTGAAGTGTCGCGAGAGATGCAGATAGAGCCAGGATATACCTCGGATAGAGGTGAGGCTTTGCACAATTTAGCCAGAATAATATCTTAAACTGCTGAATGTATAATAAATGCTATTCTTGCACTATTGGATCGGGCCGAGGATGGTGAAATTGCACCGTCATATATTGTCGGCGTAAGCCTCTTTGTGACTTCAATTACTTTCGCAGACGACCGGCAGAAGGTGCCTATGGAAGGTTCCAAGTGTTATGGAAATGGATGCCAGGGTGATATTAGCGCGACCCGGGGCGACGAATGTGGGTGACTCCACTGTAACGGCTGCTGTACTGATGGAATTGGATCCTGATGGGACAATTTGTTCAAATTTGATTTTTACACGACTCGCAATCATTGAATGTAAAGCTTAATATAAATTTATCTAAATAAAATTAGAGCACCTATAATTTCAATAAAATTTAAACATTTGCCACGCGCAGGTGCGCTAATGTACATTTTTTTCACAAAATGTCCCGACCCGTTAGGAATGAATTTAGCCAATGCGATTTTATCGTATCTGGAAATTATACCATGATATTTAAAAACAGTATGCTATTGTAGTCTTGAGAAACGTCTGTCTTTAATATTTACATACGCCATATACGCAGCCAACTTCAGTCTTATTTTATGACTGCGGTGTTATTTCAATATATTTGATTTTAATGTAAGGGAAGGGTTCGTACCTTAGGCCATTTTTTTTTAAAGTTTCACAAATGTTTAATTGACAAAGAATATTTAGTTCTTTTTCACTATCAATTAGATCAGATATTTATATTCAAATTGTTTAAAGTGACAATAAACATAGGAATGAAATTTTACAAAAACTCTTATTGTGAATCTAGGTACGGAACGGTCCCGCAACTTTGGCCATACTGTAAAATACCTTGGTCATACAAATTAATTGTTCAATAAAACTATTTATGTTGTTGATAAAAAGTTATGTATTTCAAATGTATTAAATGAAGCATTGAAAATCGAAAAAAATGTAAAAAAAAGCACATATTCTATAAAAAGGTGAAATAAAACATAATTAATTAGAAGATATTCATTTTTTCACATATATATGAATTAATATCAAAAGAATATTGCAATAAAAAGGGTACCTACTAAAATAAGCAAAATGGAACATGTACTTTCTTTTTTCTACGTTATAATGGTCAAAATCAACATAAAACATGATTTTGCCTAACCGACTCAGTAAATTTTATTTTTTATAGCAGTTTAAAAGCAATAATTTGCATATGAAGCTCTGACGTATTTTCAGAATTACGGATAAATTGTTTTTAGAGATAAAACTGGATTTTTAAAAAATTTACTTATAGAAGTAAAAGTACAGTAGAAGTTGTGCCTTTTTCTTTAACACTTCGGTTACGTAATAATGTTCTTTATTCTTCGTTATAATTCTCACCAAAATAAAATCATTTACTAATCATTGATCATCTATATGTGAGTCTTTTTTTTCTTTTTCGCTGCAAAAATTGTCATTTTCCAAAGAATCACTCGATGCCAGTGACATTGTTTCTTCTGATGATCTAGTATCAATAACTTTCAATATAACACAATTTACATCTTTTTTAGTGTATTTTTTAATAGTTACTGTTTTTTGCAGGTTTTATTTTTTTGCGACAGTTCTTCTATTTCTTTTTTTTGGTGTGTCTAATAGAATGTGATATCTAGCAGCCTTCTGATTTACTTGAATAGATTTTTTGGTGCAGCTTTTGGAAATGGCTGTGATATTGACTTCTCTTTCTCCAGACGTCATGCTTCCTACTTATTTGAACCCTTTTATGGCTATTAATGTTGAATGGATTATGCATGGTAGAAACACCAGTTCCACCAGGTGAAAAATTTTTTCGGTCTACGATATGGCATTAACTGGCTATTATCCTGAAGAACACGATTGGCCGCATTACAATAGCAGCAGGTTCTAGTTTGGTCCTTTTAATATTATTTTTACTCCTCGGAATTTTTAAATTATAAAATACAAAACAAATTAATGAAAGTATAATTAAAATCACCCACCTTGGTCATGGCTAAAGGTACGGTACACTCCAGTGGCTCAAAGAACGGTACATACAGTAAGGCGAATAAAATGACAAGATATTTAAGGTAATATTTTTCTTGGATAATAAGATGTGTTTTGAGAATCAATATAATCAATAAAAAAAACATAAATATATACTACGATAAATCGCTTACCTTAAATACCAAAATTTATAGAATTTCGGGTCAAAATTTTATTTGGTGATGACACTAATCGATTTTCATTTTTAACAAAAACATTTCTTGTCTTTCGGTCTACTGGCTGGAAGACATTTATTACGCCTTATTTATAAAAAAAACGTAGCGGATTTTTCAATAAATGAGCGCTGGGAACCGATAGATCAAGATACGGACCTCTCCAAGGTACAGTCTTTCCCTTACATATATGGTGTTACCGGATATTTCATATTTTCAATACCTAAAAATTTAATATAATAAATAACTATTTACTTAATCAATAAAATAATAATAATATCTATAGAGGAGTAATTATCTCATTATATTCCATCACTTCATAATCAATTCAAGCGCATTATGAAATAATGTAAAAGTGACTTTTTACAAATCTTAGATTAGAAAAATTCATTATACGGACTTCAAATATATTTTAGAATGTATTTTTATATATAATATTATATTATATTTACTCAATCATTTCATTGTCAAATAGTGTGTTGGAAAATATTTTATAAATTTACTAGTATTTTTATTATATATATGACCTTTGAGTGAATTAGAAATATCATTATTGTTTTATCATTTATTGGAATATAAATAATTGATTAAAAACTCTTATAATTTTTAATAATTTTAAATAACGTATTATAGTTAACGAATCAATAAATTTAATAAATAAGTGCGTCATTAAAGTTATATTATTTTAATATAGGCAATATTAAAAAGATACATTTTTCAATGATATATAAATTAGTAATATAATAACTCTTGAATGAATTACAAAAATGATTATAACCAATTAATTATACATAATTGAAAAACATTTTTTTTTTAAATAAAAACTTACTCGATCTGGTGGATATGAAATAATTTTTGCGTTTTGTTCTGTACGGGTTTTAAGAAAAGGGTTTGAGCGGAAATGTCCACAGAGTAATACCACCTCCATTATATGGCTTAGCCACCTCGTACCGACTCTATTCCTGAGGTCGGAGAATGGCCTCGGAAAATGTCCAATATCGTTTGCCGTCCGACGAGAGGGAAGTTTCCCTTCTGGAGTGGGGGAATTTTCCCACGTACCAACACAACGGCGCTTTCCGGATAAAATGATTGGCGATTTTCCGGAAGCCTGGACTGAAAGGGATAGCTACAGGGAGGAGAATCGAAACGAGACAAAAATAGAAAATTGCATTTCTTTTAAAGATGTTTTTATGTTTTGGGTTCCACCATATTTTTTTCATCTTTTCTACTATAAAACTATTTTCAAATAGAATAGAAATTTTATTTTTAGAATTGAATAAATGTAATAACTCACTGTTAGTTGTCGCAACTAATAATTTTACATTACAATGAAAAGAAAATGTAAGTAAAACAAATTTAAGCAAAACGCTTGTGGAACGTGGAATCGAATGTAACGCTTGTGGATCTTCTGGAACGAATCTTAAACCTCTAACTACTTATCACTAAGCGAATATCTTACCACTAAATTAATATCTTAAATATATTTTTAATAATTTGTCATAAAAATGATAATAATTGTTGTTTTAGCCATTCTCAACAATTTTGATTTGTGTCATTTCTGAACTCAGAGTTTGTCATTTCTAAACTCAGAGCCTTTTTTGTTGGTATTCGTTATGACCAAAGTTTGTCGCTGAACAGAGTTGCTGGAAGAAATCTTGACCAGCGATGGTGAACTTATGATACGTCACCGTATATTTCATTTCATATATTTTTCAACAATTTTTGTGACTCACTCACCCAGTTTGCAAGTTTACTAATTTAAAAATTTACGATAACTTCTGAAAGTATTAAAATCTGTTGATATTTATCTGGCGCATGTTAAGAATGACTAAATTTGGCATCGGCCAAAGATTTTGATCTTATTCAGTTATGCCCTATTGTTTGTTCAACTTCTGGATGTGAACTGCTAGTAGCCCTAAAATGTTTAAAATAAAAAATATTCAGAAAATTAGATGGTATTTACTGCGTACTGATTTAACTTGTTAAGAAATTGTTTTGTTATTATTCTTATACAATCCTTTCCCTGGTTTAATTTTTTAAAATCATTTTTACAGTAAATCCTTTTTTAATTTTTAACAACATAAATTTTATTGTTTTATGGTGTTCACATTTTAAACTTGGTTATATAATTTAATTTACTTACTGCGAGTAGGTATTCACTTATAAAATAAATTAACGCACCTTTTCGCAAAATATCATTTTTTTAATCTTTTTATTTAATTCTTAATAGTTTTATTGCATTCTAGCTTCTTTGTGTCATGTATTTAAAAACGATGTTCGTATCAGTATAGCTCATCAAATCTCTATTTCCTGATAATTTCTGATAAAAAGACATATTTTTTATTTTTTTTATTTGGAAAACACACAGTTTATCTGTAAAAATAAAAATTGTTATGAAATCAAAACAATAATTTAACCAGTTACATATTTTCTCTGAAAATACAGTTTAATTTAAACAGTGAAGACAATTTAAAAAGGACTATAATGTACTTCTCTAATGCAGAAAAAACTGATGGTGAAAGAAAAAACACAGGAGAGATAAAAGTTATAAAGAAGAAAATATTTCAGGGGAACAGGAGCGTGAGGGGAAAGGAAAAGAAAAATGGGATAGGGAATAAAATCTGTGTTACAAAAATAAAATGAAGGCCATTAAAATTTATGTATTGAATTCAGATTCAATTGAGGTAACTGCAGTATTAAAAATGTCTAGTTTGTTTAGGTGTGAGTTAAAATAAACGGGGGCTTGGTAGAAAAGATTTATGTTTGGAATTGGTGTTGCAATGTGGAAGGTTAAACGTAAGATTAATTCTGATTGACCTTGCTGGCACTCGGATGGATATGCGTCTGATTAAATCACGACAGTCTACTTTTGAATTGGCTATTTTGTGTAGGAAAATGAAATTGGCCATATCTTTTCGAATTTGTAGAGATGGAACTTTAAAAATGATAGATGACTCAGCAGTGCTGGTTAAGGTTCGACAACTACAAAAGTTAAGATATTTAAGGAAGCTGTTCTGTATTTTTTCGATTCTAGTGACGTATGTGGTATATCTTAGATTCCAGACTTGGGAGGCATATTCGATGATACTTTGGACATATGAGAAATACAGAGTTTTCTACCTTTATCATTCTTCGGACTATATATTATATATCTATCCGGCCCCCTTATTTTTGTCTTCCCTCAATTCATCCTTCTTTTATTAACTTTACATTATTGATCTATTTTGATTTTCCTGGTATTCGCTACTGCTCTCTCTATTACGTGTTCTAGTATTTTCTCGTTTGTATCACTTTTCATCCAGTTTATCGTTTCGTCCTTCTCCTGCACCACGTTTCAAAAGCTTTCGGATTATTTTCAAGTTAGTTTATAGTCCACACTTTCCTCCATACTGCGCTCTATAAGAATGATTTAATTACAAATAATTTTTCTTTTAATTTTTATAAGTAACATAGGATATAGCCACTTGAGTTATTTTAAAATCAACCGGTTTCAGAAATAAAACTGTTATTTTATTATGGCAGTATATATTTCACTGATAACAAAACAGTTTTACAAAATAAATCTGACGTCTGACTGGAATATACAAATTTAAGAATATAAACAGAAAACAAATATGATAATAATAAATTAAACAGAGATGTATGCAAGTTATGAATGTTTTCAAGTCAAGATTTTATTATTAGGAGAACACATTCTTATTGTGAAGTTGTAATTATTCAGAATATAGGTATGTGATATTTTAAATATTAATTAAATATATTGATTAGAAATATATATTTCTAATTAATATATTGAATTTATATACAAGATTTTATTTCTTAAAGGAAACCTTACATTTTTCATATTTTTATCTAGGATCCGTAATTTTTCTCGAGAAGTTTGTAGCTTTTGCATTACTCGACGTCAAAATAACTAAAAATCACTCACCGCGGTGACATTGCAGTTCCCCAGTCACACGCCACAAGCAAGAGATTGCCAAAATGGCTCTCGAGAGCGTCCACCATCAATCTCACTCAATATCCAGCCGTCAATACATTGTGGCGAGCTTTTATAGTTTTTTGTGACCACAACACCCGTCGGAGGCTTTGACCTTTCAGGGGGCGGTGGGATGAAAGGTTTACCGAGAGGGTGTGTTGGGAATTTTCGTCATTCGTTGGGGTTATCATTGTTTTTTCAGGATAGACTGACATTGTAAGGTTATTAAAGATATGCTTTTGCTTTTTTTATCGAATTTTTTTTTATTATTAATTTTGGCTTGACTTTACCATTATTGTTTTATATAGCTGTGTATTTACTAATTACTTATACATGCAGACAGACTCCCCTGCCGTAGTGGGATTTATATAAATATATATTATTTTTTTAAATAGTAATTTAATGATTAAGAGAACACATTCTTATTGTGAAGTTGTAATTATTCAGAACATAGGTCTGTGATATTTTAAATACTAATTTAATGTATTAATTATAAATATATACATATAAAATCAATTTTGTCGAAAAATATTGTTTTTGCGCTACCGGAATTCGAACTTGTACACTACCAATTGTGTTATAGCGCCAGTATTTTTCATGACAAATTTTCGAACCTATATGTTACACGTTTTCAAATTAATACATCTGTCGTTCCATTATTTGAGATTCCATAAAAACAATGTAGATGAACACTGTAATAATTTATATAAAGTTAGAAGTTATACATTTGTAATCTATAATATTATTTATTATTTAATTGTGTGCTTCTGAAGTGTTAATTTAATTTCTTTTTTAGTTCATTTATATCCTATATCTCTTTAATGTGTGTGTGTGTGTGAATAATATAAAATATTATATTTAGAGGATGAATGCAATCACTTGTACATTATGTACGTTGATGTGCATATAACCCTATATTATGTTAATTCAAACGTTCTTTTTGTACAAATACTTCTTATTATATTTATATATTATATATTAACTCTATGTTCTTTATATATACATACAATATGTAAAAATTTATATATAGTTTATCCAGAATATTCAATATCAGAAAACTCAGAAAAACTCAAAAGACTGAAAACTCTCAGAAAAATCAAAACCGCTATGAATTTAATTTTAAATATACACACGTTTTTACTCGCAATTTAATTTTGAATCAGTTCGTAATTTTCTGACAAGAGGAAATTTTTACATTACATTTTGTATTGACTTAGTAAAGGCTCGCGATACGTACTCCAAATACGCGCCGCCATGTATATTTTGTTCCTGAGCAAACAGTTGATACGTTTATTGTATCGTTTCATGTTTGATATATAAATATATAAATTATTCTGAAATTAATTATCTTAGAACCGATTGTTGATATTTCCACAATGAGATAAACAACAATCATGCATAATATTTGGAGGAATAAGATTATATGAAATATGTTCAATACAAATAAAATGCATCAATTAGAAAGATATACATAGAGATAAACTCAATTTACCGAAAAAATATTTTAGCTCCCACCGGGATTTGAACCAGGATCTCTTCGTATTCGGCGAAGTGCGTTACCCAATTACACTACGTCATCTTTGTAAATAGTCGACAAATTTTTGAACTTATATGTTGCAGTTTCAAATCGATACATCAAACGTTCCATTTATTTGAAAGTTATCACCTTTTTTATTGCGAATACTTAATTGAGAAATAATCGCTAGGAGTCGCGAGAGGTTTTTAGATTTCATGTATATGTACAGTAAATCTGTATTACCAGTGAGAATATATTTTCACTTGTGAAAGTATATTTTCGCTAAGCCGGTCAGTGGACGTATATCTAACAAAGAAGATACAAATTCACTGGTTCCATTTAGTGAGTTTGTATTCGTTGACAAGCGAGAATACGCCGCGCGGTAATATTTGGCCTTAAGTGTCTATGTGGTACCCTACAGCATGGCAACAAATAGTTTTATGACGTAGGTGGCGTTTACAATTTTCACTTTTATTCGCTTATAGTATTTTCATTAATATTAAATAAAATTATTTACTGCATAAACTACCGTGTTTATAATCTCAGCCATTTTTATTTCCTTTTCAACACATGGGTTAGGTTAGGTTCAATTATAGGTTAGGGTAGAATATATATTTGCTAAAACCTGCTAGTGAAGTTATATTTCCGCCAGTTGAAATATATTTCCACTGGTGGAAATGTATTTGGATATGATTTCCCTGAAACGTCAGTGAAAAGTCCCTCGTCATGCCACAGTTCCCGTGGTGGTACGTAGAAGATATAGTGCAGGGTTGATGTATAGTATATATAGGGTTGTATAGAAGATAAAATGAATAAAATGTGTGAGTAAATGCTTAGCTCTACTACACACAAGTGAGAATGTAAAGAAAGGAAATCATGTGGAGTCATTAGAAGAGGATAGTTAAAAAAATATTGAAGCGAGCGTTGAATACAACAGAAATAGAAGGTGTCAAAAGCTATGGCATTTCCAGATAAACCGAATGTTGGAAAATTAGCCCCGTTAAAAGCTTTAATGAGCTGAGAGTGTGCAAGAGAAGATGAATTATAGTGGTCAAGGGAAGATTTGTATAGTAGGACAGAAAAGTAGGGCGCTTTATCCTCGCTGCCTTCCCCTGCAAGGATACGGCATGATAGTAAAATAAACATGATAAATTTATTGCTTATATTACTACAACTACCTGTATATTTGTTAATCATACTAGTTTTATTTCTCTAAACACTTGATTTGCACAGCACAAATTTAGAAGCTCAAAGGAGTACTTCGTCATGTTTGGCCATTGCAGGAGTGCTTGACCGTACTTTACATTACTTCACTTACACTACTCATTACATAAGTATAGATTATTATTATGACTGCAAATTCTTAAATTATATATATTTGTTAGTAACGTACTATTAGGTAACTCACGTTATTAATATTATAATTTTTATGTAGATATTCTCAAATGCGGTGAAAACATATAATGTTTTGGAGCAAATTCTCTACGAAGTTCATTCCATCACTACGGTTTGAGACTGTAAAGTTGCCGTACGAGTGCCTGGAGCAGTCTTGTTTCTATTTTCAGGCGAACGAAACTAACCTACTCAATAGAAAAACTCCTGGTTTATGTCGCTCCTGTCATTCAATATATAACATCATATCTTAATAGTGAGATTTGGAAACATGTATTTATGCAGGTTATTTAATTGCAAAAAAAATCTAACATTCTACTTTTTAAGACTACGATCGATGCTATGATGCATGTGCTAATTCTAAACCATTTGTGGTTGTTCACGGCGACTATTTTAAACGAATCGTTTTAAAGTGGTCTTTATACTCTTAGCGGTCAGCGGTTGCAGTTTCTGGAACGCCGGGTTCTTTATTTATAAGAAGGTCGTAGAAGGAATAGTTACCCATCCCGACGGGGATGCAATATTTTTCAAAGAATTTTCTATTGAAGCGAAGATGCCATCTGAGGGGAGGAATTTCGTTTATGAATATTTACGTTTATGTGCAAATTATAAAATATGCGCAGTCACTAGGTTATATTGAAAAATGCATCGAACTTGCTTTTGAAAAGATAAATACCTATAAGCAATAACACACTGAAATCGTTATCGAGTATTCTCACAAAATCTTCTGTGTAGATTTTTATGGGCTATTCTGCCGTGTGTCTTGAAGATTTCGCACACATTGAGAGTCGGCAATAGACGAAAACACTTTGTGGTCGACACAGTTTAGCCATGAGACACATGTGCACGGACACTCCCCGCTTTCGACCATTTGCACAACGCATGCTAGTACCAAACGTAACAACATAAACGACATACTCTGTTTTCGACATGCCAACACTTTACGACATCAGCCCTGACGATGAATTCTTTAATTCGATCTGACACTTCCGCCAAAGAGGTTGCAAACATATTTGTTTGTTTAATAAAACTTACTTAATGGATATTTATGCCATGAATTACGTTATAGTATTACCTTTAATTGAATTACTATGTTTTTATTTTTGATGAATATAGTACTATTCGATGCATTTATACAACCTTTTGCATTTAGTACAGACTTAGGTATAGTTAAGGAGACGGAAAACATATTGTACATATTTACCCAGAACGAAATATCGTAAATTACTGAAAATTATCATCATTTTTTTTTTTGTTGTTTTATTAACCACTTATTTAGTTTAAATACATCTACCGATTTCGAAAAATACAATTTTCTTCTTTATGATGTCAATACTAACTAAAAACATATGTTATTGTTTCTTTACCAGAATCTATTTAAAAAAAAAACAACAATTATTTAAAAAATAATATTACCGTATATTTAATGGTAACTAAAATTGTTACTTAATACAAATTTACTCAAATAATTTTAGAAAAAAAAATTTGAATAGGACTTGTAGTTAAATTTAGCTGGTTGTTTATAATTGTTTGATTAATTTTACACGATATGGCCAAATAGCTACACGTATAGCTAAAAAGCCCACCCAAAAATGTGCGAAAATAATGACTAAACACTATATAAATATGTAAGTATTACTTTGCAAGTAGAAAGCCCCTTACTGCAACTGCAATATATATTGAGATTTATAGTAAACCACTCGGTATGTAATTTAATTATATAGCGCTTAAAAATATAAAGTACGCTATCGGAATAGTCTGTATTTGCGCAAAGTTTCAGATAGAGCTAGAACGAAGTTTTCAATATTCTCAAACTCCAAAGGATAACCTTAACCACCCTAAGATGAATCGATTGTCCAGACTTATTGGGAACTTATATCAAAAGTTCCAGACTACCGACCCGACCCTAAGGGCGTAGAACTTTGGATTGATTGATCCCAAGTCAGCCAATATTTTGGTTCAACTTCTCAATTATTCACTTGAAATCTCAAAATAGAGCTACTGAAACCCACGATTCATTAGAAAATTTAAAAATCATGCAATTTTATTATTAAATGAGATTTATTTTCAAAAATATATGTATGTAAATGTATAACTTAATATTTATCGATCTATCTTAATCAATTTTTTTATAGTTTTTATTTAGGATCCTAAAGAAAACGTAAGCATCATCTTTTTTCCCTCTGGCGATCCCCGACAAAAATATGTTTTATGTTGAATGACGTTTACTCCAAATTTTGCATAGTTTATCTTTAGGATCCTGAGTAAAATGTACACTACATTATGTTTAGTAGCAACATTCGAAAATTTGGCTGGATTTCGCGATACAAAAATTAATTAATGATTTTGTATTTATTGCAACCGAATTGATTGTTTAATGCGAAGTGTGTTTTCGTTCATCTTTCTACCGAAACAATAAAAGAATCCCGAATTTATCAAAGAGAATCATTATTAGTTTGTTCCCGATAACGACTCTGCAAGTCCAAATGAACGCAACGAGGGCTGAAATTAATTACGCGTGCAGGTGATTTGGACCAACGGGGATGCTCGGAGATGGATCGTTATCTACATGTCTACTGGCAGTGGAAACGGCAATATAGAAGGGTAGAGGATTCGTATTGTTCTGATCCTGTTGCAGGAACTAATACGTCCGTTTAAGGATGTAATTAATATGCATGATGCACCGAGGGAAGCCGAGCCAATACTAGTGAAACGTGAAACATGTGTTCAAATCACCAGTAATCAATTACTGGAATCCAATTTCGTTTTACGACATTACGTGTTACACTAAACAGAAACACGTTGCTAATAAAATACGCATATATTTTAAACAATTGAACCACATATTTGACTGTTTTTCTAATATATTAAATCATTACTTTACTGTTTTACATTTTTATATTAAAAATTTAATGACACTTGACACTAATGTGTTTTTTACCAATGCCGTTCACTAAAAAAATATCTCTTGAAATATTCAGTGAAACCAAAGACAAAATTGTGTATTTATATTATTTACGTTATTTGTTTTTAAGCCGACCAATTTTAAAAAAACAACACCGAGCTATTGATGAAGAATGTAATCCTTTGTTCAAAACGTTATTTTATAAAGCAACATTATTTTTTAACCTTTTTGCCTGAAAGAGTTGAGGATTATTACAATAGACTATATTTTAGCACAAGTTTTTGATAAATTATTATGTTGATAATGTTATATACGTATTGCAACTGAGTAAACAATAAAGCTCAACTTACTACACCATCACGCCGATTCCCCGCGGGATTAGGTAGAGAGAATAGAACGCCACACTCTTCTGTCCTGATACACAATTCTCGCCTCGTCCACATTCATACATCTCCTCACAAGTTCGCCGATTATTGAGACTTCTAACACAACCATCCTCCAGTATCTGGTTTTCCTGGTTGTGCCAAGTCTTCCGCGGACGTCTTGCTTTCTTTGCACACATCGTACATTCTACTCACTAGACTCTATAATTCTTGTTCATTATTCGCCATTAATACTACATCATCGGCGTACAATAAACAGCATGGAATAAAATCACCCATTTTTGCTCCTACATTCATAAATTTCAGTTCTTTTATACAATTATCCATATACAAGTTAAACAACAATGAAAACATTACACATAAAGCTCAAATAAGTTAGCTTTGCAAGTGGTCAGAATCAAAAAATATGACTACACTTTGGGTTTATACTTATTATTATAATACTTTGAACGACCTAATGTTCAGTGCTTCCCACCTCCCCTTCCCTTCGCGGGTGTGAGCTAGCGGCCAGTCGATCGGCGACACTGAATCAAAACAGTCAAAATGCTGTTGTCAATCTCAGAAACTTCGTGAGTCTATTGTGTTGGAGACTTTGTGAGTCTAATGTGTTTGACCGTCGGCGAAATAGTGTAACAATCCCATACAGTCCACTGCGTCCGGATGTAATTGGGAAACCTGGCAGACGCGGAGTTCGGTGAGTGCCTTCTCCTGATTCTGTATTTTCTGGTACCTAAGGTGCGATTGCAATAACTGCCGTATTAAAATACTAAGTGATTTAACTCTGACTGTTGATAAATTCTTACAATCCATTATAACTTTTATTTTAATTAAATAATACGTCATTTTATTACTTAGTTGTGAATTTATCCAATATATATTCTCTGTTGTCTATTCAAAAGTCGTACATCTGTACAGCCAACAAAGATTATTCTCAAAAATCACGAATTAATTACTGAAATCAATATTGTGTGTCCTATAAATGTCTTTTTTTTTATCCCTGAAACACTAATTTATATCTATTGACTACAATATGACGTACGTCTCAAAAAACTGATGGGTACCGATCCACGACTATAATTCATAGAATGTGTAGGTATTATAATCATGGAAGCGTAATTGTTAGTAATTGTTAGCTCTCTAAATACGATGCCAGCTAACTAGTTAATAATCGAAAATGTAATGTTTATTTAATATCTAACTACAAATTAATCATGTTTTATTGTGTGAAACATTTTATAAGTAGAAACTGTATTTAGATTTTTTTTTAATAGGTAAAATTTGTACTTCCGTACAGTTCTGACTCTTGCTTATCGCTCTTAAAGGTGTATTCTATTCACGTACAATTTTATTACTGCACCCACAAACACACCATCCGAGTCCATACCGAGGGAAGCCGGCTTACCGCCGTGAGCTCACTTTATCTTACTGGAACCCTGCCCCGCAACTGACTATATAATATGTTTTATTATACCTCCCTGTGTCTTTACTGCGAGCGATTTCTTCACCGAGGTGAGCAGGTTTTTTGGTTTTATTTAACGAACTTCTCACACGAGAAGTACTTTCGTAGTATCAAAATGTGGTCTATTTAATTTTTTAAAATTGAATGGTGATCAAAGACTGATTAAATATAATTCCACTCTAGACGTTGATTTCTTTCAGTGTACCCAAACATTGACGCACAACGGCATTTGTAAGTCATGTAATCTCGCAAAAGAAAATTCACTAAACGATTATAAGATTTAGATTTTTTTTTAATTGAGCCCTCTATGTCCTTAACCTACGTGCAACGTAGATGGATATATTTTGAAATTTTGACGTTACCACGTACTAAACGTGAGTATGTTGCTTAATAAAGGTTTTGCCATATACCAATAGGGATCAGATATGAATAGCCAGGTTACATTCCCTTTATCCATATTGATACATATTTGTATTTCCGATTCTTTTTTCGATAGGATTTTTATACATAAGATAGAATTTTGGTATAAGATGTGTCCTGTGTGAGAAAAATTATTTTAAAACCTGAATAAGTAGTAATAATATTAATAAACTTATTCCAAAGTAATCAGGTGACAGATTCGATGACTATATTATTATACAAATTGCAATATATATTATTATACAAATTACAATATATATTATTATACAAATTACAATATATATTATTATACAAATTACAATATATGTTATATACAAAACAAAATATGCAAAAAAATAAGAGATTGAAAGTTTATAATTAAATATACGTACAATAGTATGATTTCAATAGCACTAAAAATATATAATAAATTGTATGTTATGCTTGTAAAATTTTGTATCGTCACTAAAACAGTTTTCATTAGTAATCGGCTTATACTCGACATTCACTTAAAAAACACTCTAGTCACAAGCATTAACAAAAGCAATAGACATGTTATATAAATCAAATAGAAACCCACGTGGTATATCGTCAGATCGTTTAGTCAGCGCACAGGTCCAAATGCATTTAAACCTACTAGCAGGGGTTTCAGCCGTTGTCGTAGGAGACATAATCAGCCCATCCTATGACAAGGGATGAGGAAATCCAATTTTAAATAACACCTCCTCAAACTAAATCCATCTATGCGAGTACCTATAACTGTATCTAAACACACCTTGCCTGTTAGGGTTAAGGCTTCTTGAATTCTATAAAATATATATTTTAAATTCATTAATTTATTACATTGATTCAATAATACACTTTGTTTTTCTAGAAAAAAACATTTTTTTTAAATATTTATATTTAATTTTTATCTTTTGTGAGTATTTTTTTTTACCATATTGTACGAAGATCACATTACGTATAAGCTATTCCTTGAATCTAGGTGAACTAAAACACTGTTTTTCTCATCAATATTACACAAAATTTTCTTATTACAAACAGATATAAATAATATATAATATAAAATTCGAAATGGAGGCTCATCAAATTCGATACCGAAAATTTTAAGAATATTATGACAAATACACCCACCTCGTGTATCATATTATTTGTATAAAATTATATAGATTGATAAGAGTTTTCACAATTTTATTCAATTATAAATAAAAATATTCTCAATACTAAATATATTTTATCTTACCACAATAAAGATGCAATATTAAGGAACACAAAGTGATTTTTTTAAATAAATTATCCGTCTCATTCATTAATTCGTCAAGTAAGCTGACGTAAATATTTTGAAATATTGATTAATCTATTGAAATACCTAACCATATTTTAATAATATGGATTAACTTTATAATAAAACGACGAAATAATAATGAAAATAAATATTTGTCTTCTCTTCACGGCAAATATTTGAACCCCTTGGATATTTAAATGCTGTGGGTATCGAGTAAAAGTATAATAGTTCTGTAAAATGTTATTACCAATAATTCATCAAATAGTTATGTATATTCAAAGCATAAAAAATGAACAAAACCATTTTTCCTATTAAAGCTGTTTAATAATATTATATTATTTGGGTAAAACGTAGTTACTCTGCGTCGGAAAAATAAAAGTTTTTGTTGTCAAAACGGAAAAGTTTTATAAATATATAAGTGTAATATATGACTAAATTTTTAAATATAGTATTGAAACATTCAATATTTTAAATCATTGGCTTCTGTATTTTGGAAAAAAACTATGAAATATAATGAGTTTAATAATGAAATTATTATTTACCCTTAAACAATATTTTCAAACAAACCCTTATTTATTTCCCTTTTATAGGAAAATAAATAAGGATTTTGTAAAACTTCTATGGGTATCTAAACAAAGAACACATTATAAGGCAAATAAAGAGTTTTGCAGGAGGTAAGATTTGAGATGAAAGTAAATTTAATTTCCAGTTTTTGAAACGCACTCGACAAAAGTTGGGATTCGTGCTTTCGTCCGAGGGTAGCTCCAGCCCTCAACGGATCGGGGAAATAGCGATGCATTGTTTTCCTCCACAGGGCTGGAATTATTTTGGATATATAATACTTTTACAAAAACTTGGTTAAATGTATATATATATATACATATTTATAAGATAAATAGTTTCCTAATGTAGATGATTGTTATGCTATGGTGTTAATAATTGACAAAACGTTTTTAAAATCCAAGTAATGTCTCTTCTCCTATTCTTCCACATAACGTGCACCCCATGAGTAACAAGGACCTCACCCTAAAAGGAACGGATCCTTTGTGTCAGTTTATATATGGTTAACTGTTCCGAAGTGGTGTCTGTCTAATAAGTAAACCCTGCTAGAAACTTATTGTTCTGTCAATTTTTGACACTGTATACGCTAAGGACGCTGACGTTGGCATATTTTCAAATAGTAATTTGTTATCCTATTTTAAAAATAATATTTTAGATGGATTACAAAGTTAAATAAATAAATTAAATAAGCCTTAAAATATGATGTCTGTGGAATCTACCATGAGTTTGTAAACATGAGTCAAACGTTAGTAAACGATAAATGAAATAGACGTTACTGCCTATAATAAGTCTATCTTTTATACTTTTAACTATTATTTTAATCAAATCAAATCATTGTAATATTAATTATTGATGAATATAATCATTCTTAATTATGATAATTAAAAAATGTATCAATAGTTAGTCGTTTTTAATCAACTCTGGTTATTTTTTACTTTTCCTCTATTTCATGGGGTTCTTCGAATAAAATATATTTTAATATGTGAAAAGAAAAGATGGCCTCTTAAAATATTCGGAATATAATGTGAACTAGTTTTATTTTTTTGCATTTATGGTGAAATTGTTGTCATGTAGCCAACATATAATTTGAAAGGATAAATATTATCATTTTGCTGCACATGTCACAGATTAGTTAGTATTCAAATGCCTCATTGTTTCAGCGACTGTTTTGTTCTCCGTCCCCGGTGAACCGATGAACAGTTCTTCCTCACAAACAACCGTTTGTCACGGCCGACCCCCGGGACCGTCGCATGACTCCAACTTGCACAATATCTTATTTAACTTGAGCTGTATTGTCCCAACTTTAGGAGCGCTGTACACCGTACACTGTACATCGGCAAGAAATTTGAATTCGATACTTTATAACGTTTTACAGCGAATGTGTCTCGTATCACACTTTATACTTAAAGTTTCATGTTACTATGACGGCGGAAATCCTTTTATTGAAGCCATATGTCTTATAAAATATTAAGTAAAATGTTATGCAATAATAATGCCCGACTTCGACCGACTTTTGAATATACATTAGCAAAGTGGCAAAATAAAAAATAATAATCATTTGCATTACAAAATAAATATTAAAATGCGTGTACACAGATAATGATTTGGTCTGGTAATGCAGTCTGTCTGTCTATACACTAGTTTTCATCAGTTATTAACTCTTAGACCTTCTGCGATGTATTCTCAATCTCCGAATCTGAAATATGTCATCCGATTAATACAGATTTCCTACGGTACTCCGAATAGTAAACCAACTTTCGAGGTACGGTTTTGATAATCTCAGACACGTTTCGTTTGTTTATTTTATTTGCATTTCAGGACCTATGTTGACTAATTCAAAGCCGATGGCTCTCTAATAAGTTGTTAAAAATTAAAATTTAGTCATCTGTAATGTTGGTAGCCTCTAAAATGTGACTTTAATTTGTATTTGAAATATAAATGCTTATATATCTTATATTTCACATTTAGAAAAGTTTGTGTATTTCCACACATGAGACAGAATTGCTAGAAATAATAATGTAACTTTAAATACGGTTATTTTGTTTAAATAAAAAAATATTTGGCTTTAAGGAATGTTTTTCAATTTTCACAGTTTTACCATTTTTTCTAATTACGTTTAAGGTATTTGTATATGTCAAATATACATTTTATGATTTTATAATACATAATTGTATCATTAATATATTAGGATACATTTGTTAGGGTATATTTATATTGATTCCGAAGTCACAAGCGAGATAATAAATATGAGACTGTACCAGAACTTGCAAGAGAACGTAAACATTATTAATAGAGGGAGGTAGAGCATAAAAATATGGCACATAAATATAATTATTTTATTTTTAGCTTAGTAATAGTTATTGTGCTGTAAATATGAACCCTCGACCTCTGTTGCTTAACCGGCATATTATAATGGTGCATATTATAAAGCAAACTAAGTTTTGATGCAAACCACTGTTTGTAAGCATGAAGGAAATTTGTTTTATCTTACCTATACATACACAAATTAATGTCTATATAATTGTTTAGAAATTTAGTTTTTTATATAAATATATATATATATATATACAATCGTACACCGTTTGATCGATTTAAACAATTTTTTGCATTATTATTAGGACCCCGTTCTTAACATGTTCACCCTTCTCTCTCCCCTATCAACTATTCCGTCCAATGATTTGTGAATAATATATTGATTAAAATCCATTCAAAATTTTACATTGTTACTTTTTAGGACCCTGCGTTAAACATAGTCATCTTCCCCCCCTCCCGTTTATCCCCCAGCCAACACCGCAAAATATAGATATGTATTATATGATACTAAATACATATATTATTACTTACTTACCATCACGCCGTTTCTCCGCGGAGGTAAGCAGAGAGGTTAAAGTGCTACATTCCAAAGGGCTTAATGATAAATGGCGACTGCTATGCTAACCCTTTGAATTAGCTGTTTGTAAATGATGTACCAATATCAAAAATTACCGAATTTAAGTATACTTCGCTGCCCAATCTGCATTTTCACCCGATTTTATTTAGCTTTGTCTAACTTTTATCTTTTTTTATTTTTAAGGAGAACACTTACTAACTTACTTACTATCACACTGTTTCTTCGTGAGGGTAGACAGAGAGAATAGAGCACCACACTTATATTCATACATCTTCTCATACAAGCTCGACAATTATTGAGACCATCCTCCAGTATCTGGTTTACCTGGTCGAGCCAAGTCTTCCGCGGATGTCCTCCACTTCTGGTGCCATCAACACTTGCGTTGTATATCTTTCTTACCATTGTCTCCTCATTAAACCGTTCCATATGATCAAACCTATGACTTCCTCACCATACCTTTCCTTATTTCTTCATTCTTTACTCTGTCATAAATGGATCTGTCACATATACGCCTAAGTGATCTCATTTCTACTGCATTCAGTCTACTTTTGATCGTCTTCTGCTTGCTCCAGGCCTCTTTTCCGTATATCAGTGTTGGTTCCAGGACCGATATATGGAACTGCTAGTCTTGCTTTGGTTGACAAGTTCCCATTAGCTATAATAGTATTCAAAGCGCTGTTCACTGTATTCCCTGTAGTCACCCTCCTTTCGATATCTTTCTGTCTTTGCATTTCTATTAATCATATTTCCCAAATACACTAACTCGTCTACTTGTTTCAAACATTCATTATCTATAAGTACTTTTGGCGTTGTCTTGCTTTCCTTTTCCTCAAATACCGTCACTTTTGATTTGTTGACATTCATAATGAGGTCGCCTTTCTTGAATACATTGTACATTCTACTCACTAGCCTGTAACTCTTGTTTATTATTCGCCATTAATACTGCCTTATCGGCAAACAATAAACAACATACAATCAAATCGACCATTTTTGCACCTACATTCATGTATTTCAGGTCTTTCATTCAATTATCCATATACAATTAGAACAGCAATAGATACGTTATACAATTCTGCTTGACACCCTTTGTAATATCAAACCACAGTGTGGATGATAAATTGATCTTTACACACGCAGAACATCCTTCGCATAGGGATGTGATTGCGTATATAAGTTTGCGATTCACCCTGTAATTTCATAACCTTTCTCTTATAACTCTATCATACGCCATTTGAAGATCACAAATATGTTTTTGGTTTTTCGCTAAAAATATTTCCGTTATCACCCGTTGAGAAAAGATCTGATCCATGCCCCCTCTTCCACCCACAAAGGCCCCTTGCATGTCCCATACTTTTTATTTCGTTACTGTTCTTGCTCTTTCTATTAAAATTCATTCATATAGTTTATTACCAACCGAGCTCAGTAGACTGACTTTTTTATAGTTACCGCATTCCATTCGCGACTCTTTGCCTTTGTAGAGAGGCATAATAACAGCTCTCTTCCAATCTAACAAGGTGTGACTCTTTTATAAACACTGATTGAAGAGCGAATGAAACCACGAGACAACTAATGGGACACCAGCCTTTACATGGTATACTCGGAATCAAAGTTATTATACCCCACAGCCATACCATTCTTCATATGCACACTTTATTTCTTCCATACTTATTTTATTCATATCATTTTCGTCATTTATACTTACCCCGGAGAGCCTCTCAAGGGATTCCTCACTTGCATTCTCTTTACTCCCATACGTTTTCTGGAAATATTTCATCCATCTATCTTTTATTTCGTCTTCCTTGATTTACATTTCTCCATTTACTGATTTAGTAGTTTTCATACTACAGCTTTCAGCACTATATCGAGATTTTTTGACTGCCTTCTAGAATAATTTTATATTATCCTAGAAATTCTCCGTTATTATCACCCCTTCCTCTTTTTTCAGCCCCTCTATTCTTACAAACATTGTACAGATCTTTTACTCTCGAGTATATAAATGCTCTGATTATATAATCATGGACCCTGAAGGCAATGGAGAGAAGATGAACAGATGTAGTGCTGGAGACACTTATTGCACATACCATGGATGACGAGACGCACGAAGGTCTTCATTCTGTAAGAACTGATGATCAAGGACAGACTCTCAACCATTTGCCTGAGATGAATCCTTAAATGTTTGGACATCTTGCGAGAAAGAAGCTTGGAGAAGCTTGTTATGGTGGATCACATTGAAAGACAAAGAGGAAGATCACCCATCGGACTGACAAATGAAAAGGGCAACACAGCTTCAGAGTTCATGGAGATCGCGATCCTCATGAGGGACCGACATGGATGATGATGATAATTATATTATACCATTCCAAAACTTGCAAATTTACTTTTTAGGACAATGTGCCAAACATTCACCCCTTGCCCTGGCCATCCCACCGCCTCCCCTCCTATATAAATGTTTATTATATTGAAGCCATTTTGGTCAAATGCACTCTAGGATCCTGAGGAAAATATAATCACCCCATTCCATTTCCTTGAACTTCTCACCCTTTTCCTGCCTAGTCTGCTTAAAACAATAGCACTCGGCTTTCCCCTTCCCCTACATCTCTATTTTAAATTATAACTAAATCCGTAACCCGCATAATACCAGGTAAGGATATATGTATATTATATACGATAATATGATATTTTTTAAGTTTTATCAGTTGCAAGATATTTTGTACATGCCTGCCTTTTTAATGTTAACGTTTGTGAATAAAAAATATATTAATTTATTCAAGGAAATGAATTCAGGTCTGAACAGCATAAGGGGGTATTCACTTAAATACTCAGTCAAAGTGACAATATAGTACCTACTCCAGTTATTTATTTTTCAATGTAGAAAGCTCAATTCCTATCTCAAATATTGAGTAATTTTTATCATTCTAATTTGATTTTCTTAATTTTAAAACAAGAAATAGACTTGATACAAAAATACGCGTAAAGCATTTTTATTTTTAGGATTATTTTTAAAGTGCACGTACATTTTGAAGCTAAGAATAAAATTCCAGCAATAAAGAATTCAACAAAGAAAAATGAAGTTCTTTGAAATTTTCCGTCGGTACGTAAGATCACTTTGTGGAAGATGACAAATAGCCTTCAAATATTATGCTCAACTTTGAACTTTGCACTAGGACATGCGTAAATTTATTCACCGACTATACAAAGAAGTTGAATAACACAATTGGAATCCTCAACATGGGAATTCCTCACACAGAATCTACCAGAACAGTGTTATTTTTAAATTTGTGATTGATTTAACAGTACATATTCCCATATCTAACAAATAATCGCAAAAATTGTATAATATTTTGAATTATAATTCAATTGAGCATCTTCATTTAAAAATTTACACGATTTGATTACAATTATTTATAAAAAAATATTACATATACCTAAAACAGGATTCAAAACAATGACGTGTACACCAAACAATATAAATTGTTGTGACTAATAATGGGAATGTTAATTTTATGATAATTGAATAGTCTAAATCAATTGACTACACTTAAATGGTTTACATTTCTTTACAGTCTATTTACTAAAACCTCTTATAATGTAAATATAAATAACTAACACACGACTAATATGATATAATAACTTGTCTTCCTTGGCATGGATTTTGATCTAGTTAAAAAGACAGTAAATTCTCTAATTTTCAAATTACTGTATCAGTGAATTTTTGTTTATTGTGAATATTATCATTTAAATGATCAAAATAGTAAACAATGAAGCCTTCTATCAGAAATTTGAAACATTTCAATGCTGATTTAAAATAATAACAGAAATATTGTATCAGGTACGGTATTAGACGTGAAATTATTTTTTTTTATGATTTTTTATTTTCACAAAATATCGTTAGTTATAAAAAAATATTTGTGGTATTTTATTATAATATAGAAGACGATTCGGTTTAGATCATTCTAGGCTTAGATGGAGAAAGACAGCATAAATGTTGAATTACAAGAAATAACGACATTTTAAACAAGACTGCGTAGGATAAAATGTTGATAGAGTGAAATAAATCGTCGCGCGCAAGAAAGTTCACGTTCAGTTTTTCTAAACCGGATCTTCTTTTATATTAATAAAATATCAAAAATTAAATACAACAAATACTATTTTAAACCAAAACGTATTTCATTATGCGTTTGTAGTTTCTTTGGCTTTAGAAGATCCAGTTTAGAAAAACTGACGCTTAAACTATGTGCTAGGAAGGGTTTTAAAATCTAACCAAATAAATAATGTCTTCAAGTTTTAATAATAGTATTTATATAAATAACAAAGTGTTTGTGTTATTGCACATATGTAAAACCTTATAAACCTAAGTTATGTTTTTTTCAGAAAATGGAAACAACACGTGATACCAGAAACAAGAAACCAGCGTTTTATTGCTAAAGTCCTGTGGTACATTCCTCCTTCACCGTATCAAGATGACGTTTCGTTGACAGATATTATTTAAAAAAAATATACATTTACATTATTGTTGTTTTAAAATGAAAGTACAAAAGATACCTTTTTATCGCAGTACGTTAATATAATACGAAAATGAAAACATAGTACCTACCCAACCACTAATGACCGTTATCGAATTAACGCCGTGGCGGCTCTGGGCACCACCCCAACTACACATGCCACTACCTACATATCCGGCCATAACTCGATACAGATAACCGGGAAATTGATTCGGAATTAAAACGTCGGCGGGAAAGGCCACACATGGTTCGGTTCACTCCGCGTGACGCAGAGTGCATGTATCGAGTATCGAGCAAAACACAGACTGTGTAATTGATAATAGCCGCGAAATTAGATTGCCAACATGAAGTATAGCCATATAAACAAGTGAATAATTACCGATTTGCTGATTATTTATGCATGTCTATAGCGGGTTCAGCTTTATTTTTATATTTTCATGCGTTTCAACACTTCCGTCTAAAGTAAATATTCTAACAGCCGGTCGTCTGTTACTATGAAAATGTTAAAAATGTTACTATAGAAAACATTTCTTCGAAAATGTCCGTCGATCGATCATTGGTAATACATACATATTTTCTTTATTTTTAAGGAGAACACATTCTTATTGCGATGTTGCAATTTTTCAGAACAGACGGTCTGTAATATAATAGTAAAAACGGTTGCAGATTCTTCACAGCTGTTTCAAAACTCATCTGTCATATTGATACTTTAAAAGTTACAGTGTACGACAATGAATCATTCAATATCCCGCTATTTTTGTGCAGATAGTTCGACCGATGATAATCTTGTTGTTAAATTTACCATTAGCACATAAACCGAAGACTTTTCGCCAACAAAGTGACAGACTTCGAACGCAGATGTGAAAAAACCGTAGATAAAGCATAAAATTGTATATATTGCATTATAATAATTATAAATCAAATTTGACGTCATTTTCAGATATTTGATGATTATTTGCTTGGTCACACTATTAGGCAGGATTAACTTTGACAGTAGTAAACATGACGTTTGAACAATCCGCAAACGTTTTTTACCGCGGGTGATTAGTTATTATAGTTCAAATTTAGTATTTTTAAAATAACATTTTAATACTAATCAAACAACCGGCCCTTAGATCTTTGGATTTATTTTTTTGCAAATTTTTTTTTTTTTAATAGTCTCGTGGGATTCGAAAGTTCATGTTCGCAGTCACAGCAGAACGCCATTTATTGATATCTTGACATCGCTTCCGTGATCCGGTTCGCTGGACACCCGCCTACCTCTTGTAGGCCTATCTTGACACACTGCATCTCGGTCTTTCCCTCGGTCTCGATCCTAACGGCTTCTGTTTGAAAGCTCATCTGCTTTTGCCACACGTCCCACCAATTGCAGCCTTCATGTTTTCACTTTAAATATATCCCAGATCTGGGACTTCCCAATGTTTGGGGATCTTTAATCTCTACAAATTTCCAGTTAGGTAAAGACGTATTGGGCCGCAAGTCTTTATTTTTGAAGGTCTGCATACAATTTTCTTGCGCTAATGTGACAGATCAAACTTTACACTCGTGCATAACGATCGGTTGTATCAGTATTAATCCGTTAATTAATCAGTGTATTTTTATTTTTTGTGCTGACTGTTTTGTAATTTAATGTATTGAAAATCTAATTTGTCGTCGAATAATTTGATCGTGATCTTAAATTGTTATTATTGAATAAAAAGATACATTTTGTTATGGCGACTTACCAGGAGAGCTCGAGCAATAACTCAGTTATTTTACAGTGGACCCTTTTAGTTTACAATTATTGCAATTACTCGATTAAAATATCTTCACAGATAAAAAGACTGGTAAATATGAAATATTTTCCAAATATTATTAATTAGAAAAATTAATGGTCATTTGTTGTGTATAAAATAATTTATTTATCTACCAAAAATGTATGAAATTAAATACGAAATGGGGAGATAAAGTCATCATCGCCCCATTACGTCCTTTTGGTAATGGTGATAATGCACCCTGCATTAAAAAGATATTCCTCCCCCAGAAGCTAAATTGTAAATTATCTTTGTAATAAAATCTGACAAGTTTTAGGGTGAAAACATTTTCACTAGCCTAGGTGCTTACCGGCGGATGTGAAGCAACCAGCCTGCTATTGATTGTTTACCCGTGACTTCATTTTAGATTAACCATTTATTTTCTCGTGTTTATAAACAAGAAATTAATATATTTTTTAACGGTACAATTATTTACATGACAAATATTTTTGATATACCTACTTTTCATAACCTTTGAAAATAATTAAGTTTATTAAACTCTTATTACACATGGCTCATTCCGGTTCATTTATGACAGAGTAAAGAATGAAGAAATTAGAAGAGAATGTAAAGCTAATCTTAATTGAGTGAATTAGATTAACAAAGGATAACTTAAATGAAACGGATGGATGAGGAGAGAATGGTAAGAAAGATATATGACGTAAGTGTTGATGGCACCAGAAATAGAGACTTGGCACTACCAGGTAAATCAGATGGTGGAATTTGGTTCTGTTAGAAGCCTCAATAATCGACGAGCTTGTATGAGAAGATGTGTGAATGTGGATGAAGTAAGAATTGTGTACCAGGACAGATGAATGTGGCATTCTATCCTCTCTGTCTGCCCCCGCATGAATGCAGCGTGATGGTAAGTTAATTCATTCCGGTATCAGAATCCATTGTAAAAATTATGAATTGCTCAATGTGTGGCATAATGCAATTATACCAATAATAAAATATAAATTACTCGAATGGGATGAATCTGTCAAATGTATGTGAAACCATACAAAGTTATTCCAGTGCAACATTGACCGGACAGATTATTAATAGAATTGTCAATACTCTACTGAAAACAAAAATAAATTATAACAATATTCATGAATAAGAACATAGATTAGCCAATAACATGAAGTTGACAATATTACCCTGGATACACGAATATGCAATAAAGCTCAACATTATTGTACTAAGTGATCAGAACTACTAAAATGCTACAAACAAAACTGTTTAATCACCATTAGTGTTGAATTATTAATTATCGATATAACAGAAAATTATATTGAAATTGAAATCAAATGCAAATACAAACGGACAGGTAACCACGTCCCCGGACAGACTGATCACCCATATCAAACTAGTTCATGTTTTATTTGATGCAAGGGATACAAGTAATTCTTTATATTTTGGAATCAAGATAACTAACCAGTGTAAAATAGTTTCATGATAATAGATTTGATAAAGTAGATCTTTGAAAAGTTTGATTCCTGTTCTGCATACAATATCTCGAGTATTATAAAAATGATCATATCATGACATGTTACGGCCTCCTGAGAGAGCTATTTTTGTTTTTGCGTAAAATATATTTTTATAGAATTTTTATTCACGTCAAAAGTATCTCACATCTTGAATAACAGAAAGCAGCCTTTCGAAATGTTTCTTGGGTTTAGTTTATCTGACGTCAGACTCCTTACTATTCGATAATCATTTACCTGCGAAGAGCTCTCACGAACTAAGTGGATCGTCAGCAGAACGGTAAAAGCTCCTCCGTGGAAAATATAAATGACACCTCAAAAGACAACAAACGCTCGCCCTCTCCCTCCGTCTCATCCGAAGCGGATAAGAAAGAAAGCATAGACAGTGATGTATTGTAACCACTTACGACTAATGATTGTCAAGTTACGTTGTCCATTAAATCTTGCAGGGTTCGTCATACAAAAAATATATAAACCCCTCGGTTGGGAGAGGAGGTCGGAAGGGGACGAGGGGAGCTGGGCTTAAAACTTTTGCGTAAGCGTGACATGGTTTTTGCATTTGGCTCCTCGGTGTCACGTGGAGAGGTTCGTGTGTGTGTGTGTGTGTGTGTGTGAGCGTGTGTGTGAGCCTGACACCCAGCACCGAGCACCAAACACCGAGCACCCAGTCTTGCGGGAAATAAGAATATTTAGCACCAAATTTCCCACAATATTTTAATACAATCACCTATAATTATAATAATTTCGATTTCATTTCATTTTTATGTACATTTAAATTGTATATTGATATTTTATTTTATAGTAGATTATTATTAAATTTTTCCTCCCCCACGACTCAAAAGAAAAAGTAATTTTGAAAATTAATTAATTAACGAACATGTTAAGAATAATGTTAGATGTGAACCCATTTATTAAAAAAAGGTATATTGTTCAATTAGTCAATATAATAAAAAACACATTTATATCGACGAAAGGAGGTTAGATAGCTAGAAGGCTTCCTTCTAGCCGGAAGGAGGGGGTATGGGGGCAAGGATTTCCGCAGGACCTTAAAGAGTAACAATGCAAAATTTTGTTTTGATTGATTAAAAGAGTTTAGGGGTTTATTGAGATCAAACAAACATTGAGATATATACAAATAAAAAAAATAAAAGCAAGAAGATGCATACGTACGTACTATTTGAATACGATTGTGAATATAATTGAAAAAAAAAATTAAATAAATACACAATATTTTATGCAAAAAAAAAAATCAGACCAGATATTTACAACAAAGAATATGTTTATAATTTTTTTTTTTATAGTTGAATTTTTACTACTTAAACAGACCATTTTTGAAGTAGCTTCTTGTTTATTTGCACTTTTTAAAAATATTTTAGAAATGTTGTGAATGAATAAAAAAGTTCTTCTGCGTACAGTTTTGTTTTATAATATGCCGTGTATATCTGACTTTTCTGGCCAACGTTTCGGATCCCATTGTAAGGTCCACCAGTATTCGTTAAACTCACCACCCACAATTCACGGTCAAAATTCACCGCGGAACATTCACCGCTGGAAAAATTCACTTCTGGGAAAATTGTTTTTCAGTTTTTGATATTAATAATGATTAAGTAACTTGCATTTATTGTTTGAAGTAAAGCAAGTAAGCACTTCCAACAAACCAGTTAAGTTAGATTAATTTATTATAAATTATAAATACATCAATTTATCCCTTATTGTCTTATTTATATTTCCAATGCTCTTTTGAGTAAATATCATTAGCAATTTCAACGAAGAAGAAGACGAAAGACAATAATTAATTTTGAAAGATGCAATATTGTTTAAGTTATTTATTTGCAATTTTTTTTGATTTCTATTTATGTAATACAAACAGCCCTTAGTACCATTCAAACATTTTATTTTATCAATTGTGTGCGGGAAGTTTCCGCGGTGAATTTTCTGCGGCGAATTGTGGGCGGTGAACTTTTCTATAATCTGGTCCATCATCATGACCATGAATAATAATATATAGATATTATTAATTTTTCAATATATATATATATTTAAAATTATTGGTGAAATCTTGAAAATGTATGATTTACCTATTAGAATTATTACACTATATGAGTACCATTCTTGTAGGTGAATATTTTTGTAGAGAGATGAAAAACGTGAATTATAATTATATTACCTACTTTATTATTATATGTTATGCGAATTAATTATTCCAATTAGTCGGTAAGTAAGTGGAAGGTTCCATTGCAGGAGGCAATAAGTTGGATCACACAAGTTGGTCACAATGTACGGCAGCTGTAGCTGAGATGGAATCCAACCTTTTGAATCACCAACGCAAATGCCGTTAATTAAACTGAAAGGCCCTCTCGATCCCCCCAACCCGCGCAGAATAACCTTCGGGCATTTATTTTCTGTATAAATTCCCGCAATAATGAAAATTTTATACGAATTTCCCGGTGGACGGGAGAGGGACACAAGTCCATACAATGTAACTATCGTGAAACAATAGTCTCATCCCGATGATTCAACTTACAAAAGGCAGTCAAATAGCACTCTTGTAAAATATTTTTCAGTAACAATCATAAATATGTATTTAAAATATAACAGAAGCGTACTTTTTCATTCAGTGGCTTTATTTTGAATAAAAATATTTGTCTTCTAATAAACGTTGAGATAACCGTAAGTTGTGCTAAAAGCAATCGACATTATTCTAAAAATAAATCTACATACATATGATTGTGTGAATGTAGGCGTATGTATACATGAAGTATATTATATTTGAATTGTTAACTAATCTAAGTGAATGTTGGGCTTTTGCTAGATTGCCTGACGTTAAAGGATAACATTTTTCCTACGAAAAAGGGTTAGCAATCCTCGATTTGGTTCTTATATCTCCATAAATGGGATAAGTTGAATGCCTTATACCGAATTCAAATAAAAAGGATATTGGTTCCGGTTTTTTATTTTACATTTAATAACGGAATAAAAAGGTGATTGAGTCATATTTATTAAATGAAGTTTGAATTAATAATTTTAAGAAAATCATTCTTAAAATATATTAGAATGTATTATATTAGCATATAATAATAGTAAATTATGTATTTAACTAAATTTCATTCTAATATTTTACCTATTGCAATTCGATCTGAATATTTATTTTCTAGTCTCTTTGTCAAATGTAAGCATACTTTAAAACGGTTGTATAGATGCACGATTATATGATTAATAATAAATTTATTTCTCAATCGCTACTTTATAAATTAATAGGAATACCGATCGCGAACAATGTGTGTGGTGAGAGAACGAGAGGATATGTTGTGGCAAGAATTTTTAATAAAATCAGTAAAGAATTATTAAATACAATAAAAAATAAAAAGACATCAGTAAACACACTAAAATATGAAATCAAACAAATTCTTATCAAATCATTTGATTCCTCTGTTGTATTACATTTGAAACTTTTTTTTTGTTAGTGATTAAATTTTAGTTTATTTTACTACGTTACCTACATAATTACATTAATTTTTATGTATTTTGTATGTACATTTAACAACAATTTGCTATATTAAGTACCTAACTTGAACGGCAATCCTTGCCGTAAAACAGCTATGCAGTTTAGCAAAAAAAAGTTGTTATTACGAGTATATATATATTATAACGTTATGGATGGGAATTAATATTCTTATGTTGGCAACACGGACCGTGCAGGGAAAAGATTCCGAACAATGGTCTTTTCGGGTGACAGCTAGCATTGTAAACGGACGGACAAATCCGATTCATAAATCGCATAAAATGTGACTTCATTTAAGTGAGGAAGGGTGAGAACAATTGAATATTTTAACATCTGTGTTGTCCTGCATCATATTTGAACTGATCTGTTGACTAATTATATGTGAAATTTCAGGATGGACGCATTCCTTCTTCACTTTCTTCATTTCCTCACTAAATTCCTTCCTCAATCATTTATTTATTCACTTACTCATCTCGTTCCTAGTTATTTAGTTATTAGTTACAACTCATTTCGCGGACATGACGGTAGAGGAGTCATGCCACAACACACTGAATGCCACGGGAAGGATTTCTCCCGTGCAATGGATGAGGGCTACGAGTTGATCTGCTTCTGACAGTACCCGACTTGATGATTTTTTTCAACCAAGGAAGACGCAAGCGATCCATAAAGAACCAAATGCCAATAGATAATCCAGCCTTCCTGACATGCGGCTAGTAAAAGTGACAAGTTTTAACCGGTACCTTGGACTGGTCAAATTAAAATGAAGACTGTGAATCTCAGCAGAAATGGACAATTACTACGCGAAAACTGGTTGTAAAAATGCATTTTTGTTGTGCACAAAGAATTCAAAGCTTATAAGGTTTTTTTATGTAGCATTTATCTTTCTTTTCATATTCTTATTTAAAACAAATAATTTTCTATTGTAGCATATTTGTTTCTTTACTTTATTTAAAACTAATGGTTTTCCTGCTCGTGTTAACCAATCTATTTGCCAAGCTATTTCTGTATTATATCTGACCCGTAAAACTGTCAAGTGACAAAGTATGTTTATTTAGTTCTGGAAATAATAGTGAATTTTATTATTTTATTGTGGCGAAATTGCCAAAATCATCTCTTTCATCACATCACATTTTGTGATGGAACGCTTAATGTTTTCTATTTTTAATATTCTATTATCTTGTTTCTTTTTTTGTATTAAACTTTGTGATTAAAATTTGCAATAATCTTTTTATTTTTTCCCTGAGAATGCTGGCTAAAGTGAAAGGAGGAGAGGACCCACGCACATCATGCAATCCTCTGAGCAAGCCGGTGGATGCGCAAATATGGCATCCTATCGTGACACGTCACATTTAGACATCCACGTCACAATATATTTTTAAATTCTATATGTTTAGTATGAGTATGTGATATAATATAGTTATTATTGCTATATTTATTTTTCTAACAGTACTATAGGTAACCCATTTGAATGAAATTTAATATTAAAATTATTTTATCTCTTTGTAAGCACTAACTATTTACGGGTCGTCGAGGACAGAACAAAACCGTTTTGCAGTAAATAAAGGCATATAACTTTACTAATATAATAAGGTTTAAAATCCCCTGCTAGCAAGTCCACACTGTAATCACATATCTGCATACAATACCAACGGAAGAACGATCCATAAGGGTGTAGTTTGATATAACGAGACCTGCTTCTTGTATTTTACCTCACAATAAAATATTTTTACATTGAGTTTAATATCTGCGCATATTTTTGTGAAATTAACAAGGTGATAATACTTACGACCACTTGACTGTGACGACCTATGCTAAAATATTTTTTTTGTTTTTGCCGAAATATTGTAGATCATTTTTAATAAACCTTTTTTGTAGACAATTTGTTAACCGTATAAGAATAATCTGATAAAAACAAATCTTTCATTTTATTTAATGCTCATATTTCAGTCACAACATTAAATAATATTTTTTTTATTATTATTATCATAAACAAATTTTGTGTATGTTTTATTGAAAAATATATATATTTTTATTATTTATCTTTGTTTAATTAACCACTAAAATGAGTTTAAATACATCTACCGGTTTCGAAAAATACCATTTTCTTCTTCAGGATGTCATAACTTTAAACAAAGATAAATAATAAAAATATGAATCTTAACCACAAAGATAACTTTGCTTATTTTAAAAAAAAATAAATATATTTGCGATATTTACAAGGTGTAGTCCGGATGCTCAATAAGAAAAAGTGGTGACAAATCTGTCATTTTCACCTTTCTGAATTGACCAATAAACGAAACTTTTATATTTAAATACACATAAAATATAAAATTGTGAGCAAAAAATAATAACATAAAATTTTGTTCTAAAATGCTATCTACTAGCGAAATATAAGAAAAAAAAATTGCACTAAAATTCAATGGTTGAAATGATGAAATGGTGATGGGACTTGGGATTGCGTGCGATGAAATCAGATTTGTTGAAAAAATACTCTCTTGGGGTTACAATTCAATTGTTGAACTAAAAATGATTCTAAGTAACGTGGCTTTTATTTTATTTTATTTCTGGTACAAATAATTTTTCTGATGTCTCGGTGAGCATTTTGATCCAAAGTTGTATATAACTTCTTTTTTTTTCAAATTCAAAGTTATGCATGTTTCATTTAGAACACCTGTATATTCCGGTCTCACAGCGCCACACAAAATATAATTAAATATCATTAATATTTCTTAGATTTTGTTAGTTTCTATATTATAACACGTCATAATATCTTATGTCATTAGGTTTATACTTTAGTTATATCCATAATATAAATATATTTTTTTAAATGATATTAATTATCAATTGTTAGGTTTATACGAGTACTAATGTAAGAGTATATTATTTGTGCGACAACCATAAATGGTTCATCAGTAAACCTGCGTGAATACTGTCGTCTGTTTAATTAATGCTAAGGAAAGTTAATGTTCCGTAGCCTCTCCATGATTTATGGGGTAATTATATAGTGACGTGAGCAGGGAAGAGATTCCTAAGAAGAGGGGCTGTATCTATTTACATACACATACATGTGTATTCGTAAAGCATCCTCCAAAGATTCCATGTTGATATAAGATCATTAATAATTTATTAACAAAACCAGCGCCTGTTGTGCGATTTTGATAAATAGATAGATTAATAACGTTATACATTTATCGAAACATATTCCAAAAACACTAGAAATTAGTAAATACTAGAATCGTTCTAACATTTTTGTTAAAGTAAATTATTTTATAATTCTATTATAAGTATTATTTTATCATAAAAATACTTTTGTATTCTTATAATCGAAATTGTATTCTCATTTTATTTTGCGTGTTGACTACATTAATTTTTAATTAAAATAAACTTATTAGGAGAACACATCGAGAACATTATCGTGAAGTTGTAATTATTCATAACATAGGTCTGTGATATTTTAAATACTAATTAAATGTATTAATTAGAAAGATATACATGTAAAATCAATTTTATCGAAAAATATTGTTGTTGCGCCACCAGGATTCGAACCTGGATCTTTTTCCAAACCGGGAAAGGTGCATTATTCAACTATGCTACAGCAACATTATTGTTGACAACAAATTTTTGAACCTATATGTTACATTTTTTCAAATGAATACATCTATCATTCCGTTATTTGAAAGCCAAAGATGGGTATATCTTTCTAATTAATATATTTAATTAGTATTTGAAAGTAAATTTATTCTCCTCGACCAATGATATATAAAACATTGGAAAAAAAATAGCGATATCTAAAGAAACTTATCTGATACAAAGCGATAACAGATATCTAAGAACGACAATTTTCAGAGAATAATGTTAGAACACTAATATTTCGTATTTGCAAAATTACTAGTGATAAAATATTAGTAAAATGGCGGCATCAAACATCCCGATTTTTATTTAATATATTGTGACGTTACGAAAGTACTATAATTTAATTTAAATACGGGCCATATTCTACGTATCACCAAAGTTTGCGCCAGCACTGCGAGAAGTAACATGGCGGATTTTTGACATTTCCGGATATGTACTGCCAGGCGGGCGACAGCGGAGGTGAGCGGCGATGGCGTACGTAATATAATAGCGTTTTCACTGTGCATCTTGGACCAGAAATAGGAGTGCAACCCTGGTCTGTGGCGACAATAAGAAGATAAAATATTATTTTATAAGACATCCATGCTTACATGTCATTATATTAGAACTTAAAATCCGAATTGTCAAATAAAAATGTTGATGGTTAATTTTTGATTAAAATATGTTTGAAATTGAGCAAAATTTGTAGAATATTGTACATCCTATCTCCCCTATAAATCAAAAATCATCTATTTTATTGTAAAATATATTATTTTTGTTGTAAATGAATTTCTTACAATGTTAGTAATCAAACATATCTACTCATTACTCACACACAATAATTAATTATTACTTTTCTACAAGTGATGAGAGTAATTTTGTTTTTTTGAAAAGGTGAGTAAATAATTCTGATAACGTAGACCACATATCTCATCGCTCTTGGCTGATGCTGTCGGTGGAGGGATGAGATCCCCACCTCACCCATCATAATATACATCTATCACAATTTTCCGCAGAATCGCAAAAAATGTATCGAAGATGTTAAATTTCAGGAGGAAATAAACTGTTAAGTTTACTCAAAGCCATGTTTGTTTTCATTATAGTGTATATGTTGGTTGGTACAATGTGTAGACTAATATGAAGCCCTCAAGCCTTCCAGTGGCTTTGTGAGCCTCTTCACGTGCACCGCTCTGTTGCGGCTGACTGATGAATTCCTTACGAAGACATTCTGCCGGTCCATGCGAGCTGACCGCCGCTGACCGCCGCTGACCGCCGCTGACCACCGCTGTTTGTCGCCATTCAGCCGCCTAGCCCCGCCCCGACCAGGGTTAAATTACATTTTATTGTGCAACATAACCCTTAGAATTATTTTAATATCGTCATTACGTAAGCAGCGAGGATTATTATCTTTATTAGGCTTGAAAAATACTCGCTAAATGCATCTATACTTCGCAACTCTAATAAATTCCTTAAAAAATATGAGTGTAACAAAACTATTTATTAATGTTGTTTACTTCGTCGGCATCCATCCGTCTTCAAATATTATGTTAAGTAAATACTTACCGACAAACCGTTTACTACCTTATCTACATTCCAACATGATTATATTGATTTAATTCTGATCTAGTACAATTAATTCATTCTACCTGCGTAAGTAGATTTTGGGATAAGTATAAAAAATGTTATATTTTGTAAAACATCCAAATTCAGTGTTCAAATATTTAAATTACTTTCCAATAACATTAGTATTATTTTTAACATATACTGCATTATGTAGGCATGTATATATACTAAAGGTATGTAATGTTTAGTAATTTGGTAAATGAACCAACAGGTTCATTAGGTCTCTATTTGCTTAAAATTCATATATTTTTTTAAATAATATGTATGAGATAAACGTTTCAGTTATTAAATTGATCTGTTCGGAATGCTTTGAACTTCGTTCGAACTGAAAATAAATAATAATTGAATATCACAAAATTTTTAAATCAAATGTAGCCCTATTAGCGCGTAATTGTTGATGATAATTTAAATAGTTGTGATTTGAAATAGTAAGTGATATCGAATTATTTTTATTCTTTTAAATAAAATGAGGCACGCGCTATAATAAGTATACATAAGTAGTGAAGTGTAACATCTAATGTAGTGTTGAATAAATAATTGTAGCGGATTAAGGTTTTATCGTTGTCGGGTGGACTGTTTTCTGTTTTTAGGGAATATCATATTATATAACTGATAAAAAACGTTATAAAAATTCTGAATCCATGCACGGCACGGGTTAATGGTCTAGTGATAATATAATAGACACATAAGACAAACTTCTACCGCATTCAAATTCTAAGGCAACAATAAGAGCCGGTGCTTTCTTGTAATTAAAAAAGAATCCCTTTTATCTCATCACTCTATCTGGAATTCCAATACTCGAGAGCGGCTGAGCTTTTAGGGAAAGCTCGCCGTTTTATCGGACGGGTTCCGGAATCGACTTCCGGATAAGCCGCTCTGTAAAATTGAAAAGAAGATTTGGGTCGTTTCTTCGGGATTTGCTTTTACATTTATTTTCTTCCGACTGCCGCCGTCCACTGAAAACTCCGCCTAGGAAAAGGATTTTCCGTTCCTCAAATATTTGTAATATGCGAGTATGCGAAACAGGAGGCGGAGTACCGGAGGCTCGTGATCGAGTATTAAAAATTGCATATATTACAATTATTTCGATTACAAAAAATATATACATTCAACAACAATAGAGTTATACACCCCCAAATAAGAATAATCTTGAATTATGGGGGTGGCTATCGAAATTTATATAAAATAAGATCAAGATCTATATTAATACAATATAAAAATTGTAAAATAACAAAATATTTTTTAAATTTTTAGAATTTGATCAGATTAGAACTTGAGAATCAGAAAGATGTCAAATACATTATTATTTTACTAAAAATAACACATTCATATTGTGAATTTGTAATTATTCAGAATATATATGATGTTTTTAATACAAATTAAATGCATTAATTAGAAAGATACACATATAAAATTAATTTTATCGAAAAATATTGTTGTTGCTATCGGAATTCGAACCTAGATCTTTACAATCGGAATAATTACAACTTCACAATAAAAATGTATTCTCTTTAATAATATATAAGTTGTATCAATGTGTCCAAAATTTCATAAAAATGAATCGTTAATTCTGGCGTCTTCTATCGGATTACTCAAAGGCATTTAAGATTCCGTAAAATAAAGAAGATGGCTTTCAAGTAATGGAACGATAGATGTATTAATTTGAAAAGTGTAACATATAGGTTCGAAAATTTGTCGTCAATGCACTGTGGTGCTATAGCATAATCGGTTAACGCACGTTCCGCAAATTGGAAGAGATCAAAGTTCGAATCTCGGTAGCATTAATATTTTTCGATAAAATTGATTATATATGTATATCTTTCTAATTAATACATTTAATTTATTTTAGTAAACATAATTATTTAATTATTTTGAAGATCTTTAAGCTATTTTAAAACCGCTTTTTTGTATACATTTATATTTGCTCCTAATTTAATTGATTTTGGTAGTTGGTTATATGGTCTAGGAGCAGTGTATGATGCATGTCTCTGTCCTATTCCTAATTTGGATACTTTGAAAATAGCATGGTTTTACAGACTAGGAGCAATGTATGCTGCATGTCTGTCCTATTCCTAATTTGGACATTTTAAAAATAGTTTGTTCATTAGTTTTGTTCTGAGTCTGATGGTTGTGATGGATTTTCATTATTTTCTCTTTAAAAAAAGCAGTTTTTTTTATATAAGGATGATAAATTTAAAACAGGAAAATCTTTAAAAACTTGTTTGGTTGAGTAGTCTCTAACGTTTATTAAAATTATTTTTATTATTATCTCTTGAGTTGTAATTATTGGTTTGAAATATATGGGACAAGTTCCAACTCAACTTAGTATTCCGTATTGTAATATTAATTCAACCAATGCGTGCATAAAATATTGATCATACTACTGTATTTACAAAACATTAATTTAATTTTTGACCTCTTTACATATAAATATAGTTTTCCTAAACTTTTCTTTTCTAAGTCCCGGTGTTAGATAAATATAGAAAATCAGCACTTGGGCACAGTCTGATTTCTTAAAATTACTTATAACAATTCACATGTTTGTTCATTGGGGGGTCACGCTACGTTTTCATAAAAAAATGTGCAAACAGCGCAAAAAATCCGAGATGTAGGTGATGTTTATAATCTACGCATTACCGATGTTTTATATACAACTGTTGATAAAACCGCCACAGGTTCTAACTTTTATTGAATTTTTCTATGAATAAATAAACAAATAATGCGAAAGATGTCAATGAAAATTTTTTTTAATGAACAAAAAATGTATGCAAAATTATTAGCATTACTTATATGTATTGTGTGCATGTACGCAATGTTTAATGAAATAACCAAATATAAATTATTATTTCACGTTCAAAGGGAATTTCGATTGCTAATTTAAATATGTTGATATCATCCACAACAGTGAATACAGTTACTCATCAGCCCACACGTGTTGTGAGCACATTGCAAATATTTATATTTCAATTTTGACTATGACTTTCATCATCAGGAAAGTGACTGCAATCCACGTCATTATATGCCACTCAATTATTACAATATAATTACTAATTAAACAGATTTCGATAATTACAAATGTGGTGTTTAAAATTCTCGCATGCCCAACTGGTTAAAAATCATTATTATTATATTTTCAATCCTTGGAATAATGTCTTTACGATTAGACATTCCAGAAACATACATCAACCCTCTCTCTTTCTCAATCATACGTTTCGCCCCCAGGATCAATACACTTGATAATGATAGACAAGTCCAGGTTAAGTTAAGTAAAGTTGTGGAATTTGGTCCTTGTAAATAGTGAGGAATAATTATCCTAACCTAAAGTTCTTCCACTCGACACAGCAGACTGACGAAGAGCGCGTGTTCACATACACAAATTTACTTTCCAGAATATTGCTCAACTTACAACTTGGGTACTAACAAGGCACGTACGTATATATTTAACTAGTATACCGTTATAGAATAGACGTCAGTGATATATAAAAATGCATATGGATGGTCCCGCCGTGTGAAATTCACGATGAGAATCCAAGCACTAGTTTTCGGTGACCTTACTATTTATACTGCTCGAATTACAAGTTAGTATTCAATCCTTGAATCGTTACAAAAAACATCTTATCTTAAATCGCAGATGGACAAAAAATGATATACGACTATTCGTATATTCTTCTTATATAATAATACAAGCAATAAAGATTGTCGGCTCATTTCACGCTTTCCTCTACTATCCTTTACACGATATCATGGCGAGTCCTGGTGAGTTGTACTTAATTATTTCCTAAACTTTTACTTATTTTTCCGTCCTTGTTGATCCACTTCTAAATATAAGCCTCCTTCACAACCCTCTATTGCTTTCTGGATCGTGCTGTCTGCTGCCAGTTGTTCCTGTCAACTCGACCATCGACTCATCGCTTCTGAACTTTTCCTACTGGTCGAGATTTAAATCCTTAATAAATTAATCATTTTAAATAAACAAATCTGATGGCGACTTTATTTTTTTGTATTAGTTGTTATACAGTATCAAAGAATCACCTTATGACTGAGATCGAAAAAAGATTAATTTTTGTAACTCTTATTAATATTACATTAACGAACAAACAACAAATGGCGATCATTAACACGTTCCACCTCCACCCAAGAAGTACCATAAATACAAGACCAAGTGGCAATATAGAATAAATATAGAGGAAAAGTAATTTCACGTTATTCGCTTTTTATATTATTTTGTGAATTTTGTCTACCTGCACATTCGCGGTATCGCACGCCTAACGACGACATACATTTACACGTTAGTGCAGGTAATATTCATCACTAGGCTGATTTCGTTGCTGAGTCGGCGGAGTAAGTGCAGTCAGCGATACGTGGTGCGCGATATTCACGGATTGCTGACAGGGGTAAGCGCGGCGCGCTGTGTTGCAGTCTACCCTTACTGCTATACCGTCCTAATTGTTGCCCGTCGCCACCCGTTCTACACGCGTACTGGAGGATAGATATTTGAGTAGAAATAGTTTTATTTTTGCCCTTCGGTCGCAGAAATATCTTTACATTATTCGTTATTTACGTTATTCGTTAAAAATGTTACCCTTGCGAAGCATGTGATTAACTAATTACCTAATAGATAAGCGGTAGTAATAAAGTTAAGTACGGTACGAGAGAATTATAAAATATTTTTAACACGAAAACTTAGTAAATTTCGTAACAATTTTAGTCTCTCATTTTCACTTTTACCGGTACTAAGATAGATACCAGTTGGTATCACGTGTTAAGAGAATACTACATATTGCTATTTCCCAGTTGTCCATGATCTCAAATTATTATCTAAGTATTAAAATACTGATTTTCTACTGTTAGAATATAATGCATTAATTTATATGTTTGATATACCGTAAACTTGGATGAATAGGAATTTTGGGAGGAAAGGGGACAATCGTCAGAAAAAAATTTAAGGTCTTATTACCTGGTAATGGTCATAGTAACAATAATTTCACATTATAATATTTAGAATTATTAAATTTCAAAAAAATTTCAAATTAACGGAAAAAATTTTATACCACAAAACTTTACTTGTAAAACTAATAAACAATTAGGTTTTTCAGTTAATCTTAATATTTCAAAAATAAGAATTTTATGCTGAAAGCTGGTATTTATTTTCGCAAGTAAAATTTCCAATTAATTTTTTTTATACTGGTTTTGCTGTCAAATATCGCTTATAATCTAGTTTCGGGGTGAATAGAGAGACAAGTTGTGGGGTGAATATGGACAGGCTACGGGATGAATAGAGATACATAGCATAAGTTACAGTATTTAAGCATCATGTCACTGTACTTCAAGATAAATTATTATCTTGTCGGTAGACAAGTAGATAAAGCCGAGAACTCGATTTTATGTAATATTTTTACATAAATAAATCTTTTTTTATCTCGTAAAAAATTTAATTTAATGTATTGATACAATAAGTATCAGAACTGGTTGAGTAAATAATTTGTTTTCTTTAACTCCATGAAAAAGGAGTAAATACAAATAATAAATGTACTGTCCCTATTGACCCCAGTCGTAAGATTAATAGACAGCTCATTTATGGAATTTCATCTGTAGTTCATGATCGAATCAAATTGAAGTGAACACGAACACAGAGGAACCGTTAACTAAAAAAAACTATACGTTGGCTATATATTAAGATTTTTATATTTGTCAATATATATTGCAATATAAACACTGAAACCTGTCCCTATTCACCCCAGATCGGGGAACTTTATTATTTATACATACGAGGGGCAAGTAAAAAATAAGGTTCCTACATTTTTTTCAGGTATAAGGTATTTTTTATTGCAATAAATAAGTAAACCATCTGAAAGCTTGTACTTTATTCTATTTTTCTACATAGTCTCCTGATTTTTCTATGCATTTTTCCTGACGAGTTATCCACTTCTGTAAACCCGCTTCGAAGAATTCCGCCGCTAGGCCGCCGATGAACTTGGTGACCGCTTCTTTCACCTCTTCATCTGTATTGAAGCGTTGTCCACCCAAGTGTTGCTTCAATTTCGGAAACAAGTGGAAGTCGCTGGGAGCAAGATCAGGGCTGTAGGGGGCATGGTCAAGCAATTTCCAGCCGAATTTGTCCAGTAGGGCGGTGGTCTGTCGAGAGACATGCGGGCGAGCGTTGTCGTGGTGCAGCCTAACGCCCTTGGTCAGCCTTCCTCCGGCGATTTTGGATGGCTCTTTTGAGTTTTGTCAATGTCTCGCAGTACCTGTCCGAATTGATGGTGGTCCCTTTAGGCATAAACTCGGTCAGCAAGACGCCTTTTCGGTCCCAAAACACCGTAGCCATCACTTTCCCTGCGGAAAGCGTCTGCTTAAACTTTTTCGGCCTAGGCGATTCAGGATGGCGCCATTGTTTGGACTGTTCTTTTGTTTCTGGAGTGACGTAGTGACACCACGTTTCATCTCCCGTAATAATGGAGTCCAAGAATTCTTCGGTATTCTCGGCGCATTCTCGAAGAAACCCCTCGGCACACTTGACACGATTGTCTTTGTGGGTTTCTGAAAGCATGTGTGGGACCCACCGCGCGCACACCTTGCGATAACCAAGTTTATCGGTCAAAATGTTGTCGATGGTTTTTTCACAAACCTCAGGAACCTGGACAGCAAGCTCCCGAAGCGTTACTCTCCGATCTTCGAGGAGAATGCGCTCAATCTTCGCCACGACTTCGTCCGACACCGATGGCCTCCCACTCCTTTGCTCGTCGTGGACGTCTGTGCGTCCTTCGGAGAACTCCCTGCACCATTTGCGGACGTGTTGGACGCTGATGCAAGCTGTGCCATAAACTTCTTCCAACTGTCGATGAATTTCAACAGGTTTAAGCTTCTTCGCGTTTAAAAATCGAATCACCGAACGTATTTCACACCTGGCGGTAACGGCGGTGGCGGGTTCCATAGCGGATGGCTGTCAGGCCTTTACTGAGCGTCGCAGCGTTTGCTCCCGGTAGTGGGGATGTAGTTAAGGGACCAACAATCAAGGCGGTGTTGCCGGATTTCGCCTAGCATTTCGCGTGGCGAGTGTACAGCGTAAGGAACCTTATTTTTTACTTGGCCCTCGTATTTAACGTAAATTTTAAAATTAATATTTAGTTTCATTAAAAAAAAAAATTTGCTGGTTAAATTAGCAAGTTAGTTTAATAAACTTATTAGGCTTAAGATGTTTTTAATATTTTAACGTCTTATTGTAAAAGTTTCTCAGTAGCGTAATGGGTGCGCTTGGGTACACATAATACGTTTTATAGTTCCAATACCTACGTAAATATCGGAAAAGTTTAAAATAAATCCTCATAAAATAATATTTGAATTCAGCCTAAACATTTTGTGCAGTTCGCGCGCGTTCCAGCTGAATTCATTAATGTGCTAAAAAATGAAGGCAAATTTAATTTTGTCGGTGATAAATGTTCGAGTTCGTTAAAGTATTGGAAGCTATGTACTGATTATTTCACTTAATTCAATCCTGCTAAATGTGCACGTAAAATATAAGTATGATTGACAGTAAAAAATCATTTTCAATTTGCCAATGTTCGATGATTATGAAAATAAAGAATTATAGGAATTAATATAACAAAAATGTAATACGAAGCTCAAATTTATTCATAAGAATAGTTTAAGATCAAATTTATTATCAACATAGTTTGAAACTAAGTATTACAACTTAATAATACTAATGTCTGTAATACACATATTTATTTCTTCTTGGATAAAACCAACTTCTGGAATACAATTCATTCCAGATTATACCACGTGACAAGAAGGAACGCTTGAGATGCCATACACTTGTAATTACATTCCATGGAATAGTTATGGAGTTATCAACAATTTAGCAGGGATGTGCACTAAAGCAAAAAATCTGTGAACTGTGAAATAAAAATAAATTAAATAATCTTTATATTATGAAAAGATCTTATAAAATTCTAGCCGTTATTACCCGGACAGCGTAACCCTGTGTATAATGTAACCCACGTCTAGCCGTGGGTTATTTGCGAACAATTTGTAACAACTTCATATGCATTCCAATCCACGATTTGCTAGCACTTGGGTCTTAAATGAACCTAACTTGTTTTTTCAATCCTTATAATAACTGTACTGAACTAAATATTATTTTATTGAATCTATGTCGGCATCTTGACGTCTGCGGATTTTCTGCATTTTTAAAACAATTTGTTCTTAAGGCTCCTGTTTTCGAAAGGGATTAATTCTTACTGAAAACTACGTAGAATAACATTTTTCTTTTTCTGTATCTTCTTATTCTTATTCTGTATCTGCATTCTTCTTTTGTTCTTAGTATATTCCAATCTATGATTCCATATTTCGGTATTTGCTTACATAAAATTTATAGGTTATAATTTATCCCCTGTCAAGCGAATTTTAGATTTTCAGGATATTGTTAAGATAGGTTATTACTAATATTAAATTAAATGTTAAAATACAATTATTTATGTTATGAATTTTGGCTATGCTAATTTGTAAAACTAGTTAATTAAATCCGTTGTCGAAAGGTGAAATCGTAGAAAATATTTTTGGCTATATCGAAAGCAGAGTATGGTACCGAGTAATAAAATAACTTGCCTATTTTAAAGTTATAAATTTACAATTGTAGTTTATTTTGAAATTGATAATTCTAAAAATTAAAAAAAAAAATACATTTTGAAATGTAGTATACCTACCTATTGTATACTTAGTTAACACCGTCGGTAACAGCATAACATAAAAAATTTAGGCATATATATATATATATATATATATATATATATATATTTAATTTATGTATTATTATTATATTCTTTTCTGGGTTAGATTGCAAATAACATATAAAGGATTGTCCACAATTGATAATAATGGATTGACTTCGAACTAAAATTTATTCAACTGTTGGATATTTATATCTCCTGAGAAAAAGTGCGAATGTATCGTAATTTTTTGATGCAATGCCTAGCACATGTATTTTTTTAAACATTAAACATTGCATTTACTTTAAGTTTTACATTGTATTTATATTCTATCTAATTGCATATTGTTTTACTCTATATATATATTTTTTATATAGATAATACAGTTTAATTAGTAATATTTTAATTGAAAATTGTATGTTTAGGAGAACACATTCTTATTGTGAAGTTGTAATTATTCAGAACATAGGTCTGTGAATAATGAAAATAAGGTAGATGGCTCTGTCAAATGATGGAACGATTAAATGTATTAATATCAAGAAGGTAACATATAGGGTCGAAAATTGTCGCTAAAAATATTGTCGTTGTAGCTTAGTTGGATAAAGCACCTTCCCCGGTTAGGAAAGAGATCCAGGTTCGAATCCCGGTGGCGCAACAACAATATTTTTCGATAAAATTGATTTTATATGTATATCTTTATAATTAATATATTTAATTCATATTTAAAATTGTATGTAATAATAATTTTAAAATGCAATGTTCTTTTGTGTCAAAAAACGAAAATAAAAGATTTTTTTTAAATATCTGTTACAAAATAAAAACAGCTGTACAAACACGGCGAAAAATGTTCACATGGCAGTACAAGAGCACAATGCATAAAAAGTGAAAGGAAAAATCGTTTTCAACAGAAAAAATAATAAATAATTGTACATTCAGAGTACAAAGGAAAACTTGGTACTCCAAGGGTGACTTGTCATGCGGCCCTAGAAATAGCTCATGAAAACAGACAGGGCTAACATTTTTTGCGGTATTTTTAACGAGAACTTTCTCACCCCTTGGGCCTACCCTATAAATCACTCTGATGTGAAGAAACATGGTGATATTTTTATAAAAATATTTTAGAATTTAATTTTATTATGTTTAGTATTTACTTTATGTATCTATGTAGATATATTTTAAATAAATACTTTTAAAAATAATAGATATCGCATAAACAAAATTATGTTGTATTGTATTATGTATTTATTATTTTAATTGTTTTGATATAAAACATAAGGGAGAAATAATAGTTAATTAATAGAAATTAAATTAATCAACCAGAAAGATATACAGAGAAAATCTATTTATCGAAAAAATATTTAGTAGCTACCGGGATTCGAACCTGGACCTCTTCCTATCAGGAAAAACGTGTTAACTATTCCACTACAGCATAAGATAGGATCGAATTGGAATAAATAGATTTTTTCTGCAAATCTTTCTAGTTGATTCAGTTAATATGTATTAAAAATAGCACTGAACTATGTTTTGAAAACGCAACTTCACAACTAAGTTGTGTTTTCCTTGAAAATAATAGTTAATTATTCAACGTCGTCATCGGGAGGCGATTTAATAGTTTAAATGTTTTAAGTGCCCTCAACTTTTCTGTTGTAGTATATATATTGTTTTTTTTTCATTTGTTTAGGGCATACTTACATTAAATGACAAATACTTGTTGAATTGTATTGTTAAATAATATACAATTACATAAGACACAAATTTAAAATAAATGCATTTGTTTGATTATCTACATAAATTTAATTTAATTATTGCTTAATTTTTGCAGAAATGTAAATAAACTTTAAAAAATAATGTCAATTGTAATTTATTATTTGGGAGAACACATTCTTATTGTGAAGTTGTAATTATTTTTAATATAAATTAAATGTGTTAATTAGAAAGATATACATGTAAAATCAATTTTATCGAAAAACATATATCGTATCCCGGTAGCACAACAATATTTTTCGATTAAATTGATTTTATACGTATTACTTTCTAATTAATACATTTAATTTGTATGTAATTTATTGTTCCAAATTTTTTCCCTTCCACCTCTCGTGCTCGATTTCACTTCAGTTTGTTTCAGGACGGCTTGACAGCCGGCCACGTTTTGTTTGATTTTATTTAAATTTGGTAGTTATTTTGAGAGTACTAAGTGCTAAGTTATGTTTATTGCTTTTAGTTGAGCTTGGCTATCGCCTACATTTGTTCAAGTTGTTTTTCCAATAGACACATACAATATCTCACGTTAACATTATAATTGTTCATGTTTTGTAACCAATTTATTGACCTTGATTATGTATTGTATATGTAAGGAACTAGGATAACTAGTAAACAGGGTTTTTCATCACTAAGTGTACTGATTAGTGAAAAGATCTGGTTGAAGACAACGCAAACATTTCCACGAGAATTTCCTCCTCCTCCTCACATCCGACCATCTTTACCACTGGCCCCTCAGATTCCCAATATCTACCCCTTTAAAATCCCAATCATCTTCCCGATTTTTATAAGTCCTTTAATTTCTCTAATATTCTTCAATTATTATAAAATATACAACCTGTATACGAGGCTAGATTTCAGAACGCATTCGCGTCTCGCCGGACATACAAATATTGTTCCGGTCTGGTTATTAATTCATCCGTTGTTGGTCCGGAATGTCCGCCGTCCGCTGCTCGTACGTGGCCATGTAGAACGCTTCCAGCACTTCAGAACAATTATACCAGTTATATTTTTCATATTAAATTGTTGATTTTCATCATTTCAAGTTCTCTGTATCTAAAAATATAGCTTTTCTAAGCTGTTTAATCTGAAACCACATAAACAATATTAAATATCATATTTAAGAAATATCAGTAAGTCCAAACAATAAAATAAATGTTCTAATCACTGTAGTGAAAAAAATTTGAACCCATTGGTATTAAATTATCGGGATAACCTCAAGTGTTTTATTTACTTCTTTTAAATCAAGAATGTAAGTACAAAACTCATAGCTAACTCGGAACTTAAAATCCCGTGAATGAATTAAAGGAAGGAGAATGTTGGAACCTATGATCTTCAACAATTTGCCGATAAACCTCCTGACATACTCGTACTCTAGCATTATTACTCCAACAGGACTACAGGACTACTTCTTTCGAATGGGCAAAGTGAAGATTTGGTTGGGACCTCAAACAAGTTCATATTGTTAGCATAATTTATTGTATCACAATTTTGGTTCGTATACCTACCTACGTTTTTTGCCAATCGAATAACTTACATTTTACTTCATGTCACGAGTAAATAAATTAACTCATTTCTAGTGACATAAAATTTTTGTTAAATACATTAATTTATTGAAATCACGTATTAGTTATTACATGAACAAGATAAAATTATATCATATTAATAACCTGTAAAGAAACGGTTATATTATAAATATTTTAAAATTAAGTAAACTCTATTAACATTAAAAAAACCTTTAAAAATGTTAATATATTCTTTAAAAAAATAATGAATATTTCAAATATATTATTTTATTTTTATTGCTATTTTTAAAATAGATGTTTAAATATAATTATATTTCTGGCATGAAAGTGGCAAATAGATCTAGATCTTTTCATAGGAACAAATAACAGGATCAAAATAATAATTCGGTCAAGCAGACGAAATCTTCATTACAATACAAATTAAAATAACCAACTAGAAAGATATATAGAAAAAAATCTATGTATCGAAAAATAAATCGTTAAATTTTTAATAAAATACCACAGAACTATGTTCTAAAAATACAACTTCACTACAAAAAAATATAATAAAAACATATTCTCCTTAATAATGATATCTCTATTATTTCATTATCAAAATCACAGTAGAATCTGTTTATTTTCATTGAGTAGGTTAAGTCAATACAAAATTGAAGTGAGTACTCTGGATTTAAGAAAATTAAGATACATGAGGAATTGAAGTTGGGAATTATGGCTTTAAGAAAATGAATTCAGAAAGTATTTTTTCATGAAAACTCTTTGAAATGTACATACCGTGTGTGTGTTATATACTGATGTCCATTGCACTTTACTGCCTACTATATACCTACTAGCCCAGATGTGCATGGTCTCATGGTCTTTTAGGTCGTTTTCGCTCAGGGAAAAAGTACTGTGTTGTACATTTTGAAGTACTATTTACATATGTAACGAGAGTTATTTGATGAATTTCTTAATCTCACGAGTAATACTAATAGGTAACATCAAAATTTATTTATTTATTTTCTTTTCGTTTGACTCAGTAAACTGTTCGTATCATATTTTACTCTGGATAGGTACACCTTGCTACCCGTATGATATAGGAAACCCGATGACCCCGTAAAATAAAGCGTGAAGTATTGACCCAATAACATTCTAGAGGCTAGTCGACTAATAAAGTGGGCTCCGGCTATTCACTACAATCCAAAAGAACAACCCTTTAATAGAAATGTATTTTAACTAAAGTCTAAAAGTCTATGGGTCTAGTGTCTCTAAGTTATTTAATACACAAACACGTTGATTAATCTTTTCAATAGGTTCATTTTGGTCGTCCCGTATAATGAACCCTTTTGACTTAAGACATTTTATAAGGAATGTACGATGTTAAAACAAATTTAAAAATCTCAATGTTAAGTAGGGGCTACATTGTATTATATGCTGCGACTAATAAACGGCTTATAATAATAATAATGCTTTACGCTGAATATGTTATATCAATATTATTTATATTTTTCAAACCAAACAAAGCATTTCTTGTATGAATAATGAGACCAACTTGTGTGTTCTATTGAAATACTATGCCGCTAAAATATAGAATATCACATTTAAAAGTTAATCATTGAGTTTTACCAATTTTTTTTAGTTTGAATGAGTTTTTTTTTTCAGTAGGTAATAATTTTTTTTTTTTTGTAATCTGTTCATTAATAATAAAATAATTACTAGCTAAATAAAATTATCAAAATAGATAAATTTGTAGAAGTATATTACGGGATATAAAACTAAAAGAAATTGACCTGACACACCAATTAGGAATAAAAATAGTATTTTATCGAAAATGTCATAAAACAATAATGATCTTATACAGTGATGTTGCAACAAATTGCAGGTCCCCGGGGCAATCACATAGTATATCGGACAACTCACCCAAGAACATAATTTCACCATATTTACTTTTCATCATTATTGATTTAGTCACTTCACCTTGTTTGTTCGTTAGAGCAATACTAATAAAAGTTTTTAATATCTCAGCGTATTTATGTCAACATACACTGTTATCTGATTGGAAATAATATATAATATAGATATATATAAATAAATATTTAGTGACAAAAAGTTAGATAACATTATGTCAGCATTTGACGAAGGCATCTGAATGTTATTTGTTGGTCATAAATAATTATGCTTAAAATGATGAACATTTTTCATTTTTATTTTAAGTAATCTTTTAATTACTGTGCCCTGTTCCGATTACTGTGCCCACCTGTGTCCGGCCTTCCGAGCGGATGCCCAGGCTGCCTAGACGGTAGCTATTCTACTGATGTTGCAGTTCATAGAGTTTATAATTGATATATTTTTTTGTCATAAATCATATTGAAATGTCACCATTTCATTTCAGTCAGTCTTAATAATCTGATTCTACCCTACAAGTAATAATTTATCACTTTTTAGCGATGCTTTTACTTATTTTTTTTAGTGTAAAGATATAATTTTGATCAAATCTTTATTACAGCTTTCGAATGGACCAAACTTTTTTAGGTAACCTCTAGGCGGAAAGCGTTCAATTTGCTACACAAAATATGATATCGGCTTTGGGCAATAAATATCAGAATTTTCCAGCGGTCTCGCTATTTATATTCTAGTCTGCGCCGACTATGTGACGGGTTCATAATGTTTTTGTGGCCTATTACCTGTTTGGCGAAGTTGATTTCGGAACATATTTTAAGTATTTGAATCCAAACTTAAATGCAAGAATTGAATGACATACGAAATAGAATACTCGATAATTTTATTTATTTACTCTAAATAATTAATTACATGTTTTTTATATTTTTATGAACCTATACGTAAGAAACGCTTCGATACAAATCTAACCACGGCAGAATAACTTAGGAGAAAATGTAATTTAATCTGATGATCATGTAGTCTATGAGTAAGGAAAATAATTTTCAAAATACTGGTATTAGTCAAAAAATTGGATAAAATAAATGTTTCAAGTATTGTTTTAATTAGTTCTTATTTTTTACTTCTTATTTGTGCATATATTAGTATTAAGGAATATTAACAACAATAATAAATATGTAACTAATGAGATCAATTAATAGCTACCTACCCCAGTAAAGGTACATCCCGATTTATCGGCACTGAATTGATATACTAAAATTATTTGGGTTAGATTGTGTATTTAGTAGTTTCAAAGAAAAATTATATTTTAATAGTATTTTATATTTCAAACTGTGTATTTTGAAACATATAATACCATTAAAGAATAGTTTTCTGACAATAACGTTAAATTCTATCAGACCTATTATCTATTGGAGATGAAAATGATTTTTCGTACTTATTGCAGTCGCAAATTTCCAAGTAACCTCTTGATCTTGTTATCAGTTGCAACGCTGTGTCTTGAGATATAATTATAGATGTTAAAAAATAAAATCCTTTTTTTTATTTTACTGAATAAGGATAACCAAAAAAATATAACCACATTATGTATTAGGTTCGACCATCGATACAGTAGTTCAACGGAATAACGATATTTTATTATATTAAAACTATATATTTCAATAAAATTATATCTACATTTAAACTTTGTATTGACCACTGTGAATTTTTACGTCAACCGGTTTTGATTATAACTTATCTTCTTCAGGACTGGCGTACAACTATATATTTCAATTTAGTTCACAAATAACTATGTACTACAAATTAACCAAAAGTATTTTAAAAATTCTCTCACTCAGTTCAAATAATAATTATAAAAACACAATTAAAATTCGTAATTTAACTAAGATCGCACGTACCCGTCACAAATTCATTTTATTTCAATCTTTAATAATTAAAGTCCACCAAACTTAACAGAATTTTTAATTGCAATACGTGATCTAGGTAGATTTTGTATTAAAAAGTATCTTGAAATAATTATTATGAAACTTTAAAAACAATGAGAAAGAGAATGTTTTTTTTTGTATAAAGTTAAGAAAAAGACATGGCTTCATTATTTTCAACAAGATGGAAAGAAAAATCAGAGGAAAAATGGTTTTAAAGTTCCCTGTATTCTCGGTCGCTTATCGCGCGGAAAAGTTTATAATTCACAGTATGATGCTAAAGTTTATAAGTAAATTTTAATGCAGCCGTTTTTCAGGGTTTATTATAATTATCGTAAAATAAATAATGTTTTTTTTTATATGAATTATCATAGAGAATATCCCCTAGATTACCAATAAATTATTTATCATTAAAAATCAACAAATATAATACAATACAAATTAAATGCATGAATTAGAAAGGTATACATAAAAAAATAATTTTATCAAAAATATTGTTATTGCTACCAGGATTCGAACCTGGATCTCTTCCAATCCGGGGAACGAGCATTATCCGATTATTATTATACCAATACAGTGGATTAACGACAAATTTTCGAACCGATATGTTACAGTTTTCAAATGAATACATATATCGTTCCATTATTTAAAAACTATTGTTGTTGCGTTACCGGGATTCGAACCTGGATCTCTTTTCAAACCGGGGAAGGTGTATTATTCAACTATGTTACAGCGACAGTACTTTTGACGATAAATTTTTGTACCCATACGTTACACTTTTTAAATTAATACACCTATCGTTCCATTATTTGAAAGCCCGCTTTGGAAAGAGATCCATGTTCGAATCCCGGTAGAGCAATATTTTTCGATAAAATTGATTTTATATATATATCTTTCTAATGAATACATTTAATTAGTATTTAAAATATAATACACATTTTAGTTTCACCAGATATAATATGTAGATACATTTTAAGAATAAAATTCGCAAAAAGAATTCGAACAACAATGACGAAAGTTAAAGGAACACAAAAATAACAAAAAGGGATGTACTTAATTTTAGCATAGTTAGTGTTGCTATTTACTGCTGGAAGTTCTGCGTTAAAAGTAATAATTAGAATCAAATGAGTAAAAATAAAACGCGTGTTTTAGTATCACAGAATAAAAGTAATCATCGTTCTGGACTCGGCAGTGTAATTGGGGAATCAAACTAAATTGCCAGGAAAAATGAGTAGGCAGTTGCTTAATGCTTTTTTTTTATTTCCGTCTTCTTATATTGAAAGTGCTGGCGACGATTGATGTATTCAGCTTCAAAGATTCAAATAATAACCTTTCTTAAATTGAATCGTATGAAACAGTCAACTTAATAATAAAAATATATATAATAATAATCATTATTTTATAGATAATTTATAATTAATAATATTGAGTAATTTTTAAACATCAACCGTTCTCTGTAAACACAATTTTCTTCTTCGGGCAGTAAAATCAACTAACCAAAAAATATATTTCACGTTATTCTAATGTTTAAAAAAAATCTGTTTAATTTTTTTTAAATTAAAATAACTATTATTTAAAAATAATAATTTAATAAATTATTATAATTTTTTTTTAGGAAATATTTTTAGAATAGGACTTTGTGACTAAATTTACTTGGTTATTTATAATATTTTGGTTAATTTTACACGCTTTATTATTATTAATGTTTCTAAATTATTCAATTTAAGACTAATATTACTTTTAGGTAAAACAGACATCTCAAATTTTTATCAAGGAAAAATTTTGAAAACCATTACTATTTAAACATCTTAAATGCTCTTTGACTCTTGTGTTAAAATTTCGACCTATTTTACTAATATAGAAAGCAATACAATTTTTACAACAAAGTTTATAAATACCAGAATTATTAAATTTATTATCTTTTCTTTTCTATTACTCTTTTATTATTATTTGTATAAAATTCCGTTTAATGTTTAAAAATTGCTCATTAAGTTGTTAATTATAATCAATGTTAAATAATCTATAAAATAATTAACATAATCAACCATAAAGTTAATTATGCAAATATTAAAAATATAATAATAATCAACTATTGACAATATTCAATTCAACCAACCAACCAATTTTTTTTTCAATAAATTAGAAATATGCTATAATTACTCAATGCGATTGGATACGCAATACATACAAGGTTGCAAAATTATCGTATTATTATTGTAAAACTATAATAATTCATGTAATTCCTATAACATTCAATAATTCACCTGATGAAATATAAAAAAAAGTAACTGAAATGAATAGTACATTATTATTATTATGCATAGTGGATGTATATTTATTTCTCTGTTTATCTGTAGTAAATATAAGCAATGTTAACTTAAATACTTAAAGACTTATATATAAATTGCGAAAAGAAGATATACTTCGTAAATTAATATACCTTTATTTGATCAGTTTTTTATCATCTCAGGGAAAGTAATGATGGCATGAACTTGTAAGATAATAAATACGTTAAGAATAAAAAATAACTTAAAACTGACATAAAAACGACGAAAACACTTTTCCCGTTTTGGTGAAAATCATTATTTAAAAATAAAATAATTTATAAATACCTGCATTTTTTCCAGTTTTCCGGCGGCGAGCTGGCGAAAAGTGTGGCAAAAGAAAAAGAAGGTACCTTGTGCGGGGTAAGTTACGACTTCAATATAGGCGGAAGAAACTCAGAAAACTGCAGACATATTCTTCTATTACCCTTTTCGGTGGAACCACCGCCGCCGGGCTACTTTATACGTGCGTCAATTTTGCCGGGGGCCATAAAACGCTCAATTGGTTGTATCGAATCGATTTCGAAAGAAAGGGAACGAAAATACTGAAATACTGTAATACTGTAATACCCGTACGAAGGAGCCATAAATAACGCGATTTGTTGTAATTAAGTAAAGGCTTTTTATTTGCCCCATTTATATTTTGGTGTAAAGTTAGCTGATGCAGTAAGATGCTATTATATTTCCTGCATTTTATTTTGATACTAATTTATATAGTCACTTAGTCAATTATTTTTAAATATTACGATTCCATTCAAAATACAAGTCCATATCAGAGTACAAGACCCGACGATGAATTGTCATAAATAATTTTCATATTCTCAACTGATATTTGAACTAACTAAATGTTAAAATAAGCTAATATAATAAGTTATTATGATAAATTCTGTTAATTCAAATTAGTTTTACTCTTTTAGTGCAACATGAAAAAAAGATTACTTTTCATTAGTCATCAGAATGTAAATTTAATATTACACACCTTTTAGGTTATTCCATTCGTAATCGACAAATTTTCCATATTTCAGAGAGAATTTAGTGTAATCATAATCAAACTAAAAATATTTCATATTTTTCTTATCTCAGAATGTCATTTCATTTATACATAAAAAGGGGAATGAGGAAACAACTACTACTATATATTTCTAACATTAAGAATTTCCCTTCAGGAATTTGAAAAGTTCCCTTAAAAATTCGTACCCCACACGTCGGGGTATAATCTTATTCTATGAATTTCGTCAATTTATTGACAGGTATTCAACGGTCCCCAATATTTTATTGCGAACGTGATGTGAAAAATAAATTTGCGATAGAAATTTATTCCGCGTAGAATTACCTTCTAGATTTTTCAATCTCTCGCCATTAAATTTCCTAATTTAAATAATGCGCGATGAATCGTTAAATAAAAGAAAAACAGGATTCGTTTATTTTTAAAGAGAAAAAATATTTCCTGAGTTATTTTTCTCCAGTGGCTTAATTATATCCAGTCGATCGAGTGATCGAAATATTAAAATGCTGAATTACGTGAATTATTTTTAATAAATTTAAAATACTTATTCGTCTCCTAATCTCTCAGCGACCGCCACAGTAAACATAGAAGATCAATTAGGTAATTTATTTTATACATTGCTACCATTCTGCAACCACACATATCTTATCAACTCCTAATTATCTTCTGAGAGAATGACTTCTAATATCTAATTAATTTATATTTCTAGTTAATATTTATAATACAAATTACTTTAAACTAAATCAAGTAATTTTAATAATGTGTCACGATTAGATCAATAAATTATTTATTTAATCCATGGAATACTAATTACTAAGAATATTTGCACGTTTAATAATAATATAGTATATAAAATAAATTGTTTGTATGTATGTATATGTGACCTGAATGATGTAGGTACGCATATATGAGACAATTAATAAATATCGTTTTAGTTTAACCATTTAGGGTTATTTGTTTTTATTAATTATTTTTTACATACATTATAGGTATAAGTAATGGAACAAAATATGATATACATACACTTCTCTCAAAAAAATCTGTAGACTAGTGAGAAAGTTATTAATTAAAAATATTTCAATTAAATATTTTTTGAACTGAAGTATTACTACAATATTTTCAATGCGTGTAAATGCATCAAATGTATATTTGTAAAAAAATAAAATAATATTAAAGACAACACATTCTTATTGTGATGTTGTAATTTTATATTTATTAATTAGTATTCAGAACATAGATCTGTGATATTTTAAATACTAATTAATACATATAAAATTACAACTTCACAATAAGAATGTTTTCTCCTTAATAATATATAAGTTGTATCAATGTGTTCAAAATTGAATCAAAATAAATTGTTCATTCTGGCATTTGCTATCGGTTTACTCAAAGGTATTTGAGATTCCATAAAAACAAAGTAGATGGCTTTCAAATAATAACATATAGGTTCGATAATTTGTCGTGAAAAGTACTGTCGCTGTAGCATATTTGGGTAATGTACCTTCCCGGTTTGGAAAGAGATCCGTCCCGAAGCGCAACAACAATATTTTTCGATAAAATTGATTTTATATGTATATCTTTCAAATTAATACATTTAATTAGTATTTTAAAAAAAATTAGCGTTTTCCAGGGTTTTCCATCCCATTGCAGAGTTCATATAAAGACCTGTGTGCATTGTTAGTTCTAATGATAGACCATGCAATGGAATCCGAAACGTTGACAACGAGGCACATAGCAAAATATTTCATAAAACTTAACCCATAAGATTCTGAATCGTCAATTTTTATATTTCTGTAATGAATATTTTGAAATTAGTCTGCAAAATCTCATCTCGATATACATTTATTCGAAAACTCTTTCTAAATTAAAATCCACATTTCTCTTATTATATTCATCAGCCATTTACTTGGTATACGACAAAGGCGTCTCTTATAAGCCGTGTTTATATTTCTGTAATAAGTCGGAAATTCGTCCATTGTTATTTTACCGGCGTTATTTCATAATGTCTGATTTCCCACCGCTTCGAAAAAGAGGAAAAAATTTCATTGTCCGCGGCACATCGCCATACAGCTCAGTTGTTTATTTTCAAAATGCCTGTCTTTACAACACTAAAAACTTCAAACAGCAACCGTTCAACCAAGCAAAAAAGTCCAACGCATATCCACATTTTCGATCAATTTACAGTCAACAACTGCTTTCTTTTTATAAATATCCTACACTTACATTACTGGTTCGCTTCTAACGTCAGTACGAATCTGAACTCAAATGTTTATTTTCATAAAAGATGAAATTTTGCACTCGCGGTTAGATAAGCTAACCCTAATGTGACTGCCATGGGGTTATTTTTCCACGACAGCTATCGTTATTTTTACAGTACTCGTTAATATTCGAATTGTTTAATGCTCACCGAACCTACATTTTCATAGTCAGGTGGTAGAAAATGAGTTCCGACATACTTGATGTGAGTATACTCGTTTAAAAAATATTTTCATGTTATTGTTTGGTATCGGGTATAAATTCCAAAAAGTATTAACATAAAATGTACAGGGTGTGTACACAATATAAGGAAAAATTAAAATACACTAACTAAAGAATAATATAAAATGTTACTATTGCGTTTATATTTAAACGTTAATACGGCACAGTCGCATTTGAGTAAATTACTTTGCCACTTTGCAGTTCGGTCTTATCGCTAAGTTTAATGATTCTTAAATTTGATTCTATGATAATCTCAGCACATTGACTGGTTATCGAACTCAAATTTGGCGATTTCATATCAATTTTATGTATAGAATAATAATATTTTCTCAATATTTTATTGGTAACTAAATATCTTGATTTAAATACTTACGGCCAACTAATAATACGCTGATGGCTTTTGTTGTGTTGATTCTACGATATAAATAAAAATAAATTAATAATGTTGCCTTGACTGCTTTTTAAGAAGGTACCTATGTTTATTTAAGATGTATAATATGAGTAAGAATATGACAATTTTATAACAACATAAAATATTGTGTGTTTGTTTGTTTTTGTAACAGTATTTTTGGGATATTTAAAGTCTCAAATTTTGTCTTATCCCCCTCCTCCCATCCTTTCAAACAACCGCCCGCGTGTGACGCGAACCTTACCTTTATGCAGGGCGTATCTATGGATATATAATGTTTTTTTTAAAACAACACGCAAAAATATAGTATTATAAAGAAATCCAGGTTGGTCTTGTTAACATAGTGTTATGAAAGTATCAGCTGTGTAAGTGTTAATATGGAAAATGGACCGCTAAAACAAACTCGGCACGAGCACTCGGATAAAACGTGACTGATTAACAGTAACAAAGGGCCGCGTCGATCCGAGCTGGTCCGCGGGACCAGACATCATCATTACAGCCACCGCCGCCTTCGCCGGCCCGAGTATCCATCCGCCTTACGGAGTGGACATTTGTATCATAGTAATCGACAGGAAAACATTCCATCCATTACTACTCGTATACGATATATGACCAGTGTACGCTAGTATACTGATTAGTTAGTCTTAATACCTGTCACTGCATACTAATACACTGACTAATAATATTCGTTATAAAATACATCATCTAACAAATTATATATATGACTATTTTTATTTTTTTAAGATGTATTCTCAATACTAGAAATAGCAGCAAAACTACATAATATACAAATATTAGTACTGCATGATTTATTCATTAAATATTAAGAACAAAATTAGTTTATTGTCTCATATAATGTTTATATTTGCAATTTAAAAAATACTTCAATTTACGGTGATAGGATGGTTTCTAATCCAATATATTAGCGAGGCAGTACAATATAATCGACAATGTTTTCACGTGCTTTTGCAATACACGTGAGAAACGGTTTTTTAAATGGTATAATTCCATTTCTGGCTATGGATTCCTATTAACACTGGAAAAGGTGTTTATGTAAATGCCTTTGATAGCTGATTCCCAGGTTTCCGATTAACAATAAACATACATATGATATATGAACTGCACTAACCTTTTAAATTTTAGTGTCTTTCTGGTCCGATGTTGTTTTTCTTTTAGTTGGGTTGACTTTTTTAGATTTCGGACCAAATTCAGACTCAGTCCGAGAAGCCAGCCAAAGCGATCACTTCTCATCTTCATCATGCCTTTTCAGAACCACCTCCAGCGAGCATCTCCGGTTTTTAATTTTATTATGCAAAGTAACTTTCAAACCGTTGTACTTTCAATTGTGAATAATACATAATGAATATAAACGCCAACATTTCTAAGTCCCGTTTTACTTAAATATCTTTGCTCTAGTCACAGTTCATATATACTTACTCGCACATTACGCATTTATAAACTCAGTTTCACCATAATTAAAACCTTCTGACCTTATACTCATAACTAACAAACACAGTCACTCCATCTGAGCGACTTAATAAATTGAAGTTAAGTATAGTCAATCCCTATAATGGTGACACAATATAAATCACATACCTTTCAAGTTCATATAACTGATAAATTTAACCCCTTTAATATGCGGCGCGTTCAAGCCTCTACATATTTATATACACACACTTCCACATTGTATTTTGTTTGTTATACATGCGTGTACCTGAAGTTATCCTGTGCTATAGCTAAGGATATGAGAGTGCCGACAGAATCCTCTGCTAGATAGTATTTTTTTTCTTTAACTGACTCGAGATGTAATTCTGTAAAAATCTTATTTCCGATTTCCATCTACTTTTACAATTATTTATTCGGTTACTTTGTGTGAAGAAAAAAAATTATTGCATATATTTAAATGATACTACATTGAGTGTAAATAAATAAATATTCTATTACGTTATAAATAGGTTCCTTGGGTAAATTTTATATGGGATCATTTTATCTGCATAATGGGATCACTAAATACTAAATTCTAGTGTATGCCCGTGAGTCGGCGTGAACGCCGGGTGGGAATCACTTATCCCACATCAGACGTCTACTAGTGGCCCAGCGAGAGCGATGGCACTTATGCCAGCCTCTCAACTGTGGCGAGGAATCATTTAAAATCTAAAAAGGTGTCCGATAATAGGACGTGTAATTGTTGTCAGAGAGAGATTATGTTGTGGCGTGATATTGGATCATCAGATCCTGGCTGGTTTGCGGATTGGTTGGGTATTGAGACCCGCGCTATTGAATATATCATGGTCGGGCAGTGGGATTGGTCCTGCCTGATAATATTGGATATTTTCTGGCTGGCACAGGGCTTGGTCCTGCCAGGCCATATGGCCATTTGGAGTTGGACGCGCTGACTGATACCACTGTAATAAACCACCACGGTTCACAGAGAAGACACCGTCGCGCTGATTTCTGTATCTCGGCACGACATTTGATAATGAGGCGATCACCAGTCTCTGGGAATGAAAGATTGAATGATATGCGCAATGAAACGACGACAAGTAAATAATGATGCATATGTTTAATTGGTGTAAATACTACCCTAGACTTGATTTTCCTATATGAAATTTTTCTCCAATTTCATTCACGTTAGTTTAGTTATATTTTATTGTGTTAAACTCTCAAATCTTTTATTATTAACGACCTATCTTCATGTTTTGTTAATCTTAATTATTATTTTTTATTAATTCATTTTTTTATTAAGTGATGAATGCAGGTTTGGTACTTATGATAGGTTTTATCCGATAAGAACTCACATTTCTCATGTTTACGACTGTACTAACCGGTGGAGATGTGAGACTCCGGCTCAACGGCTCACAATACTCAAGGCGAGTTTTGTTGCAAGAAATCAAGGAAATCCACGCAATATCTGACTAAACTTAATTTAACCAATTCGGTCAGATTGGGCATATTTGAAGGTAATTCCTTAATAGATATGAATATAATTATACTGTGCTAAACATTCGAGCGGCTTGCCAGTTAGACCACTGCAACGAATGAGTGGAGTGGAGTATTAAAAGAAAACTATATAATATTTAGCATCTTGTAACACTGTCAACGCATCTAAAAACTTATTTTGTAACTAAATAAAAATAAGCACACCCTGTTCAATCCTTACTATGATTTCGTCTAAAGTTTTTTAACAACATAAGCAGACAACAATCTTTATATTTTAATAAATATGTATTTAATCAATATAGGTACATAACAAATATTATATATTAAATCAATATGGTTTTTATGTTCTTCTTATTATTATTTTACACACTCGTCTTCTTGTATTATTTATATTTAATTTCCGACATATGTATAATATAATATACTTTAAATTTTCTCATAATACATACACATCGCCTACGTTTGTTTTACCACGAAAACATTATTTCGGAAAATTCTGCAAAATAAGTAGAATATAATATCAAGTTCACGTTGGCTACTGGGCTTAAATTATACTAAACCAGACCGAACAACGAACAACCCTTCTGGCGCGAGCGATCTATGCCCGTTGATTTATAGCCCAGTGAAATGATTTGTCTTCTCAGATCTGTTCAAATGTGATTAATTGCGATAGTCCGATATAATAATCAAGCCGGCATCATTACTCTTGATTTATCAACCCAGATTACAAGCTGTTAATTGGACGTAATTGGAATAGGCGATTCTCAAATAGAAAATTAATAAAAAAATAACTATTTCTATATTTCTGTAATTATCGTGAGTATTTTCTAATTCTTCATTATATATACCTGAATTATAGAAATATTTGTACTTGGAATATACTTATTTTTAAAATTAGGTACTGTTATATCTAAATTTAAAAAAACAATATCACATTTTTTTTACTGTCTGACCCTGGCGGTCTACAGGTAAAGTATTTACTTGGTTATCCAAAGTGATTGAAAATAATCCATGTTCAATTCCAGATGAATGACAAAATTAAAAACACAGTCCTGGATGTTATTTTTTTTTTGAAAAACTAAAAATACTAAGAAGATAAACTTTTACTGTAGCATTTATCTCCAAGATAACTGAAATTGTGCAGAAAGAGCTAGTTAAAAAAAATTTGATAGTTTGTAGGTAGTACCTAGAGACTTACTTACCTAAAACGAGGATTAAGTTTTCTTGATCAACCGATTTGCACATTTTTGTTGAGTTCAATTCAGCGTTGGCTCACCATCCGATGTGTATGCACAATATAAGAAGAGATATATTTATATAAATTAATTAATTAAGTATTCATCAACGACGAGTAATAGTACTTATTTTGTTTTTCGTTATCGATCCTTGTGTTAAAATTTTTATAAATTGTGAAATAATTATGAATAAAAATGTGAGTAAAAACGTAATATTGGTACGCGAATAGGTTTTTAAATGAAATATCTCCACTCTTAAAAACGTACAGATTTTACAAATTACCATTTCACTTTTTCATTTATTTATAAATAATATTATGACAAGGGGCTCCGTGCTAACTTCACGCTTCGTAAGTTACGTTAGGTTTTTAAATTGTGAAAATAACTATACAAAGACAAATAAAATGTGGCCGTGACCCAGCGAGAAGCAGCGGCGGAACACGCCCGACTGAGTACGAGTACGAAGCGAGCTTATAAATATAAATAAATAATGGTAAGCAGTATTGTTGAAACGGATTGGATTCAAGTCAGCAATCCCAATTTTAGAGTAATCTCGAATGTTCGGTCCAACGTTTTAGATAATCCAATCCCTGCAGATGATTGCTGCAGCTCACGATCACTTAATTACTCATTTTTTTAGTTTACTGCGGCAGTATTAGAATTTTTTAAATTTAATATATGTAGTCGTATAAACAGTGCTATGAAAGAATATTTCACAGATAGATTTTATTAGACAATTTTTATAAAATTTAATAGAAAATCTATATTAAATTCGGCGAAAATTACTAATTAAGGAATATAATACATAATATAATTACGAATAGACTTAACTTCTACTTTAGTAACGACGTTTATTACATTTGATATTATCTTTTGTTAAATGTGTGTACGTATTTCACTTATACATTAAATGTATGTATTTATTTCACTTATATTGTGTGTTTAACGTAAATTTTGTATATTTCAGCAATACTATTTTATTACTTTACATTTTATTACGTAAAATTCACAATATACACTAAACATAAAATTTTTTATTAACTTGACTTTCAGCTCCAAATTATCATTGTTTTCATTATCCAAAAGATAAATATAAATAATATTTTTTTTTTTGTTTTATTTTGTATGTGTCAAATTACACTGATTTACCTTATTTTCCTTAATGCATACGATTTTGACTCAAAATGTACGCCATGCAATAATATGGAGAAGAATACATTTAAAAAAAAAAATATTATTGCAAACTAACTAAAGACATACAAACTAGATTTTGTATTATATTTACTTGATGACCCAATAAATCCATGTTCAGTAGTGAAAAAATTCTATAATCAGTGATATTTTTTACGTACTTCGTACGCCATAAATAAAAATAAATAACCTCTTCAAACCTTCGTCCATCTAACTGCACCACTTTGTTATGAAACTTTTTACTTTTGTTACGTAAGTTATAATTACAATTTTATTCGTAGTTTAGGTAAATTTCTAGAAAAAAAAATTATATGGACAGTTTATGATTAAATTATTATCAAACTCAGTCATTATAAGATTTTAGATACATGGAATGAAAAAATAAACGAATGCGCGTATGAAAATACGCTGTTAAAAATTGGAACAGATTTGCATAAAATTTAAAAGATTCATATTATTTCTGGTCCAGAATCTGCGGTATCACATAAATAATATCGCTGCAGTTAATATTTCAAGATGATTTGTATCGATTGCTCCACTTTGTTCTCAAACGGTGCTAATCGTGACTTGGTAAAATCGTCTAATGTGTTATACGAATCGCTTTATTTAACTCAAATAATGTACAAATTCTTTAATAATAGACCTCTTTATCAATAATTATTTTAAAGGCTTCTCATTATTTTTTTTATTTTTTTGTACTAGAACAAACTTAATTATATCACCGAGATTAATTATATATGTGTAATAGTTGAGCGATATTTCGAAACTACTATTTGATAATAATATTATTGATTAGGGGATATAATATAAAACATATGAGAATCTTATTATATTCAGGGGATACTCAGGTTTTCATTAATTTGTTTACTTTAACTCAAATAATGTACAAATTCTTTAATAATAGACCTCTTTATCAATAATTATTTTAAAGGCTTCTCATTATTTTTTTTATTTTTTTGTACTAGAACAAACTTAATTATATCACCATAATATTATTAATTATATCATCATAATTATAGTTAGCATAATTAATAATTTCAATCATTAATAATTTACAATCATAATAATTTTAGTTAGCATAACTAAATAAACTTATAAATGAAGTAAGTATAAAAATTAATCGATAATTTTAAATTGTACCCAATTAAATTAATGATCAAAAAATATAAGTACCATAGTTTTCGTGTTCCGATACAGTAGAACTTTTTTTAGTTAATTCGGACACCGACCTAGACGCAGATTATTTTTGATCTGCGTCCTGGCTTTTAAATAATTTTCAATATTTTCATTCTCTTTTGTTAATAGTAATTAACATATATAAATTAAAACATGACTTTAAAAATAATAACATTTTAGATGCATCTAAATTGATGTGATACAAATAATGTTCTTAGCATAAACATACGTAGATTATCACCATCATTGGGTTTGGGCTACTTTACCGACAACCAACTATCCGACCGCTCACTTCTTCACAGATCAATTCCCCAACATCCAAACATTCCAAAAAAATATAATACTCAACACTTATGTAGATACCAAGCAAGGTCGCTCCATACATGCTTTGGTTACTCCGCATCCCTTGTGTTCTAGGGTCAAAAAGCTTTGGACATTTTGTTTCTAGTAGAAAACAGAACTGCTGCAAATAATGCGTCCTGTTCTTTAGAGACCAATCACAACACACACTACGACACGGCGCGTGCACGGAGCGAGTCGAAATACATATACATACATTCTCAACTATGAATCGCATAAACACACAGATACCAGCAACAGTGGATTCTATTATTCATTCCGTATCCACAAAGTTTGAAAGTATTCGACATTCAGTTCTACCCACCGAGGTATTCGAATACTGTATACGCATTCGTCAACAGAATCCAACGTACAAAAAATGACTTTAATGCGTATGGGTATAATGCACCAAATATAATACATATTACGAAGTGAGCGGATTGTTTTGAGGAATTTGTTTATGTGACGCATTTTTGACAGTTTGGTTTGTATACTTGAAGCCGAATTATTGAAACATTGAATATCCTTCGATTATATGTTATATTTGTACATTTGATAGTATGTAGGTATAAACTTGTTATCCAGCATCCCTTCTACAAAAAGTCACCGACCGCCACCTACGGTACCGAGATACCTCTATGTATTTGCAATTTTTTAAGAAAAAAATAATAAACTTAATTTTGCATATAGTAATTATGTATATTATTTGCATATAGGATTTATGAAAAAATATATAAACGTACATACGTAGATATATATTAATATACATAAATATTAATATTTCTAAAAATATGTAAATGAAGTCTGAATGTTGTTGACTGAAGTTTTTTATAAATTATAATTAAAAACGCGCTTTAAACCAAAAGAGATACCAGTTCCATATATGTATCGGTGCTCGCGGAAACCTTCAATTAAACATGTATGCATACAAATATGTATTATACTATCATAAACAATATATATGTATATAAATATTTACGTTTGGAAACTTATCTTTTAGGTTGTCGGCTGTCGGGAAGCTGTCCGGTGCCCGCTGTCATTAAATTGGCAGTAGCAGCAGTTTAAATGCTGCATAAGTCAATCATTTTCTCGTGAAGCATGTTTTTCGTCATCAGAATACTATGCTCACTCTCACAAGAGTATTGAAAGAAATCAAAAAGGTGTTATTTTACCACACTCGAGTATTTATTATATTATTGCAAAAAAATATTAGAAGACCGGAGAAATATTTTCATCGATAAAGAAACATTTAAACGATGTACGTAGATACTAAAGACGTCGGTAAATACTTGATAGATTTTTATTATCACCCTTAAAATGAGAATTTGCTCATAAAACGGAATTGTTTCACCACAACACCCGGTAACTATTCTCAAACGGTATCGCAAAATGCAGGAACCGATTCAACCGCATAGTCCGCAAGCAATTTCATCAGTTTCTTATGCAACACATTACACCGAGCACTTTCAGGAATGCTCCAAGTCCAAACCCGCGGTGCTCCAACTGCTCGATAATAAAACGACTTAGAAGTATTTCTAATCATCTTCCTACGAATGATAAAGTGAATTTTACACGTAGATATTAATCTTAATACAAGCAAATAATAATTAGGCAATTATTACTTTGATTTCGTTCGTAAATTAATATTTACAATATATAATATTCCCATTATAATGCACATATTTATCTTTTTCTTACAAATCTAAAAACTCTCCTATTTAAATCATTCTTGAAGCTTCTAAAATTAGCCGAGGTAAAATTTAAAAGTGCCCATAAAAGTAAATTTTGCACTCATTGTGCAATACTTTAAATAAATAAATAAAATTATATATTAAAAAGCAGGATGAATATTTTCTGGCGCTCGGTATATGGTATAAATTGAAATTCCTCACTAGAAGCCTTCCTCCCTCAGCCCCCAAAGGCGTTCATTAACATGACACTGATTAGAATCGTGGGGGGTGTAAGGTGCATGATAAAACTGCACCCAAGAGAGCCATGCACCTTTCATCATTATTTATTACCCATATAATAAAATTCACTTAAACTACAGCGATAAAAAGTCATTTAAAATGCTTCGAGAAACGAAATCTTAGTTAATTTAGCTCATTTACATATTACTAGCAAGATCATTAAAATATCATAATATTTTAGGATTTCCTGGGTACTTTTTACTCACTTTTCTGGCGAGACTAAAAAATTGGGATGAAAAATAGAATTTATATTTCTAACAATATAACCTTACTCTGTTCTCATCCTATCCTTCACGGTAACAATTTTTTAATCAATTAGTGTTTTAAAATGAAGGAATACAATTTTTTTAGACTAAAACCACCCCTAATACGTGATAACTGCCCCGCCGGGTGTTTTCAGGCTTCTTCGGTGTGAAAATGTCCGAGACGATAAGAAAATGAAATTATTTCTACCCCCGGAGTGTTGTAAAGAATGCAGCAAGTTCCAGTGCACCTAACTTCAGGATTAATTGGTGTAGGCTTCACTGAACCGTTTAAATTAAGACAGTTTATTGCAGCCTTAGATATTTCGAAAGGATGTAGCGTGAGCCACTATATGTATTGTATTATTAAATGTTTGTATTGTTTGATTTTGTCATTTGCTGTTTATTGTATTTTATGTGCTAGGCCGAATGACTGACACATGCCGCTAATATTCCTAGGGAGAACTTATATACTAATCAATTAGTATCACTATCATATTAAGTACTCACAAAGATGTTTGTGCCAATACATTGTATAAACATTAATATTTATCAAGTTTAAAGTCTAATGTAGAAATTTAATATGGAATATTTTTTACACGAGCTTAATCCATTCAATAATTATCACGATCGGTGCATTCTGCAACGCTTCGCGAGGGAGGCTTTTTCTAATTGCAAGTCTGTAACTGACATTTCCGCGCGTTGTACTATGCGCCATTTTGGATATTTTTTGTCATGCAAATTTATACATCCTCATCATTATAATTTCTCTATTTCCGTCCGTTCTGTAAGGAAGCTAAAATAAATGTATACACACAATCGTCTGTGTCACATTATATCTCGTAAAAATGTGATTATCACGTCCATTTATTATATTTTTCTGTCGACTTTGGATGAATTTTTAAATATATTAATGATATAAAAACAATTAATCTTTCATCATTGATGATGGGTTATTTCTAATAGTCATAAAATATCTGATTTTCTCTATGATAAGAAAATACATTACTAAAGTAGTACAATTTTCAATAATTTGATTTTCTACCAATGATCTGTTTTGCCCACAGTTTCTTATATTATAAAAATATTGTTAATTTATTGTATTAAAATTATCTCGCGTCGTAAGTTAATATTAAAATTAAAATAATATCATTAAGATCCAGGTTTCATGAGTGAAAAATTAATATTTTAGGAGTTCTTTTCAGATTTCATCAATTTAACATTTTCCGTAACAATATTTTACTTTTAACACCTGCCTGATCATTCACTATTAACTCACAATATTTTACTTTATTTGTAAAGAGTGTTAATAAATACTTAATACCTATAACCCGTTAAACTTAATATTTTAATTATTAAAGATTTTATAATCATAATTTATATTAAAAATCAAATAAAGTACAAATTTTTATGAATCATTTTTTGAATACCTTTTTCTGTCTGTGATATTGAAATTTTAAAATAGTTATTAATTACTTACCTACTTATTTATTGTGTCAATAGACGATATTCCTTTTTTTTGTCAACCGAGGCAAGACTAGCGATGCACAATGGAATCCTAGTACCGACACTGATGTATGGAAGTGAGGCCTGGAGCTGGCAGAAAAGGAACGAAAGTAGACTAAATGCAGTGGAAATGAGATCACTTAGGCGTATTTGCGGCAAATCTATTTATAACAGAGTAAAGAATTAAGAAATAAGGAAAGAATGTAAAGCTGATGTTAGTATAGTGAGTAAGATTAAGAAAGGATCACTTAGGTGGTTTGGTCATATGGAACGGATGAATGTGGAGAGAATGGTAAAAAAGATATAGGACGCAAGTGTTGATGGCACCAGAAATAGAGGACGTCCGCAGAAGACTTGGCACGACCAGGTAAACCAGATAATGGAGGATGGTTCTGTTAGAAGTCTCAACAATCGGCGAGCTTGTATTCTAATATGTATGAATGTGGATGAGGCAAGAATTGTGTGTCACGACAGAAGAGTGTGGCGCTCTATCCTCTCTGCCTACCCCCGCGGAGAAACGGCGTGATGGTAAGTAAGTAAGTAAGTAAGTAATATTTAAAATAAGTGACAGATTTGAAGTCTGCTTTTGTTTAAAACTATCTGTTTAAATATTATCGTAGTACAATTTCGTTGCCATGCTTTACATACGGATGCGAATATGCTAAATTGTGGAAGGGCGTGAGGCTATTATAATATATATGTAGATATATTTATTTTTGCAAATAAAACTAATCTTAAATTATATTTTACTAAATACCCGTCAATTTGATTACGTGATCATTAATAGGCATCAGGTCATGTTTTTATATATATAGCACATTTATAAAATAATGTAAGCATATGCAGGGTGTACATACCTAGTTCACAATATTTTATGGATGAATACCTGACTAAATTACGAGCCGAAAGTGTTCAAAGAATATGTACAAATTCTGCACTGTTACGGAAAATATGATTGTGGGAAATTTTTACAAAATCATGTTATGCTTGAAGTCAACATACTTCGAAATAAATATTTGCGTAATTGTTTAATTATAATCTATATCCGGCCCTAAATTATCTAACACAAAATAGTCTAGCTGTTCGAAACTCGATGTCCTTTATTTTTTTGTATTCAACATATTATTTGGAATCAATTAAATATTTTAATTAATCTCTGGCATAGTTGTGATTAGGCACATATCCCTGGATCATTTTTGAACCATTTTAGATGGCGAAGAAACAGTCGTGAAAAATTTCCGGTGTGAAAAAAAAAAGGTTTTTGCCAATTATTATTCAAGCCATATAAATGATAACATATGTAGGTAGGTATATATAACAGATATTGGCCTTAAATAATCTACTGTTAGCAGTTTAATTATTTGAATTCAAGAAATTTACATAAATGTAAATGTGGTAAAAATATAAAATAGACCAGTGAAGAAACAAAATGAAAAACCTTGTGATAAAAATGTAACAAAATGCATCATTTCTTCAAATCATAAATTGGAAAGGATTTTGTTGCAGAGTTTAAGTATGTGTTATATTAATTATTATTATTATTAGTTTAATAATGTGTTGCGACATTTGAATTTGAGCGGCGGCGCCAAACTGACCCCGAGGGATGCGGTGTCTGATTGGCGTGAAGGTTAGACGGATGGGACGGCGAGTGAGGTTTGTTGACGAAAGAAGACTTTCGCACGAACGGCCGGGGAGCTCGTGAACGAGGGTCTTCTCCCACAGTGGATTCAGAGCCATCCGCGGAATTAAAGGAGACTCCGCTGCAACCAGCAGAGATACCGCATGCGAGCGATGGTAGATGGATAGACAGGGACGAGATGGCATCAGGGTTACATTCTGGAGGAGATCACTTCTGGTACGGGGACGTAGCGGCCTAGACTAAGGTTACGACAACACTCCAAGGAGCCTGGCATTCATTGCGACTTCACTCCGTGACAAACTGAGTATAAATCGATGTCTGCTAAAGCGGTAACATTGTGTGTCCTCATTAAGAGGAAAGTTTACCTAGAAGAAAGAAGATTTCAATTTCGGGTTTATTATGTTTCGTGTAATTAAAGTGTTATTATTGTTTGAAACCATTTCCATCCATCCGAGCCAGCCACTCTGACACCATACACACGCAGACTGAACCTAGTCAGTGGCACATTCCCTGGCGTTCAATCCGCCGGAGCCAGACCGCGACGTAACAATATATTAATAATAAGTTTAGTATTACGTTAATACTAGTGTTTTCAATCAATCTCAAATGAACTAGAATAAACGTGTTTTAACCAAACAATTATTTTTTTTAAATGCCATTTGCCGCCTCTTCAGTGTAAACCTCTGTTGTAAAAAAGGTTTCTGAAAGTGAGAAACGAACTTTTAGAATTGCACTTCTGAAGCTATTTCGTATGTGGGACATGAGCTTTTAAAATTATTCCACTAAAGCTTTCGGAGTGAAACACCGAAAGTTCCGGAACAGTATTGTAAATAAGAGGGCCACGGTTCAGTTCAGAGCTTGAAAAAATCGGCTTTCCGCAAAATGTATTATATTTAAATATGCAATTTTATTATATATCATTTCATTCATATTTGCATTCACCTGGATGCAGAAATAAACATACACGATTCATATATCATTAATTATATTGCTTAAAAACCATATATTGGAAGATAATCGTATTAAAAAGTCACAAGTTCATAGAATATCTATGAACGTGGACGAGGTGAGATCTATTTAGGGGTTATATGTAGGTGCATACTCATATTACTATATATTTACTTTTAATAACAATATACTAACTTATTTATTTTGGGATATACTCGTATATACAAATAATCGGTAGCTTTTTTTACCGATAAATTAATTCTTATTTGAGATTATTATAATTCTTTTTAAATACATGCAATATGTTTCACATTAATATTCTTACTTTTTTCAAAGAAATGAAACACCTTTGTTATAAAAGTAGGATTGACTTGATGGTTTCCTAGAATGAAGCTCGAATTCTCGACCAACTGATTAAAATAATTTTAGAAATGTATTAAAACTTATTTACGCATCAGACTACTGTCATGTTAATTGTTCATTAAAATTAAGTATTATAAATTGATTTACATATTTTATCTTTTAAATATATTCCATAAAATATATAATTAAAGCATACATTTTGAATAAATTGTTACTTTAGAAAAAAATAAATGAAATAGTCTAATAATGATAAGTATTAAGTTGTCAGTAAGAATTTGTCAGTAAATGTATTGAAGCAATTTGCTGGTACGGTTCTCCACCTCTGCTCTCTGCTGGCTGGTGGCTGTCGGCCCATTAGGTATTCCGTAGGAATTAACTCCAAAGTAGAGCTCGTGCCGCCTGTAATTGTTTTTGTAGGTGACAATAATCGTACATCAGAAAAAGAGTTATCGCAGAATCCACTCCGCTTCCACTTCCACTTGGGGAGCGCTGCTATTTGAATAAATTTGAATGGAAAACGCTTACATTTTAGTGGATGTGGGAACCTGCTTAATTTTACGAGATCTTCAAAAGCAAATTGGAAAATGTCTTGAAAATATCCTTCCCTTATCGCTGCAATAAATATAGGTTCCTGAAATTATATTTCTATTAATATACAAAGTACGGTTACCAAAGATTGTAAACAATGTGCAATATTTTATTATAAATATGAATTAAATATACTAATTAGAAAGATATACATATAAAATCAATTTCATCGAAAAACATTGCTGTTACGCCACCGGGATTCGAAACTGGATCTCTTTCCAAACCGGGGAAGGTGCTTTATCCAACTATGCTACAGCGACGATATTTTTAGCGACAATTTTTCGAACCTATATGTTACCTTTTTGATATTAATACATTTAATTGTTCCATTATTTGAGAGAGCTATCTACCTTATTTTTACGGAATCTCAAATATCTTTGAGTAATCTGATAGCAGACGCCAGAATTATTAATTCATTTTTATTACATTTTTGGACACATTGATACAACTTATTATTCAGAGAACACATTATTTTATTATAATTATTTAATATTTTTACAGCGTACGAAAGACAGATTTATGAAAATAGTAACGAGAACTTTAAGTTTCCATATCGCTGTGTATTTAGCTTCATACATAAATGGTTAAACTATACTTGAAATTTGTTCTGAGCTTACCAATTTGCATCAGTACGTTTGTAAGACAACGAATATATACATAAAATCTTTATTTAAATATATGATTGTATGTACTCTAATATTAAATAGATTTAAAATCTTTGAACATTCGACTTAATTGCTTGATTTAAATCTAAAAGTCCTTATAATCTTTGCCCTTAATAAATATTCCGATCTAGATCTCCCTGTAAGTCTAATGATAAACATATTTTCAAACAATATGTTTGAGAAGATGTTTGAATGTGTTTATCGTTATCATTCACCATGTAGTAAATAAGGCTTCCAACATGGCAATACAAAAATAAGTATTATTGATTATAAAATTACAGCACATATATGGTTGTAGTATAGTACTATTTATATTTTATACTATATAAAATTATGGACAGAGTGAATAATATGGAATTATCAATAGTACATAGATATTATTCATAATACAAATTCAATTAAGCAACTAGAAAGATGTTAAAAAAAAATCAATATATCTAAAAAATATTTTATTATTGTTGCTACCGGAAAAAAAACATTTTTTCAATAAATTTAGTTATTCTGTATATCTTTCTAGTTGATTTATTTAATTTGTGTTAAATAATACAGAACTATGTTTTGAAAAAAAAAACTACGACTTCACAATAATTATGTGTTGTTCTTAAAAATTATTCATAGTACCCAGAAAAGTCAAGTAGAGTAATAAATATTGTTATGTGATTTTGCTAACGTGAATTTTACTGAGAGACTAGGGTATAACATTCATGAATGCACTCACGAGCAGTTGGTGTTGGGTGACGTCTGGTACGTGGGGGAACTCTCTTATTCTTTATCGTGATGAACTCCGTCGAACGCCTCGAACCGAGCGCTGTGGTAATAGTCATATCCAAGCCTGCCGATTGAACCCTGAAGCCTTCCAATTGAACACTTGTTTTTAATACGGCCGTGACATTTAACGGCGTATAATCTTTAAGTAAACAGCTGGGATCGCTCCGCATGGCGCATGCGTAGGGTGATTGACAACACTCTATTTAAAGATACTAAAAGATGGGATTAATTCAAAAAGGTTACTATGATTGACTATGCGCAAATACAAAACGCTGTCGCAAGGTTGGGCTTGGCGACAAAAATCTCAATCAATCACCACTAGATGGACGTAGGCTGAGTGCGTCGAAATAAATCGCGACTTCTTCGAAACCGTAGTTTGCACAACACTAGACTTGCGAACTTCCATAAATGCATGTTGAGAGCATCTATCATGTTTGTTTTTAAATGATTCTAATTCGGCAGCCACGCCCGAGTTGATCTGGACTAAGATTATTCTTGATCGCGTTCAACAATTGTCTTTTTAAGAACTGACTTGTTGATTCTTCCGCAAAAATTCTGATGAATCCCTGGACTTACATGATTGTGGTCCAGGGATCAGGTTTGACCACCCTTTCTTTTGAAAATCTACTCTCCGACTGATGGACCTGATATTTACAAGGGTCTCGAGGCAAATTCTTACTTGACACGCGCGGATAAAAGTCAGTATTACTTCTAGCTTCGCGTATTGCACGGCGAGAGTTTTTGTATGCCGGGCTACCTTTTTCGCCGAAAAGTATAAGTGTTCAAGGGCGCGACAAGCGACGTGTATTCTGGTTGACAAAATCTATATATATACCGTGGTTAATTTATGGCCCGTCGCGGAAAGGGTTGGCACGTGCTCATATCAAAACGCGAGGGTGAATTTAATTATGTACGATTACTAAAAATGGACAGTTAAGTTTTTGCGGAGTCCTATGTATCGAACCGACGTTTTTACGAATTGACAGACGGCGTTTGGAACACTCTTCGGCCGTTCGTATTTGTTTTGTTAGGTATCCTAACAATATGAATTAATTTATCACTTTAACCGGCCATTATGCCTACTTGAAGGGCGATATAATTTTTCAATTAAAAATCTAGAACTTTACTTAACCTTCATAAAACGAGGACATTCTTCATTTCATAGCGAATTTTTTACTTATGGTAAATTTTCAGTAGCAATATTTTTTTTTGCGATTTGTAAATAAGTTTCTTAAATATAATTAGCTTAATTTGACTTTCTTAGTACGCAATTTATAAAGGCCAGAACAATAGTGCGACTAATTACATTATATTATATACTACAGAGTATATAGTATTATGTTATGGCCGGTCAGTGATATATTAACACGTATTTATCATTCTGCCCGACTTCCCTGAACATTACGAATAATGCTCGCTCATTATTTATAATGCCTTATGTTCACTAGGTCCATAACATTTACACTCATACGTGAAGGTAGTATTAAAATTAATTTCACAAATGGCTATCGGAACGGGCAATCTCACACTTACCGATAGAATAGTGCCTCTAGTAAGCGTGGATGCGCGCTACTTCGATTTGATGATTCGCTCGAAAATTGGACAAGGCGTCTATAGTCTGTACCGCGATATTAATTTTAAACAAACTTCGAGTCTACGATTCAAAACTTGTGAATATTATCAAATCCCGCAAGGCTCGGGGGATTAGTTGGAGTTTCACAAAGCAGCGGCGGTTCCTGGCGCCCCGCGCCCTGGAGCTGCCGATAATGTTCGCTCAGTGATCAATCGGTTCGGGGAACCGAACATCCTCAACTACTCAACTCCCGGTTTAGCGTACAACTCGTGAGTTCAAATTTAATAAAGTTCATTATAATAACACGGTAATATTGAAAACACTGAGCCTAGATATATCCAGAATAATTCGTGTTGAAGTTGAGAAAATTATTATTACTTTTATTATAAAAACGTCATTAGCAATGAAAAGAGATCCAGGCTTGAATCCCGGTAGCAATAACAATATTTTTCGATATAATTGTTTTTTTTATATCTTACCAATTAGTACATTTTATTAGTATTTAACCATTTGAAAGAAGAAGATTTTTTCAACTTGATACTAAATTGTTTTAGTAATATCAACAATAATAGTCATAGTAAACCGTAATACATAAAATAAAATAAATTATATTTTAATTTTTCGTAGAAAGCATTCACTTTGTGTTTTGACATATTATATTAAATAAAACTAACTTTGAACGAAGCTACGAATTTTATTACACGCCAACCGGTTTCGCTTAGCTGGTTTTAAGTACAGACGATTATAAATTTTAAAAACATTACTGTCATATTAATATTAATTAAATCTATCAACTAGAAAGATATACAAAGAAACGATTTATCGAAAAAATGTTTCTGTTGCTACCGGGATAATTTAAAATTATTTATTCAAGTAATTGATGTTTTCTGTATATCTTTCAAGTTGATACATTTAATTGGTATTAAAATACCACAGAACTGTGTTCTGAAAACACTAACTTTACAATAATAATGTGTTCTCTTTAAAAACAAAATCATTTTTATCGACATCATCAGTTGATACTTGGCGTATTCTATCAAAAAAGAATACTTAATTATTTACTTACTTATTGTCACGCGGTTCCTATAAATCAGTTATTTCTAAGCAATCAGAGGTCCCTGAAAATGCCAAGTAGCCGTGATCATTCATCGCCTGATTTTCAAATTTATTTTTCCATAAATTATAACAAATATTAAATAAGCGTACCGCTTATTGTTAAGTCATAAATTACAATTATTACAAAATAAAACATCATTTTTGTTATTCAATCTATCATAGCGACTGAGTCAAATTGGCATTTCTTAGTTTGAATATCAAGAAAGAATACTTTTTTGTAATATACCAATACCACAAGATCGTATGTAATGGAATTAGCACATGTTTGGGAGCATTGAGTTAATTAAATAAAATATTTAGAGGTTTTCTGTAGACTCGATAAATTCATTTGCCCTCACAGCGCTCTCAAACAAATTTTCCAGGCGAGAATGCTAAATATATTATACAATTATTGATTGAAACATTTATTTATGTTTGTACAAGAAAATTGGTTATCCGAAAACGGAAACAAGACATTACGTATTAGGTATTTGTGTGGAGTTTAGGGCGAGTTTCGACTGCGAATTAATCACACAATAAACGTCTGCTTTGTTTAACGTTTCGATGCTTCTAAGTAATTAAGTTAATATTTGTATTCAATAACAGACTCATTGTTTTCCGGTAATCAGTTGAGTTTTTGATGAACTCTTCAAAGGGATATTCTTTTAATGAGTGTTGATGCTAACCGCTCTGCTTTCTAGCTGATATAGAATATCCAATTTTAAATACGTATAAATAATTATTTTACTTAAGTAAACTCATTCTAATAAATTTATAGTGTCATAATAGTATATAGGCGAAAGATCTAACTTTTTCTTGTATTTGAAATATATTATAAGATTAATTATGAATAATAATTATATAGTAAATAATGAACACCCACAATGTCCTTAACTTCCAAATAAATTAATAATTATACTCAGCCCGTTTCCAATCCCAGGTGTCTATTAGTTTACTACCTGAAAATTGGTTTATTATTTGTTAATATGTTTAAATTATTTGATTCAGTTTGAATTCAAATTAATTCCCCAAACAATAAACGCACATAACTTAAGATAATCCCGACTCGAGAATGCTCATGTACCGAAATTTTTAACCACTTTTTTCACAACCTTTTCTTTCAATCCACAATACATACGTTTCCGTGGAATATTTTCCGAAACAATATAATACCGGTTTTAGATATGCTGACTTTTGATAACGTGTACTATTTTTTAGTAATTTAAAATACGTTATTTTATCAATATAATCTATATGGAAATTTTGTTTAATAAAATGACTTGGTTTTCTAGTAAAGGCGAATTTTCGATTTGTACAAGCGTAAATATAAACCTTAGCAACTTGTGGTATACTCTTCACAAAAAAAAAAATAATGCACCCGTATCCGTAGCTCTAAACTTTGGAATATTCGTCATCCAGACTAGTGATGGTCAGAGGTCGGGAAGAAATATTTTTATCGATATAATGTCAATATCTCTTCACTCTAACAAATATCAAAATGATATGAGCTTTCAATGCCAATGTATTTAAATAAATTTATGCGAAGTTTATCTTAAGTCACGGAACTACCGATGGTGTGGTATCCTAAAACATTAATATCTATAGCAGAGTCAAGAATTTTTTATTTTACATCTGTCGAACTGAATTTCCAAAGTTTCCGATTGAAATGGGCCTTCCTGTATTCTGATATCAGAAATCATCATCTTCAACCCCGGGCGATGATCCATCCCGCGCAGACTGGCCAAGTTTAATCCGAGTCCCCTCGCGCCCATGCGGGGAGGCTGAGCAAAGATGAAGCCTTCAGCAGCAGATGTTTGACGGGAAAACCGCGGAATTGGGAAATTAACTTGGGGTCCTGGCCCGCCCCGGGCTAGGCAGCGGTGACACCCCATCTTAGGGGGTCAATAAGATTAAAGCCTCGTTTAAGCAGCGCTGTATCATAAACCCTCCGCCCCGATACACTAATAGGACCCCAATGCAAATTTTGATTATCAGTAATATGGTTAGGTACCTTGTGTAGATCTTTGCTGTTCTAGGGCAACCTCTACTCAGTAGGTACATAACATATAAAATATATTCAAATTTTTTTTTTCCAGGAACTTTTTTAATTTAAAGACGTGTAACGTGTTTGAACTCTTAATATTGTATATAATGGTTTGAGAAATTAGTGATTTTATGTTAGAAAATGAATTTCCGTTCGTGTACAGGTACCGATTCGTTATCCTTTATTATCTAGAAAAGACCGCACACTTTTTCACTTAATTTTCATTAAAAAATGACTTATAAATTATATCATGAACAAATATTAGTTTTCATGAGAACGTGCTTCCCCAAATAGGAAGAGATCCAGATTCGGATCTGGTAGCAACTAAGTATTTTTTCGATGGACAGATTTTTTCTGTATATCTTTCAAATTACTTTATTTCATTTGTATTATTTGTATAATATAATGTATGAGACTCGATTAGTTTTTATGAAAATATAATATCTCTTAATATGCTTCATTTTAAGATCTGAAAAATCTAGCATAGGTATTATACTTTTTTCTTTGTAAAATAGAGATGCGTACATGGGTTATGTGTCATATCAATATTTTAATTATTATCAAACTAAGCTAAATTCTTTTTCTAAAATTATGACCAACTTACTGGTCTCCTGAAATGAGGCTTGAACCCCTAACTACTGGATCACTAGGTGAGAATATTAACCACTAGACCAACGAGCACGTTAAATATCACAATAATAGTAACTAGTAGATAAGCAATCGGCGACAGCTATTGTGGCCACTCCGTAGCCAATAGTGGCCACTACGATAAAAATAACATCTCGGTGACATAGCGGATAGACAATAATAAACACAAAAATTTGCATTATCAGTATGATGTGAAACGGATGAATGGTTTTCTCAGCAGATTTTGACAAATGGCAGGTTGCAATCATTACCAAAAATCGTCGTTTTGAAAGTGCTTCATTCTATGGTAAACACTTACCATAGATAGTAGATAGCATAAGTAAGAAAAGGTGACAGTGTCAATATACTTGCCAGTCGTCTGGTACGATTTTGCTAAAATATTTTTTTTTATCACCCGTAATAAAAACAATGCGCACTTCATTTCAAATTGAATATATATTTACGCACTGTTAATGAATATATACATAAAAAAACATTTAAGCAATCTTAACCTAGAGATATTAAAAACAAGTTCGACATTTTAGCTGCTTTGGCGAATATTTTGTTTTACTGGCAAATGACACTACATCTAAGACGTCATAGATAATAAATGGGGAAACGTAATATATAATAAGAATAATAATAAATTTCAACCTATTACTTTGAAGATATAGCAAACCCAATAAAAATATTTAAAAGATATCTTGTGAAAATATTATTCATCAGTTGTTTTGCTATAGAGTGTAAACTTCCCTAAAACTCTTATCAGCGGTCATTTATGCAGACTCCGTCTATGCAAGGCCAGCACACTCTGCAGGTCGTCAGCCCAATTCATTTATGGCCCACCTCTGTAAAAAAAATATATTTTATTTAAATTAAATTAAATGTGTATTGGGTCATCTAATAAGTAAGTCTTTGCGGTTTTTTTTAATACTGTTTTACCGTTATTTTTTTTGTGACAAAAATTACATTCAACCATATTTTTTCTGCTCTATATCTTAGGTGTCGCCGTTTTTATGTATCTTGTAGTTTTTCTTAATTTTTGGGCTCAAATAATGAAAATATTCGACGAATTTTCGCTTTAATCGTCATCCAGGAGCTCAACTGGGAAATTCTGCCACATCCACTCTACAGTCCCGACCTCGCTCCGTTAGATTATCACCTTTTTCTGGCGCTCTCCAATAAAATGCTTGGCGTTACGTTCAACAACGACGATAATCTTAAAAATTGGTTCAATAACTATTTCAATCCATTTTCGCCGATTTTTGTAGAAATAGCATAGACAAATTGGCTCAAATATGGGATGAAGTTCTGAACAATAATGGAGAATAAGTACATTATTCATTAATTGTGTAATTTTTGTTTTAAAAATTGACAACCCAATAAATATATTGTAATATCACATAATATAAGTTCAAAATTTGTCAAAAATGTATTCGATTACTATAACGAAAATGTAGAACTCTCTTTCCCGGATAGGATGAGGACCAGGTTCGTATCTAGGTAGCAACTAAATATTTTTTCGATAGATAGATTTATTTCCGTATATCTTTCTAGATGATTAATTTATTTTATATTAAAATACCACAGAACTATGTTCTAAAAATATAATTTCACAAAAAATGTTTCTTATAAGTAAATCCAAATGTAATAAAATGGATTAATTATTTTAATTCTGGCATCTTCTATCGGGTTTTACTCAAAAGTATTTGAGATTCACCGTAATATAATGTTGATTACTTTAAAAAATGGAATTGTAGATGTATCAATTGGAAATATACTTACATAATATAGAAAACCGGTGGTCCAAAGAAGGAAACCTCTTTCCTAAATAAGACCATTTCCAATTTGTTACTTTTAATTCATTTCCCATTTCATGTATTTATTTTTTGTTTAGCAACAACCAAAATTAAAAAGGTAATACTATAAGTTTTTAAGGCACCAAAATATATAAAATGGTCCATTCTAAAAAACCCTTCCCCAAGTTTGAAATGTTTCCAATTTAAAAATAATATTTAAGTACATGTGAAAAAAAAATGTAATAAAGGTTTTTTTGTTAAAACTTTTTTTTATAATAACTCAATTTTGTCTTCTGTGGTGTTAAATTTCTATTCTACGAAATGTACTATTTTTACTATCCAATCTGTGCAGCTTGAGAAAAGATGAGTAAATGGTCTTCTTTGTCCTGACGTAATAAAATATATCTTTTAAACATGTAGGGCCCGTGAATCGTATTAGGACGGAAAACAGGGCTGTTAATTTGTGAATTGTATTGGAAAATAAAGTATCAAAATCCTTATATTTTATAAAGTTCTTCTTCCTTCATATTAAAGAATGGTGTTCCTATCGGTGCAGTACTCGCAATGTTCTAGACTCTATTCTGAATTTCACTGTAATTGCCATACTCATTATTTGCTGAATTTACTTTTCTTTATATTCTCTTCCCTCATATGAGATGTTTATTAGTTTAGTGATTAAGACACTTGTCTAGTAATCTAATGGACGTTGGTTCATAGTACGAGAGCTCAGCTTAGTTTTAAATTAGAATTAATATTATCTGTCTATTTTTGATGTATGATGTATATTTTTTGAAGTACATTTCTATTGTAAAGTATGCATTCTATAAATACATTATGTTTAATCATTTGTGAGTGAATTTATTGTGATAGACTCTATTTATTAATCTGAAAACGGTTTAGCATAGGTTTTAGATTAATAAAATAAATAAATAAAATTACATTAATATTAATATTTGTTTCGAAATCAAAATCGGAACACATTTAAAAAATCCGCAATAATTTTATAACCTATATCTAACCATCACGATATTCATGTTTATAATTGAATGGCTTAGTTAAATAAATAGCAAATAAATCATTATCCAATTTTTATAATTTTGTTATTGTAAAACACCAAAATATGTTCTCCCGCAAGATTTTAAATACTTTATTTTTACACTTGCTTGTATTTGTACATTTTCTCTTGAAAAATCTGAATCTCCTGGAAAACAAAGCTCCAAGACATCATAAAGGTAAATTTGCATTACACAAGGCGAAGAATGAAATGAAGATTTAAAAGCTTATTTTCTTTGAGGAAAGGAAAGTTTTGATCAGGAAACCAGAACGGATCAGAAGTGTGGAAAGTTCATAAAGTTTTCTCCGTCGTGATTTATGTTGCTGCACGCAGAAAAGATTAGGTGGTTGTGAAGAACTCGGAATACAAATGTAGATATTTTTTTTAATAAATATTTTTTTATCAACAATATGTTTCTTTTATTTCTTATTTTTTGACTGCGAGCTAATATAGTTACTATTTATATATATAAAAATATATATATAATATATAATTTAAATAATATAATATCATTTTTTAAATATAATAAATAATAATATAATTTTTTTAAATATATAAATAGTAACTGTTATAATAATAAAACGTTCATCAATATATATTTATTAAATTAGCGCTTTAAAAGGAAAATAAATATTTTCATAGAATTAAAATGTATTGATACTTCTGAGAAAAAATAAAGAATAATGTGAATATTCTCCTTTGACGGATTAAAATCAGCAAAAAATATAATTTTAAAAACGAATCATACAGAGAGCTATGTTACGTGAAAAGTAGATTCGTTTAGACTTTATTATAATGGAGACATATTTTTTTCAATGTGAAATTTCCTTTTAAGTGGTTTACTGAAGAATATTTATAAAACTCATATTTTTTGCGAGAACATATCACCATGTAGGTATTAAAAGACTTGATCTTCGTACCTTACAGCGAAAATAAATAATTTGATTGCGGAATTTTTTTAAATGCTATCCAATATCATATTTGTTATCACGATTTCTTAATTCTTTAACTTTCATACTTTGATTACAATACGTGATTATTATACTTTCTTAAAAATTTTATTTTTCTATTTAATTTAATTAGGAATTGTAATTATAAATTTTTTTCAAAATAATTTGTTTTTTTAATTATTACCCGTTACCACGTAACTTTTAGTAAATACAAATCTTAGTAACTTGAAATTATTTTTATCTCAATTAATTTTATTTATTAATGAAATGAATTACCAATAAATCGTTCAATTACTTAGTTTTGGTAACAATTTGGCTTGACTTCAGATACAGCATAGCATGACAAACATATCTAATACCATATATATATATATATTTATTTTTTTTCATAGAAAGCAATCACTTTGTGGTTTGACATATTATATTAAATAAAATAACAATCACTTTGCATGAAAACACGAAATTTATCATACGTCAACCGGTTTCGCTCATCTCAAGCTTCATCAGAATGTATTTGAAACTAATCATAAATACAGAAAGAGTGCACTTATATATACATTAAGAGGGAGATAGAATATAAAATTACATGTGAAAGAGCGAGACAGAATACATATATAGTTAAATAGAATATCAAGGTAGACAGAATATAAAATTGTATGCTAAAGAGAGAGGCAGAATACATATACAGATAAACGGAACATTAAGGGAGGGGAAAATACAGCGCTGATGGATATTAAATTTATTTTAAAGGAAACATACCTAATATGGGGCTAATGGATAAATATTGACATTACGAGTATGGTATATATATATGAACTTGCAATAACTGTACCTCATTCTATACAGGCAAAACTAATGTCAATATTCGTGTCAAAGAACATCTTAAATGTTTAAACAGTAATGGTTTCTCAAAATTTTTCAACCATATTATTGAAAAATACCATAATTATTAAACCTCACCTGTCGATGAGAGTTACTGTTTCTCTTGAAACTCAAGTAGTGCTAATTAACCCAAGTAGAGTTATAATATTATTTCATTTGTGTACATCCATTATGATGAAACTTTCAAAGTTAACACCGATTCTATCAATAATTGAATTGAATTTGTGAATTATTTTGAAAGCAAATCAGAAAACGCACGCATTTAAAAAAATATATATAAAAACAATACATAACGTACGTCTTCCCACTCCCTGAAACTTTGTTGAAAAAACTTGTTTAATTCACAAGGGTGCATAAACTAATTCTATAATAACAAAAGTGCAGTTTGCTCTTGAAATTGTGTTCGGGGCAATCGTGACAACGTCGAGAGAAGGTGGTTTTTGTAGAGGAAATTGTGCGCGATAAACCAAACAGGATTAGTGAAAGCTTACGGCAAAGAATTTTCCGCAAAAGGGAGGTTGTGACTAGGAAGGAATCGAAGATTAAAGTTTTATCAAAAAATTCATAAAAATCATAAAATATAATGGACTTAAACCTTGTCAATAGAGTAAAATGAAATGATCTTCGTTTCTTAGTATTCGCATTGCTGGTTTGTTTGCTTTTTGGCATCATTAACATTTAAAAAGTAGGTTAATTTACTAAATAGAAAATTTCCTAAAAAATATTACAAAAGGGGGATCTGTTAATGAATAAGAGTTTTTGGGATAAAATGATTTATTTCAATTACTTTTTTTTCTCATTAATATCCACTCACTATAAATACAAGTTATGAGCCTACACTTTGCTTTAATATATATATTAACTCCAGAAAGGCTAGTACCTAAATGTAATTGTAGTAGTTTGAAGAAATGTTTTTAATAATTAACTATAATTGAGCACTAGGTGTAAAAAAATAGCATTCAAAAATATTTTTTCCTTTTATTGTAAAAATCACATTTTATTTTTGTAAGAATTTTTTCTCGATTGTGTTATATTTATTTTATATATTATATTGTCATGTAAATGCAACTGGCTAGATATGTTTAAAATTAAAACATTATATCTGTTTAGTGTAAGCTATGTTAAAGTGAGATTCCATGTGTCTACATTAAGTTTATTGATAATCGGGCGGAGTCGTTCGCTACTATCCGTGATTCTTTTATTGTCGAACGAAAAGCTTGCAATGCCTTCAAAAAAATATTTTAGTCTTTGCTAAACTCATAGTGCACTTAGAGTTCATTTATAGTTATATTTTCTGGAAATCCTTAACACTCTGCGGGATTGACCTTTGTTTTTCTCATAACTGTTCCACAACGCGGCTACCAAGTTCAGAAAGTTCCCCCAAGCAGTTTAAGTTCATCATAAATTTTGACCCATTTTAATTTTTTTAAATATTTATTTAACGCCATAGAGATTAAATTTTATAAATTAATTAAAACAATAAAATTAGTTTATAGAAAATATATTTTGTTGCCACCGATCAATAAATATCACAGAATTGTTCTGAAAAACTGCAACTTCACACAAATACAAAAACTGTACAATTGACTACAACATGTAGACGTGATCAGGTAAGTAAGTAAAGAGACCATCGTTTTTTTCCATTTTCAATCACGTTGAAAAAGATTTTCGCTAGACATCACAAGAGTCCCTATCTTTTGGGTTTATTATTGCTTCAGTTCGGCGGAGCAAACTTCGCAAAAACCACAAAGATCCCCTTCTTCATCCACATCCCGGATTAATCCCTTCGGATCAACCCTCGCCCCCCCTGCCGCCAACCCCGAGTTCCATCCGCTTCCGGAACAGAAAACAGCTGCTGTGTCTGTAAGGGTTGCATGTATGTACGTACGTAACTATTTTTGGTCGAGTTGATTGAAAAATTACATGACACAATTTTTTTGACAATGGAAACACATTTGGCGAGGCAATCTCACAGGAAATATTATATTCCACTTCACAAAATACACGTATTTTTATAAAATGGGGAATGTTAAAGAAATTATTTTAAAACAAATTCAATGAATAAACAGATAAATCTATCCATCCATTAAAAAAATATACATTATCTACACAATAAATGTACAAATAAATAACTATTTTTAGTTAAAAAACGAATAGCAAAAATGTTATCAGGTTTACACGGCCATTCTGAACCTTTCAATTCGAGTTTTCTTAGTTTCCCTGCTGTCTCCAATCTCTGACTGACGTTTTGGATTCCATTGCAAGATCTATGATCAGAGCGAATATCGAGTGGATTATCCATGATATATTCTAATTAATTAGCCATCATGCAGTTTCTCTGCAAGGGTAGGCAGAGAGGATAAAACTTCATAATATTTATTTTGGCATATCAACTCTTGCCTCGTCCTTTTTTATATGTCTTCTTATGCATGAACTTTGGATATTTAAGCTTACAACAGGGCTGTTCTCTAATATCAGATTTATCTGATTGCGCACAACTCTTTCGCGGACGCTTTCTATTTTTATTGCCGTCAACGTTCTCCACATATATTGTGTTTATTTTCTTTCCTCGCTCATGGGTTGGGTTGATTCGACTATGCTAATAATTCGACCGTGCTACAAATAGACCCAGTCTATATATCGTACATTTATTCGCTCCTAATTTGTTCATCCAAAAATATTCAATTACGTCAAAATTAGTATTAAGGAAAACACATTCTAATTGTGAAGTTGTAATTATTCAGAACAGATGGTCTGTGATATTTTAAATACTAATTAAATTTATTAATTAGAAAGATATATATAATCAATTTTATCGAATAATATTGTTATTGCTACCGGGATTCTAACCTGGATTTCTTTCTAATTCGGAAAAGGTGCACTAACCTTCTATGCTACAGCAGTCAGTACTTTTGACGACAAAGTAAATGGCTTTCAAATAATGGAATGAGATGTATTAATTTGAAAAGTGTAACATATAGGTTCATAAATTTGTCGTCAAAAGTACTGTCTGCTGTAGCATAGTCGGTTAATGCACCTTCCCCGGATTTAAAAGTGATCCAGGTTCGAATCCCGGGAGCAATAACAATATTTTTCTATAAAATTGCTTTATATGTATATCTTTCTAATTAACACATTTAATTAGTATTTAATAATTAGTACACAAGACCTACCTCGTACTTAGGGAAAGTAATATAATTTGTATTTTATAGTTAAATCACACTTTTAACAAAAATATAACGTGTATTTTATTTAAATATTTCTATCCATATTACGATGGATTTCATGTCACCTGGGTGAGTTAGTCAGAGGTTCTATGGGAGGATATGAAAAGCGCTTAAATGACTGAAAGGTTGGTGATGATAACGACGGCGACTGGTGTTAAGCGCCTACAAATTTTAGGCATATGTAATCGAAAAGAACAGTAATTCGACTTTCTTTTGTCATGTCTATATTCTTGAATTATCATCTCCAAGGTGGCGAGTTCCTGCTAAGTGGTCACAAATATGTAATATTCCTTGAAATATCGGTAGATTATTTTTTCATTTCTATTTTTTTTTTAAATTTTATATTCTATTGTACTTCAAAAGACATTCCGATTTTAATGGATGTTAATAAATTACATGGCTTGTCTTTACACCAAGTCCATAATTACACATTTGTGTATATAAAAATTAAAAAAATTAATAATAAAGAAATAGAAAAACAAAAATATTATGTTTAGTTTATAATATAGTTCGGTATTGCGCATTAGTGTGAAGTTATTTTTTACAAGCACTATGTTCTAATGAACATTCTCTTAATGTGGGTTGTGGTAAACATGAATCGAATTACCATTTCCCTCCGCCTTCCCATCTAGCGCCTCTTCCTGCAGCTGGTCCTGAATGTGTAATTGCGCCGACGCAGAAAGAGTCCGGCAATCAACAATAACGAGTGGTATGGCCGGCAGTCCATATGAAATCGCTTTTCGTTGAAGACATTTTCAGTTCATTAACTGTGTATATTTTCATCTGTGCCCGGCGAATATTATGACGAACTATGTCCTAATTATGTGTGCTGCATCAAACTGAACTCATCATCACATCCACGATGGAATGAAGCTTTTCAAGTTGCAAGATACATAGGTTCCAGCAATGCGTTCAGCATATATCTGACGGAGACTCCTGCACGAACAGAAATGTAAGTTTCCTTGAATCTGGTCCTCAACCCGCCCTCTCTTTCTTTATCCTTCCATTCCAATTTACATTCTTAATCATCCGTAATCCTTCTTCCTATTTTTTAAGCCTTTTGAGCATTTTAACTTGGTCATCTTATATTTCCTTTATAAATTGTGTAGCCATCTTGTATTACCCATACAGTTGTAGATATATTGATTGTATGAAATATCGTTCTTTAACATTCATTGAATTTGAGATATTATTCATCACCCAAAGTCTCCTTCCCCCGGTTTCTTGTACACCAGTTTTCCTTATCAATATCCGTCTGGGCCGCTAATGCTCGGCTAATCTACCGCACTCTCTCGATCCAACACCCGCCGGCACAAATGTACTCGAGGAAGAGAGACGGAAGTTTAAGATGAATACTAGTTCTTCAAACAAAGTTAACAGTAAAGTTTTGTCTAAAAGGATAATGATTTATGCAATATTTTTAGTAACCACATGCCAGGAATGCCAACTATTTAGATATTGAACATTTATTATGATTTCCATAATTTGTGATTTTAAATAATCTTGGGAAAAACACTACGTAAAGTTGCTGCAACCAAGCTGCTAAAGCTGCCAAGTAATTAGAAAAAATGTATAATCACTTAGTGTCGTAGTGCTGCATCCTAAATAAAATACTGCAACCGTGGTGCTAGGTAGATTGAAAAACAATTATGGCCACAACGACATTAAACAGAATTACAGTAAAATAATAATTGTATCGATTTACAAACACCACGTTGCATAATTTAATACACCATGATCAGTTTGTAAATAAACCTCAGAAATGATTATTTTTACCAATTTAGACGCCCACGTACCCAATAAATAAAAATATTTCTAAGGTTACTGTTTTAAACGTTAAAAATGTATGTAAAAAAAATCACACAAAAGTGTGACATAATGGATACTTAGTAGAAGTTAATGAGTTTATATATTTGTTAAATGTGTTCACTAGAGACAGAAAGGTTGAGTAAGATATAGAAGGGAGGGTGATTATGGAAAATAAAGTGAATGCTCTGAACGCACGCTGCCCAGTTATAGCCACTAGGGTTTTGTCATCGGAATTAAGACTAGCAGTGAGAGAATAATGGAGTTCTGGTACCAACACTAATAAACGAAGTGAAATCTGGAATTAAAAAATAATGAAAGGTGACTGAATGCGAAGAAAATGCGATTCCTCATGCGCGTGTGTCACAAATCAGGAACGAAGTAGAGTAGTTCATAGATTTAATAAAAGATCCCTGAGATGGTTTGAACATGTAGAGCATATGAGTAAGGAGAGGATAATAAAAAAATATGTGGCACGTGTTAAAGAAAAGAGAGCGCCTGCGAAAAACCTGACAAGATCAGATAAATCAGATATTAGAGGACGGTCATTTAATAAGCTTCAAAAATCTACGAGTATACATGAGTAGATGTATGAAAGTGAACCAGATAAGAGTGAGAAACTACGTGGTGGTAAGTTTGTTAATGTATTGTTAAATTTTTTTAACCTTACGAAATAAAGTTAAATATTTACTTTTATTTGATACAATGAAATGAACAAATATTTAAAACTCATTAAGCCTTTACAGGCGCGAAAAATCCAGTTTCACATCATTCAGCGCTGCCCTTTGTGAAGTATCCGTTATTAAGTCACTCATTCATTATGATAAGACCCCCTCCCCCCGCCCCTTGATTGAATAATCCCCCGCTTTATAGGGAAGCTGTGGGGACCACCCCTCCCTCGGATAACAAACGACGCTTCAGAAGAACAGATTTACTGCTTACCCCTTCCAGACCCGGCCTAATTTGCCAGCCTACCGGAAAACGCGGTATTATCTGGAAAGTAATACACATTATCCACCTGAATATGTGGACTTGAAAGGTTCTTATTTACTTTTTATAATAATATAGATTATATATTTATTCTCTTTTTACATTTTAGTTATTTTTAAAAGTAATGTTGACATTCTTTCGGTGCACATAAAGACTTAATATTATTTTGCAGCGTAAACTATGACTTTAAAGAATCCTCCTCCACCCGTGACGCTGGGACCAGCGGATGTGCGAATGTACAAACACATAAAACAACGCAAACTCAATTTGTAATTTTAAACGAAACACACGAAAGAAGAAATTGGAATAATTTTCTCTTCCTAAAAATTGCGAAATATTTAAATATTCTGATAAATGTCCTGTCCATGTAAGTTCACGATATCATCCTGTTTTACGGGATTTGGATGTGATTGGTTTAGTCTAGATCTTTGGATACAGCGGCAAGTAATTATAATAAACTCAATTACTAAATAGCTACTCTATAACATAGTTATATTGTACCGCCTTTAACTAATTAAGGTATAGTGACACTTCAGATTCAATCTATGGTATGTGACTTTATTAGTGAGACATCTAAGCAAGGTGAATGCAAATATCTACAGGCAATTTCTGAGTGGGTCTCAGGACAAGATCTCAGATATTTAATAAACAAGAAAAATATAAGAATCAGGTTTACACTTCTTTTTAATTTTCTTTGTCCAATAATAACATCTACGTCCAACCAACGTCTGAACGTCTGAAAAACAAGCGTTAAACAGACGTTCTAGCAGCTCTTTTAATACGTGTCCTAACCAATATATTGTCTCCTTGAAACTTCTTAAAGATGTGTCCTTTCCGCACCTCGTAATTTTCATTTATAAATGTTGTAACTCGTGTTCTAATTATTTATTGTTCATAATGAAAAAATACATGTCGGTACTAAAGCGTACTGATAAAAATAGCTACTAGAAATATGTTAAAATATTTAGCAGAAAATTGAAGCACATTTTCATATGTCTCGAGTTACATTTCATTGTTAACAATTACCCTGGTTTTTTCTATCGATACCGCAGCTGGCGTAGTCTTTTTCCGTCACCTCGAGACACTTAAGCCATTGTTAGATTTTTAATGTTAATATTGACGATTAAGGTCAAAAATCTCTGAAGTTTAAGACCTTCTAGAACTGAATAAAAAAAAATCCAATTTTTCGAGTAGTGAATGGACCGGGTTTAATCCTAGAAAGCGCGAGTGATTTTTGACCGGTATTTTACACAAATTATCTAATTTAGTAGAATTCATAGGAAATAATCCATTTCTTATAACAATTACAGTAGGAATACAAATTAAATGTATTAATTAGAAAGATATACATAAAAATAAATTTATGTTTGTTCTGTAATAGAATTATAGTAGGTACTACAATCATATTTTTAATTGTGATGACAAAAGTATAAATTTCATTATTCAGTAATTATTATTGTTGTAAATTAAATGTCGATCAAATCAATAATTAGTCAGGCTATATTTTAAAATTCAACTTATAATGTTTTCAAAATAGGACCTTTCATGTGTGTGTTTACAAAGTTTTATTGTGTTGAATTATTGAAATTTTACTTTCAAAACTTGCGGATACTAACGTCGTGGAATTAGTTAAAGTCATTTGTTTTCACATTGCTATGAACTATGTATAGTAAACAAACAAGACCTAGTGTTATATTTAGATCTTAACCGTGTCGTGGCGCTTGTATCTGAGGGTATTTATTTATCCATGTACTCTTAATTGGATTATAAAAATATATATTCAATTAACATTCTCAAACCTGCACAACTAGATGTATTAAGTATTTTAATTATCGAGAAGGTAATTATTTAGTAATTAAAATGTTACTGTTAATAGAAAAAAAAAATCTTAAAAATTGTGATGGAGAGTCAGGAATAGAAATGTAATAACATTTTGGAACAGAGGATAAGGGATTTCTGAAAATCATAAATACTTCTATTGCGAGATGAAGGGAGGAAGTTAAATTTTTAATTTTATTTAATAATAAATATTTGCGGTACAAGTTTTCTGTCAACAGTGAATTTTCAAACAATATGTAGACACAGGTAATTTCAATTCCTTCATTCACATGAAAAATGATGTTATCAAACACGACTACAGGTTGATGAAAGCCTACCGTTATTCACGTATTGTTATGACAAAAGAAGGCTTTGATAAATCAATTACGTTGTTTTGTGCTGGAAAGGTTCTTCAGTTAGAATAAACCATTTTCCTTTCTTCCACGATGAGCGAATATAACGCCATTGTTGTCAATACCTTTGTCCACGGAATGTCACAATACACATGTATGGGGACGTCATGCAGGTAGTGTGTGTAGCACCCGCGTGTGACACAACATGTGATAAATTGGTATCGGATTTTGGTGAATAAAAATCAATTTTCTCAACAACGTTTCCTATAGCATCTAGAATGTCTCATTTTAGTATTTTATCCGTTAACGAAACGAATATAAATATAATATTCCATTTATCCTTAACCTTTTTAATCCGTATTCTTTGTAATCGTCTCACTGATACTATCTTATTTGTCATTTAGCCCCGGAAATACCCAGAATGCCTTTACATTTTCCAGTATAATATACGCTCTCTCTGATAAGACATCGTATTATGTTTAGCAAAGAGCGAGCGCCCTTCAAAGTATAATGGGTTTTGAAATATCTATTGATCGTCATTATAACGTTATATTAATAAACCAAAATTAACGTTACCAACACATTACAAATATATTCGAGTTTAAAATGGAATTTACTGTTTAATTTTATGAACACCGCGAGAAATGGAATCCAAATCCCCACGAGTCCTCTAAAAGGCATTTAGCTCTACGCAAATCTTTCTAAAGCTGTGTAGAAATTGGAACTATTGTTTTTTTGCGCGTAACCTTTCGTTTTTCGTATCATAAGGCCTTTATCCAAATAAATATTGTTTTTGAACAACAGATTAACCCGAGCAACTAACTCAAAAGGATAAGACTAATCTTTTATCTTTTCTTCAACTGGCTGTCTAGAAATACACATATTGTAGAAAGTGCCAGTCATGTATTTGTGTGAGAACTGTCGGAATCTATCCGCAGGTTATTTATCAAGAGCGCGCGTATCATCCCCTCGGGAGGCTGCTAGGCTTTCGCAATTCCTATCTCGCCGACTACAAGGGGCCTTGTTGAGGAGAATTATTAAGCTAGGTCGTATTGTAAAATATACAATTATGTTCAACTTTTAACTCATGTTGCAATACACAAAATTATATTTTGATGCAATCTAGAAGATAGGATTTTGCCTTAACCTAACACCATCATACGTATGATGGACGACGCTTTAGACGATAATGATATTTTTACTTTTTATGCTTTATAATTACTGGCATTCTGGCATTCTGGTATTCTAGTATTCTGGCACTCTACTTGCGGCATTGTCGCTTATAATTATTCTATGTATAAGTGCATAAGTGACATTCACTTTCATAATATTACTAACCAATTTCTAAAATTAGAAATCTTTAATAATTTGTTTTAATATATGAATTAAAAGAATAAAAAATTCAAATAAATAATTTTCGAATATTTAATACTTTTGAAGAAAATAGTTAAATTTTTAAAATATATTTTTGATAATTGACGTACTGGTAATACGATACTCTCCTAATGATGTGAAGGTCGGTGGTTTGAGCCTCGTTCCAGAAGGCCATCAAGTTTGTTCTATTTTCATAGTACAAGCGTTTAGCTGAATTTGAAAATATTAAGAATATTGATACACGTATTCCGTGTACGCAACTCTATTTAAAAAATATATTATAAATCACTGTTCATAATATCAGTTGACAATATATTTTTAACGTCTAAAGAGAGGTGTAAGTTAACCCACAGAAAACTATTATCTTATTAAAGGTACCATAATCATATGCTCACGAAAGGGTTAAGTTTGTTGAAAAAATATAATAGTGTGAAATGAACGATATAAATAGAATTAGATGATGCAATTGGTACCTACTCTCGTCAAATTTTAACAGCAATCCTCAATTTTGTAATTTTCAGGTAAGTTCCTTATTATTTAACGCCATATAATCATTTAATAAGTTTAATTTAGCATTTGAGCAGTAGCTAGGGACCTGCTAGCAGTGTTTTACGTTTCCTTTATAGTACACGATGACAAATAAATTCAAGTATCAAGTCCAAGCTGACTTTTTTTAAAGGTGTGTATAGGCTCACTTTAACCCTTTGAACCCTACAGGCTACAGAAGCGATACATATACCTGAAGCGATATTCAGTTAAATATTCGGCTTAAGTAAACCAAGACTCCTAAACGTGCTGAACAGTTTTATACACATGCCTAAAAGACCAAAGGGAGCAATGTCAAATAAAATATGTGTTGTCTGTGCGCAACAATATAAGCGGGAAAAAAATCTTGGTGCTTTAGGAGAAGGATTTTCAAAAATGCATCAAAACCGTTTAGTGGAGCAAATTATGCTAGGTATTTCTTTACATCGGATCTGAAACTGAAAACTGAATGAACTGAAGAAACTGAATCTGTGATAAATTATTTTTCACTTATTGTATTTATCATGTTATTATTATTATTTTAATTTTATGATCGAGTTAAAAGTACCGAGATAAAGGTGACCTTCGGCATGGAATTCCTACTTCTAGTTACAGGAAGATTTCAATTAGGTGGCATGAATACGTCTTGCGAATTCCAGAGGAACGATTACCAAGATGTACCTTATTGTCAACTCCGGACGGAAGGCGGCCAGTGGGGCGCCCCAGACTATTCTGAGATGAACAGCATTAAATTGGTCTGGATTAGTCAACAAGTTAAAGCCGAAGTGGCGCAAGATAGAGAAAGACGGAACCGACTGGCTGAACATTGAAAACAATTACTTGGTGGCTGTACACAGATAAGGTTTTGATCTCTCGTCTTAGAAATTTGTCGGAAAAAATCGTCATTCTACTCTGCATACCAATTACAATAGACATAACTCGTTCTGCACAGAACTCTGTAATGTCCTATACGCCATTATATTTGCTGCGAAAAAATGTTATTTTTATAATTACCTATTACAGTACGGAAGTATTACAATTTTAAATTCTAAAAAAGAGACCCTTCCCTCTGAAACAACATTGTATATCGGTTTTTAGAAATGTTAATAGATAAACAGAGTATCGGCCATCTCGGATGATATACAGTGGTATTGCAGGGAAGACCACTTAGAAATTGTGTGTAGTAGTATTTTTATTTGTTTAATAAACCACTCGCCCAAGAAGATATACGACGTTGTGGCATTCATAACTTGGATCTGCCGTAAATCGATATACAGTGTTGTTGAAGGGATGGTTTCAAAAATCCATTCCAAATTTCCAGCCCGTTTCGAACCGAACATATCGCACAAGATAACTCAAAAAGTAATTTTTGACAAGCCTTCTAGGATAAGAAGACGAAGATGTTGGTAATGAATATTTATAGTGAAAATATTATTACATTTTATTGCGGCTTATTTCAATCTTTGGTTACATGTACAATTATCGGATGGGGAGGTGCTATTAACGCAATCGTAAACCCTACAATAAAATATTTTTTTATTCTACTTTTAATTATATTTTTTACAGTTATTAAGAATAATGTTAATAAATAATAAATATGAATTAAATATATTAATTATAAAGATATACATATAAAATCAATTTCATCGAAAAATAAAAACATTGTTGTTGCGCTACCGGGATTCGAACCTGGATCTCTTCCCTAACCGGGGGAGGTGCTTTATCCAACTAAGCTACAGCGGCACTATTTTTATCGACAATTTTTCGGCCTTATATGTTACCTTTTTGATATCAATACATTTAATCTTTCCATCATTTGACAGAGCCATCTACCTTATTTTTACAGAATCTCAAATACCTTTGAGTGAATCTGATAGTAGAAGCTAGAATTATTAATTCATTTTTATTAAATTTTGGACACATTGATACAACTTTATTATTTTTAGGAGAACACATTCTTATTGTGAAGTTGTAATTATTCAGAACATAGTTCTGTGATATTTTAAATATGAATTAAATATATTAATTATAAAGATATACATATAAAATCAATTTAAATCAATAAAGTTGTATCAATGTGTCCAAAATTTAATAAAAATGAATTAATAATTCTAGCTTCTACTATCAGATTCACTCAAAGGTATTTGAGATTCTGTAAAAATAAGGTAGATGGCTCTGTCAAATGATGGAAAGATTAAATGTATTGATATCAAAAAGGTAACATATAAGGCCGAAAAATTGTCGATAAAAATAGTGCCGCTGTAGCTTAGTTGGATAAAGCACCTCCCCCGGTTAGGGAAGAGATCCAGGTTCGAATCCCGGTAGCGCAACAACAATGTTTTTATTTTTCGATGAAATTGATTTTATATGTATATCTTTATAATTAATATATTTAATTCATATTTAAAATATCACAGAACTATGTTCTGAATAATTACAACTTCACAATAAGAATGTGTTCTCCTAAAAATAATAAATAATAATTACATTAGAATGAGTATGCAGGAATCTCCATTTCAGAATTCATTTCAAGACCTAATGATATTTTTTAAATATGCGAATATTAAATACCAATCAATATTTAATACAAATTAAATGTATTAATTAGAAAAATATACATATAAAATCAATTTTATCGAAAAATATTGTTGTTGCTACCGGGATTCGAACCTGGATTTCTTCCAATCCAGGGAATTGCATTATCCGATTATGCTACACCAACACTATTGTACTTATATTGTATATGCTATCTCCCCTTCTCGCAAGATGCCCAAAAATTTAAGGATTCGTCTCAGGCAAATGATTGAGAGTCTGTCCTTGATGTTTACTTGCAATGTAGAGACATTCGTGTGTCGCTTCCTTTGTATGCGCATCATGTGTCTCCAGCACCACATCTCAATGGTATCAGTCCGTGTTCTCTCCCTTGCTTTCAGGATCCATGATTCCACACCATATAAAAATAAAGAATGCACAATATACAGTACAAGCGTGGCCTTCGTTGTCTCAGAAATACCGCGGTTTTTTTCCATATTTTATCAAGTCTGGACATAGAACTTTTCGCCATACCTATCGGTCGTTTAACTGTTGGCTCGCAGCTACCATCATCCGTGATTATGGACCCGAAATAATTGAAATCCTTGATAGTTGAAATTTCAAGGTCTGGAAAGGCATCTGTTCGTGAAAGTTATGTCGATCAATGATTATTAGCTTTGTTTTATTCCTATTATTATTTATCTCAAGGACCAATTTTCTAGTTTCTTCTTCTGTTGTAGCGATCAAAGTTATATCGTCCGCATACCTGAGATTGGAAATCTTTCTGCCTCCAATTTTTACTCCACCATTCCAGTTTTAGAGTACATTTCTCATGATATATATACTTATGTTGAAAAGATTTAGAGACAATATACATCCTTGTCACTCACTTTCACTCATTTTTGCACTCTAAAATCTCTCATAAAATCCGCATCGTTAAACTCCATTTTGTATAAATAAAATATGAGAATAACATTGTAGTTTTTTTTATTATTCAATGTTAAACTTGAAAATTTCCCTCTGGACACCTTTATGAGATGTTCTGGGACTCCAATCTCACGAATTACATTCCACATGCATTTCCAATTCACGCAGTCAAAAGGTTTCGATGCTAGTTAATGAACCATAGCACAACTGGCGATAAGCAATCTGCTTTTCTCCACATGTATTAAGTATTTTCTCTAGAATTCATTTGCCCTTTACAAAGCCAGCCTGTTTCTAAAGTATCTGCCAGCTTATGTAGTGCTTCAGACGTTAACATTATTATTAAATTATTAAATTTGCAAAAGTATATAATATTGCTTGCGTGGGATATGAGTGCAATCTTTGTATAACTATCGCACTTTCTAGTAGATTACTTATTATCTAATGGAATAAAGGTTGATTCCACCCATAATTGGGGGCATTCACTAGATTTCCAAACATTATTGCAGATGCCTTCATTGCTTAGTTCTTTCAGCATTTCTGCATTTCCTGGGGATTCATCATGTTTTAGCTTTTTAATAGCTTCTTGAACTTCACTAAACATTATGTCTGGTTCTAAGTATTACTGTTCTATTCTTATGGCTGGTAGACCTTCTTCATCTTTATATAGTTATAGATGTTAATGATGTCAATAGACACAAATTAAATCGAGAAATTTATAGCCGATTTAAAATTGTTTAGTAATGCCGTAATGATCATATTCATATCTTAAACCTACAAAAAGCAACTATACACGGACTAATTGAGTGATTACATCCAAATTTAACATAAAAAATTACGTTAAATTATATTAAAATATAATATTGAATAAACCATAAACTAATGTAAGTTATGGTTTCTGGTTTATTTAATGATAAAAAGTAAATTATAAAACTTATAATTTTATATTCATTGTAATTTTTTTTTCTCTTCTATTTGCATATATATTTAATAGAAAAAATATAACTTTTCTTTAAAATGGAATAACCTAGAGAAAGTTTAAATCAATAATTATTTTTGTTTAAGCAAAAGTTGTGAAAAACAATAAAACAAATCAAAATACCCATTATATTATTTACTTTGCTCTGCCCTTTGCTTTAACTTGTGAAAATCCGCTATTTATTCTGATTTAATCTGAGAAATGATATAAAAGTTATCGCAGTCAATTTTTCGACTTTTATTTAAATATTCAAAAAGTGTTTTTGATTTTCCTGGAAAAAAAACCCCACCAACAAACCGAAACAGAAACTTTGATTGGAATTTTGCCAAAACCGATAAGGTAAATCCCAAACCATCCCAGCTCATGAATATCAAATATGTGACGGAGAAATTACTCTAAATAGCAGTACATTAAATTGGCTAACAAAGTAATAAATTTTGTTATTCATGGTATACTTATGCAATTTATTTTTACTACACCGACATCCAATTTTTTTAATTTTAAAATCTTTTTAATAAATATAAAAGGTCTGTTTGATTTAAAATATTGGCAAGATATTCTCAATTATTAATATCGTGGTTTATAGGCAAGCAGAAACAAAAAATAACCCTCTACAAAAGAGATTTGACATAAAGAGAATATCTTTTTACATTATAAATATGTGCATTTTAATTCAAATATATTTTCTGCACTATTCTGCGGTGTATCACCGCCAGACGTTTTGGATACCATTGCAAGATTCATTCAGGGCTTATAATGTTGATCCAATTATGTCTTTGTTAGATTAATTGGCACCTATGATATATCTTACAGGGTTTTTATAAATTTAGACAAATTAACTACCTTTAGAACTACAATGCAAGAGATTCTATAATATTCTAAATGGCAGAATTATATCATCGCAATTGCAGTTCTAGACTAATAGACAATCTATTTTCTATAAAATACTTTTAGTGAAGGTAAAGCTTTTATATTGTGACTTCATATACTCGCATCTACCAAATATTTGAGAACCCCTGAGTTAATTGTTAAAATGTACCCCTCTTGTACAAGTTGTTTTGATTTTGCACCATTTGTAAATCATGCCGTTCGTTTTGTGTCGTTGAAATGGACTTGCGTCTGTTGTAGGGACTAATATTACCAGTCAGTATCTTGCTAGAGTCTCGCCCAAACTTGTATTGGTTAAAATGCATGTCCCACGCAGTCCCTGCAACAAGAACATTATTGGTACCGCTTTACCACAGCCGAGCATATTTATGTATTTTGCTTTGTGTGTTTTGGCGAGGTTAATATCAAAACTTTATTTGTATTATTTTAGTTATTGTATTCTTGGTCAAAAATCATTTTGACTCAAATTGAGGGTATTGTATATTATTATTATTAAACAATGATTTAAAAAAGATTATGAGGTCTGTAGTTCTTAAAAAACAATATATATATATAAGTTAATTTCAACTAAATCCGAAATGGTTCATAATACTAGATCAGATCACATATATTTTTAAAACTATGATTCTACCTCTTTTAGGACGATTTTTACGATTTTATTTTATCATTTTCTCATTACATAGAGGTACGTACGGTATTGTATTCTTATATCTTGTGTATTACAAATAAATAGTATATTTAAAAAATTAATTATATTTTGAGTATAAATATACTGTTTTGCATATTTACTACCTATTTATGTAATAAATTATAAATGTCCTTAGGTTTTCACGGCCGTTAAGAATCTTTTGTGTCACCTTCCTGTGCTAATTTACCGTGTACATCAGCCCTATTGATGGACCCTGCAATGGGATCCGAAACAGCCAGAAATGTCAGATATACACGACAGATTACCCCATTGTATACACAGAAGAATGTGATAAATTGTATATTATTTTACGCGCACGTTATAAAATCAGGTACTCATTTATATACTGTAACATAATTATTCCACTTCGGCGAACTATTAATCTCTAATTAGTTTCATTACACGCTGTATAAATATTAATTATACAAACGCAACGTAATTATGTTACATGAAGAGTTTTGTGTCAACAATAAACAAGTTATTATTAACAAAATAATACATTATCACAACTCGACCCATGTTGCCCGGATAACAGACAAGTGCCAATGTTTTAATTGAAATTTAACCAGCAATTAGGTAACATACTTCGAGAAGGTTTTTAACCAAATATCATGTTATATTATCTTAAAACACTTCATGCTTTATTCCTACCAAATAAAATTAATAAAACATAATTTTTAAAATCCACATAAGAATCTTCTTCAGATAAATCAATAAAAATAATTACTGCATTTCAACAATGTTTAGATTATTTTATTCACATGTGTACACATTACCGCCATCTATGTCGGTAGCTCCTAAGCTTCGACTTCTCCGTTTTACCACCAGTATAGGCGCCACAGGACGGTAGCGTCTTTGGAAAAAAGGTATTATGTACATATTTTTCTATATTTTTTTTATTATTTATTACAGTAAGTTATTTGTTATACATATTTATTAATAAATATTTTGAAACACAAACATAGTTTTATACAGCAAGAGATAAAAAAATATTAATGTTTTTACACATAAAAATCATTTTTATTATATTTTTATAGATATTACGGAATTACCAGCATACATAGTAAAAATATTTAAATTGTATTAACTATATAAAGTAGTAAAAAAAGTATTAAATTGTATTTTTGGCATCTTTCTCATACACATCATGATACAGTGGAAATTTCTTATACTAGTCTACAGTCTACAGTCTACAGTCTACATTCTACATTCTAGTCTACATAATGGTAAATCTTCATGAGCTATAGTCTGGTGTCACTGGTAGCTCTTATCTCTTATGGCAGCCTTAAGTGATAGTCTATGTAGTATTATGTATTTGTGGATTTCATTATTGCAGTATGAGATTCAAATAAAATATTTATTTGCTAGTTTTATAACCCCGTCCTTTTGAAGGGTAGATTGCCTGTTTAAAAGAAAAAATAATAACCCCGTCCTATGACGGGCGCCAAAAACGTACCTACATAGGACGGTTGATGTGCAGTACCCAAAACTTCATAATCCTACGTAGTACTAGGCTGACTAGTTTCTATCATAAATTAATGCTTTCAAAGTACTTGAACATTTATCTCTTGCAATCCGCTCTTTCGGTGTATTTTTTACATCAAACAAATTTTCCAAGAACACAAGCTTTTCCACTTATTCCAACATTTACAATCTGTCATTGCATTACCTTTCCTTTGCCAAATATCATCACTTTCCTCCTGCAGACATTTATTTTAAGTTTTATACTATTCTTATACTAACTTCCTTTTATTAATGTTTTAAACCCGTACTAGCACGCCGTTTAAACGTCGATTTTTCTGAATTTGTTCTTCTCTCTTATTAATTAAACACCACAATACTACAAACAATAAGCCAACGCCTTGAAATGTCACGGTATCAGTTTGGCAATTTAACTTTGAAAAACAAACGTAATACATGAGTAATATTCGTTTTGAAAATATGTATTACTGTTAATTTTAAAAATTACCTGCATTAAGAGTAACATCATAACGGTATTCCAGTTTTCAAATCTATTGCAGTAAATTTCTTAGTAAACTATTTTGTAAAATGTAGTTAATAAAATATCGATTTTATCATCATTGCGAAAGAAATTGACACAGAAAATTCATACAGTTAAATTTAAAATTTGCAAGAATGTGAAAGTTAGTTAACATTGTGTTTGTTGCCCTTAATATTAAAATATAACGAAAAACATAACCTCACACAACAGTGCGCATTGGGCCAAAGGAAAGTGTTCTCTCGGCGCGGTATTTATCAGCCACGACTGTTTTATATTTCGGTCTCTTACCGCCTAAGTGATTTTGTGTGATTTATCGTCAATTCCGTCTGGTCACGCCACGTTCCGTTTTATTTTTGGCCCGTTTTTACGACAGCCCTTATCGCCGGGGCATCGATAAATGTACCGGTAAAGTGTGCCACGTGTTACAAACATTTTGTCGCCGATTGTACCGGGGTCGGGTTTGTTTTTCTCCTAAATCACCCCGACCGTCTCTGCGTCGGTGAAGATGATGTCGCAGATACGCGGAGTTAGTGGTTAGGTAGCCAGGCTCGACAAATACGTACGCAATATTCTGATTTATTTTTGAAGCGAAACGAATTTATCATCGCCTGCATAAACTTGTGAATGATTAAAAATGCTTTACTGTTATTAATGCCGCTGCTTCTGTTCCCCACCCTTACACCAGCGTTTATCAGACGCCTGTCCCAGTGACGAAAGCGCACGTGTGGCGTCGTCACCAGTACTAATAAACCGATTTATGAAAATAAAATGCCGTTATTTATCTATCATCTAACTATACAATCAATTTAATAATCAATCAACAGAATTAATTTAATAAAAATCATAAAATAAAAAATAATTTTTTTCTAATTTTGATACTGTTCATTGAAGGTGGAATTCCATTGATTTCAGTCTATCACCGGTAATGATCATAAAATAATAAAAAGTGGAAAAAAGTTAAAAAGTGTTTTAATTAAATCAAAAAAAAATAAGTTAATAAAATCGGTTGGAATCCAGGTAGGAACTAAAATATTTTTCAGTAGATTTACTCTGAATGTTTTTCTAGTTGATTCATTTACTTTGTTTTAACCCTTCAGTGGCCATGCAGTAACACAGGTCTACCGCTCGGTGCAGATCGGTACTTGTCGCCGAAGCTGACGCCCGCATCGTTAGATTGCGTGTAATGAACGCTCTGTTATATTTATTAATATTTCATTTTAAATGCTCAATATTTAGAGTAAAACTATAATAGCAACTATTTTAGTCATTAAAACTAGTAAAATCATTTTCTCTTCACTTAAAACGCTTCAAAATTACACATTCCTCACGGTAACACAAGTTTACATTGTGGGTATTTTCTAGCACGATATGCCGAGGGTTAAAAATGTCACAGAATCTTGTTTTGTAAAACTGTAACTATGCAATAAAGTGTTCTCCTTAAAAAAAGTTTTTAAGTGTGGCCGCCATATATTTAGTTCTTTAAAAAATAACAATTGGCACAATTTGATATAGTAGTGTTCAAATTGTGAAACGATTAAATGTATTAATATCATAAAGGTAACATATCGGTTCGAAAATTGTCGCTAAAAGTATTGTCGCTGTAGCATAGTTGGATAATGCACCTTCCCCGGTTAGGAAAGAGATCCAGGTTCGAATCCCGGTGGCGCAACAATATTTTTCGATAAAATTGATTTTATATGTATATCTTTCTAATTAATATATTTAATTCATATTTAAAATATCACAGACCTATGTTCTGAATAATTACAACTTCACAATAAGAATGTGTTCTCCTAATAAAATCATTTTGATATTTTGCACTAGATGTACAAAAAATATTTAACTGTCTAGAGGTCGGCAGTTTCTTGATAAATACTTAATCTTGTCAACGTCTAAGAAACAAGATATAAAATGAAAAAAAAAATTGAGTGACGTTAAATAACACGTAAATCATTTAACGATAAAGTAAGTCTACTTATAATTTAAATAGATGCGAACGCGGCAAAACAACAGTAATTATCGATCCCTCGTGTTATCTAATGACGTCAGTTCTTCCAAAGAATGATAATAAAGAACAGAATCCTGGATGTTGTAAAACATATTTTTCTGTACGACAAGTTAGGGAACAAAAATTAATAATTAATAGTTTATTATTATTATGTATAAATGTTTTATTTAACAGGTGGCATCACTGACAAGCATCATCAATAAATTGTCTCCCTTTTTTACCTCGCCTACCAGTCAACCGCCAGATGCAATCGATTATTTCCACCTAAACTGTTATTACTTAAAAAATGCGCAAGTTATTTTCAGTGTAAAGTGACTTTTTTTACGGAGAACACGTTATTGTTGTGAAGTTGAAGCTTTTCAGAACATAGTTCTGCGATATTTTAAAATTAATCAATTATCTAGAAATATATATTTATTTCTAGTAAATTCATTTAATTTGTATTAAAGTGACTTTATATATATAATTTTATAAAGTTCTAAAAAAAATTGGTTTATTTTAAAGAAATTACACAATCGGTAGACCTTCGAGAAAAATCTTCACAACACATAAAGTACAATTGTGATCCATCGATAGTTGATCGTTTACTCATTTAACTTAGGGCCGGTTGTAGTAACTTTTTACTTTAGTAAAAAAAGTTACTGAAGAAAACATTTTTGAAGACACGGTTAGATAATATAAACACGGACCTGTAAGATTTTAATGAAATTCATATTGGACCACAACCATTGTGTTCAGGGATAGATGACACTAGATGACTAGACACTAGAGTTCCGTAAGGCCATAAAAGAAGAAGAAAAAAAAATCACTCGTGTTGAAGGTAGACGAATAGATGAATATGTGCGTCTATAAATGTTAGATTTTGTTACCAACAGTTCTGTTGTTAAACACCTGAAATTCTATAATCAGGGAATTGTGTAGGACACAATAGATTACCAGTTCACAGAAATTCCTAACAGATCGAACAAGTGTTCGGGATGTGCTGTGAAACGCGCTGGTCCGATAAGAGCCGCAAGATTCTATGAACATGGACAGCTAAGGGGACAAATAAGCCAGCTTGCGCATCTTCCACGTGATTGGGTCCTATTTACGGGTAATTACTCGGGGGAGGAAACTTCTATTAACCGGAACACTGATGCAACCCTTAAATTAATCATTTTGTTCACTTTTAGGGAAATAACAAAACACAACATTTTTCGTGAAATTTTTCAAGCGTGAATGATATGCGCGTTCTTGCAGTCTAAAAGTTTTTTTTATTTAATTTACACATTATCAACATATTTTTATTATTATATTTTTAAATCTTTGATGCAATAATTATCGTACGTGCAGTTGTATATTACAATTAAAATAATTCATTACTTCATTCACCCTTTTAGCTAACCAATATTATTAATATTAAATATTGTATTACACATTATTCGGAAAATTTACTGTAGATTTTTATATATATTATTATATATCTTATACTATTAAATTAGCCAAAAAACGTTAATATTTTATAAGATTTTTTTATTAAATATATTATCGTCTATGAGTATTGTATATAAAATTGTAATATATATATTATCGATATCGATCATTCTTAATTTTCTCTTCACAAAATAATGCAGTTAAATATTCCGGACTATGTACCGAACCTCTCTTGTATGAAATAAATGTCACAACATTATTATATTGATACATATTATAATATTTTGTTCATTAGCATATTTAATGAACAAAACTTTTTAATGACATTATTTGTATTCCTAAATATTTCTATAAAAACTGTAATTCTGAGAAATCTATTAGTCTTTCATTTTTATTCAGTTTAGTAATCAATACATTCAAGCAATATTTAATTTTTAACTTATTAAATACTACGACCACAATTATTGAAGAGATCATACTGTGGTATATGTACAAAGATAGGAAACACTAACATTAAATGCAATTTTCTTTCGACTTTCACTTATAATGTGGAATTTCGCGTGGTAAATAAGTTTAAATAAAATATAATTGAGAAATATGCATCTGCAAATTCTGAATTAAATAATTTTTATCATAAATATAATTTAAAATAATTCACTCTGATTAAACACCACTTTATTTTTACTAACACCAATCGGTTTCGGAACCACCATTCCTTCTTCAGGGTGTACAAGATACTAACTTAATGTTACGGAATATGGGCAATTATACATTAGTGTCAGATATTAAAGTAGCGTTGGGCGACTGGGGGCGGAAGGGGGAGGAAAAGAGACAAATGATATGGTGTAAGGGAACATATTTAAGAAAACGCCCTTGAGGTGAACGTTTTTACGAAAATGGCGCTATAAAAATTATCCAATATTATTATTATTATAGGACTGTATGTTAAATTTTTTTGGTTGTTAATTATGCATTAATTATTCTTTTCGATTTCTAAGACCTCTAAGTGATGTAAGCATTTAACTTTATTATCAATGTGGAGAATATTGACTCCTGTTTTTTTTATCTAAGCGATGGTTATTTTCGATAATGTGATTGGCAAATTCGGATAAACTATTATTATTTGAGTATCTCATATGTTCCTTAATCCTCGTATCAAAATTGCGACTCGTTTTTCCTATATAAAATGAGGGGCAGTCCTTACATTTCAATTTATAAATACCAAAGTGAGTAAGTTTATGATCTTTATCTTTAACATTTTTTAGAAAATTTCTAGTACTTATTATTTTTTGTATGTAAGACATTTTTATCATATTTTGCTAATGGTGGATATTAAAAAATTACGACAAAATTAAAAATACATATTCTGTAAGAAATCTATTTCCCTGGGAATTTCATTCAATGGGAATACGCGCTCAGTGCAAGAATAAATACCATTGTAGCTCGCCAAATTGCTTCACGCTCGGTAACAGAGAATTTTCTCAACGAACCCACATACACACAGCCAGCGTAATCTCAAATTGTAATTTATTTGACCACATCAGCTTGTCACTTGTCATGGAGTTTCGCATTGTACCTATACATTTTGAAGGGATGATGTATTACTTGCCTACAAATGAAAACTTTCGATACTTATTATAGATTTTGATTCGCGCTAACATTGACGCTGGTCCACAGTAACATGCAGCTCTGTAAAACTCCGCTGCTTCAGTATGTTAGAGCCACTTGGCACTTGGTTGACAGCCGCCAGTCGATCTTTAGCAATAAAACAGTAGGACGTCAATCAAATCGTTTTATCGTGTGAACGAGTACTTTACTAATTTAAATAATTAACATATCGACTGCTTAAAGTCAATTCAGTGTAAATACAAATATGAAGAATCGTTCATATGATATAAAAACATTTTTTTGTATTATTTCGTACAGATAATATATGATAGGTATATGAATGTGTAGGTTATTGTATGTCTTCTTATGTAATCTTTGCTCATATTTAATTTTTAAAATACAAATATCTCTTAACGATTGTGTATTATTTTTTTCAATTCCCAAATATGTAGCGTGTAGTATATTTTGAGAATTTTAATCGTTAAGTTATGTTGTCTGTGATAGATAGATGTGATTTGATAATTAATATTTTCTACATCGAAAAATAAGTTCTATTGATTATATCTTAGCAGCGTCTCCCTGGATGTCGGTGCATAAAGGATAATGGACTGTATATAACCGGATTTTTTTTCTGTTTTTATTTTTGAAAACACTGGCAGTGACCACCATTAGCCACAAGGTGGTCACTATAGCTGCCTGCTGGGCTTAGTGCAGTGCTGTCAAACCGACACGAGTGTCAAAGATGACACGCCACAGCGTTTTGGGCGACACGCCAGCGTTCACTAATATCAGAGTCATCAAAGAACACGTGTCCCGTCATCAGACGTCTACCCGACAACAACGTTCGAATTTATCACTAGGTACATATTACATATGTATCTCTTTTGGGTCTCACTTTGTGAAAAAAACAATTAATTGAAATATTTAATTAATTAATTGACATCAAATCAAATATTATGGATTCTATATTTTTATCCAGATAAATTAAAATTGAAAAAAAGGAATGGGGGAGGGGTGACACGCCAGCAAAGTAAAGATAATTTTTTTGAAATTTTGACAAGCCGAGCCCAAAAGGCCAAAATATTATGCAATTGTTTTTATGGTGCCATTTATTAAAATTGTCAACTTTAAATTTCAAATTATTAATTTTTACTTTCAAGTAATAAAGTGCAACAAAGATGCATTTTTATTAATATTTTTCCGTAGTCATAACATCATTTAGGTTAATTTAATTTAACGTATTTTTTTAATATACGGTATGAACACAATCCTCCTCTTGCGGTGTCTCGAGAGAGCTGTATGCGGTAGCCAGGACTCACACCGCACACTCAAAACAGCCACCTTAAATGTAATATAAATAAGTTGTTAATAATAATTGATTTTCTGAGTATGCTACTATCTGATTAAGATTTTTTTAATTCTGATAGACGGTAAAAACTTTTAAATTAATAGTACTTTGTATAATATTTTATTAATAATGATAAAATTTCAAAAGTTATGAAATTAGCATACCAATATTAATTTTAAATTATGTGAAACGATGCAGATTCATAGCTCGTTTGAAAAATGTACGTATTCAAAATGTACAATAAATGTACCGTAATAAATATAAATTTAAGTACCAGAACAAAAAGTAATCTGTAGCCAATTTTTTCCCAAGAATACCAACTAACCGTATTTTCTATTTAAAATGCAATACACCGTAAAAATATTGTTTTCATACATACTTAATTTTAATTTACGCAGCAAATTCACCCCATGGTTCTTACAGACGGTACCTACCCCCATAATATACACTGCCTGAGCACTTACTTGCATATGCACTATGGGAAACCTTCTTTTTATGGTGTAACTTTTCCCTTTGTGTCGCTTGAAAACCTAGCGGGTGCTAATGCTGTAGTTCTGTATGTTACGTTTTACAGTTTGATAAAGTAAAACCGAGGGGTACTTTTTTCAATACTATATAAGAAATAGTTTATCATATCGAAAATATTATTATACCCATGTAAAAAATTAATGACAGCTTATTTCGGTTAAAATAAGAACAAATTCAAAAATTCGTTAAATATTTTTAAAATTAATTCGTTATGAATATAATATTGTGGTTGAAACAAAGGGGTTAAATAGTAAATAGACTTACAAATTACCCAAAACACTTGTATTACGTAAAAATATTTTTTGATTGTATACGTCTTACCTTACCAGTCTTACCAGTGTGTACACACAGTTCTTTAAATAAAAATGGATGCACTCTGTATTTTTTAATTATTTTGATAATTTATTTGATGATTATAAAAAGGTATTTAAATTAAAACTAAATTCATTTTTAACAAATTGTCTTTTCAAAAAATGTTTCAAAAACATAATAAAACAAAACAATTTAAAAATGATATTATTTGAATTATAATTTTACATTTTACATGGTTGGAACAAAAAGGTATCATCCGACATTTATATCAAACTGAAATATTGAGAATCAAAGTCTTAAATATTAATTTTTCATTTTTTTTAGCGGAGTTTGGTGAGGAGACTGAGGTAAGTCTGTTCCCTGCGAAGTACAATGTCCACCATTTAGCTACGCCTTCCATCCGACTGTACGCCTTGAGCCTTCTCGTCGCCGATCCTCTTTACCCAGAAGATCTTCCAAAGACCCTCGACTCCTGGAAGTCAGCTGACGATCACTGCTCCAAGAAGAACGATCCCGATCTTCTTTGTTCTTCTCTCGATCCGCCGCTTGTCTCCAATTTGTTTCCTCGCGAAATAATTTTAATCCAATAGTTCCTTATTTCTTTGATGCTCGTTATTAAGAAAATCTTAATTTCCGCCAATTATCCAATTACCAACTGCGCCAATGTTACGTATTTGTCTTCTAAGTACGACTTCAGTGTACACCTCGTAATGTGAAGGTCCAAAAAATAGACTTTGTAACAATTATACATTTATTAAAATACGATACAATTTAGTACAAGGTATATCACTATAGGTAGGTATATATATCATTCTAATACAAAAAGTCAATTTTTAAGAAATGTTATGAACGAAAATATTACGTTGATTAATTTATATTATTCATTAATTGAATAAATGTATCGCTTGTTATGAATGACGAATTATTCGCAACCTTAAAAAATCAATTGAAACTAATAATTCAGACGGTTCCAAAATGTTCTGGTGCAAGGAATAAATGCCACGAGGGAGCGCGCAGTCTGACTTTCGTAATTTGTTAGTTTTTAGGAAAAATAATTGGATATTTTGTCTGTACATTCATGGCATCCCGGTTTGTGCGCAGTTGAAATGTGTTTGGGTCCAAAATAAACTTCAGGTAAACAAAAAAATGCTTGAAAATTTCACTCATCCGGTCAACGTTAGATACCAAATGAACATTCGTTAGTTTTTTCTGATAAATTAAAACATTAATGCACTCTGCTCTGCCGGCGTTCAATAAAACATTTTCCCACATTCGATTCACTCATCAATATCATATTTCTTATTTACGGCATTTTTACTAGGCACTTGCGAGAACCGTTCTAGAATTTCTCCTAAATCATACCTTAATTTAGAACAATTTCGGGTCCGTAATAATATATCTCCATCATATTCTGTATAACTGATATCCCCGAATTTCGTACCTAGGGTAGTGATGTGAGGACGTGCATGACATCTTAAAATGATCTTTCCAGCTTTGCAATCTTTGGTCAGGAAATATAATATATGTTATCGTAACTGCCGTACTTAATTTCGACCGAGATAAAAGTATGGATGCTTAGCAGACAAGACGTGATATTTTTATTAAAAGGAAACTAATTAATAATCTTATTTATAAATTTGTCATAGTGAACGGCACAAAACTTTTCATCACGTCACGAACAAAAGTAAGAAAATCGTCCAGTTTTCATTGAGTCAACTTTACAAAACTTTAAGAACAACTACAAGAATGACTACGCCCTAGATTTTCATTAAAATAATTGAGTTGCATGTTTTCATTGCCAACTTTAATTAAAATTAACGTAAGCAACGTATTTATTTCATTTTACTTGCTGAAAAAAAATCTCGTTACTCCGCGTCCTCGGAGCACAAAGTCAAAAAGCTTTTCATTCCAGCTTTTAGCTTTAGCCGGCCGAACTCCGGGCGGGGTGCGGAGGGCGCCAGAACGAGAGAAAAACAACTCCCAGCGGGGGACGGGGGTTTCATCATGAGAAGGGGCGAGCGCCCACGTGATCATCTATGCCGATAATGTTAGTTACTTTTCCCGAAATTAAAATCCGTCAACGGTTAAGTGGTGCTGCCCGCGCTGTTTATTTAACCTGTCCTCTGACAGATGGCCAAATGTATGGTAATTTTTGTTTGCCCCGCCGTTAACACGATTGATTTAAAGCCGGGAGCAGGAGCACGGATTGCGTAGTGGGATTAGTAATACACTTTATAAAAAAATCGTGTGAAACGATTCTTTTCTCAATCGTGAAATAAAATAAAATAAACTCGATGATTTATATGTTGTAATTACTAAGTTAGTAATTCATTAATAATAATTAATAAAGTTTGCGCCAAATGGATAACACTTACATACTTAATTCATAATAATAATGTAATGTAATCATTAATAATACTACTCATATTTTATATAATTTTCACTGCCAAATGAGATAAAAATTGAACAACAACCGACTTCAAACGATGTTGAAGCTGATGGCATATTATTTTCCCCTTCTTTAGGTAGCTTAGTTGTTTGCGTGGTGTGGCTTAGGGCTTTGTTCTCGTTCGCTCTAATAAGCCAACATAAGAATTCAACGAGAATCTCTGACTCATCTCATTATTTATAACTCACATTGGAATTATATTTTCAATGCAGTGATATTATAAATTATTATTAAATCTCATTGAACGTGAAATCTATACCGTACTTGCACTGGCGATATATATCATCTAAAACATGTAATGTTATTTTTTATTCTTGATATTGGTCTAACAAATTGTTTAAAACTTCATAAGTATATTTAATATATAACTTCATAACTTCATAATAATTCAAATAATAATATTAAAATTAGACATCAAATATCGAGATTCTGAAAGGATATATTATTTGTTAATGCGCTAGTGAAATATAAATCATTAATATTAACTTATTTTCTTCGATACTTGTGTAGTCATTCTTTAACATATTTTCATAATTAGTAAAAACATGAATTAAAAATAATTATAATAATATATTTATTAATAATCAACGAATACATTTATATACCGTTAAAATCTTCACAACTTTACATTTTTATTAGCTTTAGTAGAAAAATATATAGGTATACCATGGAGAGATGCAGATGACCGCTGCTGTATCGTTATCAAATTTCAAATTGAGAGTATATTTCAGCAGGGGAAAATTTTTTTGTATACTCTGATTTTTTCTACTTTTATTTCGTACTGTATAAATATAACCTGCAAACTCGCTTGTTCTAATTAACGGAGAGGTGCGTTCTAACGCACGTACCGCCCATACAGTCTGCACCCTCCCCATCTTGTGTATTTATTGTGCTTTCATTTTGCTACTTGAACTTTTGCTAAGCAAAAAAAACATATAATTGCCGCGAATGGGGAGTCTCGTTTCTATATCTTGTGCATGTGAGTGTAGGTATATTCTTAAGGGTGGGATACAAAAATAGCACTGCTTTTAATACAAATTCATGTATTTTTAACGCATATTAGGTAGATTTATTTTTAAAGAAGTAAACCAATAATTTTATAGTTTTGTTTGATAAATAATAATATCTTAAAACACAATGTGTTGACCCGTTTAGTCATTATTTAGGGCTGACCTTAGAAACACCACGATGAAAGCCCTCAAAATGGTTTTGAAATTTTAAAAAAATGGTCACGATATTTGTTGTATAATAACCGAAAAAACTCTATACTCAACACCAAGTTTTTCAATTCGTATAATTACAATAGTTTAATCAAAAAAGTTTGTTTCCTATTATTTTACTATAAGACATACGCTCATTAATATATATTTACTTTTTAACAATAAGTTAAAAACGATAAATGTAACGTTAAAGATAATCAACCAACTTTACATCTTACGATCTTCCCGAATGCAGAAAGAAAATGTCTCCATGTCCAATCTTGGCTTACGACATCAATCTACTCCACTATCGCGTATCTTCTCATGCATAGTCATTGAATGTGCAGCTTCTAATTAGGTAAACTTCAGTATCTGGTCTAGGTCAACACTTAGGATTTTTTTTCATGATCGTCCTCTATTCTTGATTAATAATAGAATTAAAATTTACTGAAGATGATTTTATCATCTATTTTATTGTTTCCGAGGTAAGTTTGTAGAACTCCACAATCAAAAGTTAAATAAAACACTTGTTTTTTTAATTCTACTCATTTCATTTACTTGAGATGCGTTTCGCCTTGTAAGGGAATTATCAATCTAACAATTTAACTCAACAACACGTATTTATATCTATGGTAGAGGACATCTATACAATTTTACTTGCATGAGATGAAAAGGGACAAATTTCCACAATTTTTTTAATGTTTCTACATTATCTTGCATTTACGTGACCACGCATTTAAAGTATTTGAACAGACTATTTTAGGAACGTATATATGTGTGGTATTAAAAAATCAATAACTTTGAATAACTGTTAATCACGAAAAATTCATCAAACACTGTTGGTCTATTAATTTTTTAATTAATCGATTTACTTTTTTTACTCATTGTAGTATAAACCGATATAAATGCCAAGGTATGGTGCTTCCTGTATTGTCTTTTGTCCACATTATATTTTCCGGCAATGGTACCTGTTTACGATAGATCTACTACAAAATTGCACCCCAAACGCCAAACGACTTCCACGTGTACAGATAGCCTTATACCGACTTACCTACCCTGCAGGGTTGCCAGTTGCCGGTCGCCGCCTCACCCGGTACTACCGGTTTCTTTTCCTTTTGCACTTTCTGCGGCAGTAGACCTAATGACTTCACTAACAGGCGGCTCGATTTGCGGCCATCAAGGGTGCTCCGGCCTGGAAATGTTTTGACGCTAATGAGGACTTGACCGGCTTCGGTGCAACCCCTCCACTACTCCACACATCAAAGAAAAACTCTGCGACAAATGAGTTTGTCGATGTGTAATGTGATTTTTAGCGCCAATGCCAAGCTCGTACCTCCCTTGAATAAAATGCACGTAAATCAAAGATGCCTCGTGGCCTTTGATTTGTGACGTTTCAATCATTCTGACCTAGATAGTTATTATATTATTTGATTACGTAATGCTATTCAAATTGCTTGTCGTAAACATTGCATGAATGTCTGTCACTGTTTTGTAATGGCACGACTTCACTAAAGCGCCCGAAGAAAATTCAAACTTTCAGCTTCAATAAACTATTATTGTGAAATAACATAATAATTTACTCGATTCACTAAAGAGAAAGCCAGACTAAAAGCGAAATTATTAAAAATATATATTGTAAAGGATGTTTTATTAGAAGTGCAGAACTTTAAAATGAAAAAAAACATAAAAATCATAGTTATGGTCATGGTATTATCTTCCAATTTTAAGGCCAATTTTCGATCACTTTTTGGTGCATCTGGGGCAATAACGCAACGAATGTTGGCTTCTAGGTCATTATCGGCTCTGGTTTATCTTAATAAACTAGTGATTTCACATATACCAACAGACAATAATACAAAGCTGTTAAGTCACACGATCTTGGAGACCAATTCACAGGTCCACTACGCCAAATTATGCGCTCATCGAATGTTTCCTTCCATAAATTGATTGTGGTGCACGCTGTGTGGCATGTTATTGAAACTGTGCAACATGCCACACTCTTGCACATTAATTTCATTCAATCAAGGGACAAATAAGTCAGTAATCGTGGATCTATAGCGTTTTCCATTGACTGTAACGTTCTAACCGGCATAATTTTTTAATAAACTACTGCTTCTTCGGTGCGCATTGTAAGAGATCTCTGCGGATGCATATTATCAATTAGAGTATGCGTAGTGCGAGAACGATCCATGACTATTCGAATTACTTGCTCAGATGGACAATTATGTCGACCGTGAAATGGACGTAGCGCACGGTAAGTTTTGCCAACTGAACCACGATTTTCGAAATAAATTTGTGCAATTTGCAGGCAATAAGTCTATTCATGGTAAAATGGTAAACCAAACTGCACAAATCAGCTATCACCTGTCAAATTAGCTATTGCTGTAAAAAGTGTTGCCAATTCGAAAAACAAACCTTAAGAAAAACATACTTTATCACCTTTACCTAAGCGGGCATATCATAAATTGATCCAACTCAAATACAAAAGCATTTTTGATTTCTATGATATGAGTAAAGATAAACATATTGCGTTGCTGTTATTTCACTTTGATATGGTGCGATAATATTTTTTTTTTCTGAAAGTCCAATTGTTGCAGAGCCATTCTCAAATCACGAATGAAAGTAGTGGAGAGTTAGGCATTTTTATAACAATAAGTATTATTATAAAAAAATATAATTATATATATGTATTAAAAATGAATCTCTTGTTCCTGTCTACTAAAATTTGTAACCATTTAAAATTAACTCCAACTCTTCTCATAAGTATGTCCGATATTCGGTATGTTTGAGTTAATTTTTTTTAAAAAAGAAAACATGGTTTTTGAAACATGTACCACTTTAGTTGTTATCAATTAGTAGAATTTAATTTATAGGTAACATCAAATTATATCATCATAAAGTGTACTTTTATGTGAAAAGCATAAATTTAAAAAAAAATCTTATATGAAACACGCCAACTCCAGCATTTGAAGTCATAACTTTTCTATTCTATCTAATAGATAGTTCCATCTTTCTTTAGTGATAGATACATTTTAGTACGTAAAAGCTACCGACTTTGAAGGTTCACACTATTTTTTTGTTAGCTTTCATTCAAACATCTAAAAACAAACTGTTATATGTCAAATATGATTTATTTCTTAGAGTTATATATTTTTCGAAAAAGTTTCTTTAAATATTATTATTTACATGTACATTTACATTTCCATTAACTGAACAAATTATTTTTTATGTTGCGTTAAATTATTTATCTTTCATTTTTCTGAAAAACTTTCTGTTGTTTAAGAAAACTAATTTAAAGAATGCATTTTCTTGTATTCATTGTTGAAAACTTTAAATGGAAAAGGAATTACATTTTTCCGTTTTAAAATTAGACCGAGAACATGAAAAATGATAAATACAAAATCACTGAATCATATACGTAATAACGTAATGAAAATAAAATGAATTATCAATACCTAAAAACTATTCATTAGACCAAAATATAAAATATTCGTTTAAATTGCGCATTTGCTAATTTGATCCAATATGACACAGAATCCAGTCCTATATTATGACCTTTTTTATTCTGCAGATGCGGCATGAAGGATTGCACCAATAAACTTAATTAATGGCAGCTACTACGAGTGTTCGCAAAGGGATCAAATGGAATTCTACGAGAATCTTACATACAGATGTATGAGAGGAGACTGATGTCCTTTGTTGAAAGAAAGGATGATATTATATAATGATTTGTGATGTCATTAGTATATTTCTTGTTATCAAGATAACATCATTATTCATTTTTTTAATGGATGTCTAAATTCAAATTGAGAATAAATAAGTATAAATTATATAATAGTAATGATTCTAGTCATAAAATTAAAAAAGCCATAAATTTAAAAAATATCATATAACTGCAGATTTTATTATATAATTTAAAAACCTGTGGCATACTTATTCTTAATATTATTAAACTAGCTGTATTTGTAATTAACATATGCCTTTATACAAATAATTATACAGGGGTGGATTGCAAAAGTTGCATGTAATGACTTATTGACTTTCGTCTATTTTTCTCATTAGATTAAATTAATTTTCTCTGAATAATACGTCGTCTACTATTCAGATAAAGTTTTAAAAGAATTACATTAAAGTGGACTCACACAACACTTGGGATTTGAGTCGTCCACAGATAAAAATAAATGAAGTGCTTCGTTTTGTTAAAATTTATGTAATATAATCATTTATGGAGTTAACTAGTATAATTAATTACGAGTACTTGGGTATTTTTGATGAATATTGTAATAGTGAGAACAAATTATCAAATCAAAGGCATTCCTTTTTCGTAAAAAAATATTATAATTTAATACAAATTAAATGAGTCAATTAAAAACATATAGAAAAAAAATGTATATGTAGAAAAAATACTTTTTACTGCTACCAACCATTTTTCTGATTGTCTTTCTAATTAGAATTATGTACTTAAATATCAATTTCACAACAAAGATGTGTTTTCATTAAAAATATTATAATTTGACTAATTTGTTTGTAATCTTATAATAACTATTGTAAGTATATGTAACTATTGTATTATAATAACAATAGGCAACAATCAGCAAATGTATTAAAAAATGCTATGAATTGTGGTGTGGATGCAGGACCCAGACAAATGGATCATCTAGATGTCATAAAAATGGGTTAAAATGGATGGACTGCGAAAGAGTTAAACTACCGAAAAAGAAGGAGAAAGAATATCCATACTTTGGAAAATATCGAAGACTCCGGGGTCTGGTAAGATCTGCATTTTCACAATGACTCAAACTGCAAAATCACGAATTAAATATTGATTATTTATCTTCTCAAATCGAATTATACAAGAGTTGAATGGTCTAAACAATGTGCGTTATTGAACATTTTAATAGAAAATATTGCGCCTCCAAGCACTCATCTTAAAGCTAGACACATTCCGTGCGTTGTCTTGTTTTAATGTCATATTTGCAACCCCCCATGCCCCCTAAGCTAGTTATCAATTTCATTCTGCACTTTTCGCCGTCTTAGGGGAAATTTGAATAAATACGTATTTTTATATTCGTTTGTCTGTGAGTCAAAACAACAGCGGCAGTGCCACGTTTCAATTAGCGGGGAGCCGCAAAAAATAAAAAAATGCCACTTCTTCTGAAGTTCAAATTATGAGAAAGATTAAGGTATGGTCTCAGTATTAAATAATGTGCTTTTTCGTTTTATTTTCAAATAATATTATTATGTGTCTGTGTGTGTGTAAGCAAAATATAATATTATACTAAGCGGCACGCACATCGTAAAGTGCGCGCGTCACTCTTAATGAATTTAATAAAGTATTTGTGCAACTTTGAGAAGCTCGGAGTGCTTAAAAACTCCACTATTTGTAATGTTTTGGCAATCTTCAGCAGCTTTGTACGCTCGCCCCTTTCCAGGAACTACAAATTTATCAAAATGGTAAACATTCTTCTTCTTCTAACATCTTCGGGTACAATTTCTTAATGCAAAATTCAATTAAGTGAGAATTGTCAAAGTGTATAATGCATACGTTCATTCGGAATAACAACACAACATATTCACAAATAATAAATAATTTATAAATGAGTTGAGATATTCTGATATATATGATGTTATATTAATAACGTAATTAGTATAATTATCTGGTTTATTGTATAATTGTATTTATTTAACTTGTTAGGTCACCCACATAAGCACGAGTACAATAAAAAGAAAAGAAAAATATTTAAAAATAAAGTCTTAATATTTTCAGTAAATATTATATTTTAAGCAGAATTGTCAGTAAATTTAGCTTAGTGTAACCGGCGCTTTACCGAACCGAAACCGCTGAATCCGCGCCAACTCTCGAGATATTATTTTCATTTTAACACCGCCCTCTCTCAGCCGTGCGGTGGAGATTTTAGAACGGCCTTTTTTCCGAGCAAAATAATTATTTGATTATATTGAATGTGCCGGAAAGCCTCCCGCCTTATTTAAAGGCGAGGCTGTTTCTCGTTTCGGGCAAGACACTTTAATCCTTTGATTAATGACAACAGTGGGCGAACTTATTATAGGAGCTTTTGGATACCTTTTTCCACGCAGTACAACGATATTTCCACGAAGGTGTATATTTTTCAAAGGAGTATTTGAAGAAACAAAAAGATATTATCTTTACACATTATCACTATACCTGTAAACTACGAATAGAAGAATAAAATTACATGAACAGAATTTGATAAAACTAACTATTTCTTAATTATATGATACGTGTTGTGGTGATCCAATGATCCTGAATATAAATTAAACTTTTTTTTTAAATATATGTTACCAACGTTTATATAAATCTTATATTACTTTGAGAAATAATGATAAATATTTTTTTTAAATAGTGAGCCATTATAAATGAAATAATTATTTATTAATGAACATTGCGCAACCACCACATCATACTTCATATAGCAGAACAACGCGCTCGAATGCAGAGTAGCAGTTAGCTTCTGCCTGGATTCCATATTAGGACAATAAAAAAATATTTTTATTGTGTTATAAATACGTGCAACAAACATTTATTTTACATACTTATGAGCCTTATTTCTAGAATAAAACGGCACTAGATAAAGAGTTTACGCCTAATATTATGAATATAACACATTAAGTAAAGCATTTTAAAAAAAAGTATTGTTCTCTTTTAAAATAATAGATAATTTTTTTTTTTTTTTTAGGAGAACACATTTTTATTGTGAAGTTGTAATTATTCAGAACATAGGTCTGTGATATTTTAAATATGAATTAAATATATTAATTATAAAGATATACATATAAAATCGATTCTATCGAAAAGTATTGTTGTTGCGCCACCGGGATTCGAACCTGGATCTCTTTCCTAACCGGGGAAGGTGCTTTATCCAACTAAGCTACAGCGACAATATTTTTAGCGACAATTTTCGACCCTATATGTTACCTTTTTGATATTAATACATTTAATCGTTCCATCATTTGACAGAGCCTTATTTACAACTTCACAATAAGAATGTGTTCTCCTAAAATAATAAAGTTGTATCAATGTGTCCAAAAATTTAATAAAAATGAATTGATAATTCTGGCGTCTGCTATCAGTTTACTCAAAGGTATTTGAGATTCTGTAAAAAATAAGGTAGATAGCTCTGTCAAATGATGGAACGATTAAATGTATTAATATCAAAAAGGTAACATATAGGGTCGAAAATTGTCGCTAAAAATATTGTCGCTGTAGCTTAGTTGGATAAAGTACCTTCCCCGATTAGGAAAGAGATCCAGGTTCGAATCCCGGTGGCGCAACAACAATATTTTTCGATAGAATTGATTTTATATGTATATCTTTAAAATTAATATATTTAATTCATATTTAAAATAGATAATTGTTAAGTAGTAATTAAATACTAAATGACGTATTAATTAATATTATTTACCTGCGATGTTTGTAGCCAGAAAGAAGCTTGTAATTTGTAAATGTATCAAAACAGATAGCTTTGATGCAATTATGAAAATAGACGAGTCAGTAGTATGTAGAAAACAGAGAATTATAGACTCCAAGGAAATGGAAAAAAATGGGAAGATGAAGATATTATTATATGATACAACGATATTAAGGTTAAAAACTAGATTCATAAAATGCGACACAAATACGGATAGTAGTGGATACTCCGTATATCTACATACCTACTTACCACCACGCCGTATCCTGGCATATCATTCTTGGCTTAAAATTTATATATACACAAATCGAAATTGACACGGTGTTGTAAGTCAATATTTACACGTCGCATCCGCGACATCAATTCTGATGATGGATTCTGCAATGAGATCCAAAATTTTAGCTAGAATACTCTTCCTTCGTTCACTTTCATTCATCTTCTTACGCACGCTTGTCGATTAATGAACCTTCTAACAGGGCCGACCTTCAATATCTGGTTTATTTGATATTGCCAGGTCTTTTGAAAACGCTCTATGTTTATATGAAAAATTAAATAAGAATTAACATGAATAATGTTATCTCTACCTCATTTACATTAAATTGTATAGCTATCCTCTTGCATACCTTTCACTAAAATATTATTAGTGTTTGAACAGAATTGCTTCTTAGAATCGAGCTAAAATATAAAAACCATAAATTCTCATTAATACTTTAAGTACTTAAAATTATATAGCTGTTCCCTTTCAATACATTTCATATAAATACAAGTTGTTTAATTGAAAATGGTCAGATTGATAATGCCCTCATAAGGCGAAACGCGAGTATTTTTATTTTCGTATGTATGATTATGGAGTTCATCTTACCTCCAAAACTGTAAATTTATCATCTTCATTTATATCATGTAAAAAATAAACAGTCTTATTATTATTTAACAAAGTGATTATTGAGTTGTATCATGCGAAAATAATTTACCGAATTTTTGATTGGAAATAATTAATATCAAAATGCAGTTTCCTCAACATTAAAAAGATTTAATGAACGCTCATCGTCTAATATACAAAATGAAATTGTCCCTCTTTAATGATGTGTGCACAGTTCCAGATAGATAGAACTACGTGCCCCGATAAACAGTAAACGAATCGCGCCGTATTCATTCAAAATTTGTTTTTCCGCTCCGATTAAAGTTGAACAAACAAGTCCCTGCTCCATAAAACTATCTCTCGCTGATGATATCTGACGAGCAGTCTGCGTTTTAATCCATTTTCATTTTGAATCAACTATTTTACCGGGAAATAGTATACGTTCGTACTATAATTAGATGTTCTGCAATGTACGGCATGATTGAACATTATATGTAACATAGATTTCACTAAAAGCTGGTAGTGGGGTAAGAACCTGCCACATTTTTATCTTATATATTATATTTTCCTTTTCATATTAACACACCTTACATAATTAATTAGGGTTTTGACATTAATGATAAAATGGTATAAAATATGGTTTTACGATTTTTTTAATTGCCAATTATTTCCTTAACTAGAACATTTTCTAACTTACTGTTAATTTAGGATATCGATAACGATGTTTAATCTGTGTAATACTATGTAATAGTATTCCGCTACTACATTTGGGCGTCTACTTGCTAAATATAAATTTACTGAAAAATATCTATTTTTTACAGTTATACTGATATTTTGCGACATTTATTTTCATCTTACATAATCATTCAAACTCGTCTTATTTATATGTCTGACTATTATTTCATTCATCTACTAAACCCGAACTATTTTAATAAACTCTCACTCAGGTGGTACATTATTTATATTGTATAAAATAATTATCACTTTACTAATTACTCCTTTAATATTCATAGTCTCTCCATATTCTTTCATAAAATTATCTTTTTTTACATTTTTAAGATCATTCGCTTAATTCATTAATCAAAAAAACTATGAAATAAATTTAAAAAATACATTTACAACATTTTTAATAGAACTATACTTATTTCCTTATTCTTCATCACTAACATTAACTCTATGATAGTTCAATTTTAAAATTTATGTGGTTTGACTTAGTCCAGAAAAATATTGTGTATGAATTTTTGACTGAAATATTTAAAAGTCAGGACAGTCTGTCCTGACCAACTGACAAAAGTCAGAACAAACTATGTTGATTTTATATTGCTGTTACTATTTAACATATTGACAATAGTTATTAGTAAAGTAATAGTTAAAATATGAACATAAATATTAGAAAATAATGCTGTTTATTTTCAAATATAGACATTGATATCTTACGTAACAGAATATTATTATTTCTAAAGTGTGTCAGAAGTATTCATTTCTCTCTGACGACAACAAAAAGGTAGAGTTTCTTTCCTGGAATGACTTTTCAATCTAAAGTACCGCTTGCACGGGATCACGGGATTATCCATCACGACGTCACGAGGCAGAGGAGGGAAGAAATAAATTGGGTATGAAATCGGGGGACGAAAGTCAATCGCGATGATTGATACGGGAGAAGGAGAAAGCTGGACACGGGATGAGGAGGAGGAGGAACCTTGCATTTTTCTTATTCAGTGACGTTGCATTAAGTTCGCACAGGGCTGGCACGCTCTAATACAACACGAATCTGTTGCATAATATAGAAGACACATTTTTTAATGTCTCAATACCATTTCTGAGGTATACATTGTGTCTCAGAATGTTATGTTATGTGAATATAATTTATGAACATTTATCAAATTTAACGATTAATACTCATCTTCATCACTTATGTCGAAGCTTAGGTGAGGTTAGAAAGGAAATCGGATGAAAACATATTAAAATTTATAAAGTTGAAAAAATTTACTTCAATTACATATTCTCCAGAATAAAAAAAATTAGTTCGTAAAATAATAACGGATTCAATTATCGGTTACCAAAGTTTACAAAGAATTGAAAAACTTGAGAGCAGAAAAGCAGGAAAACATAAGACTCTACAAAATTTTGATAAATAATCAATTAATTTAAAAAATTTAATGTTGTAAAATTCTTCTCCTTTATCCCTCAGACTGAGTATTGCGATCTTCATGAACTCTGCCTTCTCCACTATACTCCTACATTTTTCTCGGCATCCCTAAGATCTGAAAGTGCCTTCGTTTTTATCACCTGATCCAACAGGTGGGAGATTATCATTTTTCTCTCACGTTCTCCTCACAAAAAGCATCTCTATGTTATTTGATCCAAAGATAGCAATATAAACCAATGTAATATAACTATTTATTTATTTGAAATATTATATGAATGTGTAAGTATTATATTGTGATGGCTTCGCCCACGTGAGACAATCATTTTTCATAATTTATCAATAATCACCAAGCATAAACTGAAAATACTTTTTTTTAGAGCCATAACGCCATGTTTGAATATGATAAATATATGGGTAAATATAAAAAAATTGTTCATTCATTAAATTAGTAATACATATTTTTATTAAGGAGAACACATTCTTATTATGAAGTTGTAATTATTCAGAACATAGGTCTGTGATGTTTTAAATACTAATTTAATGTATTAATTATATGTATATATTTATAATTAATACATTAAATTAGTATTTATATATATTTTTAATATATGTAGTACACATTTGTTTAAGATAATACAATAAATATACGGCTTAGCTGATCTCGAAATTATTACTTATTTTTCGCCAGCCCTGCCATGGAGGGGACGAACAGACAAGGACAGATCGGCTCAAATAATAATAATACTGAACCAATATATGGAATTGCAGTGTCAACTTATCTGATCTTTGTGTGTACAGTTTTAGTTCTCGGTGCAGTCAAGAAGACCCTTGAATTGTTCGTTTCAAAAAAAAAAAAAAATTAATATATAATAATGAAAACATTAAAACAAAATTGTTTTCATAAGAATTTTTAAAACATTATACCACTATATATGTATTTATTATCATTCTCATGATACTTTATTAAGGTACTATGAAATTTTTACAAATATTTAGAATTCTACGGATGTATTGTACGGAATTCGAAATGCCACACAATCTCAGGAATTTAGATTATATAAAGATTTCTTACGAGCGTCATATACAACATTAACTTTTTTTTATTGAGTGAATAGTCAAATGCGTTATATGCGGTCAAGTACGTCGTAATGCAAAGAGCGTTTATTGTTATCGATTTTTTATGGAAAGAAGTAATGTTACAACAAAAGTCGTAAACTGCTTCAATATTTAATTTTAATTTTAAATAATTATAATCAAAAGTATATATTTCATCTTCTTACCTCCCTGTCTCCCTGTCTTTCAGTACTAAATTCACCCGGATTCACCGTAATCATTGGTGCGCGAAACGAACTAATTCGCTCGAGTAAAATACAGCCTTATTCATTCACGTCACATTAACGGCATGGATCATAACCACTATCACTGCCTTCGTATTGCCGCTTAGCATTTACTAACATTATTAAGGCATCGGCATTCGCCTTGAAATAAACCAGTCATCCCCTAATGGCGTTCGCATAAAAAAAATTATGTTTTTATTCGGGAGGGTTCTCATCTTGCAATGCCCCACACTACCCCAGACGTCTCTGGCTTAGCTCAAACAAGGGGTGAAGTCAAATGCATTTTATGATAGGGAAGAAAGACAATGTCAGATGAACTGAAATGAAGGGAGTGTGAGCGCAATGGAATGCTTGTGACAGCTAGCACGCTAGAACTTATTAACATTTAAGGATTGCAAAAGCAGTTTAAAATGAAGTAGACAAATACTGACACGTTTTTTACTAATATTGAGATTTTTTCTATGAGAAACACTGATTTTTGAAATTTCATTATGAAGTAAAATAATTATTATTCTAATAATAAACTGATTATAATAAGGAAAATTTCTATCAGCAATAATGTTCTGTAGTATTTCACATATTACATAAACGAATAAGCTGTGAAATAACATGAATTAATTTTCTAAACGGTAGTGTCGTATACGGACTGAATATCATTTCGGAAAATACGTCCAGCCCGAATATTCACTTGTTATACTTGTCGAAGAGATGATGAAAGGTGGGGAAGAAAAGTCCTGGATTGGAGGCCTCGCATTGGTAGAAAAGGTGTTGGCCGTTCGCAAAGTCGGTGAAGCGACGACATCAGAAGAGTGGCAAAGATCACATGGACAAGAAGGGCTGAAGACAGAGAGAATTGGTGATTCTTAGGGGAGACCTTCCAATGAAGAAACAAATTCTAATGATGATTTTGAATTTGTATGTATTCCTAAATAATATTAAAAGCCCAAAAATTTGTTTTATGTAATGCTACACCTGAACTCAAACCGAATTTTCCCAAAATATAAAAATTTTAAAGATTAAGGATTTCAAAAATTTTACCGAAGGAGTATGTATAAAGGAAATTCCTTTTAGAACTAGAAATTTATTTTATTATATAATAAAATTATTTATTTATTAAATCAATAACTTTTTAAAAATTATAGTTTTAATATTAATTGTATAACGGGTGCACAATAATAATAATTTATAAATGAATTGAAAAAAATTACAAAAAGTTATTAGTAAGTTATTTCAACCGGTTTCGATACTAACATATCTTCGTCAGGACTGGGGTACAACTACAGTCATTAAATAGGCTATTAACATCAATTTTATTTGCACAGCATTTCCTGAAATGGTTCCATATATTTTTCCGTTCCTTTATTAGGCCACATAAACATTACTCGCGAGTGTGTTAGCCACGAGGCGAGCGCCTGCACTAATCAATGGGCGCCGCCACCACCACCAGTTATAGGCCGTAGTCCTTCATTTATCGTCTTCACTGCTTCGTTTATCGTCTCTAGTTGCGCCACAGCCTTCGCATTCCAGTTATTATTTCTCCCTGCGCTGACGACATAAGGAAAGTTCCAGTTATGGAAGGGTGGGCGAGAGGCGAAGGCGATAAACGTAATTGCCCAATTGCCAAGCGGGCAATCAATTGTAATTGGACTTCAAAGGGCGCAATTTAGATATCGCGAGCTTAGGTTATAAAGTGTTTACCCGGTGGCATATTAATAATGTACTCGTTTAATCTCTAGAAATCATACGCTTTTAAATTGAGAAACCAATACAATACTAGAATGTAACTAAGAAATTGTTAGTTCTAAAGAATTCTAAATAAAGTAGTAAGAAAGCGAGGTCACCACCATTTTTAATTTGATAGCGAGAAATCGAGGATTAAAATTCTTAATGTATTAGTATAATAACAAGGATAGGAATGGCAGAATAAATATTTAATGAAAAAAGTTGTCCTCAAACTGAAAAATAAAAACATATCCAAATCGTTAATCTGTCACACAAATGTAGAACATAAACCAATAGAAATAGTTATAGCTGAAAGAATTTTAGATTTAGTGCTGGAAGATGGTGGTGAATAATGTTATTGAAGAGTTACAAACTAAGAAATAATGGAAAGGATAAATGAAAGAAGTGATAATAATTATATACTTAAATTGGAAAACAAAATGACGACGTAAAAAAAAAGCAGAAATATATTAATTAAATAATGAAATGCATAGTCGTATCCTTCTACCAGGAACAACCATTTACGATGAAGAACTGCGAACGATGAAAAATTATTGCCCTGAAATACAAAATAAATTATTCGGTTAACGCAGGATTAACTGTTTTTGGTGTAAGAAAAATTCTTTGGAAGAATTATTTTTACAATTCATTGAAACAAACTGACGCGCCTTTTTGGTTTAGCGATGAGGTGCTAGTCTAATGCCCAAGGGTTAGAAGTTTGATTATTGTCCTGGAACATCAACAAGTTAGTCTTACTTTTAGAATGTAAGAATAATCGACATTTTAAGAAAATCAAGAGTAAGAATGTTGATATTTATTACGTATCATATCTTAATTCAAAATAGTAATATTTTTATAATAAAATAAAAATGGATTGTTTAAATCAGGTACATATACAATTATTATTCTTTGAAATGGAATGCAGCTCTGAAATTACAAATCATCGTCTGTTGAAAAAATATTTGTTACAAATCTCCTCGGTATGGGGAGTGACCGAATATCAATATTTTTTACATCATTCTTTTCCCACGATGCGTTATTATCACATTTTGATGTACAATGGACTTTCTAATATTTTTTAATATATTATTCAGCCTTTTGGAGAACTCATCATGACTGTAGTTATTCATTTTAAATCCTTTAAATCTAGTGTGAGTAATTAATTCCATTTTAATGTTTTTACCGTCCCGATTTAGTGAAATACCGCGCTTTAGGTAGTATTTAGCCCTGTCAAGTCTTCAGGCGGACCCTCCCCTTCCTACTCCCGTGGGCATGCTATCACTAATTGGCACTGCCCACCCTCCGACCGACCCTAGACTACCCCCACGAACCATTTGCGGTGGAAAGCCCCATGCACTAACTCCTGATCAGAAAAATCTATGGGGTAGTTTTTTCTCTGCAACGCGTGTCACTCGAGGGTTGTCGGAAGATACAAAATCAATAGCACTGATTTAAAATGAATTCATCAAAATCTATTGGGTATTTTAGTTTTAATAAAATATTAGAAATCATTCAAACAAATCAACGCTGTATTTTGCTTAAACAATTATTTTCTTTATGTAGAATTGATAAAATTTTCATACGTAAACTAGAATTGAAATAAATACCTGTCCTTTAAATCTTCAACAACATTTTATATCACTGAAGATATAAAAAATGTGTAATAATTAGCACCACTACAGCAGTAATATGTTTTTACTTTCTTTCCATAAAAAAAAATAGACAAACCTAACGCAGTCATGAAAAATGTGAAAGTTTTACTCAGATTTTATAATAAAACGCATATAATAAGATTTATACGAGTGCAGTTATTATTTCAATGTACTCCAACATAAATAATTTCATATATTATATACACACAAACAAACATAAATGCAAACACAATTTATGGGTATACTAAATAAAAGATTAGATCGATTTAAATAAGTTTAGATTCATATTGCATTGTGTATGTTTTTCAATATCTATTAAGAATGTGCTTAATACTGCCATATATAATACAACCGTTTTGTCACGTAAACGCGCCAGACGCCCTTTTGATTTCAAAGGAGTAGTTATGTATACACGGAGTTTCTACTATTACACCTAACTAGAAGGTAATGTAGAAATTTAAGAACAGTGCCACGATATTTACACAAATTTCATTTTTCCAAAAGTCTTTTTTTCCCAAAACAACCGATTTTTGTCAAACACTGTTTGTGATAGTGTCGGCGCCACAAGATACATATCATGTATTAAGGATTTTAGGCAAATTAATAATACTTTTAAAAAAGGTCTTAAGAATAACATTAGCGTTAGGTTCAGCCAAAAAATAATTTCTCTTGCTTTTACATACCTATTCTATCCTTTTACATCATCTGGATACAAAGAAGATATTCCGTATCGCTAAAAGCTTTGTAAGATCGTTCGGACCTTCTCGAATTTTCCTAATCTCTTTTTTCCTATAATGTTATTAATAAGTTCAAACCCACAATCCTCAAGTACATGATATGGTACTAGCATTTCTAAAATACAATCCTCCTTGCGCACTGATTGATCAAGAATTTTCTTATTACCTGCTGTATTTTAAAAATGATTATTCTTAAACTTTTCTGAAAAATTTATCTCCGCTGACCGTTAACTAGCTATATTCACTATATTATTTCAAAATACTTTATTTTAAAAATTCATAACTTCATTAGAATTAGACCTAGAGATATAAATAAAAACCCACTACCACATATAGACGAAATCTACTTGATTCTTGTTATCAGTATCAGAAGCGATATTTTTTTCTCAAAATTATCTAAGCGCTTGTTCTATGATATATAAGACTTACCCTTGATGACTAGGCAAATGTCTTACACACAAAAATACGACTTAGGTGTGTAATAATGTCCTTAATATTTATAAATAAATAAACGGCAATTCTTCTTATTAACATCATGATGTGAGTAAATTGTAATTGTTCATTCAACTAACCTACAACTTAATAATCAATATTTTTATTTAAATTTAGAAATATTAAAATCACACCGAAAAAAATATTCAGTCATAATTTTGTCAGTACTTTTAACTAACAAAAATATTAAATAAATGTTTTAATAACATATACTATCTAAAGACCAAATAATAAAGAAATTTTGTTTCTGGAAATTGTAACACCACCACCACCTTCGGTACCTAATAAAATACTTTACACTCTCGCTTTGAAATGAAAACAGATTTAGCTAAAGTTTCAGTCTTATCGTACCCATCTACTCAATTACTAACTTTATTAAATTTATGCTGACAGACCGCAAATATTGTCTTGCCAAACATTAGCAAAATTATCAAAGATTGCTAAGAACGAAAATCATTTAATATAGATAGGAACACAAACAAACAGCATTTTCTCGGAAACGGAAATGTGTACTGTATATTTTGCTCCAAAACTCATTAAACATTCATTAAAGATCTCTCCAGAAGTATTCTGTTACCGCCAAAATCATCTGAAAGGGAATATCTTAGTGGCCCATTTTCAGAATTCAACAGATCCTCAATATTTACTCCAACCGAATAAAGCAAGCAGGTGAGTCGACAAAGGTAATCAACTTAATAATTATAAATTGTTTATTTCTTTTAAATTGATCAAAAAATTATTCAGAAAACGTTACATACTAAAATTGTTGAATATCGTATTTTTAGTAGTGCAATCTTTTATGACGAATATATTATTTTTAATAATTGACAACAGATAATTTAAAATTCTTGAAATAAGAAATGATTGAAATACGCAGTGATAAATTTATTCGAACATTGAAATTTTTAAAGAATTTTCATCTAGTATTATAATGGACTGGCCTAATGCTCTATAATAATGTGAGATGATTGTGATTAATATACAAATATTTCATCATTTAACCAAGGACAGTGGTTGGTTAATAAATGTCATGTTTTATGATTAGTGTCGAATTATAAAATAAATATTATGAATGCGAATTAAATTAATGAATTAGAAAGATACAGAAGAAATATATTTATCGAAAAAATATTTGTATTTTTTAATATGTATTAAGAATACTACGGAACTATATTCTGAAATTGCTACTTCGCAATAAAAATGTGTTTTCATTTAAAAATATATACCTATATATTATTAATTTTACGAATTATATTTCGCTATTCTGGCCATTGATAAAATTAATAATTGATAAGATTAAAAGCTTGGTAATAATAGTTCCTTACAATTCAAGTAGAATTATTTTATATTTGAAGAACTAACAAAAGGCACAGTCCCACGTATGATACATGGTACATCCGAAGGGATGACCAGTTACAATAGTCGCGCGGAGTGTGTTTGACAAGGAGTAACATGTACGGCAGTCGATACGACTTTCAAAGCTGGCTTTCTCTTTTATTTGTGTTTGTCAAACGCCCCGGGTGACAGAATAAGAAACGGGTAGGGAATTGCGCTCGGCTCGGTGTCCTCTCCTTTCATACCGCCGAGCGTTTCCCATACCCTCTCTCTGTTCTGTGCTTCTGGTCACGGACGCAGTTGTTACGTGGGATCGAGGGGCGGGCTTCTAAAGCCGAGTCCGTCGATTTCTGACAGAAGTTAAATAATGAAAAAAAAAAGTTTTTATTGTGAAGTTTCAATTGCAGAATATAATATTACGGTATCTTTAAAACAAATTATGTGAATCAATTAGAAAAATCTATATTATTCCCGGATAGGAAAAGTTCCGGGTTCGTAATCAAATATTTTTTCAACTAATACATTGATTGATTAATTTAATTTGTTTTAATTCAAATATATTTTTTGATGTAAGAATGTATTTTTTTTTAATATATATTTATAAAATTGTAGTTTTGAGCTTTAAATAAAATCAATAAATTAATACCATATATATGAAATTTACAGAAAGCAGCACGCCGTAAAATGAATATAATACAATTATTTGAAAATTATTTCTCTAAAGCATATTCACATCACGTGATATTTTGCTGTAAAACAGCACATTTTACAAAAAATATTTTAAAAGAACTAACCTTTGAATGCTGTATAGAAAAATACTTCAACTTTTAATATTTAAAATTGGTATCTATTACTTTAAAAAAATGTGCTCTTATACAAAGGTATTGGTAAAGGATTAATTCATCTATAACGAAAACCTAATCCAAAAACACGTATTTCGTCATTTCAAATATGCCTTCAAAAACCTGCCTATCTTAGATATCTAGGACTGAAGAAAAATGGCTTGTAGTAGGAATCAACGGAGGAGAACTCTCGGTAGGCCAACACTCACCAGCGCTTGTAGAGCGAATTAATGGTGATGATCAGTATTTTTTATAACTTTCAATAATTAACAGCATATGAATGAAAGGTACAAATATGAGCGAATTGCAAACAATACACGGACGGCAAAAGTAAAAATCGAATAAATGGACATAAGTGGAATAATTACAAAGGTAATTTAATATAATTCACTACTTATGCTTTCCTTAAAATATGTATATCTGTTAAATTCGCGATATTGCACGTTCGATAAAAATATATAAATGATATGTGTTCATGTTGGAATGTTATCAATGGAATTATTAATTTACTATTTAAAACTCTGCTGGTTCATGATCAGTAATAAGTAGGTAATTCATATACCAACGTCGAATCATCATAAATTTATATAGTTGCAGTGCGTACATTATTGAATAGCTGAAATAAGCCAGCTTCATTAGTCTTACTTCTGTCCATCTTTTCAATTATTTTAATAGAGATTTATATAATATTATTATTTACTTTTATTATAAATATTTGTCAAGCACATGCTTTGCCGCCGACCACTCGGTCACTAGATGAGTGACTTAGCGTGTTATCACCATCACCATCACACGCGAGTCTCTTGCATATTTTTCCTCTCCCTCCCGAACAAAACTTAGCACGGTTATCAACCATCAACCATCAACGTATGACTCATGATAGATTCATTGCCTCTAGCACAAGCTCCACCTCAATATGCAAAAATATGATAAAAAGTATTTATCGACAGATTGTGCTGTGAGGGCGGGCATTGAAAGGGATAAGGGCGCCATTTCTTATCCCTTCTACCCCTCCGTCTGCCGCTCCCTCCGTCCTTCTATGGATCACGAACGCAGTTGTTCCGCGTGACCGGAGGACAACTGACTATCCCTATGGGATTTTCCAAAAGGAATATAAGATAAATTAAGGACATACATAAAAAACCAATAGAATTTCATTAGGTTGAGTACACCTTGAGTGTATCTTTGGTAAAATACATTGTATAAAAATATTATTAACAAATAAACATAATCATAATGATTAGTAAATGTTAATTAATTATATAAAACATTTTAAATGAGAATAAAATGAAATTTTTTCAAAATGTATATACCAATCTATATAATAAGCATATTTTAGAAAGTTAAGCTAAGTGCATTAAATTGATTACTTTTGAATTAAATTCATTACTTTTGAATTCATATTCTGGCAAATCATTCCAAAACTGGTCAGCATCAAAACATTAAAAAACAGAGTTTAAGTACAAAGTTTATTCTACTTAAAATTTCAAACCACAACGCTTAAAACCTCACATATTCCACATTCTCCCAGGTTGAGCGGTTAAGCTGTAAATTATCATAATAGTTTCCCCTGGAGTATTGACAATGATATTTTATATATTATTCATTGTATTGTCATGTATTAATCACCACAGGACCATGAAATTAATAAAGCGTACGTTATCTAGCATTGTGATCGTTCGTGCAGCACGCGTATAGCCGTAAATATATTAATTACCTTTTCACATTGAAATTGATATGATTCACTAGAATTTATATTATTTTTTAATTATTTGGTATTAAAATTATTTGGTAACTTTGAGTTGTAGAGTTCTGTTCAATATTTTTGTTGGATTAAATTGAAGTTATAATAAAATAGGTTCTAATTATTTTATAATATTGAAACATTTGGCTTTTGGTAGTTGTCTAATTCCGATTTTATTTCCAATGACATTCGGAGAAAATTTATTTTCGAGGCTCACTATATAAAAAAAATTGTAACCGTAAAAACAAAATGGATTATTAATAATAATATTAAAAATAAATAGTGAAAATAAAACATCAGCTGTCTTTATACAGTTCGAAAAATGTTTCCCAAAAATATTTATTACCTCAAAACTGACTGAAGATGACTTAAAAGTTGTCAAGATTTGATGAAATAAATAAGTCAACATATGCACTGTATCATAACCAAGTCTATGCAGCCTAGATATCGAGGAGTAAATATGCACTGTATCATAACCAAGTCCATGCAGCCTAGGTATCGAGGAGTAAATATATTTTTTAATCTTGATATTGTTATAATAAAATATATATTTGATTTGCAAAACTTTCAACAAAATGTCATTTTTTATCTAGTAATTGTGCGTATGGAATGTGAGATTTTATATTAAAACTTATTTTTAGATATTCTCTTATGATTAAATTTAAATTAGTTGCTCAGATGGCGCTCCATGCAAAATACCGTATGAAACAAATGACGCAGTATACTCAGCACTAATTATGTACTGTCATTTAACTGAGAGATTAGAATTTAATATAAATACACGTACTCTAATAATTTATTAAAAATTTATAAGTAACACATAAATTTCTTGATTAATAAAAATGGCTATTTAGGTATTTACTAAAAAAACTATAAATAAATATTCACGAAAGATATAAAGAACTTTGTTCAATAATTTGATGAATTTCCCCATTTTCTCGGTAAATCTGCCATTTTTTTAGTGATTCTCGCGTGACTGTGTCTGCGATCAGCCCATTGAGTATTCACAGAATGCCTTCACACGCCCCTAGGGATAAACTTAAAATACGTCTTTCTGCGAATCAGTGCGCTTCTCCTGGCAATGTGACCCCATCGAATATTTCATCGCAGACGATATCTTAATTACGAGTTTAATATTCAACCGAATTGTGGGCAGGGACCATATGTCTTGCCGATAGCGAATAATGGTTTGCTACTTTTGAATTGGTCTTTGAATATGACTGAGACACTTTGGTCGAGTTGTTCAAGTACTACCCTAATCGACATGATACACAGCAACATGAATATAAAGGATGTCTTAACAAAAGGTGTAACTTTAAAATTTCAATAAAATACATTTTTTCTTCGAAATATAACAATATTTTTAAATATGAATTAAATATATTAATTAGAAAGATATACATATAAAATCAATTTAATCGAAAGATATTATTGTTGCGCCACCGGGATTCGAACCTGGATCTCTTTCCTAACCGGGGAAGGTGCATTATCCAACTATGCTACAGCGACAATATTTTAGCGACAATTTTCGAACCTATATGTTACCTTTTTGATATTAATACATTTAATCTTTCCATTATTTGACAGAGCCATCTACCTTATTTTTACAGAATCTCAAATACCTTTGAGTAAACTGATAGCAGATGCCAGAATTATCAATTCATTTTTATTAAATTTTGGACACATTGATAAAGTTATAACAATATTTTTATTTAAACAGATGTAAAAAATAAGTGTAAGCACTGATATTTAACGTGAAATACAAAATTTGGCAATATCACGTTTGAACTATTTCGATAAAATTAGATAATTTCACTCAATGAGAACATTTTTCGATCAAGTTTTCGTATAACTTTCGCCAATAATGTGACAAATCTCATTTTCAAGTTATTCATGGATTATTGAAATAGGCTTTTTTTCCCAGAGAAAAAATCCAATAGCGTGATATCACACCATCTCGGTGGGCAGTATTGGTTGACAAAAGGAGAGCTCGGAAACTTTAGTTGCAATAACTGCATTATGTCTGTCGCTACATGGCAGATGCGTCGTCTTGCTAAAACCACATTTTAATTCCCAATTCATCCCATGAGTGCTATAAAGTCGCAAAATACGTAACCTTGACAGTTAACGCATCTCCAGCGTACGGAGGTAGCTGTTGGAATACATAATCGCACCTTTCACTCGCTGAAACTGAGACTGAAACTAAACCGGTAAGCCAGAATTCTTAGATTAAAATCACATTTGCGGTACCAGATGAACGATTATGTATGCAAAATATTCACGCAGTTTGCAAAGTGTTGTTGAGGTATTTTACTCATTTTTGTAATGCATTTTCACAATAATCACGTGGTGTGCGTTCATGTAGCATTTTATAACAAAAGTGTCCATTCTTCGCAATAGCAGTTGTAATAATTCAAAATGACATCTCCCATTGGGACACCGTTACAAGGTATTTATTAAGGGTACACAAAACCTTTGAAATTTTTTTAAAAATTACAACTGGAAAAAATGTACTACAGGGTGGGTACATTTAACAAATACCATGATGCTTATTTTCTAAATCAATTAACAATCCATAATAATATTGTGCTTTCCCATCTTTTATCTATGACTTACCGGACTGCATTGGACTCGGACTGTAGTATTATTGCGTGTATATTGTCTTTATTACGAGTAAAAAAAAATATACATTAGGTGAAATCGTACGAATTTTGACGACTGGTAAATATATTGATCCGTTGTCATCTTTTTTTCTTATTTATGCTGTCTTCTCTCTTATCTATAGTCAGATGTTACATGATATATCTTTTAAAAACTGCTGTGAATAATTATTGGTTATGATAACATAATTTTTGGTTATATTTGTCAAAATATGCGCGAGAATAATTCATTATAACCTAAATTTTTAATGTGTTCTAGGTTGAGTGAGAAAACCATTCTTCCAATTTCGTATTTACTTAAATGCACATCATACTGATGAAATAGCATTTTTGTGTTTAATATTTTCTATCCGCGATTCTTTCATCATCATCTACAAAGATGTCATTTTTTTAAATTTTGATAGCAATCTAGGAATAATTTTAATTACATCGAGATTTTATTTACGTGTAGTTTATTTTGGGGAAAGCTTTATAAAAAAACCGTTTCATTTAGTTGCCAGTAGATTTTAAAGAAATAAACGTTACTGTGTTTTCAACTTGATTAATGGCACAAATTGGATTGCCTATTTAAAAGCAGAAGAAGAAACGTTACTGTGGTGCATTTGCGTCCTGTAATGTAAATGCATAATAAATGTAATTATATATATACTATATGGTAGTAATAATAATTACACAAAATTAATTGATCGTAAAAATTGTATAAACATGGCCATATAATATCTACTTAATACTATAATAATCGTATTTATAAATTAAGAATATTTACTGTAAAAAATTTGTCAACGTTAATAAACTCTAAGCCTTAAAATTTTTTATTTTAAATATCCTATGAAATCATTTTTAAATTTCTAATTACCCTTCATCGTGATTTTATTTAGGTACTTTTCTAAAAATAGTGTATTTTTTCATTGTGTATTTTTTGAGTATAACAATGTATAATTGAGTATAATTTGAATGCATATATTTTCAACCCATATTTGAAATGTGAAATATTAAGTAAACTCTATTAATATAAATTAATTTTAATGAAATAAAACCGTTATTCAATTAATAATGATTTCCATTCGACGCGTTTGGGAGTTTTTCGACAATAATTGTTTCATTTATGATATTAATATGTTAATAAAGTGTAAAATGTTACTTTAAATAATAATAATTCAATAATTTCAAATGAGATTAAAAAATGAAGTATTGAAATAATATTAGAATACACACAACAAAATTACTAAATCTGGTCTATTTTTATGGTAGGTACTCCGCACGTGCAACCGAAGCCTTACGTATTATTATCCTTATGTTGCCCGCAGGCCCCTTCCTGGAGTATATCACTTTCCTCCAGATCCTTTCTTCTATCTCTCTTCCCATCTTATCGCTAATGTGTTATTGTGGAGAGGATAATTCTGTTTGCATACTGAACACCAGTTTACTTATCTCCGATCAGGAGATAGGAGGTTCTGCGCTACGTGGTGTGGTTCCGTGCCAACCGAATAGAACCTTCGTAACAATCATTATCGAAACGTGGTAGATTTTGCTATCTCAGGAATACAGACAAAAAGTGTATATAAGTAATAGTTGCTTATTTTACCTGTGAAAATTTAAATGCAAGAGGCTTGAAATATTTTGCGTCGTTGATTCTTCAAGCCTCGCCTCAGAATCGTGGAAATGAAACCGGAGGCTTCCGATAATCAAGCATTAAAACAAATATTATATTAGAACAAAGTAAGTTTTACAACTGTTATGGAATAGTGGCAAATATTTTTATGTTATTATTTTCTCTCAATATTGTCTGGCATATACCTACATAAGTTAGGTCTGTCAAAATGGAAATCTTCTGAACGGAATTCGCTTCACAATTAAAATAAACATTTGAAACAATATGTACCTTTTCTCATTATTTTATAATGCAAACATACGTGTTTATCAAGTTCATTATTATTAATGGCAAACCCTTTGGAAACATTCAACTCGAAGTCGTAGCTTCACCGTAGATAAAGAGATTTTTTTTTTTAAATATCGAAATAATATATATGTTCATGTTATCATTAAAATGTTTAATTCACATTTGAAACAATATGTACCTTTTCTCATTATTTTATAATGCAAACATACGTGTTTATCAAGTTCATTATTATTAATGGCAAACCCTTTGGAAACATTCAACTCGAAGGCGTAACTTCACCGTAGATAAAGAGATTTTTTTTTTTAAATATCGAAATAATATATATGTTCATGTTATAATTAAAATGTTTAATTCACATTTCATATTGAATTATTAAATTACTATGTTTTTCATGATTGGTCCTATTTTTCACAGAAACATATATGACAAAACCTATTCAATTCACGTTTGGTATATTAAATGCAATATTATCAGATCATGAATGTAGATAATACCGTCCATAATTCAATACTGAGTACCTACCTATAATATTTTAGTTTAGTTGCTAGTCTGGCGTACAGTTTATAATTGTTGCATGAATGAAATAATTATCTTTTGCGTTTTAGATCTATTTGAATATTATTTCTACGTATTTACAAGAAATTAAATAAATTATTTTGTGATATCGACTTTCATCAATCAATGAATCTCGTTTCATTGAATTAATCTAATTAATTAAGTTATCGCGAACACTGTAATACGGATCATGATTTTGGCAGCTAGTCCACGTTTCTAGAAGTTGGTTCTCCAAATAACTATATGATAACTGTGCTATAGCTTTACAATATTTATATATTAAATTACAATACATATACGAAAATCTGAAATATAAAAAAAATAGTACTTTGTATATATTGATGTTCTACCAATGTGTTTCTACTTAACATAATATACAAATGGCATATTTCACGTCTGTGATGTTTGAAATACATTCTTATTTCAAACTAGAGAACTACCTGTTATCTAGGTGAACGTATTACTATTAGACTAACAAGCACTTTTTAGATAATGTGAATCAAATTTGTTATCAAGAATAATAAATTAAATTTTCTAAATATAATATACATCTACGATGATTTAAATTATTAAAATGTAAACAATTATTAATTAATGAACGTTTTCGTATATGTAACTCTGAAATAAATCTTGAGCATCGAAATGTTGGCTCCACAAGGGTCCTCAATCGGACTCCGCAATACTTAGATATTCACATAAAAACCGTTCCCGGGAAGGTTTCCGGGAACATCAAACCGAACCGGGAAAGGGTCCTTATAGGCAATTATTCCGTCTGAATGAGTTCGTAGCATTTCTAATTAGAGGCCTGTGGGTAAACATGGGCCCGCTACCGGCGGCTGGTGCTCGGGCTCCGCGCTCGGGCTCCGCGCTCGGGGGCCGTGCTCAGAGTATGTGCTCATAGCGCCGATGACTCCGGATAAACCTTTTTGAAACTTTGATAATAGTTTGATTCGTAAATATTCCACGCATTATTATTATTAAGGATTTTTAGTCTACAATAGTCAAAAATATAATACATTCCGCGCGTGAACCATGCTTTATATTGTATTATTAGGTTGAATAATTTCTCGTTTTCAAACAATGAATAGCACTTTTGCGATGAAAAAAAGAACTAGCTACTAGACCTAATAAGATAGTACAACATTTATTTATGCAGACTATACCAATGTATATAAATAAGATGACCCCTGCAACAATACTGTAAATCGGTTTTGAGCAGATCTGAGTTATGAAAGCCACAACGTTGTATATCTTCTTGGGCATCGAATGATATATTAAACAACCATGTAAAATAAATATTTTGTTATGTTGGCCTACTTGCAACACTGTATATATCTTGAATGATATACAGTGTTGTACGGCCGACGCTCCGTTTAACGACTTTCTTCAATTAGGTCAAAATCATCAAATTGAATAAAATTCAACCCTAAAATGGAAAAGAAGTTTGACTAAAAAGTAGAAAGCCATATCAAACTCGATTTGGAAGAGAACAATAATGAAAATTACCGTCAAGAAATGTATGTGTTAAAACAATGTAGGTACCTATATCGAACAATCAGAATTTTGTTTGAATTAATTTGTTTTAAATGAAGAGAACTTGCAATCCTGGTGGATGGTGGATGGTGAATGGTGCTATTTTACAAGATAATAGAGAAATGGGTCTGTAAATAGGCTGTGATGCATTTCTAATATTAGTTAGCCGTATTTAAATCCTACAGAAGAAAATTAAAAATGGCACCGTTATTCCAAAAAATTTGCGTCGAGGACACAATAGAAAGACCAACTTAGAGTTAACATTACTTATACGTATACACATTAACACTTTCTGAAGCAATTGCGCCATTAATGCCAGGTAAAGCCAGAAGAAACGAAAAAATTCACAGCTTTCACAATATATGTTTAATACTATCATAAGGGGACTCTAGTTCCCATCACACATCTTGTATTCTACTTGAATTAAAGAAAAAGGGATTTAATGGCTTAACACGTTTCGTTTTATGAAAGATTGCAACCCCCGCTCCGCATACTTCTATTCTCAGCTGCTTGAGAATGAGTCTAAAGTCTGGAAAAATTAAATAATGTATTTTATGATAATGTTCTGAACATCTTTCTGTAATTTTTTTCTCTTAAAATGTTTATCTCAGTAAAGTTTATTTTTTTCAAGGTATAAAATGACATACAAGGTTTTGACTACTGTGAAGATATTGTGTTGTTGCAGGAAACTTTATTTTGTTGTATTTAGACTACTAAAAATAAAGTAATAAAAATACAACGTCTATTATTTAAGTATTTTTTTAATATATGTAATTTAAATATGACTAACAATATCTCTTTAAAGTGTGTAACATCATTTTTTTTCAAAATGTGTCTCATATATTTTTATAAAATACAAATGTATGTATGTAATATTATAGAATATGTACCCTGAATAATTTTGCTAGCACTATCTATTTTATTTAATTCAGTTAATAAGAGTAGTCTTACGAATATACCATTATTTGATCATAAGCAATTTATTAGCATTTCTACACAGCATAATTCATTTAAATCAAACCGCCAGCATCGCCGCTCTTATCCGACAAACGATACGAGCGACACCTGGATTCAGGACGCAGGCTGCAGCAGGGAGTAGCCGAAGACCGCCGACTTTACTCTTCATCTTCACGCTCTACTATCCCCTGTATTCCTCCTTCTCTACATGTGATCAAATAAACATCTCTACACTGACTGCGTCATTCACACCACCAGAAATTACCCACACAAAAGCCTAATTTTAACCATTTCCCCGTTGATCTCTAATGCATTGACGTGCTAAAAAAATCTCAATTCCATTTAAAAATTAATTTAGCTTTCACTGTAAATTATGTCAATCTGCACATTAAGCTTTTTCTCGGTCATCTCAAAAGTAATAAAAATCCACAGACAATTAATAACCACGACTAGTTAATAAAGAGTACATAAATTATTTATTACTATATTTTTAACCAATGCAACGTTTGCAATAAATAATAAAAAAATACGAGTATGGTGATGAAGAGATTTATTATTACGCCTCTCTTACAGTGCTCTTATCCTAAAGGAGGAATGCTCTAATTAGATCAGAAATGGGCAAACTGAAGAAAATTTAACAACATATAAAGGTGAAGATTGTTAATACACTAGTTTTTTTCCAACTTTCTATGCGGGTATAATACATAAACACAAAGAAAAGCGCAATAGAGATATAGATACATAGTATAATAGTGCAAGAGTGCAATGATGGTACAAGGTAGAGTTTCCCACGAAAGATCACCGACTAGATATAGATGAATAGATCAGGTACAGTTTGCAACCAATGGCTCACCTCAGGAAGCTGCAGATTGGGTCAGATCATGACGACCATGACTGCTCTGCCATGGTCATAAAAATGGAAAAGAAGAACATTGATCTTAATTAATTTGAAAGGTTTTTAGTAGTTTAAATAATTTAGTTTTCAATATTAAATTTGTTTACCGTCTCTGCAGAAAAATAAATGAAAAAATATGCGCACCCTAACCTAATACAGCCCTCGCTCCGCTGTCCCTGACCTGAAATGATCAATGGTCCAGAAATCGTCCTCACTTCATCGCATTTCGAGTGGCACAGGTAGGTACTATCGGTTGAAATTTAAAACTCATCCATCCAGCATAGTCCAATAGCATTTCACTGAATACATCCACACCGAATAGTAAAATATTTATTATACACAGAGTTTTTTCAATAATCCAATAATTATTAAAAATCAATCTTTTTTTTGTGATGCGTTTTTTAGCAAAATAATGTTTTGTTAATAATGTAGTGACCAATCATGATGCCATAACGATAGAAAAATTGATATTTGATAGATGACAATTTGCTTCGTATTATTAGAATAGATACATAACATAGACGTGCAGATCTATTTCCTCTTAGTCTATTTGTATAACAGTTTTCAGAATAGCCTAGATTATCCGGGGTAATAATGAATTCCAATCAAAAGTAGAATAAACACTTTTTATAAAATGCATGGAACATCATTGAGCCCAGCTTCAACTACCTAAGGTGGCGTTACAAAATATTATTACTTTTTGTCTGGATATTTTTGTCGAACTCTAAAACTGTTTTTTTTATGATGGTTTATTATAGATAACAAATTAGTATTCAATATTTTTTCATATTTTTTTGTTTTTTTTAAACTTCAATTTGCTATAAAATAGTGATTAAACACACTATCGGAACAGCATCAAATCACTACTGTGTGACGTCAGCTCTCCGCTAAGTCACCACTGAGTTGATCAACAACGTTTAGCTTCAGCAATTTCTGCATTAGCATTCCGTCGCATAAATATTACTCGTTTAATCATTGCAATTGTTATTCAATAATCTCATAGTTTTCACATAAGTACCGATGGTTTCATTCATATTTGGCTCACGCCACAGTCATAAATCCCTACCTCTTTCTATCGAGTAAACTAAGATGAACACCGATACACACGAACACCAATGATAAGCCAACATGGGACGGATTATGATTTAAATTCTTAATCCTTGTGATTAAATCATCAAACACACACATACGTCATACACGATAACCACCAAACTTGCTTGATACATAATCGTGACATTATAACATAAAATGGTAACGTAATTTTAACGGAGTGTAATTTTTATCCATATCACCCTGGTGCAAGATTGATAGCTTTGCTATGTTTAATGACATGTTAAAAATAGGTGGATTTTCAATAAAGGGCAGTGAGGTATTGATGTACCATCGGTCTCAAAAATAAAGCGACTTTATACAGATTTAATGATAAATTTATATCATTCAATAACAGTTGATATAGAATGAAAATAGATTAGTATGGAAGTCCACACAATTTAAATGGCACGACAGTCGACTCTGGTGAATTCACCGCCCAATTAAATAACCAATAATACATACACAAAAATACTTTATCGAGTACGTTCCACTGATCAGTCAATCACACTGATCACAATGAAATTTAACTCCGACTCTCGACGAATTTCACAAAACTAACAGAACTGGTCGAGCTGCCAGACGAAAGGGTACTGAATTAGGAGTGGGCTAAGTGTGGAAACAAACAAAAACCGGTGACAATATTACTACATTTTAAACAATAATAATTTTGTTTCAATCGCATGGAATATATATGAATTAAGTGCGTTCACCAATCAAAAAAATAATTGCGAACACTGAACAATATTTTTAGTCGACATTTAGTAGAAATAATATTCCAGAGAGTCGTATTAATTTTAATTCAATTCATAATTATTGCCAGTATTTAATAATAGTAGACAATCCAAAGAATGTTGAAATCATAGCATCCTCTCTGGTGATAAAATGCTTCATTATTGAATACCTTTAGTCCACTGCACCGCATTAGAAATTCAATGGAACATAGTTCCCGCACAGGGGTATTTATCTTCCAATTAAACTATTCAGGATCCTCGACCCACATCTTAAGACGATTTTCGAATGCAAATAGGTCCTTAAGCTCCTCTCCGCTGCAAATCTTCCGCAATCTCAACTCCATTAATCCCACCGCGGAAGATGTACGGCGCTCTGCGTATTGATACATCGCTTCACGAGACCTCCAAGTGCAAATTTCACGCTCAATTGACACTCCAGCTCCGATCTACATATTAAATCAGTAACAGAGATTACACCTATCGAGTAGTTGTAAACAGAGTATATCATTTTTAATTAATCGTGAAAGTAAAATATTTATTTTATTTGCAATAAAATATCTACATACATTGAAATGAAGCTACGATAAGCACCCACGATAGAACTTAAATGTTTCTTTAAATAAATAAAATTTAGTAGGTACTACACACAGTAATATTTCAGGTGCTGTCCCTCTCATCAACAGGTGTAAATGATAGTTATAATAATCGAGTCAAAATATGTCTGATCTGTGTGCTCGGTACAAAGATAGCTTAATTTAAATAATTTAAAAATCAAAATATATGTCGTTACGAAAAACAAAATTTCACCAAGATTTGAACTCGGTACCTTTTCAGAGTCAGGAGAATCCACGCGATATTGCTTTAGCGAACATTATTTATTTAATTTTGAAAAAACTGTTAATTAATTTAAAAAATAGCACAATTTAAAAATATAATCAAATAGTATATTTTAAACGTTTTAAAACAAGATCAAAGCGCCTGTTCTCTTAAAAGAAGATAACTTGATGTTGTATTATATTCTGAACCCCTCGTGAATGAATGAATACTTGTAGATAATGATGGAAAAACTCGACCCTTCGATCTTAAGAACATATTTGTGAGACCAAAAGATAAAAAATTAAATAAAATAGTGCGAAGGGGGGAATTTTATGGAAAAATATGATCAAATCGAAGAACTTCACCGCAGGTACTTCTTACAGTTTAATTTTTGTAAATGAATCATTCCATGCGTATTAACCTTTCCCTTACATGTGCTAAAAAATCAGTGTACATGTAGACTTTTGCAATTTTTAAGTCGGATAAATTTGAATATTTCACATTTATTACTTATATTAATAATTAAAATTATACTTGATGTATATATAAGTGAATATATTTATCAATTATTGTGTAAAAGTGCTAAAAATGAAAAAAAAAATGTATCATCAGGAACGACACGTCCAACTCGGCCAACGCACGCTCTACCACTGTCGATCATCGTGACGATCGGCATCCGGCACGTCGCGCCCCGCGCACTGCTCCTTCTACACTACTTCACACGTACACATACACGTATTGACAAATTCACGTCACGATTTTCGAGAAAACATTTTTCATTGTTGAGTATGGTAAATAATTATACATTGTAATTATTTTATCCAATACATAAATATATTACGGAAGAATACTTAAAATATGAATTCTGTATGTATGTCAACTCAGTTTACATCATCGGAGAGGAAAGTTTAAAGTAAATACATATATGAGTACATTTGTTTTATGAATCAGTATCCCATATAATTTTATTTTTTAATTTAGTCTACAAAATTACATATTTTCTTTAAATAAATACCAACCATGATTTATAATAGAATAAAATATATAATATTTATATTATACATAAAATAAACATTAAAGAATATAGCAAATATAATGATAATTAGCAGAAAACAATCCACTTCACCGATTGCTCTTACTAGGTAGTAGCCGCTACACAACATTATTGTATGTAAAATAAATACAGACAATACTACCTACATCATATTTGTAGCACAATATGATATAGGTACTAATTTGTACTAGTGCAATTAATATAAATTATGGGAACTATTATATTCTATTAATAAGTTTATGATAGGTAGTTTATGATATGTATATTACTATCGAAATTAGTAAGCCTCTTACCCGATAATTAAAGGTCAATAATGAGAAAACTTAATCGGAATATTACAAAAGCACATAAAGTTAGAAGTGATCAGGCATCTGCAACTCGGCCCCTTCGTACAATTTCCCAGCTTAAATAGACTGGAAGCACTGCAGTGGATTAAGCAAAACAATGACGGGCGTATTTCAATGGAATTCTCTGATTTTCTGCTTAAACTCCTACGATTCCATGATCTAGAAAATAGGCAGCGCCCGCAGTCTCAGCACCATAGTTTCATATTAGCTATAGTACAGTAGCATAGTTAAATTCCTGATTTAGAGGCATTTCTACCATTTTGTCGGAGTCCCTGCACGCCATCTAGAATTAGACTAATCCTCGGAAGATTTAGCAAGCCAGAAGATACTGAGAGCGAGGTGTACTGTAATCCCTGATCAATAGCTTGACTTCTCCGTGTTCAAGTGATATTGACATTTATATTCTATGTTTAAAATATCATTTTAATTTTAATCATCAGTTACATCAGTTAATTATTCCTCAATTAAAACTTATGCTCGGATAGTGTAATTATTACGATTAATAAATCATTTTAATGTTTTTTTCTTTACTAAATGTTATTACAAAAAATTTTGGTGATTAAAAAAATTATAAAATTTATTCTAATAAAAATATACAAAGCGCACCGAGGTTCAATCATTTAATCGTATAAGGCATTTATTATATAATAAGGGTTGTCAATATCAAGACATTTTTCATATTATAATTATTAAAAAAAAATTATTTAGACACATATAAGCATTGTACAGTTAAAAAAAAAACAGTTTGTTACATATATTTTACACAGGTTTTAAAATGCATTGCCCGACTAGGCAAACCTGTTTTAGGGCAAATTGGCAAACAAATTACATTTCACAAAACCAAATAACTCATTGATGGTAAAACACAATCAAATAAAAAACGAAACATCCATGGTAAGTTAACGTGAAAATGAAAAATAAAATGAGAGAAATAAAAACCAATATGTGAAATAATGCATGCACATAGAAGGTAAAGAAAAATATTCAAGATCAAAGCAATAATGCAGTCAGTACAACACAAAATGCGATTATAAGAATTATTTCATAATATAAAACAGTTTGTTCTCAGTATCTGCTCTACCTAATTTCAACAAACAATTTGTAACATCCCTTTTAAAAACCTTAATGTTACTTAAAGTTATAATATAATTTCCAACTTGATTGTATATTTTGGAAGCTTGAAAGGAGAATAATCCTTGACCAAAAATAGTTTCCATTCGATTTTAAGATTATTTGCTCTTGTGGGATAATACCTTTCAGTCCTCACAGATGGATCACTTATTTTCCTATGAAAGTTAGTTAGTATATTCAGCATATTGTCCAAAATCTGAAATTCCTTAAAAAGTGTCTCTGAATGGTATGAAAAGTCACGGCGGTGTATTACTCTGAGTTTAGCATTTTGAGCACTGCTTACTTGATATATTATATGTACACCTGATGCAACCCCCCAACTATTAATACCATAGCTCATGATGGATTGGCACAATGCATAGTATACAGTTTTAATCTTCTTTTTATTAAGAATATTTCTAAGTATTTTAAATATATAAATTATATTAGAAATCTTTTATCTAATACATCTAAATAAACATCCCATCTCGTGTGTGTATCAATAACTATTCCCAAATACTTTATTAATTTACAACTTGCTATACTAGGACAATTACAATCATTTATATATTTACAAGCACTTAAGTGTAATTTAATATTATTTAAATTGTTGGGTTGATGGAGAAAGGTACAAATTTTGTTTTTGCTGCATTAATATGTTTTTATCCAACCAACTATTGATAGTTTGTAGGTTTTTTTCAGCAATATAATATAATAACATGTTAACATGTTGTTCCCTTGAATAATAATACAGTGTCATCAGCAAAAGTTATGATTTTTCCCTCAATTTTCAAATCACATAGATCATTGATGTTTACAATTAGGTTTAGCATATCTACCTCATGGAATTTAAACATTTAAACGAAACACAAATTGTGTTAATAATTATTATAGTTTATTTCTGTAAAATTGATTGACGTGGACACTGCCTCCATAATTTTATTTGTTTTGAAATATTTGTAAACAATAAAAGTGAACTACAAAAACTTCTATATACTCGTATAAACAAAAATAAAAGAATTTGTCCGCCCTCTTGATTTATTTTGCTCTTTTCGAATATGTCTTCAGTGATAGCACGTAAAGTCATCCATTCCGCTTTTTAATTGTTCGTAAGTTAGCAAACTTCACCAAGAAGGCAGACATATTATTTTTTCAAACAGTTGAACAATTACAGTCTATGCATGTTTTTTACCTATTCATCTTTATATATAAAATTAAATATTTTGCCTGTCTATTAACTAGCTTTCATAGAAAAATAAGCGCTCCATCTGTGAGGACTGGAAGATATTATCCCACAAGAGCAAACAAGCTTAAAATAGTTCCAAGAATGAAAACAAGTTTTGGGCAAAGATTATTTAACTTTCAAGATCCCAGAATATATAATGAAATTGAAAATAAAATTAGAAATTTAACTGATATTAAGACTTTTAAAAAGGATATTTCAAATTGGTTGTTGCAATTAGGAAGAGCAGATACAGAGAGTAAACTCTTTTATATAATGAAATAATTTGTACTACTTTTGTGCGTTTTGGTCTTGTATATTTACATCAACCTTATATCTGCTTACATTATTGGTATAATTATTTTTTTTTTTTTGTTTTTTCACTTCTCTTTTTTATTTACTTTTTTATATTTTATATATATACTTTTTTTTTTCTCCTTAAATATTTTCACATTATATGCTATGTATGTATTCGATCTTACTGTGTTTTGCCTTCGATGAGTTTTCACCACTTCACCACTTCATTACTTATTTAAATTATAACTGTATCTGAACAGGCAACGGGCAACCCCGGCCACAAATCACTAGAATATTAAAACATTAGTTAACATTATGAAAATATTATCTAATATACATATATAGTTGTTACATTGTTCGAATCATTGAAAGGCGCATCGATAAAGCATTCCATCGGTAGTCAATGTCGGTGGATTAAATGAACTATGCAGTAATTCTGAAAAATGTTTATATATCTAGATTAAAGTCGGGATTACTGAAGCTTTGCCTTAACACACCACCTCCAGTTCAACCCGTCGTTCTAACTTCAAGGAGCACTTTGTGAGGTTAATCTCCGTTAATTCCCTTCCCGAGTCAAACGATTTGTAAAATTGAATATAAACTTAGCTTAGAATACTAATATTCTCAGTTCTGTTTATTCGTTTATTACGATAATTTCATTATTATTATTGTTCAACATTTAAAAAAACATTTTGTTAAAAATACAAAATTATGTTTTTCCAACTGTATTTTAATATGACGCTTGTTGACTAAAGCAATAAAGAGTCACAGAGTCACCTATCGTTATTACAAAGTTCTGCTTTTTTTGCTTTTATCAATAGTTACTTTATCTATGGAATAATTCAGATTCACGAGATGTAATCAGACAGTGAAATGTATTATCAATTTGATCCATCGAATAACGGTAATCGGAAATCACCAGGATAGGCAAGACTAGCGGTGCACAATGGAGTACACTGATGTATGGAAGTCAAGCCTGAAGCTGGCAGAAGAAGAACGAAAGTAGACTGAATGCAATGGATCGCTTAGGCGTATATGCGGGGTAGATCAATTTATTACAGAGTAAACAATGAAGAAATAAGGAAAGAGTGTAAAGCTGATCTTAGTATAGTGAGTAAGATTAAGAAAGGATCACTTAGGTGGTTTGATAATATAGAACGGTTGAATGAGGAGAGAAAATAGTAATAAATATATATGACGCAAATGTTGACGGCACCATAAATAAAAGACGTCCGCGAAAGACTTGGCACGACCAGGTAAACCAGATACTAGAGGATGGTCCTATTAAAAGCTTTAATAATTGGCGAACTTGTATGAGAAGATGTATGAATGTGGATGAGGTGATAATTGTGTGTCAGGACGGAAGAGTGTGGCGCTCTATTATATCTGCCTACTCCCGCGGAAAAACGGAGTGATGGTAAATTAGTTAGTAACTTACGGGAGGTATCAAAGAACCCGCGAAACCGTAATACAATACGGGAATACGGGCATATGAAGAGGAATGATTCATGAAGAAAACATCATCAGCATCTTTATATACACACTATATGCAACACCATATATGTTGTATTTTAGACCTATTTTTTTTCCGTTGTTTCACATAACCTACTCTATTTTTGATGTGAGAATTAGAAAACATTTTATTTGTCCATATTAATATATTTTTGTGCATATTTATTTGAAACTTCTAGTATTGATCAAAAAAGTCAATAGAAATTCATGAGTTAGAATGTCTATAGAAATCTACCAAAAGTATAAATATCAGCAGGTTTTGGCGTGATTAATTAATTTCGGTTTTAAATTACTTAATTTTAAACGTCATGACGTAAAATAGAAATCGATCACATAAAAGAGAGAAATTGTCAAAAGTAGTATACACCTGTAGAACTTCACATAATTATCTGCGTCTCAGTTCAAGATACATCCCTAAGATGTGTTTAGGTTGCATTTTAAGGAACAAACTAATGAAAATGTATTAAACACGAGAAGTTCGGAGCAAATTAACTCCCATAAAAACACCGTAACATCGGTTGGATAATGTGACGGTACAAAATTTGCATAATGAGAATTTAAATGAAGTGTACGATTATGGCTTTGAAATTTATACAAAATATATTGCAAATATGCCCTTAACGCAAAATATTGAGCAGTAAATTTAATAAAAAGTCCATTATAGTAATTATGATCATTTTGTATTTTTTCCATTTACAAATTAAACATTCTACTTCGATAACAATGTGCAAATGTAATTAATAGTGGTCCATTAGTTTTATCTTAATGGTGTTTTTCCATTTTCATGAAATGTTTATATTGTACTAAGTGCTTACATAGGTAGGTATATTTGTTTATCATTATTTGTAAAATTTTAATATTTTTAACAATATTAATGGTAACAAATTTTATGTTTTATGAGAGGGGGTACAGTGTTAATAGTATTTAACGTTATTCGACAACTTAAAATCTCTATTTTGTTTAAATATATTAAATTAAATTTAGAATAACAATAAAACAAATTGTGCTATCTATTAACAAGATAATTACAATACCGCTCATGACAAGAATTTCACGCATTTAAAAACAACTTATATATATTTTTAATTTATTGATATTACACGCCACAATGGTGACATTATCACGGAGACGCCAGGGTGCTACTTAATTTCTTGTGTAATGAAATCGTTTTTATAGATGGCAATTTGAATGTGTACAATGAATCGTTAATTTGTCCCGCCCTCGTTCTGTGTGCCGTCCTAGGGCTGCCCTGAAGGGCCATCCGTAAGGGCTGTCCTGAGGGCGCAGCGAGAGCGCCTGATGTGTAGAGATTCCACAGCGAGACATTGCTTAATGGCAAGTAAAATTATAAAAGCATGGCTCCGTGATCAAATTCCGGTCGTGCCGAGATCCGATATTGGCGGTGAAGATCACCGGGAGGGTGGTTGTGTTATTAACGCCGCCGGGTATCTGGAGTTGGGGAGAGCTATACGGGAAAATGTCGGTTCACATTAATTAAATACCATCATTTTAATAACAAAGCTGCAAATAATTATGCAGTGTTTACTTTTTCATTGATCTTTTTTCTATGCGCAAAATTTCGGAATTAGCTTTTCATTTTTTGTGCATTATTTGAACAAGATGAACAAATTTCTGAAATTGAAAAATTCTAATTTGAATTTAAATACACTTATTATATTAATTAAATATATTATTAAGGAGACTACATTCTTATTGTGAAGTATTTATTCAGAATATATGTCTGTGATATTTAAAATACTAATTAGAAAGATACATATAAAATCAATTTTATCGTAAAATATTATTTTCGCTACCGGGATTCGAACTTGAATCTATTTTAAATCCGGGGAAGGTGCACTATTCAACTATGCTACAATATACAGTACTCTTGACGACAAATTTTCGAACCCATATGTTACACTTTTCAAATGAATAGATCTATCGTTCCATTATTTGAAAACCGTCTACTTTGTTTTTACGTAATCTCAAATATCGTCAAAAATACTACCTGCTGTAGCATAGTTGGATAATGCACCATACAAGATCCAGGTTCGAATCCCGATAGCAATAAAAATATTTTTCGTTAAAATTAATTTTATATGTATATTTTTTAAATTAATATATTTAATAAGTAATTAAATATTTAAATTTATTTATTTTCTGAAAAAGTACTAGAATATAATTCGTATAAAAGTAATTTTAAATGAAATTATTTTTTTAATGGATTGTTATGGGATAAAACTAAATAATATCACACCATAGTACAGTTTACGCAGAACGCAACCTAACACGGGTGTAAAACTGAATTACTTAAAGTAATTTTAATTAAGAGTGGCCATGGGTATGATGGCGCCTTTATACAATTGCTTGACGATTATTATTTACGCATCCGTATGCTACGGATGATCTCCTAGACAGTAAAATGGACCATCATATGTTGTCTTCATATAAATTAGTACCATTTAAAATTAAGGATATTTTATAAGCCTTCAGTTTATTTCTGGAGCAGTACGGAGCCTTCATCCTTTTGAGCACAAGAAAGACGGCTGCATTTGTACGTTGAGAAAGTCTGCATGCCATTTTCTCTGAGGCATGGAAAAAAGGAGAAACACAGCGCATATCTTCAAATTCCCCGCCGCTTTGCATGTCGATAAAGGCAGTTAGCTTCTCTTTTTCCGCAGCCGACGGTGCCCGGCAAGTAGACTACTTCCCTTGCAGAATGTAGGTGCATGCTTTTATCAAAACATTCGAGATTTTTTGAATGAAACCTTTGAATATTCTCTTTAAGGTAAAAGTCTTTGCTGCCGAGGTATTTATAAAAGCATAAATCCTTCAATCTTTATTTTTTGTACATTTCTTATTACTAAATACATTTTTCATGAAATTTTTAACATTTTGATTTTATTCACTTTGTTGACGTCAGCCAATATCATTCTCATATTTGTATATATTATATTTATATTACATTTATAAATATTCTTCAAATGATATTATTTTGGAAGTATTCCCGAATCTGTTTAATTCATTACTTGTGATGTATTTAAATTATTGTTAACATACTTTTGAGAGCTTTTACAGCTAAGTGTCGTATTGACGTTCAATTGAAATCATTAATTTATAAGCACTTTTATACCAACCAGTTTCTAAACAATTATTTCTCGGGATAAATTAAATGTAATCTTAACGACGCAATTTCGTTATTATTTCACGTATACCTACATTTGTTTCTACAATCTGATTCGTTCATATTTCCAGTGATAGTTTTCTTTTCTTGTTTTTTACAAAATCACATAACTTCACCACACAATAAATTTAATGAGCTTATGCATATCCAGTGCCTTTCATTGATATAGCCAGTGTCAGTATTAAGAAGTCTTTTAATACTAATGCATGGCCAACTGTAAAAAAATGTAGACGTTTAATCGCCGTTCGCTTACAGCTAGGCCCTGCGGGGCGCTCTTGTGGCCGCTTCGTGGCTGATAGTGCCGCTACGCGGCTCGCGGAGAATGCTACGAGACCAGGACTTCCGTAAAAGCTATATTTCATCTAAAGCAATATAATAACGGTACACAATGCACTATTGTTAAAGAAATATAATTAGAGATTACTACACTACTGCACTACTGACCGCGTAGCGGCCACTATCGGCCACGAATCGCCCATAATAGCAGCCCGCAGTGCTTATAAGCAAGCAATCGGTGATAGCTTCATATTCAAATTATTTTAGAAGACGTTATCAGGAATGTAAATTTGGGGATGCATCATACTTACTTGATAACTTTAATGTTTTAAAAAATCTTTGAATACATTATACAGAATGTAACAGACCCAGTCCATAATATTTATGGGTGGATACCTGACTAAATTACGAGTCGAAAATATTCAATGAATATGTGCAAATTCTGCATTGTATTATTGTTTTAAAGTTTTACATAATCGTGTAACGCTTTAAAATACTTATAAATAAATATTAATGAAATTGTTCACTTAAAACTTACTCATCAAATCAATCACTTAACAAAAAATAGTCTAGCCGCTCAAAATTTGATGACTCTTATTTTTTTATATTCAATATATAATTCGGAATTAATAAAAAAATTAAATTTATCGAAATAATCACATAATTACTTTTTTTTTTGAAATGCATATATCTCTGACATGTTTGAGATTAGGGACATATCCCTTGAACATTTTCGACTCGTAATTTAGTCAGGTATCCACCCATAAAATATTGTGGATTAGGTCTGTTACACCTGTATATTACCAAAACATTTTTTTTATATAAGTTGATAATATTTATTTTTAGTATTTGCAAAATTAACTTGGTTTATTATATTTATTATTTTATAGATTATTTTACTTTGTTTACAATTAACCATTGTTTTACATTCTCAAGAAGAAAAATGTGTTTTTTTCGAAACCGGTTGATGTTTAAAAATTATTCATTAAGTGGTTAATTGTAAACAAAGTTAAATAATCTATAAAATAATGATAATATTTATGTTGTTCTCTATTCGTGTCAGAATCAATGTACAACAGATAGATTGCACTCGAGATGCACTCGAGTTATGAAGGCGACTGATGTGGACAACCCTTATTTTAGTGGATGTTCAATACGATACCCGCGCAGATTAACGTGCTTCCCAATATAGGTAACACAAATAAGTTATTTTATGATAACATTATGATTTCATTTAGAATTACGACAAACTTCCGAAATCAAAATGCTAGTAAGCCCGGAGCATTTCGTAAAAATAAAAGACACACTGCATACCGAACGTCGACCGGCAAGTTCCCGTTAGAAATATAAAACGAGTCATGCAAACTTTTCACAGTAATAATATGAAATAATAAAATATATTACATAGTTCGCCGCTTTGGGATTTCCGTGAATCGCTCGCGTGTCCAAAGTATCCAATTTTGTTTGGCCGGGCACGTTAACTCAACAATGTACAAGTTTGTTTTTTGTTAATGTATAGCGCGATAAACAACATGCGCTATTTGTGTGTAATAATACTATATTTCTCCGCATAGAAATGTTTCTCCTGTAAGTCTAGGCGCATTGGATTCTGAGTTCGGTCGAAGGGAGCGATGAAGCCAAGAATGAAGCTGACGATTGGCGCTCATGAAGGCCGGCTAGCGTTAATTTACGGCGCTCGCCTCACCCTCTGCTGCTGAGGGTGAAATATTGATATTTAAACGTCTAATTTCCATAATGAAACACCGCAGCTAATGACGCGGGGGCAGGGTGTTGACACGTAAAACTCGAGGCACTGCTACAGATTGCGGCATGTGATTTAATTTTATATATTTATAATTAAAAGCATGTCGTTTTCTAAAAAAACATTGTACCTTCCACTAAATAATTAATATTACCGAAGACTAATTATACTGACCGACACACATTTTAATGTCTAAAAAGTCAGCTCTAGTTTATGATATATTTTAATTTTATTGATATATTTTATACTACATACATATAATTCTTAATAACAACGAAGTCTGTACTAAAGGAGACAGGTTCATCTGTTACATCTAACAGTGAAATTTAAATAATATAATTAACAATTGATTTTACTTGAAATGCAAGTTACAAAATTGAATGACCAGAAATATTAAACGATTTAAATAACTCGCTTGAAAAATTAAAACTTTAAAATAATTCAAATCGCAAAAATATTACCGTTTAATATCATCAATCGACATGGCGATTACTTTATGGTGTAATATGAGTATTATTACTACTACGTATGTGCAGTACAAAGTATAGTTGGAAATTAAAATATTCTCATTTGGTTACGTTTCAAATATAATACAGATAAAGGAGTAGAAAAGAATAGGCAAATAAGTTAACAGAAAATTAAAATAATAATAAAATAAAGAAATGATGTTCGGTTCACGTATGTATTTCCATAAATCTTTGTTCAGTTTCTTTTCTGCCAACACCCAATAACCAGTTTCCGAGATAGTATTTACATTTGTCAATCGAAACATGTTGAAGGCTTTGGATATTAGAAACATAAGGGGGATTGATCAAAGCTCATTCTAATTTTGATCTCATAAGATATCAAGAAGTTGGCATTCCTCAAAAAGTGAGCCAGTAAACCTTTATGGCTTTCTGTAAATGATTGTCATGTTGCATATAATATCATGGCTCCGAGTCGCGCGTTGGTTTGCTAAAAACGCAATAGACACATCCAACACCCCTCGGGCGGCTGTCTTGAACTCGCCGACTTGAGCTTCGGAGGCCCTCGGAGGTCCACAGTAACGCTCGGCTCGAGCCGCGAGCCCGAACGAGGACGAGCCGAGAGGCGAGTCAGTCAAAAAGTAGCCCGAAACAGGATGGACCTCGAATTGTCTGTGAAGGATAGTTTTTCCAGTGATTACAATTCGATCGGGCGTGTCGATGTCGAATCCATATCATTGATTTTGAAGGAATAGGCACGGCAGAATCCGATGAATGGTAGATGCACGCGGGTGTACGGCCGTCTCCCGAATTACTCGCAAAATACAGCGTTCGCGGTAGAACATTCCAGTAGTGTCGATGTTCAAGCAATCGAGTTTGGCATTCGAAATACGCAGTACGTAGTGTCGAGGTTGGAAATTTTGTAAAAGTGCATAGTGTAAAAGATAGTATAATTTGGACAAATATTATGACCGCCGCTAAGCGTGTTCGCGCCACAACTGCCAAACTAACCTCACTCTGAGGTCGAAGCTGATCATCATTTGGAGACGCAGAAAGGTCCAGACTAAGGTACGCTACAGTCTCATATTGATTTACCTGACGGATCAAATAGTGACAGCGTATTCACCCCTCTTCATTCTCCCCTACGTATAATTAAGTTTGTCGGGATTCGTATTTTGATATAATGTTGATGTTGATACTCGTTCGTACTGTTCGTGTATGCTCTTGACCTCGTTTCATGTAATGTGTGCAAAACTTTTCCTTTACAATGATACCATCTGCGAAAGAACCGATTCTCCCGTGAGAAGCCGCCCTGACTCAGGTGTCTACCGGTGCCCTGAATGAATCCGAGGTGAGTGCTCTTCTTGTGAAACACCCGAATACATTAAAGTAACCAAGATGAAAGGTAATATGATCCTGAGAATAAATTTATGGATAATCATTAATTGTTGAAGGGCAATATTTTATGTCATATGCCGTTTATGTTAATTCTTCCGTTCACAATAATAAAGTAATATCTTTATGTAAGTACCGCAAAATGATTAATTCGGATTTTAATAACTATAATATTGTATTATATACATTGTTTAATAAACTCTTTCTGGATTGAAGTTTTACAGGACCGACAGTAAACGCCATCATGCGAATATCCCATTTTCCTTGATACCTCTCTATCTTAATTTTTATATCTCGCTAAAATAATGAACTTTACTTAAATCATCAAGATTATTAGTAAAGCGACTCTAAGATATGGCTACAGAGGTAACAAACCTTAATAATCATGTTCCAACATTTGTGTACGTAGTACGTAATGAGAAATTATCGAGACAATTCAAAAATTAGTTCACTAGTTAGTATTCCAAATAAGTTATTCATTACTAAATAGAAAACCAGACTTACAACTTAATATACTAGTCAATGAAAAAAAAAATAATAATGTTCCTCAGATTTTAAGTCTTTTAATTTTTTTATACTCAATCCAGATTTTATAGATTAAATTTATTTTAAGGTATTATCTTTATTAACACGATGATCTATTATATTATTCACTCGCATATTCTGTCTGTCCGATTTCTAATAATATTATTATAATTAAATGATAAATTAACGATTTAAATGCTGTTGCAAATACGCATAGCGCGGCTTAAGCCAAAGGTAAAATGCCACTGAAAAATCAAAATGACAAAACTTTATTTCGAATAAATAGAGTTTACCGCTGATACTTGAACCCGAAATCTTTCCATTATGGGTGGAAAGCTTTCACAGCTGAGCCATATCAATCAGTCTTTTTAATCTTAAAAATGGTGTGTCACTGAAGTAAGATACTTAGAATAAATCTGACGAAATTAACAAGGCTGATACGTAGGAGAGCAGTGTACCTGCAATATAAAAATCTTGTGTCCAAATCCTCGTGGCAGCTCATTTTTTCTGTTATTAATTTTAGTTAAGTAATAATTTATTGAATTGTTATTTAATCATTAAATAATATTAATTCAGTTATTTTATTGTAATTATTATAACAAGCAAGTAAGCAATCGGCTGTCGCAGCCACTTCGCGGCCGATGTAGGCCGCTACGATGTAATTAAAATTATTCCACATTTGTAAGTTAGCTGTCAAAACGAACAAAAATGACATCTAGATGATGTATAAGAATGCAAATAAACAATAATAGACACAAAAATGCTATTTTATCAGTATAATGTGTATTCAAGTACATACGGAATCGGAAGAAACGCCAAAATTTAATAAGAAAGGTCAACAGATAAACAAAATATGACAGATGTCATGTATATTTTTTCGTACTCGTAATAAAGAAAATATACACTTCATTGCAAATGGAATATATATACATATATATGAATATATAAAACATTTAAGTAATCTTAACCTGGAGATATTAAAAATACGTTCATTTTTGCCCTGCTCACGTCTCACAGACCTGGCCGTTTAATCTAGCGCTAAACACTAAGTCCAAAGGCGTAGATGATAGACGGGGAAGCGCTCTATTATTATGAATAATTAATAAAATAACTTTGTATATAACCAGTTAAATTTATTATTTAAAACTTATATCATAAAACAACAATGTTATTGATTAAAACATCTAACGTTATGTCATTGTCCCTAAATATAGTCCAATGATATAGATTTTTATTAGTGCCCAATCCCATAAATTCTGCATCTTTTGATAGATCGCCCTCAACTAGATTAATTAACTAATTGTAAAATAATATTTTAGTGTTTGTTAATAGTAGTTAGCACAAACCAAATTAAGTGCTTACGTCGGCGAATACATTTACCGTGGTCACATTCTACAAAGACATACAATTGTTAGACGTCAAGGGACGAATAACACATGGTCTGTAATGTTTCGGTAACCTCAACATGATATACACTCAAACAACGCAATACGTACTACCTGTCCTGATGAACGTATGTAAAACATTGCCGTATTGATATGCTCAACATGGTCCAAATAACTATGGGAGGAACATGTTGGAGATATCTCTCTGTGAATGAAGTACAAATGAGTGGATTCGTAGCCAAGACGAACTCGAATCGGTGACATATCTGAAATGAGATGAAATACAGTGGGTTGCTGGGACAACAGAGGGATAACTTAATGGAGAGAGGACCAAGATAACTTAATGGAGATCCCAGACCGAAAGTCTAAATGATGATGGGCCCGCAATACCAGCAACAAAAGCTTTGAAAGAATTGGGGTAGACCTATATTCTGTACCATATGCAAAGATGCGGAACATGATGAACCATATATTTTATACAATACTGAATAAAAAAAATACAATACTAAATTAAAGTCTTTTAGAGACGGATCACAATTTTGTAAAAGAAAACGGCATTGAAATTTTATATATTAATAATAAAGGCCTTAAATGGATAATTTAGAAATTTAAAAAACCCTAAACACTATGTCTAATATAATTAATAACAACTAAACTTAACAAACAACTCGCTATTTTCCTGTCCAACCTGTTATATTCCCTATTTCACTGTCTCCCTGTCAATGCTCATCCCACTCCTAGCAAGACTCTGCCCTCACCCCGAAATTGATGTTGTTATAATATTTTATTTTTATGAAATAGTTCAGTTGTTCCGGTTGATGTAGAAATAACTCGCAGTGGTTTATAAAAAATATATAGATTTTTAATTAAATACCCAACTAATAGTTGATTGCATCTAACAAAAAGTTAAAATATTTATTTAGCTTTTCAGAACTATACGGCAGATAAACACATACATATATTGATATATTCTCTCATCCAACCCTTGCTTTTGTTGGCTTTGCCAGTCGCGTGCCATTCTTATTGCAACACTAAAATCTCTATTAAATTAGTGACCCAACCCTCGCTGCCAACAAGGGTAGCAAAGTAATGGTCGGTTAATTATTTTGTCATAAAGCACTGGCTGATAAATTAAGTCCATGGATTTTAAGAGACTTTTATATTTTTAGCTTTGTACTCATATACCGCACATTGACCCTATATATAGTTACTCTGTATGTGTAGGCAATTTACTTTACTTTAAAAAGTTAACTTTTTAATAATTGTTTTATATAAATTTTACTTATTACTTTATTTATTAATTCTGCTTCTAGTAATGTATTTTAATTACTCTTGAAATATTAAAATACAAAAATTAAATTAACCTTAAAAATGAACAATATAATACTAGATGTTAATTCACTTAAAATAGTAATTGGAAATATAATTGGTTTATCTTGTTAGAGATTGGATGGAAACTACGTTGGCCCTGTCACGTAACCTAATTCTAGATCTGACGTGAGCCACATGTGAGCTTTAAAATTTGTCCAGTACAATAACAATTAGTTAATTAGTTCATAGAATCTAGTTTTTACTTACCTACAGTTACTTACGTTAAAAAATAAAATATAGATTTCAAGATATCAGAAACGAATTTCGATGTTACTTTTTTCTGTCTTCGTGTTTAGATCGTAATATAAAAAAATATATATAATCATGATTTTTTAATGTTTCTTTAAAATGATGTAATAATAACGATAGAAATGAAAAGCTACTTTTAAAACCTTAAATTCCTTTTTAGCGCGCCGCGATATATCGTGCACTCAAAACATGAACTCGCAACGACTGTATAACGAACCAAACAATTTAGAAAGTATTAATTCCAGCAATCGGCCCTCAAACCAAAAAATCCTTCCCAATCCTATTGTGTTATTTAATCCGCCAAATAATATTCTGATCCTTTTTTTTCTGTCGTCATTTTAACATTATTTATACTCGTTAGTAAACGATCTCCATTTGGGATCCATCCGGAAAATTTTGGTACAACAATTCAGAAAGGAGCCTTTTTATAAAAATATTCAGATTTTCTAGTAAAAAGGTTTGTATTATCGTGATGTAAATTATTTTTTGTTATACGTGTTCACTCTTTTCCTTGTCACTGGAGCTTATTAGGAAAGTGCTGCATCTTTGTGAATACATGCCACCCTTGTACCTGCCAGCGCTGTAGTTACAATATCACCCGTAAGCGCAATCATATTATTATTTCCCTTTCCCAGTAGCATTTTCCACTTAGCTCCTAGTTTATTAACGGTTTGTTTGTTATTATCGCAACAGTTTTTCATACATACGTGACGAACGAAATCGCTCCACGAGTCACGTGAGGAAGTGTGTTTTCCCCGCCCATATATTCTGTCGCACAATTTCCGCCCGGTACTTTCTGCGCTCCTGTTACATCATCTTGCTTTTATAATAATGGGCCAATTTTTTCCCAGACAAGGGTATGCTCTTTCAATCTTGCGCCATAGCCAAAATTTACAATAGGCTTTAATGTCTTAAGTGCTCTGTAAGAAACCCCTGATATGTGGACGTGGGATGTGACGTAGGTTGCTAATGAATCATATTTTTATACAAAATCATACTTGATAGGTAGGTACTTTCTTATAAAATGATAAATATTATATTATGTTCTCCAGATTTTTTTAAACTTAAAAAATAAATCCACATATTTTACTCACATAGAGCCCCTTTATATTGAATGTATTGAAAGTTACCTTTTTTTCAGCGTCTTTTTTACATAACTTCGAACCATATTGTCATAAACAACTGTTTTGAACTACGCCCACCCACATCAGTTTTATTAAACCTTCCAGTCAAAGTTTGAAAGCACAAAATTCATTGATTAAATTCATTCATAAAAATAATGTACCTTTATTTGAAAATTATTTTTCATTTCGATATGGTTAATTAATTATTTTTTGTTTTCATATTTAATCCGTGAGCATTCTCAGCATTGTGAAGAATAAATACAGATAGTAATTAAGTGTAATACTGTGCACTTGTATGAGAATAATAAAGGCAGCAATACAAAAATGTATATTTTTTGTTTAGTCTACTAACAGACAGCTTTTGAGGTACTGATGAATCGTGATAATTTTTTACGTCGAGGTCAACGACAGTGTCTAAAAATGTATTGCTGAATTATAAATTAAATAATTTAACATCACAAATATATTATTACAGCGTATATAATATAATATATTATCTCTAAGAGAAAAGTCAACATAATTCTTGTACACAATAAAATACAGACCATCGAGGTTCAGTTGGAAAATTACCCAAAGAATGAAAGAAAAAAAAAAGAAAAAAAATGTTAAGTTGATTATTGTTTGCAGTGGATGCCACACATATGTAGGTAGCAACCAAATATTTTTTCTGTATGTCTTTCTAATTGATTAATTTAATTTGTATTTGTACATAATATATATAGAAACGTAAGTAGTACAAGATAAGGTGAAAAACTTGAATAGATCAAATTGAACTAATTCTGAAGAAAATGGTGATATCAGAAGTCTGAAGACGTAACTGATCGTATTTGAGAAGAGATAATTGTGTTAGTATTAAAGGTATCTAGAAATAGTACCTATATAAAATCAGGGTCTGGAAATATGGACGATATTGTAATTTTTTACTCTAATTCAAGCGTTGTGTTGATCACGGTCATTAAACCAAACAACATATGTTACCAAATTATCCATTATGCTTTTAAATTTTTTTTTTTTTAAATAGATTTTTTTTAAATAGATTCTGTCAAAGAAACAATATATGTTTTAGTTAGTTATGACATCCTGAAGAAGAAAATGGTATTTTTCGAAACCAGTAGATGTATTTAAACTCATTTTAGTGGTTAATAAAACAAAGATAATAAATAAAAATATAAATTATCCATTAATACTGTTTTCATAACACACAGGTACTCAACTACAACACTGTCCCTTATTTTTTTGATGTTATTTCAATACGTTTTAAGCTCCCGTTCAGTAAGCCATTTATGCTAACAACACGCAATGTGAAAGTCGAGTGGTGTGCACGCTTTTAATTTTTACTGTGCTATTAAAGTAAACGTGAATATGACAATTGTTAAATATTATTCTTTATTATCGCGTCTTGTTTTGCTGAGTAAACACTGATTATTACTTTTTTAAACTTGAATCTTCATCAATTAATAATCGCAAATAAGTTGATAATTTAATTTACATCGGAGGAAACTTTGAGTATGTGAAAGGTATTTATGCTATTATTACAATTTTAATGATAAAAAATGCTGTATTTAACATTGATCTCGGTTATTTAAAAAGTAATGTTTGTTTCATAAATAGTTAAAGAAAATTTCACCAAACTCAGTTGCATCATTTATAAAATCTCTTTGTGAGAGCTCTTTTTAGTTAATTTAGTACTGTTTTACAATAACATGTCAATATTAAGACGCTGGTGATATGTTAAACACTGGCTTGCATTAGCAAGATAAATCCTAATGAATAACCCTGCAATGGAATTCTAAACGTGAGTCAAAGAGGTTGGAAATAGAAAACACTATCTGCTCAGAAGACCTGGTAAATTTATTAACATGTACATAATTATTACACAACTATAATCTAAATATTTATTGTTTTAAATTGTGTAATTTAAAAAATTCTGAAAATACCAACCATCTAACTTAGCAAATATAGGCAGAGAAGATAGATACGATGCTCTATAATATTGACATGGCACTCTTGCTTCGTTCATTTTCATTGAAGCTTAACTCTTAACTTCTAACCCTTAGAGTTTTCAATAAATTAATATCAATATTTCATCGAATCTGAATAAGTTTTGAGCGAATTACAAAGTAAAAGAATATGAAGAAGAGGTAGAATGTTTGATAAAAATTGCAAAAAGAATAATAGTATATATATATTACCTATCTGCATGTTTCTATACGAAATATTCCCGGAATAATACCGTTCGTGATACTGGTTGAATGTCGTGTCTATGCACTAACATAAATGTTACACACGAATTCGTGCCACTCGTAAAATTTAAAGCACCTTTCATAATATTGTTTCCATAATCAGAAAAAAAATACCGTGGAAATTCGTTGATGTGTATATATTTTTGGTTGTGGAATACTAGCGTTCCGTTTTAAGTTATAACAGCGCTCAATCGTAGATTTGGGTGCATGGTAACAAAATCGGCACCAGAAGCGTCGATTATGTGTAACCTGTTTAACCAACAGCTAGATGACATTCATGTCGAAAATATTAGAACTTCTACGCAGCTTCGCAATTCAGTTTTGAGGTCGTTACAATACCACGTTCTATAAAAACAATTATTTTGACGCTATTCCAAATATATTTAAATTAAATTATTTATTAATAATATTTTAGAATTATTCATTTAACTTTCAGCTTTACAGAGACTTTTATAATATCTTTAAATTAAATAAATATTAAATTTACACATCTTGGTTATGGTAGGTTTTATATAATTGAATTTCAAAACATACGTTTTATTTTGGTGTGAAGATCAGATCGGATCAATTATCGTTGAATACTTTGCTTACAAGTACATTTGGTTTAAGAAATTATGTGATTGTGATGTCAGAGATTACGGTCCATTTCTCAGAATTTGCAAACTGATTACAAAGCCACCATCATGTTTTTCTCTTGTGGAAAATCCTTGCGATGTTGGTAGGAATATGTTGAGTGTTATTTGCAAAACTCCTCCATAAATGAACCAAAACATTCAGAAGGTAATCGATTAATATAAATCATTGAATAGGATAGACGTTACACCCATCACTCTTCCTCAGGCAGAACAGAACCTACAGATTTTGCAATATCACTAATTGAACAATTATGATATTCGACAGTGTTTCTATGAATTAGTACCATACAGTGACTGTTTCTACAGAAACCTACACACATGCAAGAATATTGTTTTCTTGGATACAGATAACCTAATCTCCCTTAACAGTGATAGAGATTGAAAAACGGTTATGGAGAATATACGTTGCAATACAGAAAATATTGTTTTTTCTGCTTACAAAAATGTTTATTTCCTCGATGACATGAGTCCAAAAGGAACTGGTTAAAATACATGCACATTTCCACGGGTCGCGCAACTTCTACGCTCCGATCGACTGTTCTTATCCAAGATTCAATATTTTATCCTCGCACGTTTACCAACTACTACATCTTTCTATGCTATACCGAATAGTGATGTCCAGTTAAATAGTGATCTAAAATAATGTGCATCTTCAATAAACTGTGAGCCCTTTTAAAGACACGTTGTAAAATATACAAAAATGTGATTGAATAAAGTTGCAATGATATAACTATGTAGATCAAATGGTATTGAAGATCTCAAATATGAGATTACTAAAATAATTTTTAGTTAAAACCAATATATCAATTCATCGACGTGCTTGTGATCTTGTGGTCGGGGTTTGAGCCTTGTTCCAGAAGGCTATTAAGTTAGTCCTACTTTCATAGCACAAGCGTTTAGCTTAGTTTGAAAATAGTAAGAATATGCATGTGACTTGTATTTCGTGAACACATCTCTGTTTATTTTAAATAAAAAAGTGTCATCTGAGAATTTATGATTCAACTTTTATTTTTAAATTACAATAATTAATATAGAAAACATTATTACCTATAAGAATACAAATTTTTGTAAATTTTATTCAAATTCAATTCACGTTTTTTTGCATCTTCAAACTTGGGATGGATAAAATTATGACGTATTTTTAATGCAAAGTTCTCCAAAAACAACTGCGACTAATTAATTTCATATTCTAGTAATGTGCACAAATGAATTAATATGTATTCGGGATCCAATAAAAACTTAACTGATTTATTAATTTGGTACAATCGACAAATTCAGGTATATTTCAATATAAATATTACTTATTGCAGATGGTCGCATGATGCTACTTTCAGAAAATTTCAATGTGCTTTTTTCGATCATTACCAGAAGACATCTTAAGATTTTGTGGATACAATAGCTCAAGTTTTTTTTATTTGATTTCAATCAAACTGATATATTTTGATCTGGTAGATTTTTTGGTTTGTTAACTCACCTGATATTTCATATATATATACATTGATATTCAAAAGTTTGGAGACACCTATCTAGTATTATCTCTTTATTTGGAAATACATTTTAATGAAAATAAATAACAAATTAAATGTACTTGTATTTAAAAATCATCATATTGTTCACCAAAGTTTTGTTTTCTTTTTATCATAATGAGTTCCGCCGGTTGTAAAGTTTTCCTAAGCTTTGCTAACAAATTTAAAATTTTGGTGCATTTTTTATAAAATGTATAAAATTGGTTGTACTTTTTCAGCCCCTAAATTTTATTCCGTGGATTTTTCTTTAATTATAGCGTATGTACTCATATTAAATATTTATATGAGAATGGAAAGGAATTAATAATATTATAGTAAATGAGTTCTGTCGTACGTGACAAAACTGGATGACATTAAGTTGTAATAAAATCAATTTAAAATGTCTTATCTTCCATTTCATAATACGAACCAAAACATTTATTGAGCTATTACTAAGACCTTCGTAAACCATTAAAATAAGTAACTCATTTTTATTATCAGAAATTCTTTAATAGTTGTGTACACAGAACATCAAATCATCTAATATTTCTTTAGTTTTAGTAGGAAGACGTTACACGAGTACTACCGAGGAAGTATTCAATGCAATGTTTAAGGTATTTATTTATATATTTTTTTTATATAATGCCATTTTAAAATTATTACTATTTTAAATTGTGTACCTGTGTATTATACATTACATAGATAAACATGAATGAGCACTGGCTGGATGGAATGCAAAATCTTTTGTATCAAATTCTACATCATATACAATCAATCATAAAAGATAAAATTAACTAATAAATTTACGTTGCATATGATGCTTTCGAAATGTTACCTTAGTTTTGGTTTTTATCATATTGATTTTCTCAGAATTTCATTAAAAATATTCATTAAACTTTTTTGAATCTCATTAAATTTAATTTTAACAATTTTATACCATACATAATTTAAAAAATATATAAACGTTCAAACTTAACCACAAAAGTAAAATTATCTACTATCTACCAATATCTAAAATACTATATATAGATACTACTACTACTATCCAGAATTAGAATACTTCACTTTTTAAATATTACAGAAGTCGAGATAATGGAATATTCATGGAAAATTACAAAAATAAAAAGTTTTTAAGTATTGCAGATATTTTATAATAGATAATACACTAATAAAAACAAAAACAGTATTGCACTGGTGACAAATTGTACTGTGTTATATTAAGTCGGTTACTTATATCGATATCCTCGAAATAAGTATAATTATATAAACATTTATAAAATACCAATTTTGTTATTCCCAAAACGTTATTTCTAAAAATATATTTTTAGAATAACAAAATTGATGTTTTATTAATTACACGATTTCGTAAATTGGCATAAAAACATTCTCATAAAATGTTATGTTCGTTTAACATTTTTTGAATATTTTACAGGAAAAAAATAATATTCCATTTCGACGATGGATATTTATATCCTGTTGTGGAATAATACTAGCACTCCACCTCGGAATCGGGGCCATGTTCACATTCTCTAACCGCTGGCGCCACGGGATTCCGAGAGCTGACTCGTCCTCCCCGTCTCCAGATGACATAGAGACAGAAAACATATCACAACTTTTACCGAGTCTTCCGTTCCAGTACTGGAATCGTCACAGACACCAAATAAGTACCATGTTTTATAAAAACAGTTCTTGCGCCACATTTCCAAATATTTTCAAATTAAAATTCAACAATCTTTATTGGCAATATCTTTCAACAAAAGATTTGACTTTTCAGTTATATAAAGCCTTTTACGATACCAGAAAATTAAATGATCTTAAAAATAGTGTGCACATCTTAGCCATGATAGACTCCATGGATGCCAATATGAAAACTTTTTGCCAAATTTGGTTCGATGGCCAGGCTGAACCAGTTATTGTTGAAACCACCAGTTACACTTTGATTTGGAATACTGAATGGGGTAAGAACGAGGTCGGTGAATACAGTCCATTTTTGATAACATGCGAATTGCCGGACACTTCCTCGAAGACGCCCTGTTGTGTTTCTCTTGTGGAAAATCCTTGCGATATTGCTAGAAACTTGTTGAGTGTCATTTACGAAGCGCCACCGAAAAAGAAAAATTTTGCTGTGTGCGTAAAGGGTCTAGATTCATTGCAGGAAGATCTGTCCGCTAGACTCGTGGAATGGCTCGAATTTCTCCACCTGATGGGTGCGAGCAAAGTGTTTTTTTATCAGTTCTACGTGCACCCTAATATTCAGAAGGTAATCGATTACTATACATCATTGGGTAGGATAGACGTCACACCCATCACCCTTCCCTACGGTCAACCGAACATACCGATATTGCAACATTTGTATATAAAAAAAAACACATTTCAACAGTGTCTCGATGAATTAGTACCGTATAATGACTGCTTTTACAGGAATTTATACTCTTATAAGTACATTGTTCTCATCGACATTGATGAAGTAATATTCCCTAACAGGGATGACAACTGGATAACCTTGATGGAGAGGGTGCGCCGAGAGTCCATAAACGGCAGTTATGCTGCGTACCACGTTCGGAATGTGTACTTTCTTGACGACATGAGTCCTGTCTACCCAGATATCCCCCCCTACATGCACATGCTTCAGCACATTCATAGAGCGCGCAAGTTTTGTGAAAACTATTATTTCATCAAATCATTCTTCGATACGGAAGCCGTTCTGACTGCACATAATCACTTACCATTCAAAATTTCGTCTTCCTATGAATTATCATATTCTATCGATCGAAAGGATGCCCAATTGAATCATTATCGTAAAACTTGTCACGATTACATAAACTGTGAACATTTTCAGAGACACGTCGTGAGAGATAAAAAAATGTGGAAATATAAAGATGCTCTGATACGGAATGTTCAAAATGTGTTGAAGACTTTAAAATTGATTTAAATACATTCCAATTTTGTTAAAAAAAGTGCGCTAGTTATTTTTCTCACGAAAATTCATTTTTTCCTTGGATGAGACGAGAACCCATGAAAACTTTCTTCCAACCTGCGATTAATTATTATAAATATGTCGACTTACGAGTCTCGACACAATCTTCTCAATGAAGATTCATGTATATCGAAGACAAAGAAAAAAATTAATGATACTTAATTCGGATTCAGTAGTAGACTTGGTAGCGCTTTTCAACGTAAACCTATTAATACAAAGATGTTTAAATATTAACACGACTATGCAAAAGTTTTCAACATAGCATAAATTTTGCATTAAATTATTATAAAATAATGAATTTATTTCCTTAACATCAACAAAACTGTAAATTTATATTGGAACCAGAAAACTAATATAAAAATTGAAAACGAAATATTAAAATTTGAAAAGGTGTCAGAGTTTTTAGGGGAACAAGGATTTTTGTAAGTTCATTATATCGCCACTACTATTTAACTTGGATTCCGAAGACATTTTTAAGAAAGCACTGGAGCAACAATCAGTTTTTGTAATAATTAACGGTCAAATGATTAATAACATATAATAATCTAAGCCGATGAAACTGTCATCGAGAATCGCGAATCGATAAAATGATGGAACAAGTCAATTTAGTGAGCAACAATATGGATTAAACATGAACGTCAGTAAAACAACTTTTCAACTGGGCGACCAATCATTACCGTGAAAATTGTGTCGATTATATAAATTGTGAGTCTTAACAAAGACATGACATGGGAGATAAAAAAGCTTTAATACCGAGAGCCCAAATGTTGTTAAAGACTTTGGATCCAATTTAATTATTCAATTTTCCTGACGAACTGTATATTTAAAGCGTTTCAAATGTGTCTGCCAACAGTAAGACGAATACCTCGTATTTAAAAAAAAAAAAGCATGTTTTTATTATATTATTTAAAAAATTGTGAGAAAATACTTATTAATCTGCTAAAAGAATTTATAAGCCATATTGAAATTAAAATTTCTGGTAGACATAATGAGAATAGATATTGCGTCTTTCAATTTTACTCTGGTGACATGTATTTTTAATAGTAGAAGTCTTCGCTTAAAAAAATGTTTAAATAAGTAATCATTATTTTATAAAATATTGTTTTAGTACAAATTATTTACAGGAAACCTATTATCAATAAAGTTTCTACAGATTAATAAAAATTGCATTTTTAATCACTTTGACTAGTATATTGTCATTACCACTAATATTGTACTTAAAATATAAACTTGTAAGCCTGAAGATATATCTCATAAATATTCATAATCTTGGACTATATAACTTAATGCAAATATGAACATCTTATTAGGATATTCTACAAAGGAGAGAATTTGTATGTGTTCATTTAAAAATGTGATAAACTTTGTATAACCCACTTTGATTAAGTCCACGTCGTTCGGTTTCGATATTACTTTATTTTAATCAGAACGGACGCACATTAAACTTGCATTTGGAAACCGGTCGATGTTAAATTATCCAGAATAGTTCCAAAGTTTAAGTATAATTTTATTTAATCAATAATTAAGTCCAACTACAAAGTTAACGCAGTAAACATAAAAAATACATATAAGTAAGTGTATTTATGAACTCTGGCTGGGGCATGGAAAGGATTTCTGTATGGCAAAAAGATAAAACTAAAATACTCTATAAAAGAGACTAAATTCTTCGTCTTAATTCACAAATAACATTTTTCTAATACATAATATTAATTCCATGAGAAATCACATAATATAAGAATAAATGGTTGCTTGACAATTTCAGATATTTTTTATTTTTTTACTTATTTTTATTTTTATTTCAAACTCTTATTTTCAACATATGTATGTGTTTGCTATACTTTGATGGAGAGAATATTTATGGCACATTCATTACATACTGGTAGAGGTACTGTTTTGAAAATATTTTTTTGGTATATTTTTTTGTCGCATAAAATAATGGTATTTGGATAATATATCGTAATTTGTAATTTGTTTATTTTCTATATCCTTGCTAAATATAGACAAGATTAATTGGCACAACGCGTGCAGACAAACTCGTTATCCTAGGAAATGTTTTATAACCCCCTCATATATTATACCTAAATAAAGGAATGTGGATTAAAGTAACTGCTACTTAAACTAGATTTGACTACAAACATTGAAACAGAACGCAGATTAGCTCGGGGTTTGGTTGAATAAAGATTGTATCAACACGTATACGATATATGTTGTGCCAATCAACGTTTAACGTATAGATAAATTCTAAATAAAATATACTACTGGTATATGCTGTTAAAAAATGCACAAGACGTGGGGAATTTCATTATATTGTTTGCTACAAATCCTGAGATATGTCGTGAGGCATAAAATATATTTATGGTACCATACATTGATAAGTTTGTTAATTGTATGGTCACCGTATTTTTTAGATTATTTCGAAGATTTATGAATTCGTGGTAGCCTGATCAGCTGTTGTTAACTTTCGATGCAGGTATGAAGCGATAATGTCAATAATTGGCGTTATTTAGAGGAGTACATCGAAAAAATATAGATATTATGTAATAGATGCGTACCAAGGAACAAAAGGGCAGCACCACCCCCTAAAGGAAGAAATAAATATATATATATATATAGTTACTCCAAAATATATATTTTAATTTTAAATTAGTTTTTTTAATTGTGTTTCATTAATATCGTATCTTCTATTTGTATTTTTCTTATCAATCAATGGTCACATAAGATGGTAACTCCCCATAACTTTCAACCGTTAACGTTAAAATAACTATTTAAGACATTTATTTATCCGTCACGCAAACAAATATTTTAGATATTTTCTTATTGCACCGATTATCCATTTGAGTAAGTATTTACATACGTAACAAAAAAAGTATATTATGATAGAGTATTTTAAATTGCTACATATTACAGAATAGAACGGAAAATAAATTTAAGAAAGTAAAATCTAACGAAAAGAAAACCTCCGAAGGACAAGAAGCATTTCGAAAAAAGAGGACTTTCCGAGTGACAGAAAAGATGAACGACAAATTCTTATACAGTTGTTTCAAATTATCGCGTTATTTACTTAACTAATTAGCTACTGCATTACTGATTTCATCTACCAGCACCATCAGAGAGTAGCATATGCTGCTTATCATACTTTTAGTCTATTTCGAGTTGGAGCATAGCATTTATATAAACCAGCATCTTTATCATCTAGTTTGAATAGCTGTTAAGCCATTGAAGCAGTTTAAGGGTTGAAATGTTGAAGCAGCGCGGATCTCCAAGATAAACTAAGGTCAAACTGAGGTCAAACGTTCACCCGTCATCCTGCTCATGCATTTGTCCCATCATATCATTTATCTTTCTTTATTGATTCTTTCTGAGGCAAGTTTGTAGAACTCTATGTTGTAGAACTTATGGAGGCACCATTTTAAATTCAACAACTTGTATTTAATATGAAATCTATTGAAAAGGGGTAACCATACAATTTTATGTAGTTAAGGTTATAATGGGAATTTTGGAGTTTTTATATTTTAGCACGATTCTAAGAAACAATTCCGTTCAAACACTGGTGATATTTTTATGAAATGTAATAGGTATATAAAATAGGATAGTTATACAGTTTTGCTAATGCCCTTATAAGGCAAAACGCGTCTCGCGGAAATTAAACGAGTAGATCTAAAAACAAGTGTTTTTATTTTCATACGTGCTCTTTCTCTTTCTCTCTCTCTCATATTGAAAGAGTTCAATCCATTCCAATTCTTCTATATCAGTTTATCTTATCTTCTTCACATTTCATCATATCACAATATTACAGATGTATAACTTTTAACCTTCATACGCTCGCGCTAGATAGATTGACACGCCCGCTCGCGTGGGCGGTAGGTTGACCGCCCAAGCTTTTTTATCATTCTTATGAGGTTTTCTTTTTTTAAAGTACATATTTTAATATAATACGGACATAGGATTTTTAACACAATGTTGCAAATACAATTTGGATCAAAATTATTTATTTATCAATAAAATTATTACCTAGGTAAATAAACAAACAAAAAAAAGTCAAATACCCAAATAGAACATAAGAATAGCTATTAAATATTCAGTAATTTAATTATTTAACCCTATATGTTGTGATTATATTAATATTAAAATTTAAAAAAGAATAACCATTATTGTTACTTTTGACAAAACTAAAAAGTGTTTTGAAGGAAAAAGTACAAAAGCAGGAAGAAAAAAACAATAATAGTGAAAGGAAAAAACTTATATAAAGTTATACACAAACACTGGAGTACTGAAAAAGTCTATAAAATAGAGAAATTATAGGGGAATGAAAAATAAAACTTACATTCTGAAGTTGACGAGTAGAAAAAAATGTGGTAAGCGCTCGCAAGGCGGTGAACTGACCGTCGATTCTGACCTCACATAATTTGAAGCTGTAATGAGTGGAGAGAGAAGTGAGATGACTGAACTGTGAGTAGGATCTAGCGGAGGAGACTGCGACTAGAGAATACATGTCCTTCGCCCACGCGAGCGCATGAAGGTTAATAATTTTAAAAACAATTATATCTTACTCGAGCATTAAATAAAATGGCCAATCACCGTACGAATATAAAATAAAAGTTCACAATTGTTCAAACTCATGCCATGATGCTTGTAAAATGCTCCTATTTTGAATATAAATATAATCAAATTAAATGGTTATTTCAAATGGAAACATTATACACAGTACTTTTCAAATAATTAAAAAAAAACATACTTTAAAATGGTTACGCAATTTTCAATCTGTCATGAGGCATGATATAATTACATGTGGAAGAGCGACTATGACTGCAATTAGTCCATTAATAGCAGTTAAGGAAAATATTTTCAAAACCTTAATTACAACAAGGAATGATGAAATAATTAATAAACTTGATTATTTTGATATTAAACAAATCTATGCTTTTTTTATCTTACATTTCAAAGCAACTCAAAACATAATTTCCTCATGCACAAACAAACATAAGTTAGAAACTTCAAGAACACAAACCTCGTATGGGTAAAAGAATTTCAGATATACTAATAATATTTTTTTATAGCGCGTTATAATGCAAATAAAATATCCTGATAATAAAAAAATAAAACCTGAATTCGTGGATAGTATTGATGCACTCACTCAAATAAATGAATCAAGTCATTAATACATTTACTTTTTTAGGTAATTTTTTTTATTTTTATTTTATTTAATATTCATCATATCTCTATTATATCTTGTGTAATATATTTCCGGAGTTTTCTGTCATTACATTACAATTTTATTTTGTTTGTAATTATAATTAATTTACACAAATACTATGCCTGTCTCTACGCAGATTTTTCTATTGAGATTTTCTAGTCCAATTTATAATTTGATCTGTACAGTGAATAAAAAATTATTATTATTTGATACATGTAAAAATATTGGTGAAACATGTTTCGCTAAAAACATTCATCGTTTTATTGAGCCATTAATGGTGGACTCGGTGTCCATTAAAGTAGTAATTGCGTTTTTGTTATCATAAAAATTATATTACTGGAAAAATATACCTATCACTAAAATGATTCATAGTTTCTATTATTTTTAGAACGTCGGTCGGTGGTCAATCATTCAAGGAATCTTTCAACATGATAAAGGTATTTATGTTTCTGAATAGTAAAATAATATTATATTATAATATTTTAAGGAATAATTTAGGCACTAACCGTTTTACTCGATGTGTCTTCATCAAGTTCCTTTTATACAGTTTTCAATTTACTGTTCATTAGTACATGTATGAGTTTTTTTAATTTTCAAATCTGTGAATTTACAAAGGTCAATGAAAGTTGTTAACATAAATTAATTTAGACCAGATAAAAGATAATTTTAATTTCAACTAAAATGTGTCCCATTATTTAATATGTACATCACACGAATGCATACAACTCGTGGATACATTCTGCAAAATAATCATATCATTTCAGATGAAAAATAAATTAACATTTCGTTGGTGGATATATACTGCGGGTTGCGGAATACTGGTAGCATTCTACATTGCTATCGGATGGAGGTTAATATTCCAGAAAAGTGAGCATCAAAAGACATGGGAAAATGACACGTCCAGCCCGCCTCCAGATGATATTCAAGCAGACAAAATATCGGAACTTTTACCCAGCCTCCCAATCCAGTATTGGGATCGTCACCAAAATCAAATAAGTACGATGTTTTATAAAAATGCTTCTTGTGCCGCTTTTCCAGATATATTTAAATTAAAATTCAATAATCTTTATTGGCAATATTTCATAACAAATCAGTTAACTTTTCAACTATACAAAGCCTTTTATGACAATAGAAAACTGAATGACCTTAAATTAAGTGTACACATCTTGTCCATGATCGATTCCACAGATGTGAATGTCAAAACTTTTTGTCAATTTTGGTTTGAAAATCAGACCGAACCAGTTATTGTTGAAACCTCCGTTTATAATCACATTTGGGTAAAGGAATGGGGTGGTTACGAAGTCGGAGAATACAATCCATTCATAATAACTTGTGAACTGCCCGACGCATACACTGAACCGCCATCTTGTGTTTCTCTTGTGGAAAATTCTTGCGATATTGCTAGAAACTTGCTAAGTGTCATTTATGAGGCTCCGCCGTATAAGAACGATTTTGCTGTGTGTGTAAAGGGTCTAGATTCATTGCGGAATGATCTGTCTGCAAAACTCGTGGAGTGGCTCGAATATCTCCATCTCATGGGTGTGAGCAAAGTGTTTTTTTATCAATTCTACGTCCATCCTAATATTCAGAAGGTAATAGATTATTATACATCTATAGATAGAATAGACGTTACACCCATCACCCTTCCCCACGGACAACCGAACATACCAATTTTGCAACATCTGTACATGAAAAACTTTATTTTTCAACAATGCTTTGATGAATTAATTCCGTATAATGACTGCTTCTACAGGAATTTGTATTCTTACAAGTATATTATTCTCTTGGATATCGATGAGGTAGTCTTTCCTAACAGGGATGACAACTGGATAACGTTAATGGAAAGGGTGCGCCGGAAGACCAATAATGTGAGTCACGTTGCCTACCACGTTCGGAATGTATATTTTCTTGACGACATGAGTCCTGTTTACCCAGATATCCCACCGTACATGCATATGCTACAGCACGTTCATAGGTCACGCATGTTTAGCCAAAATAGAGATTGTATTAAATCATTCGTTAATCCAGAAGCAGTTCTCGCTGTACACAACCACGTACCGTTAATATTTTCTTCCCGCTACGAACGATCATATGTAATCGATCGAAAATATGCCCAGTTGAACCACTATCGTAAAAATTGCCACGATTTCGTCAATTGTGAACATTTTCGGAGACATGTAGTAAGAGATAAAAAAATGTGGAGATATAAGGATGCTATGACACGGAATGTTCAAAATGTGTTAAAGTCTTTAAAAATAATTTAAATACTTTTCAATTGTATTGAAGAAAAAAAATGCGCCAATATTGTTTATTATGAAATCAAAACCATTTATGAGACCATTAAGATGAGACCCCAATAAGACTTTCTTCCAATCTTGGATAAATTTTTGTAGAATTTCTAATATATTTTATATTTATATTTCATATTTTATTTATTCCACTTCCACATTCCTGGCAATTGACGTAAAGCTATTTTTCCGAAAAAACTCAATGCTAAAGGCTTTCGAGAATATAGGACAATCAGTCTTGTGAGTCGTGTCACAATCTTCTTAGAGATTTTTTATGTATGTCGAAGATATAGGAATTCGGACTCAGTAATGGACTTGGTAGCGATTTTCAACGTAAACCTATTAATGCAAAAAATTTTAATATTTACGCGATTGCTTATTTTTCTTTCACAGATTATACAAAAGCTCTCGACATAATCTTAAACTTTTCAATAATTTACTACAAAAAATAATAATTTATTATTTATTTATATTCTTTATTCCTCCGTAATATATTTATGTATTGGATAAAATAATTACAATGTATTAGTATTTACCATACGCAACAATAAAAAGAAAATTCTCGAAGAACCCGACGTGAATTTGTCAAGACATGTAAACTTGCGGATTGATGAGGATGCGGGGTGCCGGATGCCGATCGTCACTTAGTGGTAGATCGTGCGCCGGCCGAGTTAGACGTGTTTAATGTTGTCGTTTGTGATGATCAATGTTTTTTCTTATTTTTAGCACTTTTACACAATAATTAATGTAAATATTCCCTTATATATATGTCAACTATTATTTTAATGATTAATATAAGTAATAAATGTAAAATATTCTTATTTACTCGACTTCAAAATCGCAAAAGTCTACATGTATACTGAGTTTACAGCACCGAGTTTTTATTTTAGCACTGTAAGGGAAAGGTTTAGGAAGTACTCGAGGAATAATTAATTCTCATAATGGTGAACGGCCAAATTATTAGTAATATAAGATAAGTCGATAATACTGTTATTATTGCATATTACATCGAAAATCACGAGTCGCAAAATAGTGAAACAAGTCAATGTAGTAAGCAAGAAATACGGGTTGAATAAAACCAAATTCATGATTATATCTGAAGTTAAAAATAACATCGCTAATTTGATCACTAAGATGTTCGATGCTACTTTTTCTATTCTATTCTATTCTTCCAATGGCATGGAAGTTTATTATTATCTCTGATCAATCGCTTATGAAAAATATTAAAGCAATGGAAATTAAGACATAGAGGCGCATGCGAAAAGCGTCATATTAAAATGCATGTCATTATATCAATTGTAAATTTAACTTTTTTTACATTTATAAATAATAAATAAGGAATAAAAAAAATTGTATACTAGAATTATATTTTATATATAATAATACAATCCCAAATGATAGATTGCACCACCACAATAAATATAAAAATTCGCAGCTTTTTGACTCCTATGACAAGTTATTTATAAGAAAAAAACAACACTTAAGTAATATTACTTTCAAATCAAATATACACGATTGCGCAATATTTATCCGCCAAATATGATTCTGTACAAAACATATAAAAATGATAAAAAAATATATTTAATTAAGTTTAAGATATTTTTATTATTTTCCAAAAAAACACGATTATTGAGTTTTTGTTTCATGTCGCTAATATGAATACTTAGTTGTTCTAATTACATCAAGTGAGAATGAGAAATAATTATATTAATTACACTTAGATTCTTGAGTCAAAAATATTGTTATTTTTTATTATCATTTAGCTTATTAATGTGTATTTATCTCGAGGTTATAAAAACCAATTGATTAAAGTATTAAAATTAATTTAATTTAATTATGTTCAGGCACATAATATAGCAGAAGATAAAAAAAATAAAAAAGGTGGGAGAAAGAGTTGAAAGTATTGTGGTAAAAAGAGAGCAAGATGTGTTTGTAGGTAGAATGATTGGTTAAAATTGAGATTGTGGTGGTTCATAAAAATAACTCTTTAAGCGTAGTAAATAAAGCAATAATCCAAATTTACTCGCATTTTATTACTTCACCTTTTTCGAAACCTTATTTTTAATCATTTAACCTGTTATTGGTAATATTATGAATAATAGATTATTTAAGGTGAACACATTTTTGTTGTGAAGTTGAATTTTTAGAACATAGTTCTGTGCTATTTTAATACAAATTAAATTAATCAACAAGAAAGATATACAGAAAAAAACTATCTATCAAAAAAATATTTAAATACAAATTATATGTATCAATTAGAAATATATACAGATAAAATCAATTTATAAACAAAATATTTTTGTTGCTATCGGGATTCAAACCTGAATCTTTTCTTATCCGGAGAAATTTCACTAACCGAAATTAAATATTTATTCGATAAATTGATTTTAATTGACATTTAATTTGTATTAAAATATCACAGACCTATTGTTAGAATGCGAAATTACCCAAGATAATATTTTGTTCAAGCATACTAAAACACTTAGTTGAAGTAAGGGACGGAGGGTAATAAAACCAAGTATTGTTAGACGCAGGTGTACCGACGCAGCGTGGGTACAGCAATAAAAAAATGCAGCGTACGTGACTAAAGTCACGTAGACAAATACACCATAAGGGATGCATCACCTTAGGTGGGCCAGTCTGGACAGAACCTCCACTGGGAGAACTGGCTCCATAAAGATGTGATTTTATTTTCAATTAGAAAATAGAATCAATGTCGTCTCTAAAAGTATCAAACAACGCTTTATAGATTGTAATTCCGGGAAAAATTTAAACTGTGCGCCTCGAGTTTAAGCTTAGACTGTGATGTACTCTGCGTTTAATCGTTGATGTAAAAGTATCAAAAAGGGTCCCGGTGGATCTATAAAAAGTTGATCAATATAATTTGGTGTAGCGAGAACAGACTGTCGCTATTGCATAAGAACATCGCGTCCAGAGTCCCGGCTTGCCTGGATAATTGGGCATCGTCTTGTGGTCAATCAACTATAAGCCTAAACTCCGTCACCCTACGCTGGCACCACAGAGAGCTGACCACACTTCACGTCCAGGATCCGGGACCATCCTAAGAGGTAATCCCTTACGTGAGGGACCTGCATAATCTACATCAGACAAGCGTCAACATAGACAATTTGGCAGAGAACTCAATACTGGCATGATGAACACAAATGTTTAATGTTAATTTAATTATAATTATTTTTGAATAGCCTTTATCAATAAGTATTAAAGTAAAATGCTCATTTTCCACTTTTAACACATGCAAGTATCATAGAATATATATAATTAATTTTCTTATATAAAAATATTCTTTCATTTCATAACCATTTGACTTGTCAATATTTAAAAAAGAACCAGTTAGGCTAGATGCCTCCCCCCCCAACATGAAGCCGAGGCAGAATGAAGAAATAACCTAAACACTATGTTCTGTAAAATTGCAACACCACAATAAGAATGCGTTCTCCTTAAAAATGTAGGTACTACCGGGATTAGAACCTGGATCTCTTCCTATCCGAGGAAGCGCGTTCTTCATTTTCACTATAACAATTTAATACATTTTTTGCAAATTTTGATTACATATTCTGTAATATTTCCAATTGATATATCTACTAGTCCATTAAAAAATGTACTTTTTTATTGTAATTATGTTCCCAAATTTAATAAAATGGATTAATTAATTTAATTCTGGCGTCTCCTATCGGATTTTACTCAAAGATATTTGTGAGTTGTGAGATGCATCGTAATATGAAATTGATTTAGTGGAAAACGCGCTTCCCCGGATAGAAAGAGGTCCAGGTTCGAATCCCGGTAGCAACAAAAATTTTTTTTAAGGAGAACACATTCTTAATATGAATTTCGGTTAATGCATTTTTTCGAATAGGAAAAGATCCAGTTTCGAATTCCGATAGCAACAAAAGTATGTCGTTAAATTGATTTTATCTGTATATCCTTCTAATTAATACATTTAATTTGTATTAAAATATTTTAGTGAAAAACGCGCTTTCCCGGGTAGGAAAAGGTTCAGGTTCAAATCTTGGTAGCAATTAAATATTTTTTCAATTAGTTTTTTCTTTCTATTTCATTAATTTAGTTTGTATTGAAGAATTTGTTATTACATTAATCATCTAGGAATATTTATTATGATTTTTATCACAATTGTTGCGAAATTAAAGAGATTCGAGTAATCTATTACACATTAGGGATTGTTAGAATAGTCTACAGAATGAGAAGCAAACCCAACCACAGTAGTCGCGGATTAAAATAAACAAATTATGAACTGTAATATGTAAAATGTAACTGATGTTCACGTCCAAGTATTTAGTTATATTGTTGCTGAAAAGGCATCTAACTAATTTATTTTCTATGACGGGATATATTTCAAGCGTCCATCACTGCTGGCCTCAACAACGGCGCCGGAAGATTACAGTTAAAAAAAGTACGCATTTCCGGCGTCGGCGTCGGGCTTAGATTAATGGCGCTGCAATATGGCGCGGCGCGGCGCTTGAAAACATATGAATCGCTCTTTGTCCGAGTGACAGCCTGCCTACGCTGTAGGGCGATTTGTTCTACAAATATTCAAATATATTTTACATACAAATAAAGATTATGTCTTCGTAAAAACAAAATAATATAACATTATTTTTTATTTTGATTATCTACGAAATATTTTAAATGTATCGTTGTAATTATGTACAAATTTATGTTACAAATTGTTGCAAATGTAAATTTCCTTTATTGTACATTGTTATTTATAACGTACTAAAATATCATAATAATGACTGAATTTTACATCATTAAACAAGTTAATGTCTAGTTTCGATCAAAATGATGAATTTCAGAATATTCCTTTATAGAACCTTTCTCAGCATCGACTGAGCATCGCGATCTTCTATTCTGCGAACTACAACACAGCGCGAACTACTTACCCCCACTCTACGTGATCTCGAGCCTTGTTTAGTGCGATATGAAGCGAAGCTCCTGTTATTTCTTGGACTCGGTCAGTCCATATTATTAGAGATCGCCCTCTGGCCCTCCGTCCTTGTGTGATGTCCGAGTTCACCAATTTCTTTTGACCTTTTGGAAAAAAATATTCAAAAAGAATTTAATTGGTATTTGCCTGAGCCTCAATTTCTTTATATATTGATTGATCGTTGATATGTTTATTTTTATCGGCTTTGCAGTTTCTCTGTACTCTTCGGTTTAGTTGGTTTTTGGTATACTGATTATTAATGGCACGGTCATACTGGTCATTAATGCAACATTTTTTTATAACCTTCCGCTCTTCTACTACTTTCTGATTCTTTAACTTCTTCTACATTAGTTAAAATGGTATTTTTCAGTAAATTTTATGACATTTATAGATCTTGCGCAAGGGTTGCTGGTAGATTCTAGTTGCTGATTTGGAATCTGTTCTTAAAACTCGCAATTCCTTATTTTGTAACTAGTCATGACTTTCTCGCTTTGTTTCGATTGAGTGTGTTGAGTTGAGTCTTAATTTGCCATCTGGAACTACTACTTGGTGGTCGAATCCGCAGTCTGCACCTGGATATATTTTCGTAGTTTGCATGGTCAGCACCAACCTTATTTGGATAATTATATAATTTATTTCATCGCGGTAATTATCACCTGGAGATTTCCACCTGTTCACCTTCCAGATACGCTTCTTGAACGATGTGTTCATATTGGTGAATTTCAACACTGTGCAGAATGGCGTCAACCATTCTTTCTTCTGTACAATGATATTTCCTGTTTTCCCTAAAATGGTACTGCTTCATCCGTTAAGCTGTCAGTGAATATTGCTGATTTACATTATAATATATACACCAGTTTTAATCTTGTGCCAGTATCTTTCACTTTTAAAAATATTATGATTACTCTACCGTTCAATCGGTAATTACTAATATTATTAAAAGTCAATTATGCTTTCTGATTAAATTATTACCGCTTTACATACTACTATCTAGTGTCTTTTGTGTTTATTAATTAGACCGTTACAGATAAATAATCCAAATTCATTTATTTTATGTAACAAGAATTTTGTAATGAATAGGATTTATCATATTAAAAAAACGTTAAAAGTTATCAATTAGATTACAGAAAATATTTTATAAACTTATGTCGTGAGTATCAAAAGAAATATCAGGATTCATTTTAATATTTACACACACACACGCGAAAAGTGCAGCAACAAACAAATAATTAAATTACAATTCACCTTTCGTTACCATTAGATACAGTTAATCGCGAAGTCAACTAATAATATTAAGTTATTATATAAGTAGAACACATACTTATTGTGAAGTTGTAATTATTCAGAACATACAAGTAGATCTGTGATATTTTAAATACTAATTAAATGTATTAATTAGAAAGATATATATTGTTGTTGTGCTGCCGGAATTCGAACCTAGATCTCTGGAGACGTTGGAGGAAACGTTGCGAGTGTAAAAGTTTTTCTCAGGACTATTTGACGCGGGATCCTTCAGCTAATAATTCGTTATGTAATTGCAACCGGTGTCTCTTGTGGGTTAGATCACGTTCTTTGTACATTGTTTTGGCACGATAACACGTGACATTGTCTCAAAAAATTCGGTACAACCGTACTTTGCAGAGTTGAGTATATTGAGATACTATTTCAAATCCCGGTAACATCTAAAATATTTTTTCGATAAATTGAGTTTATCTGTACGTATATCTTTTTATTCAATGCATTTAATTTGAATTTCAAATATATTAGTCATTTTTCAATACGTCCAGTACTAGGAAGTAGTAATTGTCTAAAATTGAGATAACTCACCCATAAAAATAGTGACAAAAATACATACATTGGTGCAAGATTAAATTACAGTTTTCATTTACGACTTCAAACATAGTAACGTAGCACGGTAACACGTGCCACTGTCAAGGCGTTGCCTCAAAAAATTATGGTACAATCATGCTTACTGTTTCGTAGGAGATATAATTCGAAACGTCGGCTTAGAAACCATTCATAAAAAACGCGATCTAACTCAAAAGAGACGTCAGTTTCATACACTAGTGCTCGCTGAAACCTTATACATATTCATTTACAGAGCTCTTGATATTTTTTTTGTTATTCTAACATGTTGCCGCTTATTACATACGAGTATAATGACGATATTTTGGTACCCAGAATATTTCAGAAAAAAACATTTCGTATTTTAAAATAATTCATTATTTGGAATTACAAAGATGCACCTTAATTTAAGGTAGGTACATAATATTATATGAATTAACATAAAATTTCATTATATTAAATGATGAAGATTAAATATGTTTACTGTTTCCGAGGTTAGTTTATAGAGCTCCATTATGACATGTGAAAATAATACACTTGTTTTTTCATCTAACTCATTTTCAAACGCTCCTCAAGTAAATTAAATGAGTAGAATCAAAAAACAAGTGTTTTATTTTCATTTAAAATGATGCGATTAGATAAAATAAAGCTTTTAAAAAATTTAAAATAAATCTAAACTATGAGATAAATCCAGGCTTTAATTTTTTCAGCTAAGTATTAGGTGTGCACGTATAAATATCAAATAATTAACTATACAGTAAGTGTAATTACAACCCTAATCGTTCCTTAATTATAATTATTAAATTGTTAACTAAAACGTGAATTTTAATAGAAAAAATGTACAAGTGCGCTAGTTGCTGCGTGAAACTGAACGGACAGAGATAATACGTGTTGCGTGTTTCAACTTGGACGCAAAGACGCCGTAACCTTTTTTACGTCGAAATAACCGTTTTTCATGAAAAGTAATATCAATAGAACGACAAAGCGTGCAAATACAAACGTCCAGTAATTTTCATAAATTTTCATTAGACATTAAACATTTTTTATATTTGCCTACTTCGTGCAGAAGCTTCAAGAGTGAAGTTTGAATACAAATTGTGAATGCTTACCGATATTTGCTCCTGATGTAATACGCAATAAGAAGAAATCAAGATCAAAAACATATACTAGTGCTTTATGATATATTTAAATAAGCATACCTATAATTTATTAGACTTTATTAACATGTATGTTTTTATTGTAACAGAGGTGAATATATTATAATATAACATGATAAACATAAGATACAATTATATTGCAATTAAGTATATACTCGTAGTTTATCGTGTGGGATGGAGTAGACTCCACCTCTGATATATACAGCATTGTCCTGGCTACATTGGCAGACTACCGTCTGTGTTAAAGTAGCCAGTTGTTTTCGTGTTGTTGTGGTGTTATTTAATTCAAAAAAGGTAAAGATTCGACAGGAATAAAAAAAAAATTGAGAAAAAAATGTAGTGGGAGTGTTGTAGAACTAGTGAATTATTAGTGTAGGCACTGTATAATGATTATGTTAGAATATTGGATAGCGATGCTTCTGATTTATCTCTACCCAATTGAATCATATATTGAGTCCATATTCGTGTAATCTTATTGGAAGTGAATGATTTCCAGTTGGTGCTGAGTGTATTGTACAGTTTCGGAGCTAAGAACATGTAGAATCTTTGATAAAATATCATTGTTTTTCTCGGAACTGGCGTGTAGATGTTCGTTGTTTGTCTTGTGTTGTGTCCATGGTTTATTGCTTGGGGTGAGTTGTTGTTAGCATGAAAATATTGGACGAGTCTCAACATATAGATTTGTCTTATGTCTATGGCATTGTACTATTCAAATATAAGATTTCTGATCTTTTAAAATTAATCTGTTTTTGTAAATCAATGTTTTATTTTATTTTTAAATAAAATCATAGTTGACAATAAATATTAAAATAATGAATACCTACATTAATTCCTATTTGTTTAGAAGCGTGAAATTATCAGCAGGACTTACGGATGTGTATTATAAATGTATCAACTCGATTAATTTTACAACACGTTTACGATGACTCATGTAGGCGATTAGCCTGCATGCTCGGTATTTATTCAATTTGGTTCCTAAATCTAGCTTATACGATCGATTATAATGTATTTTAAGTATTAAAAAATATACTAAAGAAGAAGAAGAATAATATAATAATAAGCTTGACTTGGAATATAAGGTATGTATATGGTACTATTGTATACATACAAGTAGTTTTGTCATTTTTTAACGCAGATCAAAATTCTCGTACGCAAAACATAAAAATGACTAGTAGACCGAATTTCAAAAGGTTACATCCCTCCTACACTTTTACAAAAGTGACAGAAATATTATAAGAACCCTTCCCTTCCGTGTAGGGATTACTAATGATTCATTATTTTGATTGCTGGCTCTACCCTATAACCAACCCGTCTTGAAATTGGAATCAAATAAACAATTTACCATATCTAAATCGAAGTACCAAATCGTAAATAATTTCCCCGATTAAATTAAATGTTCAATAATTAAAACAATATGTATTTACATATTATCATATAAAATAAAGATTCATATTGGCGGATTTACCAAATTATTCGGATATATTATTTAAAAATGTATATTGTAACATAAAGAAGTATAATCATAAAATGTTTTTTTTATTTTTATTCTCATAAAAAAAATCCGTAAATTTTACATGATATTGACAAATTGATTAAAAATTGTGCTAATAATGAAAATACTAGATGTGCTTTAATACTTATTTTTTTACATATTGAGAAACTACGCCCAGACGACTCGAACTAACTTCTAGTATATACGTATATTTAATATAAAAACATTGTTTCTGATTTTGTTGTTTCTTCCATGCATCCAATATGTCAGTATTAAAATATTGTGGCCACAATCTGAAGAGACTTTGATTGTTGTTTGATACATTTGTTTTTAATTGATCGATAATAATATTTTCAAGCGAGTCAAAATATTATTAGGTAATATAGAAAAGGATCATTTATTTATCAGGCAATCATTATAATATACAAATAATTTAAAACGTCCGAAATAGCCTCTATCGGTAACCCTCAAATATAAAAAAGTTTATCAGTGAGCATTTTTTTAAACGACATACAAATTTATTTTTGTTTTGTTTGAGAAAAATGTTCAATTTCCATTCACACGCCATATTTTCCAAATGAGGGCTGTTATCTTCCCACTACCTACCTACCTAGCGATTTCAAAGGGGAGCGCAGAGAGAAATGAAACCATTTTATTCTTTAATAAATTAAATTGCAACGGCAGATGTTTTTGTCACGGCAGCATTAATAGTGTAATTGGCAAGATAAAAAAGCAATATTTAAATTCGTATTGTGTGATCTGTTGTTATAATGTTATCATTATTAAAATAAAGGGGGTGTTTTTGAACCTTTATTATAATTCGTTCTAAACAAATTATATTATATGTCCTAAAATAATTTGTAAAATAAATTTTGCGACACCTTAATGGCGATGGCAATATACTTGAGTACAGAATAAAGAATGTACTATATCATAAAGGCAATCTCATCCCTGTACAAAGAAAGTATTATCATCATCACCAGGCCAGGCTCTTCAACCCCTTGTGGTTCTCGGTCTCCTCTAGAATTTTCCTCCATTGATTTCAATTTTCCTTTGAAGACACTCACTCCATCTTACCTTTGGCCTTCTCAAACTCTTGCACCTTGTTGGTCTTGTGTTCATCAATTATGTCGGTGATTGCTGTTCATACCAATAATATGACAGAAGAATTGTGTGTGTAAAAATCAATCAATTACATCATTCATACCATAATTCGATATTTAAAAAGAGGACGAACAGGCTTACGTAACATCACCATCATTACAATTTAAATATTACATTGTTAAATGGTGATCTATTATATGCTGTTTGATATAAATATGTAATAAAAAGCTGTTTACAGAGTCTAGGAAGAAGAAAAAAATATTTACAAATCTAAATTTAAAAATGATGGTATTCGAAAAAGTTGAAAGTTATACAAAATTCGATATAATGGTAACTAGTTTATTAATATATTTAGAATGGGTGGAAGAATTTGTACACGAAAGTAGGGTTAGATAGATATAAAAAGACTACGAAAGGAAGTTGACTGGGGGTATAAAGTGAATGTGAATAATAAAGAAAACCTTCACGATAAAGATGATCAGGTAAACTATACACCTATTGGAAGATAATTCTGTTAGAATCGACGAGTGCATTTGGACAAAGCAAAAACTGTATTTTATGGTTGAAAAGAATTGTATTCTTTCTTATATGCCCATCCCTGCGTGACATAATTATTATATTTTTCCATTTCTAACCAGAAGTTTAATACAATTGATTTAGTGCAATTCAGATATCACTTTTAGATCAAATATATGATTAGAAATTCGAGAATGGATTTACAATTAAAGTATAATAAACAATTTTTTAAATCCTTCCGTAAACGGTTAATAAACTTTGTTAGTACAGCAGGTACTTCAATAAATTATATTTAAAACAATCAATTTGGTCATATTTTTTTAGACATCTATGTTAAAACCATGTAAACTTCTTACAACGTTGACTTTTTTATAATTCAACTTTAGTGACATCTGGCGACCATTAATTAAACTACAGGTTTGATCATGTCAGGAATCATTTATCTATTGAAAGTTTCAACTTTTTTCGGTAGATGTCATCACGATAAAGATTTTCTCAGTAGAGGAAATGCGCATTTCTGCTGCTTTCTGTGCTCCTGATAGCTGGAAGATTGTACAACGCTTATCCAGTGGCTGCATAAAACACGCACGACAATGTGGCGACGAACTTTGCAAAGAAAAGTATTTTTGTGATAGGGCCCGGGAACAGCCTCATCGAGGGCCTACCTAGCTAGCACAGTAACTTCATATTTAAAATGTAATCAAACATAAACATGATAACCGAAATATTGTTCTTATTCAACAAACATTTGTAAAATTTATTATTCAGGCGGGAGCGGTAAATCTGTTTTGTCTTCTTGCCCGAGGCACCAACATCATAAAATACATCCCTGCTCCGTAGTTCGTAGTTTGTATAGTGAAATAATATTCGGCAAGTTATAATGATGACTCATCCATCACTCATAAATTTTAAGTGCCGTGGGCCACGACATATAATATTTTTTAACTTGGAAGAAAATAAATATTGATGCGCGATTATATTCCACGGGTTAGTTTGCCGGACTATTTAAATTCAAACAAATGGAAAAAATCAATCGTCAACTAAATTTAAAAAAATTCCGGACAACGTTCAAATAGTTTCTGGCGTTTTACCGGTCTACAGCGAACTATTTCTACCAGGAGAATATAAAGCGCCGTGGATGATTATTGTCTAGCGTGAACTATTTCATAGTTCTCAGCTTACGTCCAGCGTAGCTAGTGCGCTAGACAAAGACAGCAATATGCAGTCAGTATGACGCTTACTCCGTGTTTAGCTTGGCATGTCTGACAATGGAATGAATGGCTGAGAAAAATAATCGTATTTTTAAAAGAGGTCCAACATTATCAGAAAGGAAATGGTGGCTAACAAATGTGTAGGTTTATTCTACAATATTATTTAATAAATAATAACGAAATTTCACTTAATATTTTCTTACGAGAAGAACGACATTGATAAAGGTCATGCAATTTTTCGTTGACCAAAGAAAGAAGTAACGGTCAAAGATCGCCATTGATTGAACAAACCCTAAGAACAAAATTTATTGAAACATACAACTAAAATTAATGTTTCGCTGCTTGGGCAGTAACCACCTACCAGGAGAGCAGAATAGCACAAGTCTGAGTCAGCGCTGCCGCGCCGTGCACAACTTTACCGGCACATTTTTGTCAGAAAATATACCAGGGACCCAGAAATAAAAAGAGTCCTTAAAATCTAAATAAAATCGTTTTTCTTCATATTTATATATTTTATTGTAAATAATTTTGTTTTTTTGCGTGTGTAACCATGGCTTCAGAATTGGTTCCGCGTTATAAGAAATGCTAAAGATTTTCAATATACTTGACATGCTGTCAACATGGTTACGATATTGTGTTTACGACAGGCGATTTTGAAAATCAAGACGTCAAATTTATTAGCCTCTTTTACAAAAATTATTTCGAACACACATTACTTCTTAGACAGGAGCCAGAAACGCATATTGCAAGTTGTTTTTCATATTTATTTTATTGGTACAAATCATGTGCGTTGTGAAAAAAATTCATTAATATAATCTAAAATTATTGTATTTTAAATGTTGTTGGCTCGCGTTAAACATGACCTACCTTCATGGATAACATCAAGATCTAAGTAAGCACATAATGTTACTTTATCTACTTATTTAATTTCAACCGTATGTACACATTATATTGTGTATTTTTCTTCTAGCATGCTTTTCCTGCGTCAGAATTTCCAACACACAAAAGTACGAATATCTAGATCTTGAATGTTTTACTGCAGTACTAATAGGTAAGTATTTGGTCAACAGCTATTAGCCCAGTGGATAAAAACTACTCCACATATATAGATTTATTTATTTATTTGTAACTATATAATATAATGTAAAAAATATGTTTGGACTGTGCCCATCTCATTAGAGAAATTTTGTGTCGAGACGGGCATACTTTACAAGCAATTGTACATTATTACATTGTACAATTTGTAATTACAAGTAGTAGATAGAATTAACATTTATTACATTATATATAGATGTATATGAAATACAATTTTAAAGTGGACTTTCAAATAAATTATTTTGGATAAATTTGTAGCAATAATGAATAAAGGTATGTGTTAATATGTTTGGGTGAGTGCACCAATACTGGCTCTACCCATATTACGAATCCAAGTTTTAATATTTAGTTTCATGTTCTTGGGACAATTCAAGTGGTTAAAATCTTTCAGCATTCTATTAAATAGTTTAGGTCCAAAATATTTGTAGTTCCTTTGGCCATATGTTATATGCGTTCATGGGGTTAGTAGGTTATTTGTATTTGTCCGTGTGGAAATTATATTTTAAGCTGTTAAAGTGTATCTGTTTGTATTTATATATGTATTTAAGAGTAGTATTAGCATATATTTGTCTTATATCAAAAAAATGGAATTTATTAAAAATTTCTTCAGTGCTCGTTGTGATTGGGGTTTTGAGGATAACTTTTAAAATAATTTTCTGAGCTGCTATTATTGGATTAATTGCATGGTATAATTGCACCTCAAGGAATTATACCATGCTCTATGATTGATTGACAGATTGCGTAGTACGCCATTTTGAGAAGTTTTATATTAAGGAAATTCCTAATATTTCTAAAATAGTATATTGTTTTATTATTTTATTTGTAATGAGTTGTGTATGATGACTCCATTTATGATAAGGATCAAATATAATTCCTAAGTATTTGATTTGGTCAGTACGTTCTATATAATTCCATTGACACGTATCGTCGTATGAGTTGGAACAATTGTGAACTTTTATTTTGTAAACATACGAGGGTTGCCCATTTTCTTATATGCTCGAAGTTAGGTATTTAGTTTTATTGGTATTAAATGTTAAGTTGTTCAGGTTGAGCCATTTTTTAAATATGCTTATACCTTTCTCGGCTTTTTTAAATACTGCTGACCATGTATCAGCTTGGAATTGAAAAACAGTGTCATCCGCAAAACAAATAACGCTTCCGTTAAAAGGGATGTTGCATAGGTCATTAAGAACAGTATTGGACCTAATATGCTTCCCTGTGGGATCCCGAAGTAAGTGGAAAGAAGATTGTTTGAAATTTCTTTAATACTAACACGCTGATCCTGTCCGTGATGTAATATTTAAATATATCAAGTTATTTACCTAAGATACCATTTTTTTTTGTTTTTCGATTAGACTCGAATGCGAAGTTGTATGACGAGATCAAGGAAAATGGATATACATTTATGGCCTTTATCCACATTGTTAGTAATGAAGTCCGTGATACAGTCAATAGCTTCAGTTGTACCCATATTTTCCCTAAAGCCGAACTGGTTTTTAGAAATAATTTTATTGCTCTCGAGGTATTTTACAAGTTGAATTTTTATAATTTTCTCTTATATTTTAGAAAAGGAATTTAGTAGCATAATTGGTCTATAGTTATTGATGTCACTTTTACTTCCTGCTTTGTGCATTGGGATAATTAATCCTTGTTTTAATTTAGTGGGGAAATGTTCGAGTTTTAGACTAAGGTTAATAAGATAATATAAGGGGGATAACAGTTGTACATAGATTATTTATATATATGTAAGTATATTAACCGTAATACCACCTGTACCAACAGCATTACTATTTTTTAGCGATTAAATTATATTTTTGATAAAAGTTTTATCTACGTTTGTGAAAGAAAATTTATAAACAATATCTCGGTTTAGATTATAACTTTCAGATCTACTATTAAGCCAAAAAGAGGGGATTTTTTTTTGCTAAATTAGAGCCAATATTAGTGAAGAAACAGTTAGCATAATTGACCATTTGGACAGGGTTATTTTTTAAGTCGATTGGTTTACCTTCTATGTCAAGTTGATTAAGAGTTGTCTCTTTTTGTTTATCAGCGTTATTTGCCTCTTTTAAAATATTCCATATTTTTTTAGTTTCCATTGGTTTCGATAAATTTTTGTTTATAATTCTTTAGGTTTTTTGATTATTAATGTATATATGTTTCTGTATCTTTTGTAAAAATTATGCAAAGCAATGTCATAAGGGTTATTTCGTGTTTTTTTGTGACATATGTTTCTTCTTTTATAGACTTAATAATATTTTGCGTAATCCACGGTTTTAGGGTTTTTTTACTAGATGGGATGTGTCTGTAAATTATAGTTTTATGTTTGTTAATTGCATTTTGTATATGTTCTATAAAGTAATTCTATGCATTTTCAGAGTTACATTCATTTGATGAGTACGAGTGGCCAAGGAAAGATTACTTCGAGTTTCAAACATGAAATATGCAATAGGCGGAATTTTTAAATGTTTAACTTCCACAAAATTCGAAATCTATGAAAACAGTTTAATAAATACATGTTAACTAGAAAGGAGATGGAAGGGTATAAAGATATTTATTTAGGTTACGATCCACGAGTATTTTGTTTTTTTTTTAAGTGTAAATAAATAAAACCGTAACCGCATACATATTACAATGTTTATTGTAACAAATATTACAAATAATACGTTTAAAAAATGCAGGTAGGTACGTAGTATTTGTATAACCTAATAGCAGTGGCGTGCAGTATGTATAGATTTAGGTTATACTGTTACCAATGACATTATAAAATCATATATAATATATGTAATACAATATATGTACTTTCGTTTAACCAACGTCATTAGGCAACATAAATCTGTCATTTATACGACCCTACTATGTATTTATTTGTAATTTTAGAGTACTATTAATAGCGGTTTTTAAAGTTTAAGTTTTAACGTAAAATAATACTTTCTTATCCCTATAAAAAATGTAAAGAGGTTTTTAAGAACACTTTCTATGACTAAACATGATTAATTTATTGTTTGAAAATCTTTCATGTAACTAAAGGAAATAATTATTTTTATTAAAGGTTAACGTAGGAAATAGTTCTACCAATTGCCAATCCAAATCCATGCACCAAATTGAAAAAACAAACATGAAATCAACACGTTAAAAACAGTAAGATGTAAAATTCGCGAATAAGTAAAAGAGGAAGTAGACGCTTCAATGATTTGTAAGCAGTTGTAACCCTTTCTAATTTTATTCTGTTAAAAAAGGTAACGACTCCATATAAACGGGTCAACCGAAAGGAATTTTCAATTCAGTAAATAGCCATTTATATGGCTTGAGTAATTTACTAGCTTAAAGACAACTGAATAATGTAAATAGCACGATCAGGCGAATAAAAAAAGAGCGCCATGAGTACAGCGGTGAGTTTTTAGAACTAAGCAATTAAAGTTTCTACTGGTACACAGATGGCACTAATTGCAAAATAATGTTTTCGTTAATGTTAATCCATTTTTTAAATTTATATTTGTTTCCCAGAATTTTAAGTTGTACACAGCTTTTTTGCTTTTATGTACTGCACGCCCCTGCCTAATACTCTTCTACCAGTGGTTCCGAACCTCAGTTTAGAACAAATTCAATCACAACAAATACATCAAATGTCTAAAAATCTTTATTTAAAATAAATTAATGAGCAGGATAATTATTAAAATTTTAATACTAGAATTATTTGTGTCAAGGAGAAGAGGAGAGACAGGACTCATAACTTCGAATTTGGTCTCTTTTATAACTAACTACGTTTTAGTTAAAAATATATTAAATCAAGTACATTAAAGATATACAGAAAAAATCAATCAATCGAAAAAAATATTTAGTTGCTATTAGGATTCGAACCTGGACCTCTTCCTATAGCAATCGAATACATTTCTGACAAATTTTAAATTTATATTCTGTAATATTTCCAATTGATATATTTACTATTCCAATTTTAAAACCAATCAACTTTATATATCTAATTAATTAATTTAATTTGTATTAAAATACCATAGAACTATGTTCTGAAAATACAACTTTCATAACAAAAATGTGTTCTCCTTGGAAAGTGAACGTGCCAATGAAAAGCCCTATCAGATTTAATATACTTAATTACCGAACTATTAATTATTCAATCCAATTGTGTAATGTTTTAGTTCAGCAGTCCCGTAATTATTTAAAACAGGTAAATTCAATTACTTTTTTTTTTTTACTTTCACTGTTCCTGTCACTGTCCCATACTTCCCGGTAATTTGTTGCTAGACCACTGACACACATTTTGACATGTTACGTTATATTAGAATACCTATTAATGTTGTAATTAGTATTTAAAAATCATTTTAAATTCATAATCGTTTTGTTAATAATTTAGCGAACAATATTTTACCCCTACTTCTAGGATGTGTGAAGCGGAATATACCCTGTGTATGTGGTCCGGAAACATCGCCGTATCGTTTTAAACTATGTTGCGATCCTGCTTGCAAGTCTTCTATCAGGGCGATACAAGTAACTTTCCCTCAGGACAACGGATTAAATAATACATAAATGAGTCAGACACGAACTCGTGAAATCGATGAAATTTCACTTAGTTACATTTATGTTAGTTTCTTTCACGTACGTCGGAAAATTGAGTGAAAACATTGTCTTAATGTAATTATTATGCTAAACCCAAGAAATATAAAAACTCAAATTTATCTAGAGTACGTATAGGAATAAGTATACATACCTATGCATCTTTTTAAAAATTAAAATTAAAAACAGTATTATATAATGTAACCCTGCAAAAAATGTATATTTTTCGAAAGATTGATTTTTTTCTTTATATATTTCTAAGTAATTCATCTAACATCTTCTTATCTAATTTTTTCCCCTTATTATATTTTATTTATATAAAAAAAATGTTGTTTAACTATGTAAAAGGCAATCCTTGCCGTATAACTACCATGTAATAAATAAAATAAAAATATATGATTGCACGTCATCGCTATTGAATCTGTATTTGGATGTATTAGTATCCACTGCCAGTAAGAAAAAATACCAAAGTAGCGAACGTGTTTTTAATATCTCTTGATTAAGATTACTTAAATGTTCTCTTTTATATATTTAATAACAGTAAACAAATATATATTAAATTTAAGATGAAGTGTAGGTACATTGTCTTTATTACGAGTAAGAAAAAACATATATTAGCGAAATCATATAAACATTTCCGACTGGCAAGTATATTGACCATCCGTCATCTCGCGTAGTCAATCATCTGTCACATATATGTTCGTAATGTTTTCGTTTGTTCAGTAATTATTTATTGTAAATATGATCTCAGTTTTTTCAAGAAAGTCTTTCAGTGGAATGACGAAGAATAATGAATTAAGTATATATAATTCAAAATTGATACTTCAGAACACCGTTTGTACAATTTAGCAGAAAAGCATTGCTGCTGGACCCTGCGGGCGGCTATTGTGACCGCTTGGTGGCCAATAATGACCGTCACGTGGCCAGGCCTTCCGTAGAATCTATATTCTACTTGAACCAATAAAATAAGGGCGCACAATGCACCATTGTTAAAGTAATATAATATGGGATTTCCGCATTGAAATATAAATTCTATGAAAGCCTTGGTCGCGCAACGGTTACCACTGGCCGCGTAGAGGCCATTATTGGTCACGGAGCTGCTATAATAATCGTCTGCAGGGCCTAGTAGCCTAGTGTATGTGTAAAGTTGATATAAACCTAAACTAGAGATGGCGAACCTACGACACGCGTGTCACACATTTTAGTGACATTCGGGCAAAGTTCGAATTTTGTTTAAAAAACGTATTAAAGTTGAATATGATATCTTTAAATAGGTATAAATTAAATATAATTAAGATATGTATTTTCGTTGTTCCACTTGTAGAGCTTTCGCATGCCAATGCGTGAATGTGATTTGAATTTTATTATTTATTTTATTTATGCCAATATTAAAATTTACGTTAAGAGTCAATTTTGACTAGCGGTGAGATAGACGGAGTATCAGTTCACTTTCACATTAAGTCAATGTCTTGTTGTGACTTGCATTGTTGGGATTCGAAGATATTACGCGATGCAATTTAAATAAATATTTTCAATACCTCCCATATTAAAATATATTTGAATAAAAAATAATATATATATATATATTTATGTATTTATATTTAATTTTGTTTAAACTACCGTTTTTACATCAAGCGGTTTCGATACTAACGTATCTTTGTCAGAACTTTTGATTTTTATTTTATTTACTTTTGAAATTAGCAAAATTAACTATGTGGTTAAAATTCATATTTTTATTTGTTTACTTTGTTTATCGACATCCTGAAGAAGAAAATAGTATTTTTCGAAACCGTTAGATATATTTAAACTCAATTAAGTGGTTAATCAAACAAAGTTAACATAAAAATATATTTATTTTATTTACTGACATGCGAACATTTTTTTTTTTGAGCATATATAATACTTTTATTCTATTGTGGAAAAAGGTTCGCTATTACTGACCTAGACCAAATATACGTAGGTACCTATGGTACATATGTTTTTAAAATTATGATTTGTCTTTTCTATCGATGTCTCTGATGGAATTTGCTACAGAGTATATTGGTACGTATTGACGTTAGTCGCGTTAGTATTATGTAAACCGAGTTTTGTGATTCCTCGTTCTTAAAACGCGGGTCTTATTTAGACTCGGATTAAAAGTGGAAACTTTACTTAGGTACTTACTGGAAACTTGGAAGGAATTCCACTGGCCCCCTTTCCCTACTTCCACATAAAACTCGCCCCACGGGTGATATAACCTCCCCTAACGCGGGGCAGGTCCCTTGCGTAGATTTATATATTTTTTAAACATAATACGTTTTTCAAATTTAAATACTTAATTATTTTCATGAGCAAAAGCATCGTTTCAAAAATATAATTGCTTTTCATTCTGGGAACAGCGGGAATTTTAACAAAATGGTTTTTTTATCCGCGAAAATATGTATGTTTATTTGTTTTCTAAATTAAAGCACGCTTTTAAATTAACGTGCTGTTATTCCAGAGCCCAAATGTTAATTAGTTACGTCAGACTGCTCCAAAAATACGTCAGTTGTATTATTTCCAGGTCCAAACGTTAGCAGCGCCCTGGATTCATGCCGCATATTCCAGGGCTGGCTCCGGATTTACCGCGGGCTCGGTGCCAAAGACACTTCGCTCGGTCGCCTTTATCGGATAATGGCGGCCGACGCGGTACCTATGTGCAATTACATGTGCATCAAAAAGGCATAAACTCGTTATTAGTGGCCGCATGAAGTCGGCAGTGCATAGAGCGAAATACACTCTACTAAATTATTTCACCACCTAAACAAAAATGTTGAGTACGACATTGAGACAGGATTATTTTGGAATCGGTCCACGTCTTGAGATTATTAAATTTACACAAAAACATGACATCAACCTCATTACGCGAAATGAGATTAATAAGAAGTGGTTAAGTAAGCAAATGTGTTCGTTGTATCGGTCCCACGATCACTCATGTTAAGATCGCGTATTATTAAGTAAATAAAAATAATTATCCGATTTATAGAAAATCTATTAATTTATAATCACAAATTTAATGGGGTAACTTTGGTTTTTCCAATACTTGACGGCGATATGTTGTGACAAATATGGTAAAAATAAATATTTACTCATTTCTACGTAGCGATGTACCATTTTTTGGAACAGCTGTTGTTATTTTTAATCGATCATCATCGTTGACTACTCAATTGCTACGAGCCATCCAGGTCCATGGGCGACGGCGCAGACTCTTCAGTCTGAACCATCGATCCCGGGAAAACCTTTTGGAGTCTTTTCTTACCGTGGCCAGCCTCCTTTATTGTTAAAACATACATTTATTCTCATTTTCGTAATAGTCTCGATATCGTTTATTTATTTATTACAAATCTAGTTAACAAATTGCTTACAATACAGATCACCGCATTATGGTCGAAATTTAGGAAGCCTAGAGTCATCCAGTCATTAATAATATTTATTAGTATTTTAGAAATAAAATTAAAAATTTCACACAGAAAAAAAATTGTAGAACATTTAATAAATATGTATAATATTTACAGTTTACCAATAAAACATACCGTTATTCAAAGTTGATTCCAACGTAAATAGGGATAAATATTCATAAAGAGAAATACGTAAAAGTTCTATTATCAAATAATATTTTATTCAGAAAGTTAATAAGATCATACTTGTCATTCTAAATTATTCAATCTAAAAATCAAGAAATAGGTTTTTAACTATTTCTACGAATGTGTTGTGGTACAGCAGTTAATATTTCTAGAAGCTGATTTTTTTTTCATTGTAAGACTATAATTATTAACAAATCTTGTGTGTATTTTACATCACACATTCACAAATGATATATGTAACTAATATAAGTAGTAAGAAAATAATTCAATTCAATACATAATTTAGTGTTTTTAGGATTGTAAGTTTGCCTTGATTAGATTTTATTTAAAAAATAATATCAATAATCAAAATGATATCATTACCAGATTAAAAATACCGATTCATACACAACCCTGAAAACTATAACAATCGTTTAAAAAACGCGGACAATTCAGGGATGACAAAAATGATTTATAAATATTTCAATATTAAAAGGTTATTAACTAAGTAGTTGTTGAATGACCAAACGTCCAATGTTACGCATGTAAGACATTAATATAATATTATTACATGAATAAATTAATGGACAGATAAATCATTATGTTGTCATACATTTATTAAAGACACATATAATTTACTGTGATTCTGATAACAGCAAGTAAAAGTGTGTATAATTAAGAAAATAAATAGTAATATATACTTCATAGATGCTTATTCGCGTCCGCGCGTGTTGCATAGCAATGGAATTACACAACAATTATATTTCAATAATAAATAATTTAACACAATAGCAGACTGTCATAATGATTTTTAATGTGGATCATATTGATCAATACTATATAAGAGATTCTTGCATAATTTTTAACTATCTAAATTCATAAAAATGTGTTCGTTTAAAATAATGTGCGAAAGAAAAAATGTATAATTTATAGAGAAAGTGATATGTATATCAATTTAAATATATAATTTATTTTGCTAATGCGTTTTTATTGATTTAAAAAAGTAGTATTTATTTCCCATCATTATTGACCGCTTATATCTATATAGTATACCTTCCTACCTAATAGAAAGCTTCTAGTTAATATTATTAGTGTTCACATGGTAATGCGACAGAAATTATACGTAATTTTGATGTACATTCCTTTATTCTGAAAATTCTCGAATTATCGTAGGAAGATAAACCTATTCTAAATATATCACTTTTCACTTTATGCGGAGGATGGCTACAATAATAAATAGAATATTAATGAAGTCCGGCCGGTAGAGTGCTGTCTCTATCTGTAAACCGCACGTAAGCGACAAAGACAAAATATACCCCTCCAATCAATGGGTTTGATTTCAATTCCAATCACACAGATAAAACCAAAGAGACCCTCGAAGTTCATATATTGTTAATTTATTAATTCATTTAATCCGTTATCACAATATTGGTTAGATAGTTGCTGATTTAAAAGTAGTCAAAGTATCTTTGTTTTGGTAACAGACTTGTTAGTTAGTAAAATAGTACATACTTACGTATTGCTGTTGTTAGGAGAACACATTCTTCTCGTGGAGTTGTAATTATTCAGAACAGACGCTCGGTGATATTTTTAATATTAATTCAATATATCTATTTTATCCAAAAATATTGTTGTTGCGCCACCGGTATTCGAACCTGGATTTCTTTCCTAACCGGGGAAGGTGCATTATCTAACTATGCTACAGCGACAATATGCAAAATATTACTTCTCCATGCAAACATATTTAAACAAAATTGATTGCGCGTTCTAAATATGACTGTTGAGTTTTAAAGCATTCAGATAAAATTGAATGTATATTCCTGTGATTTTGATTGAATGAGATTATACTTTTGAAAAAAAACGGCGCTTAATGTTTTAAAATCTGTTAACTAGAACTCTAAGACAACTGGTGCTGGAGATGATAACGTGGCACTCGCTCCAGTCGCTACTACCCGGGACAAGTGCCCGGGGAAGATTTTTACACGGATGGAGTCAGAGTCTGTGGTATATATGGGTGATGTTATTACTTCCGTTAAGCATTTCCATTTTTACGAAAGGATTTTTAGTCCGGCGAGAATTTTATGCGGGCTGTGGCGCTAAAGTGTTTCGCTTCGAAAAGAGCGTTAAAATTAAAAGTGTAGGAACTGTTTTAGTAGTGTATAACTTAATTTGTATTCGCTCAACGTTACCCCATCAAAAATGCATTCTTCTTGGGTAAAGTTGGAGATTAAGACGGTCCATGTAGGTAGATGGCTGCAGTGTGCTCAATGGCAGTGGCAGTGGCAGTGGCGGATCGCAGCGCCTTAATGTTGCCATTAAGATTAAGGGAAATGCCCTGGTGTGTTCCGCCAAACATTATTGCTCTATAATAGCGTGTTTGGAATAAAAATATTGCACTGACGGCACTTTATGGTGAAATATTTATCCTTCGCACACGTTATTGAAATACAAATGCTTCATTGAAAAGCGCAAGCTTTGATATTGCCGCACACACTGTTTATAAACATAGTTCAGAGCGGACATAGAGAATTACGAGTTTAATAACACCTCAATTATGTTCACACTGGTCTTAGAGATTTCTTTCTACTCAGAAACACAGTAAGTAGATTAATTAAATAAACACATGTTACTTCTTATACCATATGACGAACTCCAAACAGTCGAAGAATTATTATTATCTCTTATATAACATTACTCCTTTTAAAAACGGTTTGTATGGATATGTATAATCCATACACAACCGAGGTGTATGAGTGATTATTGGAATTATTCTACAGTGTTATACGAGGGTTTTCTATGCACAAATTTCACTCATGGATCATAATATCATACGATTTATTACTTTATTCCTTCGAATTATGTTATACGTGTTTCATATAATATTTGTATGTATGATATTTTAAATTTATTATTTTTGTTTATTTACTTAGCAAGATTAGGTATACTGGAACGAACTATTTGCAATGCTATCTAAATTAAATAATTAATAAAACATATATTTTTATTTAATATAACCATATAATATAAACCAGTGTTCCTCTGTTTTGTGAATTAAATATTCAAACGTACGATCACATAAACGTAAAAAGAGTATATTTGGACTAAGTGATCTTTACTCGCACAATAAAAATTACTTATTTGTAAAACGCGCCGAGTACTGGGCTGGTCGCTCCAAACTTAAGTGTTTTGGAATCAAACAACATTTGAAATTTGAAGCTGCTTAAATAGGTGTACTATTTAACCCGTTCGCTTTGGTGCTGGTGACCTAACTAGTGTGCAGCAGCAATCTGTACGAAGTGTATTTACAAAATAGCAAGCCAAACGCAGAGAAGATAGGCATATTGAAAGTAATGATAGGCGGGTAAAAGTGTTTGTAAAAAAACACAATGACAACGACTACGAAGTACAGCTAAATATTCGAATTAAAATTGTTCGATTTAGCACCTAAACTAAAATAGAACTAGAGCTGATTGTTGAAACAAACTTAGACGCCACACAGTATTAAGTTATCGAGTTAACTCGAATAAGAGGCGAACGGTCAAACCGATACGCAACATTCAAAATCTCAATATTAACTGAGGGTTCAGCAGATTGGTAGAACAAACCTCACACACCAATCAGCATGACGAGATAAATATAAAACAGAGTTGAACTGAGTCAAAAAATGGTAATTCTACCGCAAGTTAAGTACATAATAGAACAGTATTCTAAAGGTAGTAAACAAATATCCACCTGTACGTATCCATTAGTACTCGAAAGGGTTAGATAAAATAAATAAAACATTGACAATTTTATTAAATAAATAATATTCTTATTCTGTCACAGGTCACCGTGGGAGTGATGGTTGAACCGTAGATAAGACGTTGAGTTAGCGAAGAGGTTACACAATCGCTGTTTGAAGCTTTATCGCCGGAGTGCACGGCAGTCGCTGCCGTCGGCAGAATGCGATTACGAATGGCTTACGCCTGCATTCTGATCACAATCGCTTAGTACGAGTAGGTCTCTTCAAAAACCGCATAAAAACTTAATTTGTATACTTTCTGTATCGGTTAAACTATGCTACGTGGGTGTTCACGTGCATTTTGCAATGGCCACAAATACTTTATGTGTACAAATTTTAATTTTATTCGTAAGTGTATTTGGTGAGATATTATTAGTTATTTAATATTCGAAGATTGTATAAAAAGATCCCAAGTAATACTTGAGGATATATACGTATAAATTTCATTTCCCGTTCTTATAATAATGTTTTCGTTTCAGTCAGCAGAAACTTTAATGAATATAATTTTAAACTGCATATTTATGTAGATATCATTGTCTTTATAATACTATTTTTCTTATGATTAGGAACATAATTGGGCTAGTTCAGCAGGGCTACCTTTGTAGTTCAAATGATGCAGAAAGATATAAATCTGAGAAGGTATAACGCATAAATAAACGGTAGAAAATACATTTTCCACATAATATTCAGAGCTTCTAATAGTATGGAATGCGTCATATTTATTGCTCTGCGCCGACTCCCCGCCCGCACTTGAGAGAAGCAATAAGCGAGCAAAGTATGCACACAGTAACAGGAAAGCACAGCAAGTAAAGCAATGAAAATATTTCACGATTATGTGATGGTGAAATGATCTCACGCTAGGCACCGAATACAGTTCTTGTACTAATATAAAATAAGTTATGTTAATACGGTTATTTAATTTTACTACTACCTTACCAAATCACGATTTATACATAAAGAGTAATTAAAATCAAAACTTACCTATAAGGCAAGAAAAAACTTTACGCGAATCATAATTTAAAAAAAATCTTATAAACCAATCAGCTTTCGTCGGTTGGCTTTACAGTATATACAAAGATTACCAGATGAACCAAAATTCAGATTAGATTAGATCTTTCATCTTTATAAGTGGTCTCTGTGATACTGAAAGGTGGACAGTAAAAGTATAGAAATGCAGGAATAGTCACCCATTTGTTACGCACATCACGGATAGTTAGACAGCTTACAGGACTGTGAACTTAAAACTGGGCAATATCAATTTTATATTGGCCAATACTCTGGTTATATAAGAAGACAGGAGAAATATTTTATAGCAACTAGTCTAGTGGCTAAGATTCTTTAACAAAAACATGACGGAAAAGTAGAACAACTTACAGAATAGAATAGAAAATCATTTTTTGATGGTTATGAGATCGAGGAAAGTGATATGGGCTGGCCAAGTTGTGATTGTCTCTCTGAAAAGTACTCGGAGGAATCTCAGCTGGAACTGGACCGCCCGAGAATGAAATGGGCGAACAAAATGAAGAAAGATTACATGTTTCGAACTAGACAGATTTCGTACGGACAGGGATTTCTGGAGAACATTCGTGCAGTCGGTGTTGGACCTTTTTTTAATGCGTTCATCATCATTATCACTATGACCGTCGCTCCTTCAAATCTTGCATCTTTCTCAACATTATCGCCCCGTCTTCATTGGAGTAGTTGGGTCCTTGATGCGGATGGATACCTCGGAGGTGGCATTCTTTAAACATGTTCAGCTCAGTGTAATTAACTGATATTCAGTATAGCCATGATATCTGGTTCTTTGTATAAAGCTTGCAGTTTATGGTTCCACCTTATTGGTCATATTTTCCTATGTAGCTCCAACAAATGATCTAGTACCTTTCTCTCCTAGATATTTAATATAGCGTGTTTTCATCTGCCATGGTTATGACACACGTTTTACAGTATAATCGACTTGAGAATAGTTTTACATGTGATAATTGATCATTTTGGTCTTACGTCTTTCTAATGAATTTATCATCAACGTCGGTCCCATTAAACTCTCGCTCTCTTGACCATTCTCTTCCACATTGTCTTACATACTTGGTCGGTCCAACGGGTGAGAACTCTTCATATTCCTCTTCGTCCTTCGACGTTGCCCACCACAACAAGCTTCTCCAAAGCTATCTTTCCATCTCGCAAGTTGCCCAAAAAATGGAAAGATTTGTCTCAGGCTGCAGGTTGAGAAGTTTGTCCTTGATGTTCAGTTCCTGCAGAATAGATAGATGGAAAATAGAGGTGCGTCTCTCCATCGATGGTATGCACAGCATGCGATTATACTCGATTATTATTCAAGATTATTCAGTATTTTGGTGGTTTTTTTATATTGTTTTATTTTACGCCATTATATATTGTTATGATTTTACGTTTATTATTTTCCTCCGTAACCTATAAAAGTTTTGCAATCTTAAGCAGGTTTGCGTTAGAAAATTTCGTAACATTTTACATACCTTCACTTTAATATTGTATTAGTACCAGGCGCTTCTTAAAAGATTTTGATATAAAATAAAATAAAGATTTATTATAAATCTAAAAATTATTTCCCAGTTTAGACTGCGGTGTCAAAATGTCATGTCTAAAATGCTGATGTTTCTGTAATATAATTTAATACATTATTATATATTTTTATGTACTTTTTTAATTATATTTTCTTAACATCAAATTTAAATACTAATATAGAATTTTCTTTGAAAAGTAGTCACTCCTGATTAACTTTGCAACAAGCTTAATTATCAGAGATTATTAATAAAGATTCTTAATGAAAACACAGTTTGTTGTAATTGTAAGTACAATGGAACCTCTATATTCGTCCTGGTTCGATATTCGTCACATTTTGATAACAAACAAATGTTTCCATATTCGTTAATATTTTCTATATTTGTCACTTCAGCTGGGCTAAAACGCAGAATAGAATAGAAAATGGCACCCAAATCCTTCCATAGTTAACCAAAACATAAATGTGATTGACTACTTCGTGAAGGTTTTAAAAAACCGACAAAAACAGCCAACTTTGGGCAAATTCTTTGTTAATCGAGTGCTGCTGAATCATAGGTAAACGAACACCACCACCAGAATTAGAGCTATCTGATGTTTAAATTGTCTCCTAAATATTAGTAACTTTCTTCCTCTTCCGCTTCTACCATCATGTCTCCTCAATACAATAAAGATTAAGTTAGTTTTGAAATAAAATTTATTTTTGGGGGCTGGGAACAAAGTAATTGAATTTCAGTTATTTGTTATGGGAAAAACTGTTTCTATATTCGTCAAGCCCTCGGGAATGAATTAATGATGAATATAAACGTTAAACTCTCAGGTCAGCCTTTACTTCAGGTGCAGGAATGGTTGTAGAACCAACCAACCGTTGCCAGAAGTCTAAATTTAGTGAACGGGCATTTGCGGTGGCAGGCCCAAAAGCGTGGAACTCTTTGCCCTCCGTTATAAGGAACAGTGCATCAGAGACTTTATTTTAGAAGAAACAAAAAACGCACCTTTTCAAAAAATCATTTCCATAAGTGAAAATAACGATTTTTAATTTTAAAGAAACAAAGATAATTGTAGAACTATAAACAGTCTATGTGTAAAGCGCCCTTGAGGTGAAAGGTTTTACGAAAATGGCGCTTTACAAATTATCCATTATTATTATTATTATTATTATAGAGCTTCCACTGTACATTGTTGTGAAATTATAATTTCAGAACATAATTTTGTGGTATTTTTAATACAATTTAATTTAATACAAATATTTTTTCGATAAATAGATTTTTTTCTGTATATCTGTCTAGTTGATTAATTTAATTTGTATTGTTAATAAAGAACTTAAGATATTTGTAAAGATCAATTTGCATATCCTATTCGAATCGGTCAGTAGTGCAATGCTTAGTATCCCCGCTTGTCACACGGAAGCACGGAGTTCGGTTCACATGCGAAGCTTTTTGTTTATGAAATATAGTATACATACTTTGTATATATTGTTGAAACTGTTCACAGCTACAGTTGAAAAAATATAGTCCATTGCTATGAAAATACTTATATCAATTCGTAATTATAATATTATTGTTACAATTAGTTTATCGCACAGCAGGTTGTCAGTTTTGTTAAATGGTCCAATTTGTAGGGAAATAAATTCGTTCGGACTGTTGGTTAATTTCTCGCAAAATAACACAAGCGGGCTAAGTTATGTTCAGTCAAAACCAATGAGCAAAATAGATTTTAAACATTAATTATACAAAAAACCCTTTTTGGTTAACTTAATACTGCAGTATTTACAATAATTATAATATATTTAAACCAATTATTTAAAAACTTTTCTGTTTGAAGTAAAGTAAAACAAATTGGAAAATTGATACATTGTAGTGAAGTGTCAAATTTGATTGAAATGTGGATATATTGACCTTTTTTTCTAGACATCGTTTTTTCGTCATAGTAAATAAAAAAGTACCTCAGAAATTCGAAAATTGTAAGATAACAATGCTATTGTTATTTAAATTTTTAAGAATTAATATCAATAATTTTATATGGGTAGATACATATTTATTTAAAAAAAAAGATTTGTGGTTTTTAGTTGGTGGTTTTTCATTAATATGATAAAATACTAAAAGAAGTCAGTAAAAATGTCGAGCTCGACAAATTAACGTTATTTTGAACGGACTACGAAAGGAAAATGTTGATAAAATAGAATAACGATGGAAACAAACGCTTTACAATACGATTATTGTTATTAAAAACAATTAGTCGTGTTGCCGTATTTTGTTGACATAGAAAAAAAATTCAGAAAAAGTGATATACTAATAAATACTTTTTTTTTTAATTGTTGGAGGTATTTACGTTCGAACGTTAAACAAATTTTTATACGTATTGACTATATATATATACAGCTTAAAAAAGTGTACACTAAATATATATTTTTAAACTTTTTAGTACAATTCGACCATACCCTGGGTCGTATGGCATAGTTAACGGATTTATTTAGCAAATTAATAAAAATATTATGCCTTTATTAGCGTACATTTAGCAAGTTAAAGATTTAAAAAATAAAATATGTAACGTTTATCTCAAAATTTAGTCTACAAAAATAACATTACTGAAAAATAGTACTAATGCAATATTTATTATATATAAGCGAGCAGCTCACCGTAGGATTAAAAGACCATTGATTAAGAGGTTTAAAAGCGGTGAATTACCTTCAGATACGTATTTCTACATTTCGCTATCAATACCTGAGCCGGCATAAATCAAAGTTCACACGGTCAATTGAGCACAAATTCAATAGCGGCCACAAAAGTGCATAAATCGCCAAAGTGACAAAAAGGCGAATAAAAAAAAGCATATAGAAAAATGTAGTTTTCCAGCCATTTCCACCCGCGGCCGGAAACGACGGAGGCATTAAATGGCTATGAATTTTAATGCAGGACTCGCATTCACGGGGTGGCCCCGATTCGACCCTTTCTGAACAGAGATTGAAAACCCTAACTTTCTAACAGTGTCACGTGCAGCTTAGCAAAATATTGTCTGAAGTATGCAACACCGATCCGAACTGGACCAAATTGTGAGATGGACGAGTACTTCGAATATAAATATATTTAAAAACATAATTCACATCTCTATGGAATTGATATTGAAAATATCGATTATAACATTTATCACCAGAGAACAAAGATTCGTATTCTATATTGTATTAATATTATGCTATGTAAGCTAAGCTGACATTCTTACCGTTAGATTAAACAAGTATGTCAAATACTGTTTAGAAAAATTACAAAATACATACTTTTTTCCTAACCAAAAAATTATAAAAAAGTTATTATATCACATGAAAAGATTGAAATATAATACGGCTTTTTAAATGTATCGCTAATTGAAAGAAAAAAAGTCTCGAAAAGTTTCATTCCGCTTTTATCTAAATTTATTAACAAGGTGCAAAGGTTATTTATTCGCAAGTACGTTTTTAGAAAAGTCATTTTAAGTAGTCTCGAAACACAGAATATTTTGTATCGTATAAATAAATAAGAACATTAATAAAGTCAAGATTATTTTCTTTTGAAGATTGATAGGTTAATTGTATTTTTTTGTAGATAAGAATACAATTATCCAACATTATATAAATCTAAGGTTTTTTAAAATTGAATTATGTATTAAGTGATTAAAATTCATATACGAGGATCATTTTCTCTCACAATATCGTGGTAACAAATAAGATTAATTAGTCTTACAATGAGTTTGATTTATGTGTTCGCTAATAGGGCATTGTAATAATATTTCGGGAATAAAATACTTTAATAATTTATTAAAATTTCGCATCAGTTCCTGCATCAAAAAGCAGGTTTGGTCAGCAATTTTATCACACGGTCCATCATCCTAGACAGTAATGTGCTCTCGGCCAACGCATATTGACCTGACGAGTTTTAGGATTCTAGGATGCTTTATATCATTCTAGTATTGGATCGTCTAATAAGACTGCAGTTTTTTTTTAAACGCTTATTCCCTGCTATTTTGTATTTTTGTGACAAAAAATGACATCCTATTCGATAGCATTTTTTCTGCCCTAAAACGTAAGTATCGCCGTTTTTCTGAATCTTATAGTTTTTCTTAATAAAGGGTGTTTTTTTAGAAGTTTAAAACACATAAAAATCATGGTATCGGGCATGGTATTAGCTTTATCGGAAATATATTATTATGTCATTAATGTTTAAATATGATTTTGCGCATATGGGCGCCGCAGCTGGCTCGAATAAAGCACAAGTCCAATTTTCTTTCCTTTTTGGAGAAGTTGGGGTCGTATATCGGCAATAACGCCACGAATGTTGGCTTTCAAGTAGTCTATCATCTCTGGTTTATCGTCGTAGACTAGCGAATTCACATATTCCCACAGAAATAAATCCAAAGGTGTTAAACCACACGATCTTGGAGGCCAATTCCCGCGAAATTATGCGCTCATCGAATGTTTCCTTCAATAAATTGATTGTGGTGCGCGCTGTGTGGCTTGTTGCGCGGTCTTGTTATAACCACAGCTCTACTACATTATTGCCATTCAACTGGGCAACAAAAAAGTTAGTAATCATGGATTACTAGCGCTCTCCATTGACTGTAACGTTTTGGCCGGCATCATTTTTTAAGAAATATGGATCAATGATTCCACCAGCTCATAAAACACACCACACATTGACTTTTTGTGGATGTAACGGCGTCTTAATAATGGTTTGTAGATTTTCTTCGCTCTAATTGCGGCAATTTTGCTTGTTGACGTAGTCATTCAACCAAAAATGAGCGTCATCGCCAAGCAAAATTTTGTATTGAAAATGAGGATCAAGAACAATCTCGTTTTTGACCCATTCGGCCAACGTACGACACACACGATGGTCAAACGGCTTCAATTCTTGCACGAACTAGATCTTTTAAGCTCGTAAACTAAGATCTTTCCGCAAAATCTTCCATAATGTGGATGGACACAGTTCCGATTGCTGTGCACGATGGCGAATCGACTCATTCGGGTCCTCTTCAATACTACGCTCCACTGCAACAACAACTTCTTCGGTGCGCACTGTACGACGTCTCTGTGGATTTATATTATTAATTAGAGTATACGTGGTGTGAAAACGATCCATGGTTATTTGAATTACTTGCTCGGATGGACGATAAAATGGACGTAGCGCCCGGTAAGTTTGGCGAACTGAACCACGATTTTCGAAATAAATTTGCACAATTTGCAAGCGTTGTTCTGGCGTAAGTCTATTCATGGTGAAATAGCAATCCAAACTGAGCACAAATTGACTGTCACTGAAAAATGTGTTGCCAATTCGAAAAAAAACCTCGAAAAAAACATGGGCATAAATTTTCGACACACTTCTTTTCGCCTTTAATCAAGATTCCTCCGTACCACAGTCCCGACTTCGATCAGTCTGATTATCAACTTTTTTGGTCGCTCTACAATCAAAGGCGTGGCGTTACATTCAACAACGATGATTTCCTCTGAAATTAGCTCGATAAATATTTGGATACCAGGGTGGACGATTTTTATAGAAAAGGATTCGACAAATTGGTAGAAAGATGGAATAAAGTCCTAAATAATAATGGAGAATACATAATTCATTGAAATGTTGTAATTTTTGTTTATAAATTGCATTTTATGATAAATAATTGAACAAAATCGCAAATACGCAAACCCAATATAAATTCTATGATTAATTTTCAGATCCAAATTACAAATTTTGCACTAATTGATCTACCAGTCAACAATATAGTAAAAATCATAGTGTTTATTTATGTCGTTAGCTGAATTCCCGAATAACTGGCAGTTTAAAAATTATTTAATTGCTTTGTACGAGGAAATAAAAAGAAAAAAATACGAGTTCTCAATCACTGACCCGTTTTCGTCGCACCCCCGCCGCCCCTACATAGCACGCCCCCGACTCTATACATGCACTAATTGTCCCACTAATGATTCCTGCTAGCCCGCTCTTTCAACTTTTTCTCGTTGATTCTAAACCGGTGACTTTACCCACGAGCTGCTGCCGGGGAGGCTGTTGGCTGCTGGCTTCCAGGGGTCGAGAAATTAACTTTTCAGCAAATCGTTAGTTGGCACAGGAAGTACAGTCGTCCCAGTTAATTAATAAATCCAATTTAACTTTGCTGCATCTTGGATACATTTTTAAACACCGTTCGTATTTAAAATAAACCACATTTCACATGATTATAATAAATGACACAAGTGCATGTCATTGAAGAAGTTAAATTATTATATATTCAGTGTGATTAATGGTGGCAATAATTAACATTTAAAAATAGAAAGGGCTTACAATAAAATTGTCTAGTTTCTTAGAATCATTTCAAAATTCTGGTCTTCCAAATTCTAGATAAAAATAAAACTTTTAGAGAGATTTAAAATCAAGATACTGTTAGAAAATAATTGTTCAAATAATCTGATTTAAATTACTACCACATACACTCTCTTTTGAAGATATGAGTATTTTATTTTATTAGAAAATTATTAATATAGACTAAGTGTGACTAAAATGAAATTTGAAAATATATTATCATTTGAAATTGTTTAATTATGTAACTTTATAATCAATGTACGAACGTAATATATAATATTAGAATACTCTTAACGTGCAAAATAATAATATTATTATTATTATTTATATTAAAACTAACGATATTTATATTAAGGAAAACACAATTTTGTTGTGAAGTTGCATTTTCAGATCATAGTTCTAATCAACTAAAAAGAAACATGTATAGAAAAAATTTATCCATCGAAAAAATATTTTCTACCGAGACACGAAACTGGACCTCTTCCTATCCGGAAAATCATGTTCTCCACTTTTGCTATAGCACTCGGATACATTTTCGACAAATTTTGAACGTGTTTTCGTTAATATTTCAAATTGATACATCTTCTATTCAAATCCCAGCCGCAACTAAATATTTTTGTATGGATACATTTTTCTGAATATCTTTCTAGTTAAGTCAATTAATTTGTATGATGTTCATATTTCTATTAATAACAGCTTTAAAAATAAAAATATTTTTAGAAAAAAGTCTGTTATGTAAGTATAAGTGTAAGATAAATTTTTAATTTTATTTAAAAAAAATAGTTTTAAAATCTATTGAAGCTTTGCAATCTTTCATATAGGGTTGAAGAAGGTACACATATGTTTGTGGTTAAATTATACATTTTTCCTCTTCTGGATACAAGACAGTTGTATTTAAATTATACTGTATCAATGTGCTACTAGCTTTGAAATATCATTACTAAAAATAATTATTGTCTTAGTGTTTAAAAATTATTATAATTATTGAAACTTCAAAGAATGTCATTTATCCCTCTGCCATTATTTATTGACGTGAAATAGTTTTCAATGACCGTCCATTCCACTAAATAATGAAATGGTTTTTAAATCAGCTAAAACCAATGAGAAGGTTTATTGCTTCTTCACAGACACATAAATAAGGTTTAATACACTCAATGCACTCCTTAAAATTGTCTTTTGTGGTTGATTGAGTTACACACCCTAGCGTCTGAAACTTTCAGGGGTGTTTCACCCCTTCCTCTTTAATTTTAGAGTTACGAATAGAGTTTATAGAACTGAAACTCTTATATTTGATGCACACATTATATAATAAAGTTGCCACTAATATGATAGCGGCCATTTGGAAGAGTATTTAACCTTTCTGTACCACAGTACATAACGTAATTATTTAATAATTGTTCGTTAATTGACTAAGACGCTAATATTCATGCATTCCACGAAAATCATTTATTCAATTTTAAATACTAATTAAATGTATTAATTAGAAAGATATACATATAAAATCAATTTTATCGAAAAATATATTGCTACCGGGATTTGAACCTGTATCTCTTTCCGCTGTGCAAAGGTCCAATGGTGCATTAACCGACTATGCTACAGCACACAGTACTTTTAACGACAAATTTTCGAATCTATATGTTACACTTTTCAAATTAATATGTCTATCGTTCCATGAATGAGATCCATGTTTGAATCCCGGTAGCAACAAAAATATTTTTCGATAAAATTGATTTTATATGTATATCTTTCTAATTAATATTTAAAATATCACAGACACAAATTATTTTTGAATAATTACAACTTCACAATAATAATGTGGTCTCTTTAATAATAATTTTTTTTTATTTTTTATATTTATTAAAATGACAATCATATACATACTCTTATATGATTTTCATACCATTAACCTTAATCTTGTGGAACGCAGGAGTGAGAAGATGGTAAGGAAAGTATTTGAGGCGAATGTTGAAGGCATCAGAAGTAGGCCCGTAAAGACCTGGCATGATTAGATAAACCAGACATTGGAGTATAGTATAGTATAGCCCTGTTAAAAAATTTGCCAATCGACGATCATGCATTAGAAGATGTATTGGTATAAGTGAACAAGTCATGTCAGGATAGAAGAGTGTAGCGTTCTATCCTATATACCTACCACTTCAAAGAAATCGTGTGATGATAAGTTACATGGTTAGCATTGTGCCCGCTTTAATGCTGCACGGGAATGCTAGTGTTAACGATATAAGTATTATAATATTATTAGTATCATTGAATTTTTTTTAAATATATACAAATATAATTAAAATATATAAAACTGTTTTTCACTTTAAAACTACACAATCATACTAATTAGTTTGGAGCAAGTCCCTTTCCCCTGCACCGTAACGAAATATATTAAATTGTCGAATTAACAACGTATCAAAGCCCAACGAATTAACATATTGAGTATGTTCAATTATAATTAACGGTTTTTTAAATATGATCTACGTAGTTACATACAATGGCCGAGGGCTTATGATATAAAAAATTGGACAAACTTTGTGAACCCCTACTTATTGTTGACTACACTTACCTTTACTTTTCGTATGCTAGAGACTTCTCTAGATATTTTATCAGCCCAAGCAAGCTAGATTTTTCTAAGGTTTGAGGAGAATACATACTTTAGACTCTAGGTATACAAATATATTATATATTATATGATATGTATATCATCTTTGACAAAAAAAGTGTTGGTTGAATTATTGATTGATTGTTACGTATAATATATCTCCGTACCATTGTAGATCATTTTGAAATTATATAAAGATAATGAAATAGTGCAGAATCTTCTGAAGGATGAATCTATATGACATCTAAATTAACAGCTGTGCTAATATTACATTATCGATCACAATTTGAGTACATATCTGTTGTTGTCGTTGTACTTAGCCAAATATATAGTAGCAATTATAAAGAAATAAGATTACTCACCCCTAAAAATGGTGACAAAATTACATACATTGGGGCAAGATTAAATTGCAGTTCCCATTTACGACTTCAAACAGAGTAAATCGAATGCTCAATAATTTAAAAGCCCACACACCAATCGCGCTCGTAATACATTGCGCCGAGAAATGTGATAAAATGTAACTATTTATTTCGGTGAGTGGGGTCGGTTCGTCCCCCTTTATACACATATACTTTATTGCTTTTATCAAAATTATTGTTCTGTCAAACGCGTATCTGTTGGACGGGCAATTTATTTTTGTTTATTCCCTGTTTTCTTTATGTATAAAAAAAGTTTTAGTATCATATCTTATTTGTGAATATCGTCCATGTCAAGTTTCATGTCTATATTTTTACAAGTAATATAAGTAGTTGGCTTGAGATACACGCGAGGTGTATAATATTAGATATAAAACCAAATAATTAGCACAGTACATAATACATTCATACAACAGCGATAATAATTTAGGACAATTATTATACTCTACCTCATTAATTGACACGGCAGGTGTTCTGTGGTGTAACATGATTTTTTTTTAAATTTTGTACTGCATAACTGTGTTTTATTTTTATCACGATAATTTTTTTCTCGAGGCATAGTCCCTCTCATCAACTGATGTAAATGACTTGACAGTTGTCATTTATATCTTTACAATTGCTGTCATGTACACCTGTTAATGCGAGGGACTGCACCTCTCGAAACCATAGTCGTGATAAAAATAAAACTCAGTTGTGTGTATTGTACAAAATTTTGTTTATTTTAAATAAATTAAATAGTTCTTTAGTTTTACAATTAGCAATATTAACTTTGTGGTTAAAATTCGTATTTTTATTTATTATCCTTGTTTTAACCGGTAGATGTATTTAAACTCAATTAAGTGGTTAATAAAACAAAGATAATAAATAAAAATAGTTCTTTATTTAGTTTGATAATTTTTATGAACTTTAAATACACTTAAAATTACTTTTAGCTATACTTTAACACTATTCTATAACTAGATTACTTTGGTTATATGATGAGAGGACTCAAGTACGAAGTTCTCTTTCTGGTATTGGTGGGGAAAATTGAAGGAATGATGTGGAAGTCGGAAAATGCTCCCCTTTTTGAGGAACCTTAAACAGTGGGCTGGACTCAATGCAGATGTATTGTTTCGCCCAGGAGTCTAGGAGCTCAGGACCGCGCGTGATACTAGTACTAGGAGCTTATTAAAACAATAGCGACATCGAGCAGGATAACACAAGAAGAAGAATATGTCGTTTATAACTCCATGTATTAACATGTGGAATTAACAATCTGAACCATTCATAACTAACCAATTACTGCTATGTAATTTCGAGTAATTTATTATAATATAACAAATATTAAGGAGAACACATTCTTATTGTGAAGTTGTAATTATTCAGAACATAGGTCTGTGATGTTTTAAATACTAATTTAATGTATTAATTGTAAATATATACATATAAAATCAATTTTGTCAAAAAATAATGGCCGTCGTTAATACGATTCGATATTGAATTAAATGAATGCTAAAATGATATGTTATATTTATAAGCTACGACAATTAGCTTTATAATATTATAGTATTATATCTAAAAATTTCATAATACTTCATAATTTTTCATTCATACAGAGAGAAGGCAAGTGGGTTTATTTTTCCCAGGATCGTAAATACGACATTTAATATATGAAAATAAAGAGGTTCTGTTAAACCTTATTGAAATTTCATACGGTTGAAGTGTACATTAGGCACGTCCACAGATGACAGTATATACTATTATAATGGGTGCTAAATTCCCGCCAAATCATTAAATTTAATGCCCTGTTCTCGTAACATTAATTCAGTTATTTTAAGATAAATGTTTTGCGTACAGAAATATAGCGTTCATTTCATATGATTCTAAAAGATTCCAAGTAGTCGAAGGAAAATATACATTTTACGTAGGTATAATTGAATATGTAGGGGTAAAATATTTTTCCATCATATGGAGGTATATACTTTCCAGTCGAGGTTTTCAGAATAATATTGTTTTTGTTTTTAGAGATGTACCGATTTGAGAAATTAAATATTTTCTGTAGTGTGAGTACTTTCAAAATATGTTATATCTTTCCGCCTGGTGGTGAATCTTCAATCGATGATCTTCGCTCTAGCTATAACTAAGTACTAAAACTGACTAATACTTTTTACGCGTAGTGTGAGAATGCTCATTTAGAATAGATCCTCATTATGGGTTGCGTTACTTTATTCAGAGTTGAAGATCATTCATAGCTCCTTTCTCATACTAAAGGAGTCTTGTTGGTGTAGCATTTTTCGTATATCCCCGTTCTTCATCGCAGTTGACAGTTCTTGGTAAAGAGTGCTTCGCCTTTCTAATTATTAAATTATTGTATTCATCGGGTGGCTGAGCTGTTATGTATCATTATGTATTATTTTTTATTGTGTTGATTATTGTTATTTTTCCTTCATTCTTTCTAGTATTTCCTCTTTCCTTTCGTGTGTACTTTTTCTGTCATCTTTCAGACCACACCTTAAATACTCCCAGCCATTTTTCCTATTTGGTTTATTTTTGAGATTCTTACATCTTTTCTTTTGAATGTTACATCATTATTATTAGCAGATGAAACCAATATCTGAACCAAAAACGGGATTTCATTAAAATCTAAAAATTACTTGGATCATAAGAAGAAATAGCGCTACTCAATAATATCCGAGTTACTATTTAATTTAGTTCAATTGTGAATTATTACGTTGCCTGTTAATGTCGGTTCAATCTTAGTTTTAAGATAACAGGCAAACAACTGCCTTCATATATATATATATATATAAATATATTTGTTTATACAGTTATTACGTTAGTACTTATTTACTTACCATCACGCCGTTTTCCCGCGGGGGTAGGCAGAGTGGATAAAGCGCCGCACTCTTTTGTCTTGACACACAATTCTCGCCTCATCCACATTCATACATCTTCTCATACAAGCTCGCAGATTGTTGAGGCTTCTAACAGAACCATCCTCCATTATCTGGTTTACCTCGTCGTGCCAAGTCTTCCGCGGACATCCTCTATTTCTGGTTCCATCAACACTTGCGTCATATATCTTTCTTACCATCCTCACCTCATTCATCCATTCCATATGACCAAACCACCTAAGTGATCCTTTCTTAATCTTTCTCATTCTTTCCTTCATTTCTTTATTCTTTACTCTGTCATAAATAGATTTGCCACATATACGCCTAAGTGATCTCATTTCTATTGAATTCAGTTTACTTTCGTTCCTTTTCTGCTAGCTTCAGGACTCACTTCCATGCATCAGTGTCGGTACCAGGACTCCATTGTGCACCGCTAGTCTTGCCTCGGTTGACGAATTTCCGTTAGATATAATTCCATTCAAAGCGCTGGTCACTTTATTTCCCGCAGTCACCCTACTTTCTATGTCTTTTTCAGTCTTTCCGTTTCTATCAAACATACTTCCCAAATACACAAACTTATTTATTTGTTCCAAACATTCATTACCTACAAGTATTTAACACGGTGTCTGGCTTTCCTCCTTCTCGAATACCATCACTTTCAACTTGTTAACATTCATCATGAGGTCGCTTTACATCGTACATTCTACTCACTAGACTCTGTAGTTCCTGTTCATTATTCGCCATTAGTATTGCATCATACAATCAAATCGCCCATTTTTGCCCCTACATCATACATTCCAGTTCTTTCACATGTAATTACAAAAATAAACGTGAAGTTAATGATAACTAGAGAAAATACATGAAAATTCTATTATGGGGAGTCGAAAAATAATATTTGAGTGGCTGTGTATACCGTTTGTTTTATTTTTTTGTGTACAATGTTGTTAGTTACGTAGCTCTTAAGACAAGAAAGGCTTTTCTAAAAAGCATAGTTAAAGAATGTGACTCGAGGACTTGTTTTAACAACGCTCTAGTCGCAGAAAAGCCTCCGTAACATAGAAAGTTTTAATACATGTTTGCCGAGGCATCCATAAGTGATATCTCACAAATGGAGATGTTCACATCCACCTACGTCCTTAGATAAGACTCAAACTAAAAGCGAAAACTTTTGCTTCCATCCAGAATGTCAACTAGATAAATACGCTCTGTATCGGTGTGTACAATGAGGAACAGATGAATAGTTAATAAACAGAAATGTGATCATCTCTAGTTTCAATATTTGATTATTTTGCCTATAATTACAAAAATGGGTTTAAGGCATACATGGCACGATTCGTAGATTTTGTATGCTAAACTTATATTTTTACGACTTTAAAATAAAAAAAATTGTATTCCGTTGCTGCTCGTAGAAAGTCACCGGATAGTTAAAAGTGAAAACTACAAATTCATTTCCAAACTATCTTTCAGTGATGAAGAAAATATCCGTCTCCGAAGGGAGTCGGTTCAGCAATGTTCTTAAGTTGACTGTCATCAGGAACATAAAGACTTATGTTCACCATAATTGCGGGATTAACGACTGCACCTCGTATCCATCGAATGAAATGAGAAGCAAAGTACACTATTCTATTATTTTCTGAAATATTTTAACAATGTGCTCGGCTACAACATTTTATATGAAATCGAAAGATACATAAACATATAAGGTGTCCAGTGGAAAAATTTCATGATTAAATTGTAATTGCTCGTAAAACATCAGGGTGAGGTAAGTGGAAGGGGTATTATTCGACACGAGTGATTTTCCAGTCGCAATGAGTCACTGGTTCGTGCGCGTCGCGCTTTTTATACGCACTTTAATATTCGACGAGTAAGTGATGGGCCGAGCACGCCACTTATCTGGTGTTGTGTTCCAAAGTTCAGACAAGAAGGGACAATGGTTAACCAAACTCCTCCGAGACCATTAACGTCAGCAGCGACGCCAGAATATGTGGCTCAAGTTCGACGTGAAATTATGCACAATCCGTGTAAATCGATTATGAAGATTGCAGCCTATACTGGAATAAAAAAAATCAACAGTGCTCGTTATTTTGAAAAATAAACTATAGTTTCACCCATTCAAACTGCAAGTCGTGCAGTTTCTCAAAGAAAATTACTATTCTTTATGTGAAACCTTAGCGAGAACGATTCTGGAACGTTTTGGAACAGCACGAACGCTTGGAAACATATTTTTTACTGACGAAGCATATTTTCATATCGATGGCTATATTAATAAACAGAACACGAGATACTGGTGCCTCGACAACCCAAGGGAACGCCATCAAAAACGTTTGCAATGTCCAAAAACGACAGTACGATGTGCAATTTCTGGCCGAGGGATAATTGGCCCTAATTTTTTTAACCAGCGAGAGACAGTCACTGCTGACGTGTATTGCCAAATAATAGACAAGTTTTTGGTACCGCAACTGCAACTGTTTCCCGGGTTCAACAATAGAACACAACTTTAGCAAGACGGGGCTACTCCACACACAGATAGTTTCAATAGAGAAGCTGAGGGGAATTTTTCACAATAAATTAATCAGCATGTGCGGAGATATACCCTGGGCACCTCGGTCACCGGACCTTACACTTACCTTACCTTGCGACTTTTTTTTGTAAAGATACCTTAAGTCAAGAGTTTACAGCAACAATCTATGAACAATTCACGCCCTAAAAGAAAATATTCGCCGTGAAGTTACTGCCATTGAACCAACGCTTTAATCTAGCGTGTTTACAAATTTAAGAGTCCGATTGCAAGAGTGTTTTGAAAAAAATGGACGGCATTTAGACGATATTTTTTATAAAACGTAAAATTTGCATCGTTAAACTCCATTTTGGATAAATAAAATATGAGAATAACATTATAGTTTTTTTTATATTTAATATTAAACTTAAAATTTTTTCGCTGGACACCCTTTATATACGTGTGCACTCTCTACAACATGAGTTGAGTGTCATTTAAGCCCTATATCATCAATTCTCTTTCATTTGAGACTTCTGCTTCAATAATAATTGTATGTACGAGTATGAAATATTCGAGAATATCTTTGGAGTGTAAAATACAAATCCAGTATTTCCATTGGATTATCACTTATCATAAGCAGTATATTAGCTTTCAGTATAGTCTTGTTATCAGTACACTTTACTTTTTCATTATTTTGTTGAAAGTATTATATTCATGACAGAGTAGATCTTGAACCAGTGGTGTGGCATATTTATTATAAATTATTTACTAGTATCTTCAATGGCACTAGTACTGCTGATTAGCCACAATAGCATTAGCCTGCAAACTGTCATCATCATTATCACTTGGTCATGATCCATTAAGGATTTTTTAATTCGTTAGTTTCGGAGTTTTCGCTACTGACGTCTATCATCCTTCATCTACAGGAGGGGTCTATTGAGTATGTTTTAATTTTTTCGTATAAACTGTTGGTTTATAATATAATTCATCATTTTTTCATATTATAAATATATTTTAATTTGCATTGGATGTAAAATCAATACATAGGCATAAATGTAAAACCCGCTTACCGCTTTTGTAGTTGTGTTCTGCGCGAGAATGTCGGCGCCCATTTGTCTGCGCATTGTTGTCGGGGTTGTACTGCGCAATTTAGCCTTGCACTTTCAGTTGTCTGCACGTGATTGTCAGCGCGCAGTTGTCGGAATGCCTCTACAGGCGCGAATGCCAAGTTTTATTGCATCTTTTTACATATTTTTAGAGGTCGCGTAACTTGGAATTACGGTGCGATATTTGGTAACCGAGCGATCTTTAGCTGCGATATCCAGTTTGTCATACAAAACTTGCACTTTAAGGTTCCACCCAAATTTCAAATTTTTCCCGCGTGGCTCCAAACTTTTTTCAGAATACTTTCTTTTTACAGATATTCAGCATGTTGTCTGCTTGTTTCTATAAAACTGTACCCAGAAAAATGTAGTTAGTCGTTAAACTAAACATTTTTTAGGGATCTTATCTTATTAGAATCTTGGCATGTCACGAGTTTGACTTATCAAAATTTATTTATAAAATTTAGCAGGCTAGCGTAGATATTAAATGCTATTTACTTACTAAAACATGTTATAATTAAATTTATTAGTAGTATTAGAATAATTAAGAAAAACTAGTTTTGTATTAGATTATATAGACCTAGTTTTATTTCAAAGCGATACCAATTATCTACTTGAATTTATCTGACTCAATTAAAAAATACTCAAATTTCTTCTAAATATAGTCAGTTTGTAACTATTTGAATACTCCTTAAATAGTGTTATGTTGTTTTCTGATAAAATTCCACGGTGATCCCCCTCGACAGCATTTGTTACAGCAATCAAAAACTTTCCCCCACCCTTATTTAATCAAGATGGTATTGACATAGGGCAGGGTTTAACGGCAAACAAAGCGTGAATCACTCCCCTCTGGGCCAGGGCAGTGTAAGAAAATAGAAGAAACAGTTTCTGGTTAGATAAGACAATGCCGTGTCTCAATTACATTTACATTTTGCTGAATCAATTTGGGAATGAACCCCTAGTGGATTTTTTGATGAATAATGTATTTGTGTTGGAGCGCATATTTTTTATGTATTCTATCAAAATATTTGCAGCCGGCTTTAAATAATTCAATGATAATTTATTATTTAATCAAAATATATTTTTATTCTGTATTAATACAACAGGTTTCAATTATCTACGTATATTTTGAAAAACCAGTTAATTTATCTATTCTCTCAATCAGTTATTTTAAAGATTATTTACTACCATTGTGTTCTAGAAATACCCGTGCATCTAGCACCCAAATATTTTTAGCAATTTAAAATATTTTTTCGATGAATTCTATAATATTCAGGATCTTACGCGTGACTAGAATAAAATTAATCATTTAAAATAAATTTATACGACAATATTGACATTCAATTTAGAGATATTTTTGCACCAATGTATGGTCTTAAATCCGGTAAATAGCAGAGATGAACCCAATAATATTCCGGAACGTTCAGGTATCCGCAGACCGCGCAATCGGAAGTAAGTCTGGCTAAGAAATGCATTAGAGGTCGTAAATAAACCTCAGGGGGTCCCTACATACTACCAATTTGCTCGCGCGCAATGCGCAGCCCCATTTATGTATATAAAATACTGCACAATTTGCTCTGATTTTCCTTCGGTGATTTTTCTGTCACTCATATATCATTTCCTCGTTTAACGATCTTAGGAATTCCATTAATCTGAAATATTTTGGAAGTGGGTCTGGGGAATATTTAAGGAGAATATCATTATCATTTTGATTAGCTACTTATAATGTTTCAAAGTAAATAACGTGACGTTCTGAGAGATTAAACATTGACTCACAAGACTTCCAAAAATGTACATAAAACATATAACGTTTTAAATTTAAATAAAAAGATTAACGTAAAATACATAACGTTTTAAATTAAAATAACTCTTATAAAGCTGTTATAAGTACACCCCACCCTTGACACTAAGGATTGGGGCTTATTAGTAGCTTGTTAGTGTAATGGTCAAGATGTTGGCCTAGTGATCTAGTGGTCGGGGGCATGCGCCTCGTTCCAGGACACCGGAAAGTTAGTCCTGTTTCAATAGCACAAGCGTTTAGCTTAGTTTGAAAATAGTAATAATATTGATCTGACATATATTCTGTGTGTGCATCTCTATTTAAAAAAAAATAAAAATAATACTTAGCGGTCGTCAAAATGCGCAAATCAAGGAAAAAAAGCATTTTTTTAAATAGTATATAACATGGTATCAATATGATGAGGAATACGTTTTCCTCTAATGATTTTCCGACGACTCTATTTTTATGAGTGAAACCTCAGAACTCTAGTGTAGTACCCACCTAAGTATAGGTCTCAAAATAAACATAGACTGAAGAAAATAAATGATACTGCGTTCGAAATAGACGAACAGTCTAGCTATCTCGAGCAAACTCTTAAATTGGGTAAACAAGCACTAATCGTTGAAGTCGACTGACAGTACAACTGTGGATATAATTCGGTTGTAAAACTTAAAGATGCCACTAAATCGGAACCATTGCATATGGTTCGGAAACAAAGGTTCTGATAACCAGATTAAAGCAAAAACTTATAGAAGAAAAACGAACATTATAAGGCGCGATGGGACCTATATAATATATGTACGTACTGCAGTTTATGTATAAATATTTTAATTATGACATGACAAAGAAAAGGTACTTACACTTACACGTCTTCTTCTTCAGTCGAGCTTTGGCCTCCTCAAACAATCCTATACATTATATATATATATATATATATATTAAGTCATCCCATAAATAATGCGATTTTTTCAATTACATTAACTTAAAGTCGGAGGGGGATGGGATAAACTACCTGCATTCTTAGTGCAAGTTTTGAAGAGTGCAGTTTGATTTTAACATTTATTTTTTCAAACCTATAATGGAAGTGACAAAGGAGCATATTTTGCTTTGATTTTCAAATTGGTTTCAGTACCAATAAATCGGCGTTTATTTTCAAAATAACATTCTTTTGAAGCTTGCATCAATATAAACCTTTTATAAGTAACTTTAATACACTAGCAATTATTATATTTATTATATATGCAAGCCTATTGGCCGCTTCCTACCTCGCTAGTACCTGTTCTGAGATAGGTAGCCATTAGACTCCATAAGCTATGTTATAAGTAGGAAGTAAGGTAATAAATAAAATAATAAAAAACAGAAAAAACATTTTCTCACTGAAGCGTTCAATATTTTAAATAGTTTGATAAAATCGCTAAAGAGTCCTTTGTTAAACTATGTTTTCTTCTACTTATGCTCTGTCCAGCTGTATTATTTCAAAATACCATAGAAAAGTGCAATCATCGCTTACGACCATTTCTCTCAATAAATAATAATACAATTGTCCCATTAGCTTCAACCCTTTCTATTTGCAACTCAAATACAATTAAGCTAACGTAAGAAATAACTTTTGGGGGACGCTGTTTATTCTCCGTGAGATGAATCTCAAAACATGTAATCATTGAAAGTGCATTTGTGTTCTTTGACATTGTTTTCACAATTATTTGTTTTACATAAATACTTAGATTTGTGTGATTATGAATAAATCAAAAAAACTGTAATGAAAATACATTTCTTGCGTTGCCATGTAGGCAAAATTAGATTATATTATATATTGCTCTCAGAAGAGGTAGGTATTCGAGAGTTAATAATAATGTTATCAGAACCTCCAAGAAGATTACCCTCTCAGGTGTATTTGAGAAAATTCGTCGCAACAATGAAGCCAAATGGATACATAGAAAAATAAATATTATCTTTAGGAGTCGGAAAATGGCGGCAAGAGAAGATTTGTTGTTACAGCTGGCAAAACACATTACTTCAAATGTCTAAATCCCGGAATTATGAAATAAATCTATGAACGTTAAAAACACATTTATTCTATTTTCATAGCAATCGATTACTATCGCACAAGTTGTTTTCACTGACATAGAGAACGTGTACGTATTGTAGATTATTATATTACATTCAAAACAAAACTTAGGTTATTTTTTTCTTACTAACCTAATACTGTATTAATATACAAATACTTAGGTAAATACCTACTTTTTTCCATACGATATTAAATAATTATATTAATTTATTAAAGTATACGTAAGTAAATAATGACAATTATGTTATATATGTATATTAATAGAAATTCATTTTATTATGATGTTCCAATGTATTTAAAACAAATTTAATGAATCGATTAGAAATATAATATATAGGCACAGAAAAATATATCTATCGAAAAAGTATTTTAGTTATCACCGGAATACGATCCAGAAACTTTATCTTGCAGACAGTACGCATTCGCATTCTAACCATATATTTTTTCGATAAATTATCTTTTTCTGTATATCTTTATAACTGATTCGTCTATTTCACTTTAATTATTAATAAGCTAGATCATTCACCAAAAGGACAGTTTTTGGTAAGTAGGTGGTAATGTTAGAATTGAATTCCAACTCGAGGGATTCAATTGTTATGAATAACCCGCCGGATAATAATAAGCGGACAACATTTGCTCCGCGCGTGAGTAGGTCTATAACTATATACCTAGAGACGACACCGTGAGGCGAACTGAGCGGGCACGCTTCGGCCGACTACGAGGAAGTGCGCACTCGATCGGGAGGAATATCATCTCTCGTTGATGCTAGTGCACCACCTGTAGAATATTGCAGTATCTAATTTTCATTGAACTCTCTTCCTATGCAGAAATGACAATTTCATTTTTCGGGTCTCGGGCTAAGGGCACCCGGCTCTAATGTGAAGTTAGCGTCACGGGATGCGCGACGGAAGGTAGTCTCCATTTGCATCTATCCAGCGTGACGGCCACGATTCCATACGACGGAGGATCAAATGTGTGCGGTGGTTACGATGCAGGGATTTTGAGGTTACGTGAGCATTATTTTTCCTTAAATGTTATATCAAGCGGGAATGACCGTTCACCACCATGGAGATGGGATTAACCTTACGGTGATGATTTGCCTTGCATCATATCCGAGAGAATAATCCACAGGAATGGAATCAACGGTGTTTCGGGATTATTATTGTTCCACATCTTTGTCATGTATTTGTGAACAGATACCAGTATGGAGAGATCGATTATTTGATTTATTTTGTATTAAACAAACCTACTAAATTTACCTTTTTCATTAATTAGGTCACGTTCCCAGTCCGAATTACGCAACACATTATAATTTTACCACAGGTGAAAGAAAGGTCGTCAGCTAAGTGTGCAGCCGGTGTAGCCGGTGGCGTTGCCCTGGCGTTCTATCCGCCGGAGCCAGAACGCAACGTAACAAGGTACATGGTTACATATAAGTAATCTAGTTACATCTAGTAATATTAATGATGCTAGACAGTAGGCTAATCAAAAAGACAACACTAATCGGAAGATCGGACCTTCTGGGCATCTATGTTATTTCCTCTTAGGGGTTTGATTTATTTGAAAATATGTCATAATAATTTTGAATATGTATTTAATTTACATGAAAAATTCAGCATTGAGTGGGCTTTTAATGAATTAATCATTTGAAGTTTACAAAACTTTAGTAAAATTTTAAGTATGGTAAGATGATGACCTTAACATAACGATAAAAAATTAGTCAGAGCGAGCTGACTATCTGAAACTACGATGTCATACACGGTACGACTTCGAATGACTACAAGCCAATTAATTATCTGGCTTACGATTATGCCATACACGGTCTAGCTTTGAATACGAATGATGCTATTGTCTGGAAGTACGACGGTGCCATTCACTGCCCGAGTGGCTAATAACCTGGAAGTACGGTAATATCATCTATGTTCCGACTCCAAATGGCTACCAACTATTTGATAATAAAAAAGTGTATTTGGTAATATATTATACTCCTAATTGTTTTAAAATGTTCTTACATTGTATCTTAATGTTATATTAGAACTACCTATCAGGCTCATTAACAACCTGTTAATAATTAAGTGTCACTTAAAGTTTTTGATAATTAAAGAATCAACTCATAATCTACCAGTACAGTATTGCACTATTATTACTCTAGAGAGGTGAGTAGATAGTGTAATATAGCACAGATTAAGCATTTCGTCAATCCACTTTCTTTAACTAAGTGCTAAGAAGCTTACGAGAAGCGCTAAGTGTCACATGAAGTGATATTGTTCTCATTACTCGCTCCGTGACTCCGACTAAATGGACTAATCGTCGCTGGAGCGACTGAGTATGTACGACTTGTACAAACAGTGTGACCCGTTCACATTTCACATACGTTTATTCTTGTTTTCTTAAGTTATTCATATTTAAGACATCCCGTAACGTGCCGGTGATGTTTTTTAATACGTACCTGCGAACACATTTCCAAAATACTTAATTACTTTAATGAATTTCATTTGTGCATACAGGCAAGCGTAAGATTAAACTTTTTAGCACAGCTGGGAACTAATATTTTAATATATAATAATTATTCCAACTCAGACGACGATACGTGTCAATGCAATTATATAGAACGTACTGACCAAATTAAATACTTAGGAATTATATTTGATCCTTATCTCAAATGGAATCATCATACACAACTCATTACAAAAACAATATATTTTTTTAGAAATATTAGAAATTTCCTTAATATAAAACTTCTTAAAATGGCATACTACGCTATCTGTCAATCAATCATAGAGCATGGTATAATTGCTTGGGGTGGAGCGACTATGTCTGCAACTAATCCAATACTATTAAGTATACAATATTATTAGCTCAGAAACTTACATTAAAAGTTATCCTCAAAACCCCAATCACTACGAGCACTGACGAAATTTTTAATAAATTCGATGTCTTTGATATAAGACAAATATATGCTAATACTACTCATAAATACATATATAAATAAAAACAGATACATTTTGAAACAACTCAAAATATAATTTCTACACGGACAAATACAAATAACCAATCAAACCACAATACAATATAACATATGGCCAAAGGAACTACAAATTATTTAATAGAATGCTAAAAGATTTTAACCGATTGAATTGTCCCAAGAACATGAAACTATATATTAAAACTTGGATTCGTAATATGGGTAGAGCCAGTATTGGGTGCACTCACCCAAACATATTGACTCATGCCTATATTAATTATTGCTACAAAGTGATCCAAAAATTAAGTCCACTTTAAAATTGTTCTTCATATACACCTATTATATAGTAATAAATGTAATTCTATCTACTACTTGTAATTCTAATTATTTATACAATTGCTTGTAAACAATGTCCGTCTCGACACAGAATTTCTCTGGTGAGACGGGCACAGTCCAAACAGATTCTTACATTGTATTATATAGTTACAAATAAAATAAATATAGACTTACGAATATTAAAAGTATCAACACTACGTAAAACGACCTTTTTAAATATTTCTTTCCTTTAAAATTTTTTTTTCAATTATTATGTGAAATATAATATTATTAGGAGATTATTAAAAGAAGCAAATATTTATATTATGAGAAAATTTATCAAATATTTGATTGTTTTTCTGATAGTATTTATTTATATACCTGTAGAATTCTTGAAGGAATAAATATATGCCATGTGTATTTTAATTACCTCAGGAGCAAAAAATTTTGACTATGAAGATCGGTGATAGTATAATAACATATTATTTATTTGTAGTTTTGTTAACGTGACAACCTATTACTTGATATAAAAATGTCGCCGAGTTTTGTTGGATGCTCGGATTTGTATTTTATCAGCTGCGCCTTGTTCAATTTGTTATTCATATTTTTCATAAAAAATGTTATATTAGTTATATATAAATAATTTAACTAGATACGTATTGTAAAAAGATTTTTAAGAAATCAATGTATAGAAATTATTTAAGTGTTAAGTAAATTTCGAGCTGTATCATACCCTGATGAAAAATAAAAAGTATATATATTTGAAAAATTTGATGAACACGAGGGAGAAAATTAATTTGATTGGAAATTTGAATTTGTCTGGGTGCCGGAGGGTACTCGGTCCGTCGCTGGACAGAGTTGCGAAAAACTAGTTCTGACAGATAGTAAAATCGATAAGAAGGTTATGGTCTACAAACGTCTACGAATTTTTTTTTACGATATTAAAATTTTTAATACACTTAAAAAAATCAGTTTTTACCTTACCTGATTTTCAGTAATAAATTTCAAAGTGCATTAAAAATCAATTTCAGTCACTCGGATGAATGGTAGTGAATGTGAAATCAATGTTATGATTAAATGAATCTCCTTAAACCTTATAGGATTGTTGAAGCATTCAAGAGAATATTCACAAAGCAATTCTTTAATTATAAGTTTACGAACTATCAAATCTCGCGACATTCACGCTTTATTAATTTTTGAGTATTTTTTTTATCTAAAACTAAAATATGTAATTTTGGAATAAGATCCATGTAAAATGGTCCAGAAATTAAATAAATAGTTGCTTGACCATTTTCAAAAATTCTCATATTTTTTGTGCAATCACCCTTACTTGTTGGTAGTTCAAAATGACCACTATTTTCATTTTATTGCTTTTGATTCTTGCGTAGCAAACATATTTGTTTTACGGGTCGTAGCATATTTTGCAATGTTTCAGTGTTTGCGGAAACTGAAGTATCTCAGGTTCTATTTGTCCTATCAACATAGGTTTAAAAGTAATTTGTTCAGAAATAAACGGACTACAAGATTGTTTTGATTAGTGTTGGATTTTATATGGAATGACCCCATTGAACTAATTTTAGACCACTTTAATTAGATTGTTTATTTTAATTATTGATGGTCGTCTATGTAGCGAAATTACATTTTATTAAGTGTAAAATTTTGTTTTGATGCGTGGTTTTAATTTTGCATCATTATGAATTTATCGTTTTCCTTTTAATTTATCAATTTGAATATTTTATTTTATTTATTTATTTTATAAGTATATTATTTTTTAAAAATGCGTATAAATCAAATCAAATGTTTGCCTGTATCGATATGGCATATAAAATATCCCAATTTTTATTTCCATTATATACATTGTATTATTCCGTTACTTACTGTGGGATGGACCGCTACGTCCAAGTATTGATTCCTTATAAAATTGGTCATAGACCTCAGACTATTGTTCCTGAAGATTGTCGGTTTCCGCACGAAGAGACTGGACCATCCCACAACTTACATTCTTACTGCGTTTTGTTGATGCAATTTCACGGATATTCCAACTCTGAATTTCATTGGAGACCAACATTTGATTTAAGATTTTATTCATAATCTATTTTTATCGATTAATTGTTTAATTTTAGCACGAGCCTTTAAGTTATAAACATACGGTTAAACCAATATATGATAATTTGTTTGTATTATAGCAAAAACTTCTACTCAGTTTGAATATTTTTTTATTTTAATTCTAATTTCTCTGAACAGGTGATGATGTATATTTATTGATTGAATAGGAATGTCTTAAATGTATAATTTTTCAAGACTTCGACAGGATACTGAAGGACTAAAGTCTGTAAAGGATAGAATATGGAATCCAGGAGTGCTTGACTCATCTTGATTTCGGGCTGAGTATGCAGCGCAACAAACTCTCGATAAGCTTGATATTTTAATACCACCTCAGCACAAATTTCTATTCACTATGTAAACATACTTTATTGCTCTCGTTTCATCTTAATTTCTGTATTTTAAACTCTCGGTCAGATTCCCTTTGTGTTTGAAGCAAATCTAGTAAAATAACTTGTCCGAAAATGTATATTTTATTCTAAAACGTCGCATTGATAAATTCGAGTATCTTTATTCTCTTTTGCAGTTTTTGATTTAGGAGAACATCGATACAATTATTATAATTTTTATTTTTTAGCACATTAATCGTCCAGTTTAAAATAATGAAATAAAATATTGTCGACCCCGCTTTATATCATGACTGTGCTTTTAGTTTGAGCATGATTTATTTCCTCACACAAAATTAGGGGAAGAACTGACTTGAATCGCAGTAACTTTTGTTAAGTTTATTTAATTAACACCGATTAAAATAGACTTCAACCGGAAGTACACTTCATAGGTAATCAATGCTGAAGGCTGTGAGATAATTATACCGTAAATACAACACAAGTACTGAGAAATTGAGTTTTAAAATTCAAACAAGTCCAACATTAATGGATACTCAATAGGGAATATTATTTTTACTGGACGATTGATAAACCTGTTTGGTGCATGGTGCTTGAGAACAAACGAAAAATAAATATATAGTCAACAAAACAAAAATTGCCTCCGAAAAATCAAACCTACAGCGACAGTACTTTTGACGACAAATTTTCGAACCAATATGTTACACTTTTTATTTGAGATTCCGTAAAAACAAAGTAGATGGTTTTCAAATAATGGAATATATGTATATCTTTCTAATTAATACATTTAATTAGTATATAAAATATTATTAACAATAATGCGGTATTGGGTGACGTCTGTTTTAATATTTCCGAGATTTTGCAATGTCTATTTATGTTCAGTTTGGATGAAGTTTCGGACAGACCCGGGTAATTATTATATTATTAAGTTCAGTGGGTGTTTAGTGAATCTTGTTTTAATGAAAGTTTTTGATTAATAAACATACTTCAATTTTATGTAATAAGCTTATTATATGACATATAACCTTATATTCTATGCATTTGAATAGCCTAAAACTAGTAGAATCCAAATCAAATCAATAAGTTCTAGAGTGAATATGATATGTTACATTCAAAGCGTTTTGGTATAAATTAATTTAATTTCGTTTAATATTGTTGTAAGAAACATCCCAGATTTTTTAAATGAGATTATCGCCGTTAATACATTAATTTTTCCTTCTTATAATATATTCGTACATCTCCCGTTCTCACCGAAATCCACGAAATACGAAAATTTTCCTAGAAACTTATGATTTCTTGTTTGAGAACGTGAAAAATATGAGCTAGGAGAGGATGAAATTGTATGAGGCGAGTGTTTAGGCAACATGAACATAGCATGGCATGTTAGAAGCTTTATTAATACTCGTATAATATAAAAGTGAACGCGAGTATGTCGTTCTATCTACTCTACCTATCTCTGAAAAGAAACAACTTGATTATAAATATGTAAACTGTAATTTATTTGGTTCCATAACTGACATACAATGGGTTGATTCCTTATTCCATATATGTATAAATATCGGTGTATTATAATTTTTTATTTAGATATATTGTGATAATATTTATTTTGATTTCCTAAATGTTGATATAGTTTTCAATGAACTAGATCAATTAAAAAAAAAACAATGTTAGCTCGTATATACTCCGATGTTTTTGATTTATTTTCTAAGATCCTACCCAATATTAATATAAATGAAGGTGTTATGATGGTGGGCGCAACAAATATGTGTTGTAACTAAGGGTGCGTCATATACTCCCCCATAAGTCAAAACAGTAGGAACTGACGGAAGGGAGCATCAAGAGGACAAGAGGACGAGCGGAGAGGCAGGACAGGGAATGATGCAGCTGTCGTTGTCAATTAACTGCTATTTGCTTTCAATGCAGATAACCTTTTGCATTATTGATTATTAGAATGTCATTGTCTGGCTTGCATTGTAGCCGAATGGTCAGCACGGCCACCTACGACAATAAAGATCGGGTTTCGAAGCTCACTGTCCCAACCACATTTTCATTGTACCTTAGTTTTATTTAAACATAATAAGAATATTGAAGCGACGTATAATAAACGACGTAATAAAATCATTCAAATTGAGATTTTTTTATATCACGCAAAAAACACATATTGCTAAAATACTTAAGATTTGAACATTTGAGGCCGGATGGCCCTGAGGCGGGAACTGTATATCATATCTGATCCCAGAAAATGAATAGTTCAAGACAATCGATGCATCTCGATAACGTATCAATATTTGACGTAATGTTACATTAACAAGATATTGTTCTACTCATCAGTTATTATTAGCGGCAGTTAGAAAATATTTATCTCGACACTCATCGTCATCAACAGCCCACGTCCATTGTTTGTTGAAAACTAACGACTGTCACTCTTCACCATCCTATATCCTCGGCATTCAGCTGCTTCCTGCCATTCTTTTGATGAGCCAAGCCATCGGGAATATCGTGGGCATCGAATTTTAATACAATTTACAATCTTTCGCATATTTCTTACAGTTTTTCATTTCTACAAAGATGTCGTCTTTTGCTATTCAACTCGTTTATTTTTTTATGTTTTGGTTTCGTATGTCAGAATTGGAAGTAGGTGCAAGCAGGAGTAGTGCAGTTTTGTTTCTGTTGGGTAATTCATTACACCACGATTTAACTTATTCATATCGGTTACTTTTCTTTCGACCCATTCAACCGTCCTATCCCGAGTTTCTTGTGTACTAAATTTATTACTTTTCTTTACAATCGATTATACATTTGTAGCTAAAATTCGATAACCACATCATTATACAACCAATTTCATCCATTCCTCTTCACACGCAAGTAAATATAAATCATTGACCTTTCGTGAGTTTATAGGAAAATATATCAGTATACAATATTCTAGTTTTTTAATAATAATAAATAAAGTAACGCCATCTTACAACAAATCTCACCATTTGAAAACTTTTGTTTTGTTGCGTGGGAGAAGAAAATATTAGTGTTGCCAGTATTGGTAAACTATCCATGCTAACATGCTATCGCCGTAACATTATGTATATCTTGGAATACATGAATAGTAGTAGTTTGGCTTACTTAGAAAATAGTTACAAACTTACTATCAGGCGATCAGTTTATCCGCAGTAGCAGACATAGAGGATAGAACGAAACACTCTTCTACACTTTACTAACATACCATTTCGGTTTTATATATATAAAAATGAACGAAGAAAAATTTTTATATACGTATAAGTGAATAGACGTGAATAGTTTTACATTATATATATATCTTCTCATATGCTCATCGAATGTTGAAGCTTCTACAGGGTCATCTCACAATATCTGGTTTTCTCAATTATGTAATTACACTTATTTTATGTATTTTCCTATTTCCTCTAATCCTTCAACACTAAGTTGGTCTTGCATATTTTCTATACTATACTTTCCTCATATGAACGTTTAAATGCACATTTATTAATTCTTTCTTTTCTTTTTTTGGATTTTTCATATAGAAATGCGTACATGGAAAACATACCACATTAATATTCTTATTATTTTCAAGGTAAGATTTGGACTTGTGCTATGAAAATAGGACTAACTTGATAGTCTGCTGAGACGAGGCTCGAACCACTGACCGATTTAACTACTACGCGAGTGTCTTAACACAAAACCGACAAGGATGCCAATTCTTTAATACTTAATTTTAAAAAAGTAAAAATATTTAAAATTTTAATCTAAATAAAGTATAGGTACCCGTTTATTGTCTTATTTTATTTATTTATTTTTCAGAGAGAATTATAAGTTTACAAACACTAATATATTTGTTCATTGAGGCGAGTAGTTTTACATTTTAGGTATGTAGTCTGAATACGTAGACGTTTATTTTTAAAATAAGTGAAGAGTATTTAGGTAATTTGGGTAGTTTGTTAAATACATAAAATGTTTATGAATTTTACAAAAATATGCGTAATACGTGAATTATATGAAATGTAAAAATAAAAATTGAAAAATGTTGGCACACAAATGATACGTTTATAGAAAATAATTAAATATATTATAAAACATATATTATATTTATAAAAAAACGTATTCTTTGTAAAACGGGACGGCGCTGAGAGTACTAGACGTAACCCATGATTTAATATAATAATGGACGACTAGGCTTGTATAAAAAGTGTATAAAGTGATTGGACATCTTCGTGTCCCGGAGCGGCGATTTATTAACAATGGGCGCTGGTGATGAATTCTCCTTCAGCGCATTGTAATTTGAGCAAGAACTTACATTTTGTTGTGTTGCCTAGGGCCAGGGGCGCCGTGAGTCGGCTCACTGCGTGGGTCAACTCTGAGCCGGCGCGCGACGGTTCCCCAACAACCCCGAGCTCCATCAAGAAACGTTACACACAATTTAATGTTTCACCTGTTTAAAAAATATTTTCTGTAACTTACAACTCGAAACACGGCTGACGGTTTAAATGTCCATATAACTACAGGCAATTAAGTTGCTGTCTTTTTCTAACGCTATTAACACAAATCTGACTACATAAACTGCGACCTAATAAAAAAATACTTTTTTACAAGTTTCTCCATGTAAGAAAGACTCGTGGTTAAAATAAAAATATCTACTTATGAGTATCCCAAATGTAAAGAAGATTATAAAAACATAAATAAATTAATAAAATGATGTAACAAAGTAAAAGTAACAAAACTCAAAACATTTTTATAAAACGAAACAATAAATATCAATTACCATTAGATATAAAATTATTTTGATGGATTTTCTTGAGAAGATCAGAGTTTATTTTACAAATTCGCAAAATAGTGAATGCAACGCTAAATATTATATATGACGTACGATATTCACAAAAAAGGAACATTAAATCAAATCCATAAAAGACGCAAAATATGATAACCGAAATAAGTACAAGGACTGTGAACTGCATGTCTCCAAAATGAAAGCTTAACACCCGACCATTACTACGAGTATATAAGAAAAAAAAATTCGCTGTGTTTTATTTAGTTTGTTAAACATATGTAAATATGTATTACTATGTGTACGATTATATACAATTAATTTTAGTGTGTGAAGGTATGGAAAATAAGCGCATTACTGACGTTTGGATTAGGTAACGCTGTTCCCGTGAATGCCTTCGACAGCTGTTGTTTCCGGGTTTCCTACTGATGCAGAATGAACATTACCACTAACCTTGATTGACTGTAGATGTTTCTCTGGCGTCGTAGATTAGTCCGATATTATTGTTCTTCTTATCTCTGGGTAGTATTCCGACCGACCGAAATGCGCACTCCCATCGCTACGATTATTGAGAGATTATTGAGTACTGACCGCAATTAAGCTCTGACCGTGATTTGACAGCGATTCTTCAATCTAAAAAAGCGGCAACATTCACACAATATAAATTACCAATACCAATAAACAAGAAATCCCAGGGGTGCCAGTCGAAGGAACAAAAGGGGCTTAAACAAACGCAGCCCTATCTTTTTAAATAATATTATAATAGAGACAAACAAAAAACTTTTTTTTTAAATTATATAATGTGTGCTAATTTTTAATTCGAATTTACTATTTTTTTTAAATATAACGGTGTCATGTAAATTGATCAAATTATTAAATATGTTTTTAATCGTGAATTCAGTTTGAGAACCGCTGACGAAATATTTGATTAAGGTGGATCGCTCGTGAACTATGGGACCACCGACATCGACATATTTTTTCGTCCTAGAAACATTAAAAAAAAATACATCACAGTCATGTTTAATCCGCTCGCGTATTTGGCTTAATATCGTAATTAATTCAAACATGGAATTAGGGAAATCTCATAGGTGCCTGTGCCTGTCTTCACGGACAGTAATTAAAAATGTATCGATAGCATTATCATAACTACAATCTTACATCACGTTGAATTAAAATAATGTATGGATAACTTCTTGGTATATTATTTTAATAAAATAAATTAACTACATTCAATTTTAAATTTAAACAATTTCGTAGAATTTATCGGTAGATTACTTATCGGGTGATCCAAAACAGAGTTGCGTACCTCATGTTAAATGTTTACAATCTTTTATTTTAATTTGTTTCAACATTACTATTGATATAACTTTTTATTACATATTTAAATAAAAATAAATACTTAAATAGTAAATCGTTTTTGATTAAAAATTTGTGACCTTTTTAATAATATATTTTTAGAAACTTGCCATATTTAAAATTTATTTAAATGGCAATTCTTTTCCCATACGTAACTTTAATAATAAATAAAAATAATTTTACCAAAAAATGTATATCTCAGTATAACAACAAATTGAATATTTTTATTGGCTTATTAATTTTATTCTTCTCACCTTTACAAAACAAATTTTAAAAAAAATCATGTTCTTCATTATATTTAATTTAAATTGTTTTATCTCTGTGTTTAGATACAAGGTGGTCCTCCAATGATGGAATGGGTTCAACATAAATTTCTATGATTCATTAATTAATACAAAATGGTTGCATATATATTGAATTATTAATTATAAGTTACGATTACTATTTTTATTCAAAGCCTTGATTTAACGTTTGATATCCACATACCCAATTCCAATGCAACTATTAGCTCTAAAATATCAAAAACTAACTACTATGCATGATATTGAATCTCTTATACCAAGACCACAATGTTTAAGTAATCATCTGGAAGCAGTGATATTTTTAATAACAATTTAATTTAATGTTCGAACTACGGGTATATTTCTTTCCCTTAACTCGTCACATTTAATCTATATATAATAATATAACATTTTTTAAAAGACAATGGTATTGATTTGTAATATTATATTTCTTATTCTATAATATTATTATACTTTTTTCTATAAAATAAAGTTTTAACTTGATTAATGGCACAAATCACGCTTGAAGGGTGGATTGTCTATTTAAATGAAGAAAAAGAAGAACTACAAGTAAATAATTTTTCTTCTAGATATTGTATTTCTCTCTTACATTAGGGTACTTGTACACGGATGAGACTTTACTCTCGTCTCGGAGATTTTGTGGATTTTGATTTTAAAATATATCAATGTGTTGTCATTATTTTCTAACCGTTATCATACTGAAATAATTTCTGTACTTACTGATTGTAACTTGATTATAACTATGTAGTGCAGTGGAAACGTGATAACTAAGTAAACGGATCGACAATTCATCCGAACATATTGTTATAATCATACTATTCTTTTAAAAAAACATATTTTTCTTTGAAAGCAAACGGCTCGTTAAAAGAAAGATGAAGTATTCTCCATCCGTCTGTATTGTTTTTCTTCCACGCAACTTAACCGCACGAAGCAAATACACACAATATATCTGAGAATTTAAAGTTGGAACGAAATTCACGTGATTAAAAAAGGGAGAGATATTTGTACACCAATAAATATCTTGTGGTTACATATATTTATATTTTGTATTTATCACGTTGATTATTAATTGTCGACCAAAGCTATTTCCAATAAAATAACAACTTTTCTGAATGTGGAAATCACTTTCGGCCACGTTTTTGGTAAGCGCATCATTTAAATGCGAAACAATTTTGGTAATGGTGGAAAATAATAGAAAAATTAGACTAGATGAAAAGAGCTACAGTGAGAAACAAAAAAGTAGTGGAAAAGGCAAGAAAAATACCTGATACTATCGAAAACAGAAAGGGAAAATGGATCGGAGAATTGAAGGAAGACCACAGGGAGGAAGAAATGAAAATAAGTATATATATATGCATGCGCATGTGACTATTTGTTTCAGCATGTATAATTTTTAATATAATATTTTAGTAAATATACCTAGTTATATTTTATTCTCAGTGATACTATTACAGCACAGCACAGGGTAACCAAATAAAGAATTGCATATTGCAGAGCCCTGTTAACTATGGGAACGATTTAACAGGAGATTATTTTAAGAGATATGTGCATTAAAATAAATACTTTGCTACGTAAAACTAATTATTCGTGTATTACAATAATAAAAAATGAACATTAGATAAAAAATATATCTTTGTCCAATTAAAAATACATAGCTTAACCAAACCTAAGCTAACCTAACCTTGCAAGATTTTTGTTATTTTATTGCACAAATAATTCGTTTTAAGGAATAAAGTATTTGTTTTAATTTATGTATTAATATTTCCCGTTAACTATTAATAACCAGATTCCCGTTTGTCTTAATTTATTACTCTGATTTTTATTTTTTGCTTACATCTAAATTTGCCAAACCAATATGTGTTACGAATCGAATTATAAATGTAGAGTAATTATTTAGAAATATGAAGAATCGGATCGTATGAGAAGATGTATGAATATGGATGAAGCGAGAATTGTGTCAGGACAACCCCAGCGGGGAAACGGCATGATGGTAAGTAAGTGACAGTCGGGACAGTAAGTGAAATTTCTTCTAATTATTCACAAAACAATTAATGAAATATATAGATGTACAGAATCGGGTGAACAACAATAGGATGTAATGTTTATTAAATCAGGTGTATTATTATCATACAACCTTACTTTTACATCATTTGGATCTCCAAGTAAGGAACACTTCACTTTCCTTCCCGTTAAATATCAGAATATAACTGAACGTGCTTACTCGATATCAACTACATCATTTCTAGGATAATTTAAACAAAATTATCCTACATTTAAAAATTATTTAAACTTTTAAATGCAGGCCTGTTAACTTGACTATAATTTTGATCTCCCGTAGATGTCACTCCCGAATTTTTTTTAATATACGAACGATAACCGATAGCCAGAGCTTTCGAATTTTTATTACCATCAAATCAATGCGCTCTTTGCCACTGCACGAAACGATGTCGAATCGGCTGTCCTTTATTTCGAGAGGTACCAAAACCGTTTACATTTTTCTTTCAACTAAAGTGATACAATTTTAATTTTTGCAAGGTATACCAGGTATTTTGTCATTATTATTTAAAAAAAAAACATTTTATTTGTTTTCTAATGGGTAATATTTAAAATACAAATTAAATGTATTATTTAGAAAGATATACCTACAGATAAAATTAATTTATTAAAAAACTATTTTGTTGCCACCAGGATTCGAACCAAGAAACCTTCCTATATGGGGAAGTGCGTTAACCATTACACCATGTCATTCATATAATTTTTTTAAATTTTAGAAATACCATAGATCTATGTTCTAAAAAACTGCAACTTCACAATAATATATTTTCCTTAAAAATTAGTTTTTAAATAATAATGTATTTAGTACCCTAAACAATAAACAAATTGAATGATCAGGAAAAATGGAATACAGCCTTGTTAAATACTTTGACGAGCAACGACCGTGCGTGATATAGGATATAGGAGAGTAGTATATAGTGGTAGAAACGGCTGAAATACGTACCTTTTTAATTAAACCGAACCTATTTTTCTGCATCATTATAAAGTATCACAACCTCTGATAGATTGTCCGTAACGTCGGCTATAGCAAAAACTTACCCAGAAGAGATCATTTCATGATGAACCAAAATACCAGTTTTGGCATTATTTTGAAAATTTGGTGTAATACTGATTCTGTATGCAAGCAAGAATTCACCGAGACACCGCGTGGGAAGAACAATGATATCCACGCATTATTCACAAACCCACCCTTATACCCTTATGGCACATCGCCATGTGCTTGTCAGTTGAGACACGTAAATCTACCCCCGAAAACTGTTTCCAAACTAAACACAATTTATCAAATATATTACCTAGAATTCAAAACAAAAGGTATAAAAAACCGCTTTATTATTTTTCAGGATACTTTAAAGATTTTAATATCTTTACATTAAGAGAAAATATTTGTTAAAAGTTTAATAAAGTCCCATAAAACTTGAATTAACTAGGTACTTGCCAAAGATATTTTATTGTTATTTTTAGAACAGTTCTTGCTTTCTAAATGTGAACACGTATGTTCCGTAAGGAGTGTAAAAGAACCGACCCATTTGATGGTTATTAAATAATAACTCTCACTCTATTTTAGATGCTCGTTCTAGCTCCAATATATTGAAAACCTTAGCACAGTACTATAACAGGGTGTATTATATTTTTTGTTATTTTATTTTAAATTTTATTAGTTGAACCTTCGTATAAAGACACGGTCGATGTCGGTTTTCAGATTTTCACCGAGACTGTTTTCATGCCAACGTTCGCATGAACATTGACACCGACGTGAGATGTCTAGTTTGCTCAGCTTCCTCCGAGACACTGCGGTCCAGTAGGTAAATACGAACACAAACAAGAACAACCATCAGCCCTGACGAAACGTTGACAAATATTGCTGAATGAAGTTCATGCGGTTCAGACGAGTAGAAAACAATGGAAAGGACAGAGGAAAGTGCAACATTTGATAGGATATTTCGTTTGAGTAACAGTGTGTACCTCGGGCACTAAGTCTAACTGACTCCGCCTTCATCCCATCGGGAAATGGTCGGCACTATGCTGGTGATCCTGGATAATATGAGGAGATGTAGATTATAATAAAATATTTCTAGAAATGTTCGTGTCATAATAACTAAATGGTTATAGGTGGAAAATATAAAAATAAAAAAAATAATGTTTATGAATGAAATGTGGTTTTATTATTTGATGTCATAAAATTATTACTTTCATCACGATGTTTGTATTTGATTTTGATAGAGCTGATGAAGTCTGAATCTATTATAAACTCAAACTCAACTTGGACTCTTCTATGTATAGTTTTCTGGGCTAATATGCTGTGTACCATTCAAGCCGATGTTTCCCATTGCAGGGTCTATCAATAGGACTGATGTGATGTCACTGTTGGTGTTGTGATTTAGTTGAGGCGAAAACAAGGTACTGGCTTGCAATACCATGTCGAAAAAGGGTTTTGTATGAAATAAATAGTGTTGTTTATGTGTAAGTTCCATCTACTGTCGGATCACTATGTATGCAAACTCTTCAACTTTTATGGCTTCGAAGCGCCGAATACCACGAGATTTTTAATTTAAGCCCGTCATCCCTGTTAACGTTCACTGAGTGTTTATATATTTTAATTGCCTCCTTAACCAGACGTGCGTGATGACTCGCTTTCCTAGGATTTTCGGCTCAAATGCAAAAGGGTGGCCCATATGCAGAAGTGTTCAGCCACGAAGATGGCCAAGTTTGCATACCTGTTTTTGCTCATCAACCCTTTTTGAAATTGTGCGCGCTGTTTGTACCACGTATATTTTCTTGCAGTCGCTTATACATCAAATTATTAGTATCTATGTTACACGATTAATTTATTATCTTAAAAAAAAAAATTCACTACTTAACCGCGGGGAGGATTTCTCCGGACCTACTTCTAACTCTATATAATGTTTGATTTTATAATATTTTTCTAAATCCTTTACAACGCGAAATAGCGAATGGGAAGAAGTCACCACTAACATAAGTTACTTCGTGTTTTAAGTAATAAGAACCCGAAGTTACTAAAATAAAATTCCGAATAAATATATAATCTAACTAAATCTAACCTAAACTAACTTAAACTCTTTTTTTATTCATTTCGAACGTTATAATTAGGATATTTACTAGTATGACTATGTTAGGTTAGTCAGGTTAGGTCATATAAGATAAGGTTGGGTCAGATTTTAAATATAGTTTGTTTTTCTTTGAAAATTGTGTATTTTATTTTTACATGATCAACTCAAATATTTACCAGTGTAGTAAGCACAAGATTTGACTAAAAATTGCAGTAAATAGCAGATATTATTTTTTCATTTGGCACTTGACTAATCACTATAGAAATTTCGTGTTCTCATTAGAAGTTACTGACGCTCATGGAAGTCAAGGAAGGCTCCAACTCTTGCGTATTTACTAATAAATCCAAGTGCTAATGGATTTCGGTAATCTACAGTAACATTTACAAAAAAATGTTACGTATCTTATATCATCTTGGAATGAATATGGCCACTCACTGTAAAAAATACAGTACAGCACATAATATAAAAATATAAACACTCTGTGAATAAGAAAATCTCATCTGCCTTTAGCCAAGTTCCAAGCGAGAGACTGCAAACTCCTCATAACAATCACATTACAGTGCAGCAGACAATATTATTACAACAGACGCATAAAAACAAAGGATATCTCGTAAAAGTAAATGACAGCGTGTCGGCTGATGTCCTTCCTACATTTACAAAACGCTGTCCTCGCAATAGCACTTCAACTAGTGAGGCAATGCACATGGCAGTAAACACCGAATTTGTATAATACTCACGGGAAACGGGTATCGTCATTGTTTCGCGTAGGACCAAGTCTCCCGAGTTGATTGAAGCTAATCTGGACATGACAAAATAAGAGGTATAAAAGAGAATAAAGCGCGATCATTAAAGGATTTCAAGATAAATTTAAAGGCAGTTGCAACGTTAATAATATCGCAGTCGGAGTAAAAAAAACAGGTTTCAGTTACACCAAAATACAAAATACAGTTAAACAAAAAATTAAAATACACAATATTTCTAAGATTAATATATAAATTAATATGTTATTGTACACATAGTAAGGATTGTATTATAATTTTTAATCAAGAATTATCATATAACAGAGACATTTCTGTTATACTACTGGGGAAGCCGAAACAAATTATTGCACAATCATTATGACTAATCCAATCCGGTGTAGAATTACCAATAAGTAATCACATCATATTATGTAATATTTGTCTTCTTTCATTACTTGAATAACATACAACCTAGTTATAATTGAAATATTTTTAAAGTTACGTAGTTATAACTTTATTTATAATATCGCATTGTGATAAAAAGATTTTTTAATTGATATTCATTAAATATGTATTTATCAAAATTCATTATTCTTCATAGTACTCAAGGGTTTCAGAAACAAAACCACCACTATACAATTGGCGAAATGGAGATAAACGTGTCTATAGCTTATTTTATATCCAGAAAGGAGATTTAATAATTAATATCCTTTTAATAAAATGTTTTAAATATAAAAACATATTTATCAATTGTAAAACTACTACTAATGCCAAATCGTATTCAAACACGCTAGCCAGCACTACTACTAGTGGCAGTTTTTTTACTGAACCCCTCAGTTAGTATACATGTTAAGCAATAAGTATATTCATCATTAGTGCATAAGATGCACATTACATGTATTATGATCTCACGACTTGTAATCACGCTCCAGTCGCGGCAGTAACAGCACAGTAGTTTTATAAGAAAACTAATTTTATAGCAATGTTATTGTTTTTCTCTGAGGCTTGGCGAGTCCCGAGCACTAGGAGAGTGTTTACGGAGCCTAGACCATAATCCGGGCCTGAGTAGGGTGCCATTTCCTCTCACTGATCAACCTATAAGTACTCATGTACCAAATTAAGTTTACGCCTCTGCGTTGAATGAAATGCGATGACTCTGACAGAGCGTGAAGATAATTTATAGGAAAGGGTAAAGAAGATGCGTGAAATTTTAATTGTATCTAATAATAAATTAATGATTGTATTTGTTTTTGGAAGAATATTGCAAATATACGTAATCAAGTGGATTTTTATACCTTAGAAATTTGTGTAATCGGGATGAAAGGGTGGAATAAGGTATCGAGAGAAGATTGGTCAGTGAGAAATAAAGGCAAATATATATATAGCGCTTCCCCGTCTATTATCTACGACTTTCTGGATGTGGCGGCTTCAGACGTAGTAGAATTATGGCTGTATAGTGCCTGATTAAACCGCCAGGTCTGTGAGACGCGAGCAGGGCAAAATCGAACGTATTTTTAATATCTCTAGGTTAAGATGACTTTAATGTTTTCTGTTTTATATATCAATAACAGTATGTAAATATATATTCAATTTGAAATGAAGTGTACATTGTCTTTATTATAAGTAAGAAAAAACTTACATGACATCTGTCTTATTTTCTTATCTTTGCTATTGACCTTTCTTATTGAATTTTAACGTTACACCCGATTCTGTCTTTACTTAAATGCATATTATACTGATAGAATAGCACTTTTGTGCTTATTATTGTCTATCCGCGATTCTTATACAACATCTAGATGCCATTTTTGTTCTTTCAACGGTGGAATAATTTTAATTATATCGAAATTTTATTTACGTGTGGTTTGTTTTGGGGAAAGCTCTAACATTGAAATATAGATTATATTGAGATCCTGACCGCGCAGCGGTCGCTAATAGGTATGTAGAGGTCACTATTATCCGCAAGGCGGCCAAAATAGCCCCCTGCAGGGCCTAGCAGCAAGACCCTGACATCGGCGACAGTCGATTACTTATCTGCTAGTAATTGTTTATTGTAGTAATAATATTATACGAATTTCCTTATTATGGCCTAATAATGGACTAAGTGAGAAAAATTGAAAGAATGACACAGTTTTGAAAGATATTGATTGAAGGAAATGATATAAATTTTAAAATAACCTATTAGCGATTGTAAGATGGTGTATGGTGTATGAGATTTGGTTTAATTTACTATGCCAGAATACATCAATGTTTTTGGATAAATGGAAATATAAAATCTGATAAGAAGATTAGTGATCATAATATAAAAATCGTGTAATGGGAATGTTGAGAGTATCTACCAAAATATATTTACTTGGCATATTAATGGCACAAAAGAGTCCAGTGTCTTCTCAATCTTTCACGAATTGGGATCTTTTCTGCATTTGTATTAAAATGACACTGCTAATTGAAATAATGTCAGTTAGATTAGAATATTGTTACAAATCTTCCCTACCCCGCCACGCATGGGTCCGTTGACTGGTTTTTGGACATATTTCGTTGATCTACTCTTCCATTTTAAACTGATTTGTATATACAAGTATTAGGTATTGTATTATGCTGATGAAGAACATATTAACCGATTCATTCATTCGAGACTATCTCCTAATAATTTTGTGGCAGGTCCATGGGTCGGCGGGAGCGGACTCATCATCTCGTCGACGCTATCTGGTAAGTCGAATATTCCTCACATCTTATTCTCTTTAACTCTCACCCTTTAGACTTATCAGTATCTTCATATCACACACCGCAATATCCTTCCATTCTACTAATTTATTCTAGAATACATCTCGTTAAAAATTTTCAGGCCGAAACATTTGGTTGCGCCATGAGAGAATGTATAATGTTTTTACTTTATTGGAATTATAGTTATTTGCTTGACGAACTTTATAAAATCCGTAAAATTTTAATACGATATAAAAATGTGACGCGCTTATGTAATCCAACGCGACGCAAATAATTTAGCCGTAAACAACTGGCGTTTGCTACGCGGTGATTCTAAAAATAAATATAATTGCAAAAATTTGCAGGTATATTTTATATTACGCATAACGTTTTATGTATTTATATATAAAAGCTGCTTCATCTCCTGAAGGATAGTACAGTACATGATAAGTTTAAGGCATTTGTAGGTAAAATGATGTAACAACTTGAATATTATTATTTTCACTTTATTACCAATTGTGTAGATATCTGAGAATACCTTTCCACTGAGACAACACATCCAATTTGTGGAAAATGCACCTGTATTACTTGAAGAAATATTTACAATTCCGATAAAGTGTACAGTATGAATACAAAGTGCACTATTGCGCAATACCTAATGAAATAAACATTGAATTTCAATAGAACCATATTCCGTTTACAGTGGGTAGTTATATTAAAGTGAGATGAGCGTTTTAAAGAGGTTTGATGACCATATTCGTATGTAGCTCGAATCTATTATGTATCATTAAATTATGGATGCTCTATATAATGTAATGCTAATATGAATATGAAGAGAATAGAATAATCCACACCACAAATTATTTAAAATAAAAAGTGTATACATAGGAACCTTCCTTTAAAAACCTTCAAGTGAACAAGAGTAAGAGTCTATCTAAAATAATGAGTAATATTTGATAACAATTTCTAAGATTCGGCATAAAAAAGCTATTATTCGTCTTGGAGCTACTGCAAGTTGCGATTTAAGCAAAATATACGCCAAGATTTTTGTCATTTCAGTGCTTTTGAATACGTCGAAACGTCAAAGAGTAAAAGCATGTTTTTGAAAGATCGTTAAAAGCCCAACTTTCCTCTAATAACATAAATCTTGCATCGTAAAGAATTGATAATATTATAATCCATCGCGCATACGAATAACTATCAATGCAATAACGTCGATGTTTGTGATTTTTATAATAAACATCGTTTTTTTTTATTTAATTCGTGAAATAAGTTATTTTAAATAGATTATATATAGCGCATAGTGAGTACTTATCCAAGTATTTATTCATACTTAGTTGGATTTTCTGCATTATTTAATTTCTAGCCTCCAAGAGTTATTGTAAAAATACTACATTAAATCGAATACTAAACATTTACGGTGCTCTTCCACGGCACACGAAAGACATGAGAAATATTATTTTAGTATTATCAGCATTTTGAATAACATATGTCAAATATATTAAAAATTCAGAATGCAATAGATCACACTTTTTCAATTTCAGAAATATTTTTTTTCCCAACCATACACACAATAATATATTCTCTGCATTATGTGCGGATAAACAGCATCTTCTTCATTATATTCACATTTTATCCTCGACAATAACCCCTGGCAACTCGGCTATTTTTTTAAGCCTTTGCAAATTTTCATCCCCCTTGTCACCGCGGGGTATAAATATGAGGCAAGTGTTTGGGAGGAAGCCAACAGAGGGTCGGTGGCTTTGAGGCGGGAATGAATTATATTAGTCTAATGTATTAGTTTAGATGCCCGCCAGATATAATTCTCAGAAATCAGGAGAAGTAAATTCCACACAAATAGGAGCCATCATATTTAATTCATGTACGCAAATCGTGCAATTTAAATATCATATCATATTTTCGAACAATTTACACGATACGGAGGATTAATATTATTTTAAAATATTAGTAAAGATTGCGACTGATATTGTAAATGGGAGGAAACCCATAAATTCCAAAACATTTTAAAAATGTAAAAATTGCTGGAGGAATTTTTTTTCTCCGCAAAATAAGATCAATTTCATTTAATCAGTAGGTTATTCACAATTACGCTAATCCGTGGTAAACAAATGTTCAGAATTTTAATTATTTTGAAATATTTCTTCATAGACAATAAAATATTCATCTACAATATTAAGACTGGGAAAGAACGCACATATCTGAATTGTTAAACCTGGTATAAAAAATATAATTTTACCGATTGCCGTTTGAATATTTTTTACATTAATATAATATTTCCACGGTTTAGTGATCTGTCAATGTATATGTATATTTATTTTTTGTTTAATTAATAGATTACAAAACATTATAATGATTATTTTTTACAATCACATTTTATTGATCAATTTTAGTGTTACTGTTCATGAACTACACAAGTATAAAACTTGTTCATTATTTATTTTCCTTGTAGATAAATACATGTTCTTAGAGAAATTTTTTAAATGAAACATAAATGACAAAAATATAAATGATAGTTGTCTAAACCACTTCATTACCAAATCCTTAACATGAATTTAAAAATAAAGAAAACTCATAATGTAACATTCCATACGGCTTAAACCATTATAAAACGATAACTTCTGTGTACGCTCTTTCTGCGAAATAAACAAAAATGTTAAACGTGCCATTCGGAAAATTAATTAATTAAAATGGTTGCCTAGCAAAGTAGGGTGCAGTAAAGTAATGCTCATAGCTCACGCCGCGACGGGACTATGAGACAATTATTGTAATTCATAAGTTTTTGTGATGATTTCCCCCTCGGCAATGTTTGTTTACCTCTCGCTTTAGACTATTGAGTTTACACAATAGTCCCGCCTGCTCAACTTCTTGCAGGTTTAATTCGCTCGATGGCATTGTGGCATAAATTACTCCTAGCGAGGTGAACACACTGAGGGTGCCTCAGTAGAAACATTGGCCACTGCATTGGTAAACCGTTGTGAATCTAATTTAATTAAATATGTAATTCGACTAGAAATTTCCAATCCAAATTCGCTTCGTTGAAAGTCACATATTTCATTTATCTAGTCGTACGCAATTGATTGAGGCCTCCTTATGTCAATACTGATTTAAAGAAAAAAAGAAGAAGAGCCGTACGCGAACATTTCTTTCATCATTGTTATTCATTTGAACACTTTCCATCTTTCAAAATATTATCAAGGTAATATCCTTATACTTTATGTCATTTTGTTGATGCCGACCTGAAAACTTAATTTATTACTTAAATGTTATTTTTAAATTACAGTCTTTCGTGAGGAGAGGAATAGTTGAAGGGCTATCTTTGCCCGGATAAGGAAAAAGAAAACACAATTAGACCAAACCAGAATTGAAAACTCCAAGTAACCATATCTTTAATATTTAAAGAGAATTCCCCACCAAAGTATCCAAATACAAATTTTAGATATTAATTAAATGTATTAATTAAAAAGATATATATATATAAAATCAATTTTATCGAAAAATATTGTTGATGCGCCACCGGGATTCGAACCTGGATCTCTTTCCTAACCGGGGAAGGTGCATTATCCAACTATGCTACAGTGACAATATTTTTAGCGACCATTTTCGAACCTATATGTTACTTTTTTGATATTAATACATTTAATCGTTCCATTATTTGAATTGATAATTCTGGCGTCTGCTATCAGTTTACTGAAAGGTATTTGAGATTCTGTAAAAATAAGGTAGATGGCTCTTTCAAATCGAATCTCTTTCTAAACCAAGGAAGATGCATTATCCAACTATGCTGTAGCGGTATTATTTTTGACGACAAATTTGACTTTTCCGATTTGGAAAGAGATCCAGGTTCGAATCCCGGTGGCGCAACGACAATATTTTTCGTTAAAATTGATTTTATATTATATCATTATATTAATATTTAAAATATTACAGACCTATGTTCTAAATAATTACAACTTCACAATAAGAATGTGTTCTTCTAATAAAGAAATTTTAGAGACTAGACCAGTAGGAAAAAAAATAGATGTTGTTTTAATGAGTTAGCGACGCGAATAATAATGAGTTTTGAGACCTCTATCGTTATTACTGTTAAAGTAAGTTAATTAATGACCGCTACTCTTCTTTTTCTGTCTTTCGCTTCTAGCTGCTTCCCGTATTACTTTTTTGTATCATCCCACCGAGTTGGAGAACGACCTACGCTTCGGTTAAAGTCCTCAAGTACAAATGGATATGGAGATAAAGATGACGATGAATGCTCAAATAATTAGAAGACACATCGATTTAAAACAGTTACGAAAACAACCCAATAACGTTATGCATACACCACATGCTTTATTATACTATATTTCTGTATTATTATTTGCTTTATTCCGCAGTGACATTTTGTAATAAAAACCATGTTTACGGGTAAATTAAAAAGCTTTCAATATCTTGTAACATATTCCGCCGATGCATTCTCCTTGTAAGGCTATAGACCTCATTCATTCTTTATGGGCTCAGTTTATTTTACTTAGTCCCAACCCTCTAGCCTATTCCGCGTGTGAGGGCGCATTCACCCTCCACCCTAGTGTGCGGAAGAAGGCGCCGGCCATATACAAATATTAGATCCCGCGCGAAATTACTTCTGCGGGGCAAATTTTTATTTTTATGTATGAATTATTACGCCACGTTTTGGGATAATGCAGAGTGGGAAATTTACGATGGAGGGGAGTCTTCAAGTGCATATGAACTATTAACGTGATGAAAGTGAGAAACATTTCTAAAAATGTCATGTATTTACAATTTATATATATATATATACTCAAGTGCAATAAATACATAATTTTTCTTCTTTTTTATTGTGTAAATTATCAGATGAATTATCCTGATTTATTGCATTTAATTAATATAGGGTGTCCAGCAGAAAATTTTTTCAATTTTAATATTAAATAAAAAAAACATAATTTTATTTATACAAAATGGAGATAACGATGAGAATTTTACGTTTTATAAACAATATCGTCTAAATGTTGTCCATTTTTTTCAAGACACTCTTGCAATCGGACTCTTAAATTTGCGAACACGCGAGAGCAAAGCGTTAGTTCAATGGCAACAACTTCACGGTGGATATTTTCTTGTAGGGCCTAAATTGTTCGAGGATTGTTGCTGTAAACTCTCGACTTAAGGTATCCCCATAAAAAAAAGTCCCACAGCTTCTCCATTGAAACTCTAGCTGTGTATGAAGTGGCCCCGTCTTGCTGAAATTGTGTTCTGTTGTTAAACCCAGACAACAGCTGCAGTTGCGGTACCAACAACTCGTCGATCATTCGGCAATACACGTCAGCAGTGACTGTCTCTCGATGGTTAAAAAAATAAGGGTCAATTATCCCTCGAGGAGAAATTGCACACCGTACTGTCATTTTTCAACAATGCAAACGTTTTTGATAGCGTTACCTTGGATTTTTGGGGTACCAGTATCTCATGTTCTGTTTAATTAACATAGCCATCGATATGAAAATGTGCTTCGTCAGTAAACAATATGTTTTCAAGCGTTCGTGCTGTTCTAAAACGTTTCATCATCGTTCTCGCAAAGGTTTCACGTAAAGAATAGTCATTTTCGTTGAGAAACTGCACGATTTGCAGTTTGTATGAGTGAAACTGTAGTTTATTTTTGTTAATTTTTTATTTCAGTACAGACTGCAATCTTTATTATCGATTTATGCGAATTGCGCATAATTTCACGTCGAACTTGAGCCACATGTTCTTGTGTCGCTGCTGATTTTGATGGTCCCGGAGGAGTTTGGTTAATCATTGTCACTTGTTGTCTAAAATTTTGAACCCAACACCAGATATGTGCGTGCTCGGCCCATCACTTACTCATCAAATATTAAAGTGAGTACAAAAAGCGTGACGCGCATGAACCAATGAATCGCAACACTTTAAATATTGCTCAACTGCGAACGCGCGGTGCACTCCCGACCAGTGATTCATTACGACTGGCAATTCCGCAAAACACGCGCGTCGATCAATACCCATCCCACTTATCTCCCCTTATGGTTTACGAGCAATTACAATTTAATCTTGAATTTTTTCCGTCGAACACAACTATATATAAAAAAATATATATATAGTCCTTTAAAAATGACTGGATAACTTTCGAAGTCATATTTTCTATTTCCGAGGTAAGTTAGTAGAACTTCATAATCACATACTATATGAAACTCGTTTAATTTACTTGAGAAGCATTTCGCCTTGTAAGGGCATTATCAATCTAAAATTGAGGCGAGACGCGTCTCAAGTAAATTAAGCTAGTATAATTAAAATACAAGTATTTTATTCTCACATATGTGATTCCGAGGTCATCGGTCATCTTCCGTGATGATAATATTTAATATGTATATTACTTTCATACGCCAATACATTAAGGCTCACTTTTCAAAAATAATGAATATTTTCGCGTTTTTTTACGATAGTGTGGATTTTTATTAATCATTTATATCATAAGTTGTACACTAGTTTGGTTTTTTTTTAAATTAATACTTAGATACCTTTAAACTAATGCAAAACTAATAAACTGAATGTTATTTGCTATAATTAAGAAAATACAAGCATTATAAGAAAGACCGCGACCATTAAATTCATTTTCTGCGTGTCACAAAATTGCCGTAATATGGAAAATTCTTGCATATACGAAATATATTTTCTTATATTATTGAAGCCAATATTACGGAGACAAATTTGTGTTGAGTAAAATTAGCAAAATGTTAAAAATAAATAGAGTTATAAACTATTCCATTTGCAGAACATGTTATCAATTATCGAAATTTTTAAAACACTTTGTGTTAGTGAATACAAATTATTTTAAATAATATATTATATTTACTTACTGCTTTGAGGTTTTTAATTCTATTTAAAATCAAGTTTTATATCAAAGACACAATGATTTTATAATAAATAATATTTATATCGATCCTAATAATGTGTGTTTTTTATTGGGTTTTTTCATTTCAAATAGCTCGATATGAAATGAAAAAAACAATAAAAAAGACACATTTATAGGATCGATATAAATATGAAAATATGAATTATTTTTGAAAGGAATTATTCTTCATTATGTAACATTATCTTCTTTAATATTAGTGCGGTTCATTTAGAAAATATATTAATTATTTACCTTAATGGCGTTTCTCTACGAGGATAGGCAGAGAGAACAAAACTTCTATCCTAACTGTTTGGCCACACTCTTATGTCTTATTTGTTCTTACTTTCATACTACCAAAATAATATCAAAAATATATTAAAGCGCTTCTGAACTGAAAAAAATGTTAAATTAACGTTCCAAACATAGTATTTTTCTTTTATTCTATTTTTCATAATTGTAAATTTTTTAACATTACTCATCAAGATCAAATTTCATAATTTGTCATATGAGAAAAAAATAAATTCTTATGACTAGTACTTTCATAACTTACTTTAGGACGTATATGACTTTTCGTATATGGACGTGTGATACAAAAACTTAACTATTTTTTTATTTTATTTATTTATTGCGATATTAATTATTTTAATAATATTTCAAATCTTATTTAAATGTCTAAATAATATTTAAAATATTAAATAATTGCTATGCATTAACGATAAATAAGTAGATATCCATATGGATAAACACAAAAATAAATATTTATGTTGGCTAATGTGGAAATGTCAAAGAAGTTAACCTACGAGTATTGCAACGAAGAATCGATATTTATTAAAAACTCGTATTTGACTGTCAATTATTGTTTTAAAAATAAGTTTTTTATTTCAATAATTTTATCCTTTCGCATGTACATTGAAATAATAATTTATCAGGTTTCCGATATATTGATTAACTATCTACTCAGATAGTCCTCTGCTTAAATAATATTTCTCAAAATATTTCCCGAATTTACATTTTTTCAAGAATTTTAAAACTAAATAAAATGCTTTTTATGCAATGTTGGCGTTAGAAAAGGTACTTCAAAATGTAGAAGGATATTTTTAAATTGATGTGATCGTTATCGATATTAGACGTCACTCACCCCATGAATAAATGCTCCAAATAATCATACCTCTTAGATACACACTTTGGTTAGTGTAGGCTCCTGACATTAATTTCCCACTCAGACTATAATTAATTATTTGATATATTTTACCTATCTCGTAATTGAATCGATGAGTAGAAAAATTAAGCTACCATCACTATACCATAAACCATATTATTAATAGTATTATAAACCGTGCTCGATTAAAACAATAATAAAAATCTATTTATTATTTTACTTAAATTGAATGCAAATGGATCCAACATGTATAAGATACTGACCCGTATGCAGTGTGTTGTCGACTACAACAGAAAACTATAAATAGTACAATAATTTAGGTATGTCAAAATAATTGTAATGCATTGAAAAGTTTTGAGAATATTAACCGAAACTAAAACCGGCACACTCGCACCCGCACCAATTTACTTATAACAGAACAAAACACGGTCAAGTTTGATTAAGAAATAATTTAACAATATTTTTTCACAGCGTAATTCACTCACCTAATATACCTTGGGAATTGTTAGAATCTCGACAAGCACATTTTTTCTCGTAACACAGAGATGGGAAATCTCTCGAGATCCGCGGACATAATTTATTATCCTTTTTCTCGGGATTTTTGAGAGTTCCCGGGTTCCCTTTTTCATCCCCCGGCTTCAAGTGCATGTTGGCACTAAAGCCTCCGGCAATAAAGTGCTTATCCGTGTACTGACATACAAGAAGCCAAATTCGGATGCAGGCGCGCAGAGCCATTCAAGCCATCCGAGGCTCCCTCGGCTCCTTTTTATCGTTCAACTTTTAATAATTTTCTAGTTAGTGATATATAATTTGAACATAAATTGTCTTGTCTTCAAATACTTTATCTTAATATATAGCTTAAGTGTCGTCAGAGGTTTCGAGCTCTGAAGATAATCCTTGCAATGAGATCTAAAACGTTGGCCAGAGAGGTCGGATACACACGGCATAGCTCAGAAAACTCTACATAAATATAGAGCTTAATTGATAATTTGTATAACGGTAAGACTCAGCCATGACAAACATTTTGATTTACTAAACACTGAAACTTATTACACCACCAATATGATATTACTATATATTCTGTATGGTATTATTTTTAATAAATACTCAAATACTTAATATACGTCACATCAGTATTTTTGTAAGTATACATATACCTTGCATTCTCAATCCCTACGTATTGATTCTTCTGCATGCCTACAGAAGATTAATTTTATTATGTTGTGAATTTTCTCTCTCAATTTACTATTCTACGATAAAAAATGGACACTTTTATAATCTAATGTATTAATTATAAACCTCTATTTCCAATCCGGGGAAGATCCTTCCCCGGATTGAAAATAGAGATCCAGGTTCGAATCCCGGTATCGCAAAAACAATATTTTTCGACAAAATTGATTTTATATGTATATATTTATAATTAATACATTAAATTAGTATTTAAAACATCCCAGACCTATGTTCTTAATAATTAAAACTTCACAATAAGAATGTGTTCTCCTTAATAACTTTTATAATCTTTTGTCTAGAATTTGTGGAATAGAATTTATTGTTTAAATTTTTTTTTCGCTATTTAATATTAAAAAAAAGTTTTTACTACTTTTAAAAAAACGAAATGCTAATGATATATTTATTCTTACTGTATTATACATCAACGTTTATAAATTTTACCAAAACTGGACAATATGTATAATATGGTAGATTTTTGTACCATAATTTGCTTTAAAAAATACACAAAAAATACAAGTGGATGCTAAGTATTTAAAAAACTAAATTGTTTTATAATCTACCAATTATTCGTTTGTATCCCAAAAATATTAATGAAATGATCTACATTTAAGTAAAATATATATTTTTTAACTTTTCCTTTTCATTTTTATTATTTTTAATTCTCATGACTTACGTAGATTCGTATAATGATGCAGATTCCTTTCGATAAATGGCATTTTTATTTTTAGAGCGCATTGCATTCTAACAAATTTCTTAGTTTAATTCAGTTGGATTGTTAGAATACCAGCCGACGTTACAATACCTCCGAGGGGCGCCCGGAAGTTCCGGTCTGAGCCCCTTCCAGAGTGTCTAGCGGCCAGCGGCTGCCCGCTTGTCGGGGGCTGTCGGGGCCTGGACTTAGGTGATCTAAATAATCTGCATTCATTCAACTGGCATTCAAACGGTGATATAAAATAGTAAAAACAAAACTTTTTAGAAGCATCATTAAATTGGCGTGACATTGGGAAATTATTTCCATTCTAGTATTACGAGTTAGAATGCTAGATTAAACTTAAACTCTCAGGTCAGCCTCTACTTCAGTCGCAGAAAGAGTTGTAGACCGACCGTTGCCAGAAGTCTAAATTTAGTGAACGGGCCTTTGCGGTGGTAGGTCCAAAAGCGTGGAATTCTTTGCCCTTCGACATAAAAAACAGTGCATCAGAGATTTTATTTAAGAAGAAACTAATAACGCACCTTTTCAAAAAATCATTCGCATAAGTAAAAATAACAATGTTTAATTTTAATAACAAAGACAATGTAACTATAAATAGTTTATGCGCTATACAAATTATCCAATATTATTATTATTATAAAAAAGTATGCTTTTAAAAAATATTTAATCTTTTCCACACAAAGTTGAACTTGTCTTAATTTATCTCGAATAACTAATTTTATACTGAAATTATGTTTATAACTCGATAGAAATTACAGCGATAATTACACTTGTAACTGGGCAAAATTAAGTTAAGTTTTTTAATAATTTTTACTGTTACTCCAACTGTTCTAATAATTTCAACAACACGACGCAGACAAAAACGTTTCGCGTTTTTCTCTATTTCTTCTAGTGATTCCCAGCATACTTCTTTCTATACTTCGTACGTACTTTTTGTCACTGTCATCTGGTTCGTCGAGTCCAAGTTTTATTACCGTACGTAAGGATTAAAATAATAAACTGGTTAAAGATTCTTCTTTTAAGACATCGCTATGTTAAATACCATCTACCTTGTACCTCCCAGCTTAGGTTTTTTTCTGCTCGTTATTTCCTCCCTTTGGGGAAATTACTTTTAAATATATGTATATTAGGTGACCGATTCAAATTTACACCATTCACCATTCATATTTTTCTGGCATGCAAAGCTGTTTTTCATAACTTGAATTTTCTTTACGTTCGTTTTAAACCCAGTTGTTTTGTTTGCATAGCCAGTTAATTTATACAATATTGAAGTTCTTTCGGAGAATGAAAAATATTTTTTTTATCATCTGCAAATCGTAACTGGTAAAGATAAAAACCATTAAACGGATGCCTTTAAAATTACAATTTAGAATCGCAGTGGGATTGTATCGTCTCTCCGGACTCTTCTCTTCAATCTTAAACGGTGGTGTCATGTCATGCAAGTCAAGTCAGGAGTGTTTCCGCAGATAGCTGGTATAACTTTTATACGAAATATTGCTGTTCCTTAAAACGCCAAGGCCGTATTGATTGTTTTGCTTTTTCAAAATTTAACAAATCCTAGAAACAACGGTAGAGCATATTCTATAGATTTACAACATACAGATATATTTATAATACAAAGTACATATAACATTATGACGAACACTGCACATTATCACTCTGCATTGAAATAATTCTTCTTCTTCTTCTTTCAAATAGGCAATCCACCCTTTAAGAGTGACTTGTGCCATTAAACAAGTCTAAACATTATTTTATAGAAAGCAGTACAACAATACTATAGAACAGGGAACATTGCATCACAAGTCAATACCATTGACATTCAGGAAATTTGCTATTATATAGCTTAAATGAGGCAAGTTGAGGGAAAGAAGATGACACAAGTTAACCGGAAGTTGAAAATCACCATTGACAAGATCATTATAAAAAAAACCTGTGATCCGCAATGGACAGGCAAAAAAGACATGGTCAAGGGTTTCCTCCTCGGCACCACATTCACACATTGGGGAGTCTATTATGTTCATTCTGAACAAATGTGAGGCCATTCTACAGATATTTGCTACTGTTCTTTTTGAGACTTTCCTGTTGGAGAACCAAGGGGAGCGGGGAATATATCTTTGGATTATTTTAAGACGATTACCCTTGTGATTGTTTGGATCCATCCATTGTGCAGACCAGATAGAATACGTATGTTTTTTTACAATATTAAGTTTGTCATACATCGGGATATGGAATTGATGGGGAAGAACTCCGGAAAGAGTAGCCTTCTTGGCCAGTTTATCAGCACATTCATTTCCCTGAATTCCCTTATTGAAATAATTATATTTTACATATTTTATGTTGTTATTCTTTATTAGGTTTTCTTCGTTTCGTTTACGATTTGAGTGTATATATTATAAATGTTATCGCACTAGACTTTACTACCAACGGTTTGATCTAATATTAGCGTTTTGTTTATTCTACAAGGTACTTAGATATGAATGTTTCTAATAAAAAGAATGTCTCTGTGGGACTTTCTGTAAACGTTATTAAAGGATCAGTTGATAATCTGTTTCAATAAAATAATACTAAATCAGAATAATAATGCGCCTCAATCTTTTCTCAAATCATTTAAAACGCATGTCGGATTATTTTGTAATAGTGTGTTCAGTAACTAAAAGTAATTGTACGCTTTGATCGTGATACCATTTACATGTGTATCGATTTAATCAAGTTCCACATACATTTCAAAAGTAAGTTTTAATTCTACGTTAGAAAACTTTTTGAATATTATTAACATTAGGTTGCGGATTAGAAAATGTACTTCTTAGTTTCTTTTACATATTCTCCTGAGCGGAATTCTTCGACCTTTGTTTGGCAATAAAAGCAGCCACCGATAGAAGTCAGGTATATTTTAAAGTCTGCGCAATAAATGTTGCAGTCCAAATGCAATTCAAAGAAAACTTCTGCCCGGTTAAATACGGCGTCTATTATAAAAATGGGAAATAATGGCCTCAATGAACACAAAATAATTTTTCACTTGCAAGAAAAATATTATTCTTACTTAATTTGGCCGTTGTCTGGCAACGGTAGGAAAATAGAATACAACATGGTGTTTTTCTCTCCCCATCGACCCCCGCTTCCTACAAATTTTATTCTCATATAAGCGTCACGACTTTTTTTATCTTTTATTTCAGACCTCGAGACGAGGAGCGCAAAACCTCAAGTTCGAAATACAATAAATAGGTACAAATTATTATTTAATTACAATGATAGTACACATTTTCAAATTTAAATTCACGATATTGCTTCATTATTTGATGCATTAGAAAGGAGAACTGAGCCATTCTAAGGCTATCATGGCGATGGAGTACTTGGACTGGTGCAGCCTGCACCAATTAAAGGCATATTCATGAGTAGAAGATTGCACTTTTTCTTTCATACGTAACATGGATACGTTACGTTTATGCTATTTGAACATAACTGTTTGGCCCGTGTCTACGATGATCTCTAAATAAGGCCTGTTCTAGATTCGTCATTCTAATTCGCAACTTTCGTCTTATTAATTTGTCAATAAAAATCAGAATGTATCAGTTGTTGTTCTACTCTGCGCAAATACGTGCAGCGGCGAATCAATCACGCTCAACGGTTCTGTACGGGCTTTCGAGACAAGTCTCCGAGACAACTCTCATGCGTATTCACGTCCATCCATTAACTTATAGAGTTTTTTGTTAAATTATTTTTGCTATACCTCCTCTGTATTATTTGATAATATACTAATAAAACTAAAAATGATTATTCAGGGGGCTGTTCACAATTTGGAGAAATGTTAGGCTTTTACCCGACTCAACATAAAATTTCATGGGTTATGTTTTTGGTTTTTTATTTTTTATATAATTAAGTTGGAATAATAATAATAAATTAGCATAAAAAAAACTGTTCGTATGATTGTTTGTTAAGTATTATTGTAATTGTACTAATTTTTTTTTGAAAATTTTGTATTTTAAAAAATACGCCTAAAATATCTAGGCGACCCTTTTTTATAATTAGAATTATACTTATATAAGAGAGGCATTGAATTAGTTAATTATCTTCGTTCCTCATTTATTAATTTCTCTTCATTCTGTCAACTTTTACCAAGACATTGGATAACGCAAACCGTAATATATGCAACTTTAAAACGTGAGGTTTTTCGGTTCGACATTTCCATATTATTTGCATATTCCGTTCAAACGTAGAGCCTTTGAAGAATTTTTGCATGAATGTGATATCCTGGCTGGACGAGTTCCAATAGACTAATTGGCCTTCATCTCAGATGGGAAGCTTCGAGGCTTTCAAGAAGCTCTCTTGAGGCTGAACATCTTTTGAGAACAGCATCGCGCATAATAATTTTATCGCTGTGACGCCTCTATATTTTTCAAATTCAACAGTTTTAAGCAAAGATTTCGTGTATTATATAGATTGTGAATAAAATACGTTTAAAAACAGGTAGGTAAAAATAAAACAAAAAATAAAGTACGTTTACGTATTTACCGATTGTGGTAACACCCATTATATATTTATATCAATACAAATTAAATTGATAACTAGAAATATATAAAGCATCAATAAATTTATCGAAAAAATATTTTGTTTCTACCTGAACCTCTTCCTTTCCATATATTTCAAGTTGATTAATTTAATTTGTATTAAAAATGCCTCTGAGAAATGTTCTGAAAATGCAACGTCACAACAAAAATGTGCTCCTTAAATTTTATATAATTTCTAAATTCCACATTTAAAAAAAAAATTATAATATGTAACCGATTGTCGTTCATTTTAAATTCGTGTAATTTTTATGTCATGCTATATTTCATAATTATGTTTACAATTATAATATTATTAATAAGTTTTTATAGAATGGTTTTTTATTTTTTCTATGATCTTTTTTGTATTTTTGTGACTTTTACTATTACTAGACTAGTACTGATTATTGTATTCTGTTCTATTTACGTTAGATTATATTTTCCTAGTAATTATGACTATTTTCTAGTAACGCGAAGCTTAGTATTAGTAATATGATGATTATTTAATTGTAACACCAAAAAAATATGTTTTGTGTTTTTGGATTGCGTTTCATCGGTCGTGGGGTTGGGCTCGTTTGAGTCGAACGAGTCTGTGAGTAGATAAAAATAATTCAAAATATGTATGAAGCAAATGGAAAATGGCAAAATGGCACATTATATTAAAAGTGGCTCGACTTGGACGCAATACATTTCTCAAATCTCGCCATCTTGCATTCATAAATTCTGTCACCCTTTCAGAGAACACGAAGAGGAAAAAACTGACAAAAATACTGAGAAACTTCTTTGACGATATTCAGTTCTCGCTGTTTATGCAAGCAAATAAATTAAGAGAAAAAACTAAATTTTTGTAGCAGCTTCTTTACATTGTAGATATGAAAACATGCGTGATATGATATGCAAGTGCAGCAGCTGCCAGGGAGCCTCTTTCTTAGTTAAGGATGAAAAATAAATCTCGCCACTGTATGAAAAAAGCTTGTGCGTGATTGATTACCTATCATTAAAAGTTTTTTTAATCTAGTGATATAAATTTTCGAAAAACTAGGCTTAAAAAATATACTGATATTTAGTAAGTTTAAATTATAAAGAACATTAGTTTGATTTTAATTGGAAACAAAATAATAAAAATATATATATTGTTCTATTTTTTCTTTTATTGAAACATAAATATATATTTTTTCGTAAATTATTAATAATTTAAATCCTACAGGTACGCCACGGATGTCTAAAAAATCTCGCACGATTTTGATCATTTTACGAGAAAAAATATTTTCTCTGTATAATGATAACAATATAAAACATTTGGTTAACTATGCAATACGAAAATAAATATAAATTAAATATTCTATTCGTGATTCTATTCTATTGAGACAGAAACAATTCGTGGTTCATCTATCATAAAGTCGTATCTCGTTTTTGGTTAAAATTGAGTTACGACTGGGATTATATTGCCCAAATACATGCCCATAGTCAAATTCAAACAGACACGTATATGTAGGCATATCTGAATTTATTTCCAATGAAGCAATATTATATACAAATATTTAGACGCGACCACTCTTATTTCGATGCATCATTCTTATAAATGACAGTGGTAAGTAATATTTATGGAATAAACATCTCACACTGTCTTTAAATCAAAAAATATCCCTAAAATACGATAGGATTTTTTAAATAATTTTTCAACAGTAAAAATTCCACACAATTTGTTAATATATCGTCTGCTGTAAAATTAAAAAATTCGAGATACGCCTCTTTGAAAGATGGACGACGAATTCTGAGCGGCCGTGAAAATCTGGGAACATTTTAAATGAAAAATATATTATTAAGGAGAACACATTCTTATTGTGTGTGAAGTTGTAATAATTCAGAACATATATGTTACACTTTTTCAAATTAATACATCTGTCATTCCATTGTTGTTCGAAAATTTGTCATGAAAAATACTGGCGCTATAATACAATTGGTAGGTACTTCACTTTGTAAAAATGAATTGATAATTCTGGCGTCTGCAGTCGGTTTACTTAAAGGTATTCGAGATTCCGTAACAACAAAGTAGATGGCTTTCAAATAATGGAACGACAGATGTATTAATTTGAAAAAGTGTAACATATTGGTTCGAAAATTTGTCATGAAAAATACAGGCGCTATAAAACAATTGATAGTGTACTTCCCCGGATTGGAAATAGAGATCCAGGTTCGAATTCCGGTAGCGCAAAAACAATATTTTTCAACAAAATTGATTTTATATGTATATATTTATAATTAATATATTAATTTAGTATTTGAAAAATATATTATTACCGAGCGTTATATATGCTATTAGAAAATATTTATTTTTGATATTTTACCAATAATTATGGATGTAAAAAATAAAATAATTAAAATATACTGTAGGAAATTATTGCTCATCAAAAACATTTTTTTTAGTATTTTGAATTTTTTACAATTTTTTATAATATATGAGTTACTTGAATATTTTACAAAACTAATATTACATATTTTTTTGAATCGCTTACCTCTACAAAAAAAGTGTGCTTGGAGAGGGACTTGCACTGTAATAATTCATATAGAGTTAGAAGTTATACATTTGTAATCTATAATGTTATTTGGTATCTTGTGTGCTTCTGAAGTGTTCATTTAATTTCTTTTTTAGTTCTTTTACGTCGATAGGTACTTTCATGGTTCATCCCGAGGATTATTTGGTAGAATAGCTATGGTGAGGGTCAGTATTCATATTTACATTGTTTATCATCTCTTCTAAAATTATGTTATATGTTACTTTTTTGTTATCTGGTAAGATTTAGCATATTGTAAATAATTTGTAATAATCATCTTTATACAACACTTTGTTCTGTTATCTACTATAAGTTTTATAAACCTTAATTGTAATTTTATCAGTATATGTTTTATAAGTTTTTCCATAACTACTCTCTCCATAGCTGATAACCAGTGTAGCCCGGTGTAGGTGTGAGGTGCATAACCTTAACATATAAAATGCACTTAACATGGATATCAGTTTTTTTCATATATTATGAATATGCGGTTTCCAGAAAAAAAATTTCATCAATTATTAAACCTAACTTGCTCCACTTTGCTCAATTTTGCCACATTTTCAATTTATTATAATTTTTTGTAAGCATTCGAAATCATCTCCAACGAAATTAATTTTAATAATTTTTTTGTTCAACTTGTAGTGATGTAGAGTACAGAATTTACAGAGAACAACTCGAGTTAAGGTTTTCATGTAAGTATAAAGTAAAGAGTATAAAGAAACCGATGCATCAGAATAATATTCAAGTTGCTGAGATGAAAATGCCAAGAGATGGGCTGGTGGAATCACAAGGATTGAAAATTCAAATGATTTATGGCCTTGGTTCCTTTAGGGAAGTCCTCTATATCTTAAAAAAAGACCGACTCGGATGGTACAGACAAGTGATGCAAAGGAAGAGAGATCATAATGATGATTCATAAAACCATGATTGTCGCTAACAGGATAAGACTGGGAAGACCAAGAGCGAAATGAATAGTTTCAGTTGCGATCTTCAAGATTTGAGCGTGCCAAGGATGCCCAGAATAGAATAAAGTAGAGCAGTAGAGCAGATAAGGCGAGGACAAAGAATATGTTTTATTTATTAAAAACTAATTTTTTAAATCTTTATTTAACCGACAAAAATTGGTGACATGAAATAATTTTGAAACACTTAAAAGACAGTATATTAGATATTTATATTATAGTAGCCATGTCTTTATCTATAATATTCTTGTTAAATTTATGTACAATAAATATTAAATTTGATTGGAGGCCTTTATCGGATATACTTCGAGGCAAAAATGAATAAGAATAAACCAAATGAAAATGTATTTTTACCTGAAATATTGTATAATATACTTAAATAATTGAAAATAATATTCTCACCTTTTTCAACAAAGACCATTTATCAAATTATGCATTTTGATTAAAGTTGATAAATTACGTCTCAGTGGGTTGTTTCACCCGCACACTTACACAATTGAATACCTGCTCGACACCACCCTATTAATCTAATTTTTTAAATAAAAATAATTCGAAACCCTTTCCGCATTTAAGTTCATTTTTCGCCATTCTTTCCACTGGTTTACCGGGAGTTCAAACCTTGCCGCTATAAGGGCGGCCTAGAAAGTTACTCAATAATAATTTTGGGCGAATATACTAAAAGATTCATTGAGACTTTAGCTTAAATGTAAAAAGAAATATGATTGAAACATTTCCTACATAAAATATTTTTATGACATTTCTTCAATCACCATTATCTCTCAACCTATCTTAATATTCCCACAACCCTACCTTACCACAGGGTGGATCTTGTGTAGGCTACTAAAAAATAAACTGGCCTGTAGTTATACAACAAAGTTGAGAGGTTCAGAATCCATCAGTGACAAGGTTGCGATTGTCCAAGCTTAATGTTGTGAATTGACTGAAAATATTAATAGCGATTATAAAAAACGAGTCTGTTCCAAACGCACACGTTCTTAGTGCAATTCCTTTGAGCTCTTTTTTGATTTACATCTAAAATTGTATTTCGCTTTTAATTGAATTAAACACGTTTTTTTAAAATTAATTTCCATAGATTTAGGGAGAGTACATGATACAATTGAGTAACGAAAACTGAAGTAAGGTACATACAGAGATTTGGGATTGTATTACATTACATTGTAAAACTTATGTGATTTGATATTTCTTGGTTAGATGTGTATGAAAACATTATTAAGTTTACTTTGTTCGATGAAAGTAAAATAAATACCATTGATTTTTACAAAATCATTACTTTGTACTAGATTCGATAACGTGTCACGGTTATTTTTTCTGATTTGGCATATGTACTTATTTGTTTTAGCATTCTTCAAGAAATGCTATGAAATATTCTAAAGAGGAGTTTAATTTTGGATTTAAGCTTAATACATGTTTTTCCCTTTAAAAGTAATATATAAGAGTATTGAGGAATCAAATTTTCTACTGTAACAGAAAATAAGAATCGCTTAAAAATTTTTCACCAATAATCTTATCGGGTCATATTTACGAAATTATACTAACTCGTCGTAAATTATTTGCCCCTATCTACGAAATTATTACGAAATTCGCCGTATAAATTTGTAGGTTCATATATCCTCCCCAAATATTTTGAAAGGGTGCAAACAACTTAAGTACATAATATGTTCATATTTTAGTCAGTTATTTTTTTAAAATATTGTAAACTAAGGACAAAATTTGGGCAATTTCAGTGTCAATCCTGTCCATTTGCGAAGTGTGGCTGTGGCCTGCTAACACCCTCGGGTCTGGCCCATTCATCATTGTTAACTGTGCCGAGTGGGATTCTCGCTAAGGCGGTTCAGTCGGAGGGTGTCGAGGCCTAGACGTGGAGGCGACCTTTGCTCTCCTCGGGGCCTAAGCAATCATTAAATTGTTGGTTATTTAAAATGCACTCATCGACCCTATTTATATATGCTTCATAAACTTAATAAATTATTGATACAATTTTTAGAAATTTTTTAATAATTTTTTTTTTTCTTGTCAGATATTCGGATCAAACATATATTTACCTCTGTATACCTGTAATACAACTTTTAACATTATATGTACATAACAATTATTTGGAATATATTGATATATATTTATGATATATATGGATTGAACGATGATTGGATAAATGTATAGAGTTCACTTAGAAGTTGTTTATGTCCTATATAAAGCAATGCATATGTGCAATGAAATGCCAGAAGATACTAAAAACGAGGTAACCATTAAAAAAATTAACTACATTCATAATGTCAACATTTTCAAAGAAGATTGCTTATATATTGTAAGGGGTGTGACAAGAGTCTCTGACCTTCACCGATAACTTCATCGGAGAAACATGAAAAAAATGGGTTCCCATTGTCAGAATTACTTACTCGCCTTTAAACAACAAAATCTCTTTGCTTCACGTGTGGAAAAAATAATCGATTAAATAATTTTTTTAAATTTGAAGATAGGGAATTTTTTGTTTAACCAACATTGAAAGAAGTTTGATGTTAACAAAATTGTGTATTAGGAATATTAAAAATGTATCATTTAAATTACAATCAAATGACATACCAACAATCGCTTAAAATTAAGTTGAATCAGATAACTGCATTCAAAACGTTAATCTATGCAAATAACATCAGTACTAATGGCACAAGTAATAACTGATTCTGATGATTGTATTTGCGAATAATTTATAATATTATCATACAATAAAACAAAATAATTCCGAAGCAATTAGGTATGTACAAGGAAATATAAAAAAAAATCTAGATTAAGTAAACCAAATTACTACCTACAATTTTATGTATGCACAAGTTGTCTCATATTATCATCTACATTTCACAAAGATCAGTATAAGATAACACTATTTTCCTGAGTTTATTCCTTCCTGGATTGGTACTGAGGGCTTAGAAAGAGTCGTTGTATCCTTCACCAAGGGATTCATATCCAATTCACATGATGTGATAATATGCCATTAGTGAAGAACGCCGTATGCATAAGATACGTTATCCAAACTCCAATGAACAAATAATCACCATTCTAAAATAAAGATGTCATCGGTAGAAAACTCTCATTGACAAAATAATCTCCTTCATATAGACGCCACCAGTGTAAAGATGCCATCTTGATAAAAATAGTGACCTTATTTATAACGTTAAAATATATATTTACATGTAATATTATTACATACATATGATAAAATACAAACACACTACTGATAAAAATAATATGTAAGTATAGTATAATTTTTTTTCTATTTAAATATTACCACTAAACATATTTAATACATACAGCAGTTTTTCATCTTAAAAATATATATTTAAGAGTGAAATTGACAGGACTACTCCCTGGGCCGATATCGTATCGGTCCCCATCTCGCTAAGTGTGATTTGTGCCGGCTACACGCTGCGACTCGCTGATTGGCCGCCAGGGTCGTAGCCCGGGCCTTTTATCTTATTTGGATTTTTAATGAGAAGCCTTGCACACTGCATATATTTATTTTGGGGCCCAGCAATCTACCGCCCCCCATCTGACCCCTGCACGCCTGACGTGTGAAAAGAGTTATTTGTTTTTTAATCGCGATTCCGAAATCGAAAAGTAATTTTTCAAATGTCTCAGATGGAATTGGTATTCGAAGAATAATATTAGTTTATACAATTTTGTAAGTAATTTATAAATACTATTTTATTATATTAAATTATGTGAAATGTGAATATATAAAGGGGAGTGGTAAGTGATGCTTTTCAATAAAATCGATAGATATTTTTCTAGGATTTAGGGTTATTAACGACCTGTTGACAATCTGTCAGCTTAAAATAAAATACGATACACGAATAATCTATTGAAACTTCAACAATACGTTCCACAGGCCACGAAGAGTGAAGAATTCATTTTAACATTTTTGAATAATCTGCATGGCGGTGTACTGCGTTATTTCCGCAAGATAGTTTAAAAATAAACGAATTATTAATAGCAGTACTCAATGAACAGATTGCTCCTGCAACTAGTGACAGTTAAACAGTGACAGTTGCAGAGCATTTAATTTATCTGTAATCTAGAGGACTTTATTATTCGTTGAATATTTTTTTCAAAATATTCATTCTTGAATGCATAACGTATTCAAAGTGGTCATCCAAAAGATAATATAATTTCCATTCGAAGAATAAAGCGACCCCATAATAAAGTTTGTGTATTTGTCCACGAAAATGTCTTATGCAGAAGGCGTGTTCCTGATAAAAAGGCAGTATTTCTCTATGTCTGAATAACTTTGCTTGGTGTTTTGTTTTAAAAGTTCATGTCCAGAATTTAAATGTTCTAAACATTTGTTTCGAATTCAAATTTGACGTTAAAGAAAACTTGTAAAGTTTTCTCAAAGTTATAAAATATGTAAATTTGTGGCGGTCTTAAAAAATTACCAAAATATCTGCGTGATTTGCATTTAAACGCGATGTAAAAAGCAGTGTTGAAACAACTCGAGATTAAATTAACAATCCATCAAAATCTGTAAATAAGTGAACAGAGTTTTGAGTAAAATGTAGCTAAGAGGCGACTTAATTAAAGCTATGTTCAATTTCATTCTCTTTTGTAATTGAAAATGTTTTGGCATGAAAAATTATTTCCAAAATACTTACAAAATTCATTAGTTCATGTCACCAAAATTGTAGGAAATTTTCTGACATTTTCAATATCCTCTACATTTTAGTGTAATTAACGACCATCTGCTGTCATATTTACCTGAAGGGCTCATTTTTAGTCAACTTTATCACTCGGAGTTTCCTTAAGTGATAAATGAGTCCACGGAGTGATGAACTAAAGTCGAGAGGTACTTTCTTAGCAACATGATGTTTCTAATTAAAATGTGATGTAGACTATCCACTGGGCTCAGTGAAGGTTAACGCGTTGTGTTTCTACGTATTTTTGGCTCTAATTTCTCAAAGTTTGACGTCAAAGATTGTTTCACGTGAGGAATAACTCCCTCGGTTCAATGTGTTACAGGAATTCTCAACTCGGAAAACTTAGTTGAATAATACAGAATCAAAACTGACGAAATCAGTTGTGAGATAATTGGAAAAAACTTCAACCGTACTTAAGAATTCTTTATTTTATAAATTTAATAACTAGATTTTAATGAGTAGTAGTCGGTTTTCATTTCAACATAAAAACTTGAATAAAGCCCTTATATTGTTAACCTAAATAATGTTGTTAAATGTTATGCAGTTTTGATACCAATGTTGATATTCGGTGTCTATTTTCCGATAAAAAAACATGCATTGAAAATATATATTATAGACTATACCTATACTAGAAACTAACTAACTTTATATTATATGCAGGTATATTTTCTTTGCCGGCCAGGTCATCGTTCTTAAACTTACACTAACAATAAATTTAAACTTATTCACGTTTACATTAATATATAGAATCATGTTGCGTAATGCATAATATGATAATCCTTTATATCTGAATAATCAGATTTATAAAATAGTTGTATTCAAATAAAGCCCTTTCTCCGAGCCAGTAAATATCAAGGCAAAAATTTAATTAATAATAAAAATTTGTAATATTTGCTAAATAAATGGTTAGTTCTTTGCCAACCTCTGCTAAAAACAAACACCTCCTTAATTTCGATAATGTTCCAAATTCTCCTCGTAATTGGGGGTCATTGGGGTCTTGTTAAAGTTGTTTGGGAACCTTCTTCGGAGCCCGCAGAGTTCACAGGAATAGGTCAAGGAGTCCCATCTATATCTTTGATCGCGGAAATTAAAAACATGATGATAATATACGTACACCTATAAACTTTGGGGTGATTCCTACAATTATTTGAAGCACAAGGAGTAAAGGAGTATGAAAGCACATTATTGTTCTGATATTTTCTATTTTTCGTTAAATAGGTATATCAGAGAAATATTTTGTCTAAATAAGCAAAATTAGCCTGCGCATAAGCTTATTTTTAAGTTTCATAACATTTAGTAATTCTTTAGCATGTATGAAAACGGCTAGATTTTTTTATAAATATCCTAATCTTTTGTGAATTGTGAAATATATTATATACGTATCGTAAATATTTTCACATAGAATTTTCAGCCTTTTTCAGCTGTCCAGATTTCTTTATGTAAAATAACACAAATAAAATAGTGTAAGTACTGAAAATCACGCTTTACATATCCCTTAATAATGATGTGTTATTAGTAATACAATAATTTTTATTGGTGATTACAAATTCGATTGTTAGCAATATCCTATTAGTGATATTAAAACGCTTATAGATGTAACAATGTTAGTGAATGTCTGTGAGTTATTATTGTACCCAATTTATGCTTAATTGTATAAGAAATATCCAGTCAATCGTGTTGTCGAGGGAGTGATAATAGGTTTATTTTTTTGAAAGTCACTAATTCAGTATAATAACAAGGCATTGCAACGTGTAAGTAAGTATTTTTGCGTTTTCTGTGGCCATCAGAAATTTACCGTTGCACGTTGAGGTGTCTCTAGAGCTCCAGTGATAGACCCAGCAAAACGTGCACCGAGGATGTCAGAGATCTGGCAGAATGGATGAGAAATCTCAACAGATGATCGTGTATAAACGACCGCGGGCGGGAAAATCTGAGAACTTGCTTAAAATTATTTATTTTGACTTTCGGTCAAATACTGATTTTATTTAATCTTAAGTCTTTAATCACAATTTAAATCAAGAAAAACATCTCGACGGGAGTCAGGGGCCCTCGTAATCCATCAATGTTATTGAAGAGTCATAACTCACTGAAAATAGAAATCTCCAGCGGGAGAAGTCGGGAACCTGTTGCGTCTCGCGGAACTCGTTGATTAATGTATTTGCCGCATAATACAATTTCATCTCAAGCGTCAATATCAACTAATTGAATCAGGGATCATGGAGAGAATTTTTAATGTTACAGAAGAACACAGTAGACCGATTGCCGCAAGAATGCCGGCCTGGTAATCATGTTTCAGGCTCCGGGCCAGATATTTCGTCTCTGGATTCACAGGGCGATACATTGATTGATTCTTCGATTATCAAAATCATCATAATGAGTTCATCTTATTAGAACTATTATACAATTAAAATGAAAAAAAAATAGTCGACATCTCCGTAAAGTTTGCTGGTGTGCCTTAAATAATCATAAATAAACGGAAAATATTAAAAATATAATAGGCAAATCAACATAAACACGAACGCCGTACAAGGGAAGGAGGCAGAATGAGAATGCCATTCAGGATGAAGGCTAAATCTCAAAAATCAATTATGACAAAGCGATGAAAATTTTCAATATGTAAAAGGAGTGAGATGTGCACATCCAACAAGCATACGTAAACCTAGCTTACATGTGATATAAAATCTAGTCGTATGGTATAAACATATTTTTCATATCAATCATCCTTGTCAGTCGAGACTCGCAGTCTAATCGTATTTCTTCATTTCCAAAAGCGTTTTGGGGATGTTTTGATGCCTCGAACGGAGGTCGCAATCACGATCCATCATTGAGGAGATGTCAGGAGATGAAGCTCAGCAAACCACCAAAAATGACGAATACAATTAAATGACCACCGATCCATTCTCACTGACATTGACATTTATGCGGTACATTGGAGTGATGCATTATGATGCTGTGGTTTTATACTTGGAATGGGGAAAGAAGGCCAGTTCATGGAGAAATTCTATAATTAATTACAATTAAAATTAAAATTAAAAGAGACAATAGTGATCACTCGCAGAGAAGTACTATGACATAGAAAAATATGGTTTACTACCCTTTTCAATGGGATGTGCTATATAATTTTGTCTTTGATTCCGCTAATTATCTTGATATTTACTATTTAGTATTAAATGTCGTCAGGATTTTGGTTAGCGTGCCTTAATACTGCGAACTAGACTGAAATGTCTTGGGTATTGGTAACATTAGAATCGGTGCTTTGATTATTTCCAAAGATTCGAAGTTATCCAATTTAAGTTCGCTCTTGCTTATAAGCATACATGTATACAAGATGGGTAATATCGCTTGACACTTGTAATAGTGAATCTTGACATAATTAGTGAAACCAAACATAAAATTACATATTTAACTTTACCACTAACAGATGTTGTTCTAGAATCAGTTGGTATTAAATAATAAAAACATAAAATAATATCAATTATTGAAATGTCTAACCACGAACTTATTACTCAATTATTACCAAATGTAATAATCCATTATTTGGAAGACGTTGGTAATATGTTCTAAGAAAAATAGATTGAACAGAGATAGTAAAACTTATTGTGAACTGTATTAGTCGCAGTACAGAGCATCTGGCGATCGATAATAGAGTTTTAGTACGGACTTATGGCACAGAAGCACAGATCAGTATATTAATAGACATGAAATAAAGTGTACATATATGAGAGGGGTTCGGAACATTAGTTGCGGGACGAAGGGCATTCTACACACATTAATGTTTAGATAGTTTATGACACATTTATGCAACAGTATAAGTATTTACTCTTCGAAAATTAAATCTTCGTGTAAACAAGACGTATTTTTTACTTTAATGCATATTATATTGTCAGCGTTTAAATTTTCGTTCCAGAGCGTAAGTGGTACCAAAGTGATCACGTGAGTGATACCAAAATGAAAATATTGAAATAAAGAATTTCCATTAGTTCATGTCTATATATTTGGTAATCTGTGTACAGAACAAATAAAAGGAAGAATTTTTGAAAATTTCAGTCAGGTCAAACAGTAACTCTGAAGCGAAGGAATAAATTTTTTTTTCAAATACTTAGTGATTCGAGTTTAGAATAACCTAATGAATGAGTGTTCTGGCGGTAGACGAGTGTGGATTGCATGAAAAGTCGCTGAAGAAGGATGATCATAAAAGACCTAACATAATTTCTTATTAAGAATTCTTTATGTCTAATTGATACGATTAGACCATGAGTAATGCAGGATTTTATCGATTTGTATTTAGACGATTTGCATTTAGGTAAGGTATATTTAGCGGCGTTTATATGTTTAGATAATGTGTTTTCAAATATGTTGCAACATTCGTTGACATTATTGTATTGGTATAATTTAGTTCATTTTTCAGAATTTAATTTGTTTATGAGTGTCATTTAATTTTATCGCATGTATATTTTTGGTTTGCAATTTTTTTCCCGTCACATGAGGATTAATATTTTTGTTGCATTTGTAAGTAAATATAGTCGCGTAGTGGTCAGTGACTTCTGTATGAACGATACTAGAAATAACATTATTTATGTCTGAAATGTTACAATGCGTGTGGTCAATGCAAGAAGGTAGTTTTTACGTTTCTAGTGTATACATTTATACATGACATGAATTTTAATTCAGCTAGCATATTAAAGTAATTATATTTATTATTACATGAGTAGTCGTTAGCCATATTTAAATTTATGTCTCCTAAAATAATAGTTTTCTCGTTTTTTAGTTTTAATAATACATTTTTTAACTCTTCTATAAATGTTATTATCGATGATAAGTGAGTTCTATAAATGGCTAATATGGCTAATATGTTAAATGAATTACTTTTGTATATGATTTTTAATTTTAAAATGTTTAAATTTTTTATATTTATTTCTTCGAAATTTTGTGCTGTGTATGTATTTGAAACGAATATCCCTATTCCACTATTTTTGTTTATGATATTCTTAGTTACAAAGTATGTATAGTTTGGTATGTGGAAGTTAACGTGTACCTATAAAAATGTTTAATATTGTATGGAGATCTATTCTCTCTGCTTGCCCCTATAGATTACGGTATCATGCTATGCATGTACATAAATAAATACCTTCATAATAAATTTGATTATCTTCATGTTATTATAATTTGGATACATCTGATCTTCATTGTTCTATTTTATCAGATGATTTTTGAAGAATTTTGAATAATATAATTATATCTGACCTCTTTTTGATGGTTCGGAACTCACTTCATGGTCCATGATCAGATAACGGGACACGTTGACTGTTTTGGTTGATAACAGTTTGCAACACTTTAATATTGCGAGTATATCTCGGCCAGCAAGGCAATATAAAACCGATACGCAGACAAGCGAACAGTATAACATACAGTGACGCATTTCGCATTGTCTGCCGGCAAAAGTGAGCCAGACAAATAAGATGTCTGGCGGTACTTCCGAAAGGCAATGAACGACCAACAAGTCTCGAAAAACTGAGGTAAAACCATTCGCCGACCATATTAAATGTACCGAGGAGGCGATAAATTTCAGTGCAGTTTACTTGAGAAACTTTACTTCTGTTTCGATCGAGACGCTACTGACAGCCACCGGTCGCTCGCGACTTGAACCATTATTTTCGAATTGTTTTTTTATGCTTATTTGGATCACTTGTATTATTGCATTACTATTTTTACAATACTCTTAATTTACTTGAATGATGTTTTCTTTATACGTTTTTTAGGGAATACTTTTTGATCACAATTACGACTACATGGTATTTTGAATGTAGTTTAAGTATATTCTTTATTAATTTGATATTCACCATTTAGTACCTTAAGTTGTGAGAACATCAATCCAAATAATCTTAACCACTTATCTCATCAGGTCTTCAAGCGTTTCGGTGCCTTACTCGCATCCTCCCTCCACATTATGACCGCATGTCCGTCATTGTTTAAAATAATTGATTCTCATTAGTTGGAGCCGTATCTTTATCATGATGGGCTAGTCTTGATTTAACTTCTTATGTTTTAGCTTGTAGCCTTAATCGTTGCGTTAATTAGCGGCCTATCTCGCTTCCAATGTTTCTAGTCTTTACCTCGCATACCAAATTTTTGTTTTAATTGTATTCTCACCAACATCATTTTTTCTCTACAATTTTTGTACTATTAAACTAGTTATTCAAAATTATATTGTTGTAATTATTTTTATTGACTTTTATATATTTTTAAAATTTATCTGATTCAGTGATCTGCAGAAATGATCATATAACCCATAACAAACCAGCCGTTTTTGGAGGCGCTTTCTGGAGTCCATCTCCAAACACAGAGTTAAAAAGCTCGAAGAAAACAGAAAGATGTCCTATAATCTTAAGTAATAAATTGGAAAATAATATCGACATGGCAGAAAGCAGCGTTGAAAACCAACAATGTAAAGTTATTTTACATTGTTAACTTTGTTTCATTAACCACTTAATGAATTAAGATGCATCTACCGGTTTAGAAATATATCATTTTCTTCTTCAGGATGTCAATAACTAATCAAAAACTTATGTTATTGTTTCTTTAACAGAATCTATTTTTAAACAACAATAATTATTTAAAAAATAAATTTAGTACCTAACTTAAATGATGACACAAAATTACTAAAATAATTTTTAGGAAAAAATTTTAAATGGGACTTGTGGTTAAATTTAATGTTTTTGTGTCGTTTTCTACACATATCATAATAGTTTTCTTTGGTTTATTTCAATGATACTAAATTTATGTGGGTCAGAATTAGTTCAAAAATAAATACGCCTTTAAGCGTGCTAAATATATTACTTATTTACCATCATGCCGTATCGATGCAGCGGTAGGCAGAGGGGATAAAAGGCCACACGCTACTGTACTGACTTACTACTGTTATCTCGTTCATTTTCATGTGTCTTCATGCACAATTGTTGAAGCTTCTAACAGATCCGTCCTCCAATTGCTGGTTTATCTGATCATACCAAGTCTTTCGTGGACTTTTCTGTCGTTTTCAACACTCGCATCATATATTTTATTTACCATCTTCCCTTTGCCCATACGTTCCGTATGCCCAATCTATCTCAGCTATACTCGCTACATTTTCTCCAAATTTGTCCTCCAGTCTGTCATGCAAAGATTTGTCTCGCATGCGCCTGAACGACCCGACCCTACTTACTATTTAAAGAAATCTAAATCAATATTTTGTGATCTTATTATTATCTAACTATTGCCCCATTTATTATCAGCCATCGATTATGCAATTTTTCAAGGAAATTACAAAAATATACATATATATTATACCAGTTTAATACGTACCTACTTATATAGTAAACAAGGTTTTTGGCAAGCTGTGCGTGTGAAAATAGATTTAAATAGTAAAAATCATTAATCGATGAAAACCAACTCTTTTGTTGTTCAGTAATAAAAGGAAAACTTGGCAATAATTTGTTAGGACGTCCTATAAACAAGCAGTTAGTAAAATGTGCATGAACGTTTCTGCATCCGAAAATACACGGGAGGAAATGTTGTAAATCTCTTGTGAGACTGCCGTTTATATGGTCGATGAATAATGTATGAGTTCAACTGAACAAAAGAAAGGGCCTGCTAATTTGACATTTAACAACAGTCTTTACCGAGAGAAACTTTGGTCGAATACTCTCGCTTTTTAGAAGGGTTGCTATGCGAAAAATTTCATAAAAAATATATGTCTAATATATATTATCCCACGTATTAAAAATTAAATCTCATATAAATATGTATATATATATGTACTAAAATATATGTTGTATACATACATAGAATTACGAACTTTCGTTTAACCAACGCCTTTAGACAAAATGAATCCGTCGTTCGAAAAGTTTAGTTTTATTTTAGTTTTTTAGATTACTTTAGTTATTATTAAATAAACGAAATAATTATTTTTATTACAGGTTAACGTAGGAAATAGTTCTACCAATTGCTTTTTGTTTTTCCCAAATCAAAAACAAATTCATGCACCAAATGCACCTCGAACGCAAAGAACGGCTATGAAATCAACACGTTAAAAACAGTAAGATAGTAAAATTCGCGAATTAGTAAAAGAGGAAGTAGAAACTTCAATGATTTGCAAGCAGATGAAAGCGTTTCTAATGTTATTCTGTTAAAAAACAGCATAGGTAACGACTCTATACAAAACGGATCAACCGAAAGGAATTTTCAATTCAGTAAATAGCCAATTATATGGCTTGAGTAATTCACTTGCTTAAAGATAGAACAGAGTAAGGTGAATAGCTCAATGCGGCGAATGCACAAGATCGCAATGGCTACAGCGGTGAGCTGTCGTAGTAGTTTTAAGAACTAAGCAATTAAAGTCTCTACTGGTACACAGATGGCGCTAATTGTAAAATAATGTTTCCGTTTATGTTAATCCAATTATTTAATTTATATATGATTCCGATATTTTTTTAGTAATCCACAGCTTTTTTGCTTGTATGCACTGCACGCCTTTGCCCAGTAGGTTATAACCTAACCTAAGTCGTTTATTTGACTGAAAAACCAATTAGAAGAACATATTTTATAATAAATAACGTATTTGTTGGTCTAGTAGTTATTAATACATTCGATTAGTAATCAAGTGATCGAAGGTACGACGCTCGTCCCAGGAGATAAACAAGTTAGTCCTATTTTCGCAGCAGAAGCGCATACCTTAGTTTAAAACTAACTAACTTACTATTACATCGTTTTCCATCGGTAATAAGCGGAGATAATAGAGCGCCACACTCTTCTGCCTTAACATACAATTCTCACCTCATCCACTTTCATACATCTTCTCATTCAAGCTCGTCAATTAATAAGACTCCTAACAGGACTCTCTTCCAGTATCTAGTTTACAATTCTTCCGCGGACGTCTTATATTTCTGATGTCGTTAACACTTGCTCCATATATCTTTCTTACCATTCTCGCCTCATTCATCCGTCCCATGTGACTAAATCACATAATTCTTAATTTTACTCACAATACTTAGATCGGCTTTACATTCTCTCCTTATTTCTTCATTCTTTACTATGTCATAAATTGACCTACCACATATACGCCTAAGTAATCTCATTTCCACTGCATTCTGCTTAACGATGGCAAGAATATTAATGTGACTATCAATTTTTGGAGACTTTTATATTTAATAACATTTTTTAAATATTAAGAACTATTTTCCTATTAGTTTCACGTACATGTTCGTTAAGTAAAGAAAGTATTGCACTCAAATTATTTGATCATTACCTACCTACAAGTGTAATTATATCAAATAAGATCTTATTTGAAAAGGCTACGAGCTTTTCTATTTTTAAATTTGTTTGAAAATAAAATATATTTTGTTTTGTCTGGGTTGAATTTGCTGTTAAATAGAAGGCTAATCGCTATTGTTGATAAACCAAAAATAATATTGAATTATTTCTAAGATGTTATGTTTTATTGTGGTTGGCGCTGTTTTTGTTATCGTAAGTGGCAGCGCTCCAGAGGGAAGTTGGTGGTTGGAAAAATATAATGCTCCTTATCATGTGGCGTTGTTAAAGGACGGAGAATTTTGGTGTTCGGGTGCTATCATTACTAAAAAGGTTGTTGTATCAGTGAACCAATGCTTCTTCCATTAGTAAGTTACCATCACAATTAATACTCAATACTAACACACTATTCGACATGTAAATTGAACTAATCGTTAAGAAAAATAGCAGTGTAGTATAAAAATTTACAGCAAAAGTAGTGTAGCATGATTTTTTTTGTTTTATTGTATTGTATCATTGAACTTATATCAAATCAATAAATAAATATATTTAAAAATAAAAATTAGAGTAATGGTATAAAACGTAGAATTTTGTTAATAACTAATTCGTCGTGTAATACGCAATATTGACATTGTGTTAGAATACCTTTCATTCATTGTATAATTTACTTATCACACTATATTTCATTTTATGTCAAGTTTCATTAACAGCAATAATTTTAATTTTAATATTAATTAAGAAAAGAAAGAGTCTCTACCTTTATATCCGTAGTATGTATATATACACTATAAACTATTCATATCTCAAACAAATTATTACTCATACATTTATTAGCCCCAATGTATTGTAAATAGCTATATTTCAAATTTAAGAGTAAATAACATCAATTCAATAAACTAACCCAACCTCACCACACTAGTACTTGATCTTCACATACATAATTATTCAGTATGTCAAAAAAATTATTTCATTAGATTTAACTAGAATGTTTTTGACTTTGTATTATATTTTAATATTACTAGATGAAATAGACAGTAAAATCGGGACTGCTAGTAGTGTTTAAGGTTTTTTGTATAGTATGGTAATTAAGAAATCCGATTTAAGTGTCAAACATCAAACTGACTGTTTTTAAACCTGTGAATAGGCCCACTTAAATATAGGGTCTCCGAATACGGAAAGGGCTTAAGATCAAGAAGGATGCCAATATGAGTAATCTTGAGGAAGTAGTAGGAATATCATTATTGAACCAAGTGAGAAGTACCGATATAAAGAAGACCCTCGGCATTCTACTTACATATTTAGAAAAATCTTTTTTAATTTTTTTATTTCAACTTTATTACATTATAATTTTATTTTTTGCCAAACTACATGACAGTCTTACATAGTTATTATTTAGGTTTTATAAACAACATTTTTTTTTATAAATGAAATATAACAAGGAAAAAAATGAGATGTGTTGATGAACTAAAAGTATGCATTATCCTACACCTAATTGGTATGTTAATATAATATACAGTCATTTCCATTTAGAGTGGTGCGACATGCTTATAAATCCTGTTATAGTCAAGTTAAAAGAAATTAGATGAATTACTTGAAGATAAAGATAATCAAAGAAAACAAGGTAGACGTCCACTATGGGGTACTGATATAATTTAATAAAAAATGATTTTAATAAGTGTCTGTTATATGAATTTTGTTTTATTATTCTTGGTACAACATATTCTCTCGTTTTCTCACCGTACACATTATTCGCGATCGGTACTCTCACGGTTCGACCCGACGAACTGGTTGAATAGCTATGGTGAGGATCAGTATTTATATTTACATTATTTATCAACTCTTCGAATGTTAAATGAATGAATATATTGTAAATAATTTACTATAATCATCTTTATTCAAACACTTTGTTCTGTTATCCACTATAAGTTTTAAAAATCTTAATTGTAACTGATTCATTTTATAAGTATATGTTTTATATGTCAGTCCATAACTGATAACTGAGTCAACCGTCTCAAAGTACAGTGAGTATAACCTTAACATATGAAATGCACTTAACATGGATCTCAGTTTCTCACATATATTATCAATATGCGGTTTCCTGCAAAATTTTTCATCAATTATTAAACCTAAATTAGTCCACTTTTTCAATATTGTCACATTTACAATTTATGTCAAAGAAACGACTGGCAAGATGTATTATCTTGGCAACTCCGGAGGGAAGGCAGCCCTGGTGGTGGATCGATCCAGACTAAGCTGGGATAAACAGCAACAAAAATGTATCAAGACAGATTGGTCAATGTACCGAAGCGGCGCAAGTCATATAGTAGAATGTGGTAGCGTCTTGTCGCGAATTTGGGCCCCCGATTGTTCATGGATAAGGGAACGAGAATATGACGATGATGATTTGTACTTTTGTATTTGTAAAACATATACTGTTTTGCATCAAATAATCCGATCTAGAGATAGTAATATTCTAGAGGTCTGAGCTTATCACGGAGCGGACACACGCCACGCCTGCCTCTTCTTCCTGTTTCTTTTCATCTTGGCAGCACTCGCACCAAAACAGAAATGACAGTTCTCGCCATCTTATCTTTTCATAGACTTTTTCCATACCGCTGGCATCTTATTGGCCAACGGGAGTATGGTAGTCGCACACACATCTTGACCTTTTTGTTTCTTCTTGTCTATGTGGTGCATACACGGTGACACATATATTCAAACGTGATAATACATAAAAATGAAATTATTAATGAGGTATGTCAGAAATAAGCTTTTGAGTGTGTTAAAAAAAAAAAATGCAAATTGCCATGTATTTTAATTTTTTTCAAAATGTTCAGAAGATGTGACGTCACACGATTAAATGGTATAAACCAATCGTTTTTAAAACACGTAACTTTAAACGTTTATAACTCTGCCATATTTCAAGATAACGAAAAAAAAATGTAAATTGTAAATTCTAAAAAAATAATTTTTTAAATTAAAAAGGCCTCTTTACCTCATTGACTCTTCGTTTAGATTTATATATATTGTATATATGTGTGAGTGATAAATTGTAACAAATTGATACCAAACATAATTAAATTCACATGTAACTCTAGTCTAGGGAAGGTTATATTTTTCAGTTATTATTATAAAGTTCTGGAACGGATGATATTAATACAAACATTTATAGCGTTAGGTCCTAAAGTTTTATGCAAAATTTAGTTTAGGTCGGTCAAAAGGTACAGTATTGTATAGAGAAAAGACATACATAATATTTGATTTGATTTTATATGTATGTATGATTTTATATAAAATTTACATTCAACGGATACTATAAAATATATTTATCCTTAACTATTTTTAATATTACTTTTAAAGACATGTACCTGTTTCATAGAAAAATATCTGTTATCTCATTAAATTCTTATTATAATACTTTGGTGGTACCTACTTTCATTTCGAATTTCTCCGTCTGAGTTCATATAGGCTTCTAGTATTAAGAAATATCTATTCTAGTTCTTAATTTGTCGGCTATATTTACGAACTGTCAAACCAATTTCGTAGAAATTTGTCGACTATTTAAATGAGATAAATAATACATGCATTGCTTTTCATAGTATATCTCTATTATAGTAATATATTATTATGCAGATCTTACGCTTCATGCATTATCCGTGTACTATATTTCCAGAGTTATACCTGGACAAACTATTGTCAGCCTAAAATTTTATTTATAAGATAACAAATATTACTATTTTTCTTCTCGTTTTCTTTCATCACCAATGATTACGATAGAATTGTAGACTTAAGACAATATTATATATTAACATTAATATAAATTGAGTAAAAATAATTGCAGCACTCCGCAAAAGTACAAAGTCCGTGCAGGATCGACCGATTGCTATAATGGTGGTCAACTAGTCGGCGTGAGTCAAATCATCGCCCACGAATACTACCACGGGCAATTCTTCATCGATCATGACATCGCCCTCTCCATTCTCGATACTCCGCTTCTTCTGGATGGTGTCACCGTGGCTACCATCCCTATTCTGGACCTAGGGCAGAATACTATTTCTGGATCATCCGTAACTCTTTCTGGTTGGGGATCTAGTGCGGTAATAAACCTTACATTTTAATAGTCTTTAAAAAGCTTATGGAAATCTTCAAAGCCTGATTTTTCACCATTATTAATGAAGTCTTGAAAGTCATATCACACTATCAATGTGCATACATGCGCCATATACTATTTTTGGGCGCGCAAGTACGCGCACATAATATATTATTAATACCTTTTTTATGTTAACCCATAGATGAGACGTTTATATGAAGACTTGATATAATTAATTCGTTAAGGTACTATTTTAATACCTTAAAGGGTGAGCAGATGAAAGGATGCTGATTATTCGGATCTGGTTACGAAACATAACAAAGCGATTTTCAAGCATGGTTTATATAATATTCAAGATAGAAAGACGCAGTATCCATATAGACTGGTTAAAATGTATACCAATACGTACTGTTTTATAGGTTTTTTTCACATATTTCAGGATTTATTTTTAAACGGCTTTAAGAGTGTATTGTGTTCAGACTCTGGTCCTGAATGAGACATCTCCTCCACCTCACACTCTGTCACTCTTCTACATCTCAAAAATACTCTAAACTCGTGTCATCATATATATATTGTATAGACTATAATGTCTGTATATAAGTTACTCTAATCCACCGCAATGACTCCACAGTTATGTTATTATTTACTTACTTCACTAAATGTAACGTAATATTTTTTTTAAGTACCTAATCCACGTAATGATTTTTCAGTCTAAAATTAAAATTTCGAGATCTATCTGAATAATTATAGATTTTTTAAATTGCAGCGATTTTTCTTTTCTAAAATACACATTTTTTGCTACATTTTAAATTAGATTGATAGTACTTATATGAAAATCATTATGAAAAGTAAAAATTTGTATATTGGAGACTCAAAAGAATGATTTTTCGATGATTGGAGCCATATTGTGAAAATGTTTCATATTTTGACAGCCTCACGACAGAAGAAAATTGAAGATTATTTTCGGTTCATCGAAGAATCGTTTTCAGTTGTAATATAATCATTTGGGATCATATATAAATAAAACCCATAATAATAATAATAGTGCATCTTACATTCCTACTCGGAATAAAATATAAGCTGTACTATAGTTGTGCTTTATTTCAGCAATCAAATTGATTACTTTATATTATTTTACGATGTCTCTGCAGAAACCTGGTTACGTGATTACCGAGGAACTATTGTTGACCGATTTGCGATTTGTTGATTGGGAAGAATGCCAAACAACGTACAGATTAATGTTTAGGAATGTCACTCCTGGGATGATCTGCGCACGTCCTTATGATTTTGACTGCCAAAGTGATACTGGATCTCCACTCGTTCAGAACGGAATTCTAGTTGGAGTCAAATCCTGGAGTGCGATCTGCGGCAATTCAATGTGGCCCGAAGTTTTTTCTAGTATTAGCTTTCATAGCCAGTGGATAAAGAAAAAACTCATAACCTGCTGTAATTAACTATTGTATCATCAGAAATGTATCTTGCATGATAATGTTGATTAAATTGAATTTTGTTTCCGTGTTAAAAATTTCCTATTTTTACCACTATTGCCTATAAATAAATATATAGATATTAGATATGTATCCAAGGAACACATCACACGGCAGATAGCCATCTAATATTGTTTTATTAAGGAGAATACATTCTTATTGTGAAGTTGTAATCAATCAGAACATTGGTCTGTGATATTTTAAATACTAATAGGTATTTGATATTCCGTAAAAACAAAGTAGATGGCTTTCAAATAATGGAACGATAGATGTATTAATTTGAAAAGTGTAATATATAGGTTCGAAAATTTGTCGTCAAAAGTACTTTCGCTGTAGCATAGTTGGATAATGCACAATTTTTTAAGAGTTTTTGAATAATTAGTGTATGAATATTTCATACATTTGCGATTAGCACATATCCATGTGGCTGCACTATATAAGCTGTACGTACTGTTCGTAATGTTTACATGCTAACAGACTCAGTCTCAAGTCACGAAGACTAATTTGTTTTATTTTTGTTAATCTCGCCATACATTATTTGGATTATTTAGTTAATTTATTACTTAAAATTGATTGGTTAGTTATTGTGTTAGATTTTAAAAACCTATATAATCAGTAGGCAATAAAGCAACATGTAAGAAAAAGTAAGTTGATCATGTTGTCATTCTGTTATTAGGAATTGATCGATTCCTTTCGTCACTAGCCACGAAGATTAAAAGTATGATGGTGTGAAAGGAAAGGGTTTTTTTACTTAAACTTTTTTTTTTTTTCAAGAACTAATATTAGCTTTATAAAACGAATTATTTATTTTTTCATTGGCTGCCATTTTGAAACAAGTTAACGTTTCAGACTTACGAACATAGCCGAGATATTTATCAGGTCAATATATCAGAAAAATTTGTTCGAATTTTGATTAGAACTACGGGAGTTATTGTGACCACAGAATTCATAGATATTTCTTTTGACATATACCTAAAAGAAAATTCTTTAAGCAATGAACGCGTTGACATTAAATAATCTCATTTAATACCATAAAAAATTCTTTTAAAATCGTAATCATTTGTTGTAACAGTAATTGAGATGATTGTGGGTATGATGAACGACGCGAGACATATTTTGAGCAACAGCAATCATCAATAGTCACATACACATCGACATCTATTTAATTGTATGTAGAAAAGAACCGATTTAATATTCTCTAGGTATTTTTATTAATTAAAACCATTATTAATTAAAAAAATATATATAAATAAATTCATCTAGTAACTGACAACGATCTATCAGAAGACATAAAACAAACCAGAACGATGACCTCATTTAAAAAAACAGCTTCAAATGTTTTCTGCAGTTCACATTTTATATAATATTATTAGAATATTCCGTAAAATAAACGCTAACTGTTAGCGATTTGTCAGGATTATTCAAATTATTCCACTAATATTAATTAATTAAAGTCCAAATATTGATGTTGATTAAAAGAAATTAATAAAATTTGATGACTGAATACAGCTTATTGCGATGAGAATAAAAATTATCACTGAATTTTAACTCCGATCGACGGCAAATTCCAGCTTTTCAAGAAGAAAAACCAATCCTAGCGATGGAAGAGAGACAATACCATTTAGTTCAATTCGATCATAATAATAAGATAAATAGTGCAATAACAATGCTGGTTAATATGAAAATGAGATATTTTATGTGAATAATAAATGACGTCACTAAGTTGACCACTTTTATTGTAATAATATTTGATCCAGCGCGGATTTGTAATTATCGGTACCGTGCCTGTAAAGAGCGTGAAAAATCATTACAGATGTAGTAAATGAGTACACATGCATTAAATTCGAAATGTTTAGAATACTGCACGTAATAATTTTGTGAACATTGAAAATATCACTAATCCAAAAACATGATTCGCTATCAAAATATTGGTTAAAAGTTATATTACCTTTTTTGGTGACCAGATATGAATAGCTTTTCTTATTCTATCCTAAATAAATATATTTATTTATTTACCCTTTCCCAGTGTGCAGCCTTGTTACAGATCAAATATAATGCGTCTTGATAAAATATAACATTATATATATTTTCTCATGTGAAAATATGCAAAATGAAAATATTGTTTTAAAGTCAACCCAAAAAAAGACATTACCATTTAATTCGTGTTTGAATTTTTTTATCAATAATATAATATAATAATATAAACAGGTAATATTTAAAAAAGATTTCGATGGATCAAATTATTTTACATTTTTGGGAAAATCCCAAATCCTCAAACAAATGGTAATATATTTGTATTTTAGTACCTATATAGTAAAGTTATTGCCTTTTTGAATATACGGTAAATATGAAATATACTGAACCAGATAATTCCTTCTTAATCATCGATATTAATGTCGCATCTGCTTATAAATAAAATTTAAATTAAAATTTCAGATCGACAAAAGGATTGTAATTGTAATAGTGAGGCAATGCAATCACCATTCAGAAATGGTATCTGATTAATATAATTATGTAATGTTTTATGTATGTATGTTTATATGTAATATAAACAAACAAAATAAAATTTAAAAAAATAATTTTAGTAATTTGCGAGACAGTTACACTCTCAGCCCGCAGTTGTCCGAGTATATGTAGTGGAAGAAAATCAGACTCTCGCTTTCATGACAATTTTGTCTTATTTTTAAATCCCTCCCAAATTTGTTTGACAACTAGTTTACTCTTGTTAATGTGCTGGCCTGTTTACTCGACTCTAAACATCATTGTACATTTAAAATTTGTATGTACAGGATGTCTTGAAGGGTTTCTTGATCATTTTATCTTAACTAGATCACACGATTAGCTATTAAAAGAGAAAATATTGTACCTGAAAAATAGTTCAAATAAATAAAATAGCAAAATTGCATCTAGCTTGGTTTTTTCAGGGAGAAAAAAAGAATTTTTAGAGGGAGTTTCAGTCAAAATAAATTAGATCAATATTTCTTTCTTCCATTTTCTGCATGGCGGGAGAATAGTTGTGACAAATAAGATCTGAAAAGCAAGACTATCCCTTCCATAGCAATCCTCTTGAGGTTTGCATCTCTGATGGCTCTGGAAATCCTACCATCCTGGAGTCATTTCTATGGGTGTCACTCCATCACCGCGTGACAGATTTGTGATCGAAAATAAACTTGTTATAGGGTGAATTAAGTATAACTATTGCGTTTTTCACGCATTACTCATATTTTTTATAAAATAGATTTATAAGCGGTGACAGCTCAAAAATATTAAGATGGCAAATAAATAGACATTGTTGAAATTTATTAACAAATATTCTTTTAAGAAAATGGTATTTTCCGAAACAGGACGGTATATAAATATAAATACAAAGTTAAAAATATTTGTTTCTTTATTTGTAATTAAAATTAAACTTTAATGTTAATCGTATTTGGTAAGACCCACATAACGTAGTTAGTGCAGTTTTTCTAAATGGGTTAGGTAATGATATATTGTACAATAAAATTAATATCGATATTTATAAAATTAACACAAAACGAAATGAAAAATGAGTATAGCTAAACATAGTTAAAAACAGTAACTTAGTAAGCTAAATGCGACTTAATAATGGGGTCAACATGTATTTGTAGCCAACAAAATCGTGATAATTTGATCTCATTATATTAAAATAGTCGGACAAATATGAAATATTTTTGAAAATATTATTTAAAAATAAAATCTGTAATAACTTTACATGAATTATTAAGAGACATTCTATATAAATCGTACATTACTTTTGAGAAGCAATAAAAACGTTCTGGATCAACAAGTTATTACATATATATAATTTTAAGTAGCCTGAGAACACGTGTCACTAAATACATTTTATATGCGTAACAAATTTAACATTTTTTCAAAATTAATCCGGACATTACATTTTAAATATCACATAATAATCAAATAAAATTATGTAAATAGTCGTAGGGTTGTCCAAACTGAGGCCAGCTTTACGCCCACGACATTAACCTGCGCAATTTTTATAAATCATACGGCCCGTCATTAGCGACAGACCTCTAACTTGAAAGATGTGCTGCGTTTAACAACGTCACCGTTAATGACAATCGCCCACTCGGTTTAAAAAATATCACCTACTGGTGATTGCGGAAGCAATTCTTTTCCTTTCATTGATCACACTTCAACCCCCAATCGGTAAGATTATTTTTCTCTTATAACTTTTCGTAATGATCCAGATGAGCCAAATTTATTTATTTCAAGGCTTCATTTTATAAGACCTCTAAGGGAAGGGTAAGTCTCGTAAAATGTTTAATTGACAAATAATGTTTAGGTGGTTTTCGCTCTAAATTAGATCAATTATTTATGTTAAATAAATAAATACAAATTGTTATAAGTGATAATATGTTTATCATTGATAATAAACATATTAAAAACTCTTATTATGGGCCAAGGTACCGGGCCACGGTCCCGCACGTTGGTCGTACTAATTAATTGTTCGATAAAACTATTTAAGTTGTTGATAAAGTTATATATTTCGAATATATTAAATGAAGCATTAAAAAAACGAAAGAAACTAAAACGCCTATGAAAGATACGCACATATTCTATTAAAAGGTGAAATAAAATATAATAATTTTAAAAATCTAATTATTTAAAATAAATATTAATGAATATCAAAAGAATAATAAACTGAAAGGATACCTATTAAAATAACCAAAAAAAAACTTATCTAGTATTTAAAATACGTAATATGCATTTGGCAAACCGTATTCTATTCTACGTTAAAATTGCTAAAATCAACAAGAAACAATAAAAACTGACTTTGCTTAACTGACCCGGTAAATTTTATTTTTTAGGGCAGTTTCAAAGCAATAATATTTATATGAAGCTCCAATGTATTTTCAGAACTAAAGATAAATTTGATTTCAAAGATAATACTGGATTTCTTCAAAAATTTACTTACAGAAGTAAAAGTAAAGTAGAAGTTATGCCTCTTTCCACTTTACTTTACTTTACTGCATAATAATGTTCTTTATATTTCTTTATAATTCGCACTAAAATAAAATCATTTACTGATAATTGGTCATCTATAATTTTACAAAGAATCACTCGATGATATTGTTAGTTAGTATTGACATCCTGAAGAAGAAAATGGTATTTTTCGAAACCGGTAGATATATTTAAAAGTGGTTTACTGAAACAGATAAAAAATAAAAATAATGAATTTTAACCACAATGTTAATTTTGCTAATTTCAAAAGGATAATAATATTTTTCAATAAAACACGATTGCTTTTTTTACTGTGCTGCAGGTTTTCTTTTTTTGTGACTGTTACATCTTTTTTTTTTTTGGTGTATCTAATTTTTAGTGTGAGAATGAAAAATCTAGCAAGTTTCCGACCTACTCAAATAGATTACAGTTTTTGAAGATGACTGTAATATTGACTTCTCGTTCTCTAGACGCCGCTTTCTACTTATTTGGACCCTTTTATGGCTATTATGTTGAGTGGGTTATGCACGGTAGAAACACCAGTTTTAACAACATTATGAATCATACCAGGAGTAAATTTTTCTCTACCTACGACATTGCATTATCTGGCCATTATCCTGAAGAACACGATTTGCCGTATTAGAAATAGAAATTTGGTTTTTTTAATATTGTTTTTACACCTTGACATCATTAAATTATAAAATACAAAACAAATTAATGAAAATATAATTAAAATCGTATATCCTAGGTACGGTACACACAGTAAGACGAATAAAATGACAATGCGATTTTCGAGGTAATATTTTTCTTGAATAATAAAATGTTTTTTAAAAGTCAATATAATCAGTAAACAGAAGCACAAACATATACTACGATAAATCGTTTACTTTAAATTACAAAATGTATATAATATTGGGTCAAAAATATACTTTTCGATGACACATCAATTTTCAATTTTAACAAAAACATTTGTCTTTCAGTCTAATGAAGATTGGCTGAAAAACATTTGCCTGGTCTTATTTATAAAAAAACGTGGCGAATTTTTTGATAGATGAGCGCAGGGAACCGATTAACCTAGGCACAGTTCTCTCTACATATGTCAGTAAACGAACGTTAATAAAATTTGATTTTAATTAAAGTGTTTCAAAATTTAGGTTTTGAAAATATTGCTGTTAAAATACAGTAACTAACTATAGTTGGAAAGCAGTTTAATATAAAATTAAATATTATAATCTTTTTGTTATTATTGTAAAGTTATGAATTAATAAACAATCATTAAGACATTCATAATAAGACCGCTTTATTTGCATACATCGTACATTCTACTTACTAAACTCTATAATTCTTGTTCATTATTCGCCATTAATACTGCATCATAGAAGTACAAGAAACAGCTCATTCGCCCATTTTCGCTCTTATATTCGTACAATCCAGTTATTTCTCACAATTATCCATGAACAAGTTAAACAGCCATGGAGACATTACATAAACTTCATAACCTTTTTCTTATTACTCTATCATACGTCTTTTGCAGATCTACAATAGCACAAAAAAGTTTTTGGTTTTTCGATAACAATTTTCCGTCATCACTCGTAGAAAACAGATCTGATCCATGCATTATTTTCCATCCACATACAATTTATTTCGTCACTGTTCTTGCTCTTTCTATTAAAATTCTTCCATATAGTTTACCAACCAAGCTCAGTAGACTAATTTTCCTACAGTTACCACACTCAATTTGCGACCCTTAACCTTTATAGAGAGGCATTATGACGGCCTTCCTCCAATATAACGGGGTGTAGCTCTCGTCCAAATAGTGATTGAAAAGAGCTCATCTGTTAGCTCCATAATCACATATGTGATTATGGAGTTGTACAAACTTATCTCGAAAACAGTAATTATCATACAGTATTGTGTCATTCTTACCCTGTACGCCCATTGCAGGGTTCAGGCAGAGCCACTGGGGCCCGTCCCGTGTGATAAAAATTTAAAAGTCGTCGTATCAAATCTCAGGTAGGTCATTCATTCCGACCTTTATAGCAACTGCGGCGGATTATCGCGGTGTACCATCCGCGGCCATCTTTGACAATGACGCTTTACGAGAGGCCATTTCTCAAGCGCTCGATTTGATAGGAACAATAAAAATACTTTTTTTATTTAACAGCGAGGCTCATGAAAATGATATACAGCGTATTGTTGGTGTAACCGCGTGTATTTAACCAGTAAAATAGAACGCGTCTATTTCGTGTTTAGGAACTCGGATGAACACAGCTGACGTGATTTATGTTGACAAACAATGAAGACGCACCGCTAGGAAGAATGCCTCATTTTTTGGTTCTTTGTAGTAGATACCTCTTGAAAGCTTCAGATTGATAGTCTACACTAATTACAGCAAATATTGCCGGAACACTCGGTTCAGTCCCACTATAAGTATAATATAACTTGGCATTCCTTCACAAGACCAAAGTGACTGGTAAAATCTACTAACAAAATACATTATTAATAGATTCAAATAAAATACTCACATTCTTGTCGATGCTCACCGATCTAGGTAGCGTCCCCGTGGCTAAGTTAAAAAAAAACTTGACTATGTGAAAACGAGTAGCTAAAATGTGTAAAAGAAGAAAAATAAAAACAAAAGTAGGCAAATATAATTCTTTCACATGAAGTTAAAAAATAACACAATCAATAATTTCCAAAATTTTCTAAAAATGTTATGAACTAAATAATCAAGAGATGTATGGATGTATGTGCATATTTTTGAATGATTTTGGTATGCTTAAAAGTAAAAAAATTTCAAGCCAATTTTACCGGAATCAAGTTTTTACTGTGATTATCCCAATTTGGTGTTTCTTTTAGTACGTATGCGTATACAGAGTGCGTATACGTATTGTATGCAATATACATAGTGTAACAGACCTAGTACGCAATATTTTATGGGTCGGTACCCGACTAAATTACAAGTCTAAAATATTAAAGGAAAATATTATTATTTGAAATTTTTACAAAATCATGTTAAGCTTTAACTCTATATACTTCAAAAAAAATATTTGGGAAATGTATCCATTATGAATCTATATCATTGCTTCAGGCCCTAAATCATTTAACAGTCTGTAAGCTAGAAATTCTATGGTCTTTAATTATTTGTATTTAAAAAATAATTTGGAATCAATAAAATATTTAAATTAATCGAAATAATAAATATATACGCTATTTTTAATGCTTATATCTCTGACATGATTGAGTTAGGCACGCATTCTTTAAACATTTTAGACTTGTAATTTAGCTATAAAATATTGAGGACAAGGTCTCTTACACTCTGTATATTATTACATGTTTTAGTACTAATGCATTAGATAAGTAATGCAGTACATATTTTGGCTACATTAAAAAAAAATCATTTAATAATTCTGGTATCCTAATGAGTTAATAGTTTTAAAATTTTCTCATTAAAAATGTTTCTATGTCATGAGTGAACTATTTTTGTCACGTCTGTATATTTTACTGGATGGAAATTCCTAAATCATCTAAGCAATAGTGAGAATGCCGCGGAACAAAATAAAAGAAGAATATGCAAAGTATTATACCTGTATTATATGTGTCGATTAATCACCTGAGATCATTCGTATACAATGGAAAACGACAAATCCTTCTGAATTATCTTGTCGCATTCGAGATGATGTATTTCTTTCTGGTGACCGTGTATTAATACCATTAATCATAAGCCACGCTATCTGCCTTTTCCCATCGAGACCATCCCGGGAGGATGGGTTTCGTGTCCGTTGCCCGGCCGACACATCAGTCACTCGGGTGCCATTTTCCTACACTTTGCTTTAATACTGTATATTCAGGTAAAACTAACAAAATCTTCAATTAAAGTGACCGAACCGATCTTAACAATTAAAAATAATATTTATATGGAATATTCTCATTTAAATCTGTAATACTAATTAAATTATCATTACCAATCATTCGATAGCAACATTAATAGTTGTATATCTATGAATTCATTAATAACTCCTATTGAATATTTAGATTTTCCATCATACGCATGAAATTACTTTATGAACTTTTGATCATTGTTTGATTTTCAACATTTAATTTAATTGGAATTAGTTTTAATCCGATAATTCGTCTAAATTTATACAAATATTTAATTTTAATAGTCCGTGTCCACGGATGCGATTTCTATCGGAGATTCGACTCGAATTCGTATCAAGGACAGTTCAGCGTTCAGCGTGAAGCGATTTATGAATCATCACGCGTATGTTTTGCGCGCGGATTAGAATGACGCATCTAGTACGCACGTACATTTGCAAACTCTCAGAGATCAAAGTTGGGTTGAGGGATAATCGTGGAAATATACCTTTACAATAAATCTGCCAGTTTACATGTCATATAAGATGTTAAAAAATGTTATATTTTATATATAGATCTAATGGAATCTTGTTTAATATGGAATTGTTGTTTAATTTATTTAGTTGGAGCTAGTTATGTATAATGAAAAATATTATCTTAAAGTATAAATAATATAATAAATATAGAAATAGTATAAAAATATATTAAAAATAATAAATATTATACAATCGAAATATTCATAAAATATGAAGTATCCGATCATAAGTTGGTACGATATGATAAAATTAGTAAGATTACTATAATGATGAATGAGTTAATGATAAAAATATATAAATTATAGGTCGATTTTTTATTCACGACACTGTACAGTTGGCCACTGACGAATCTGTAACTAATATATATTTTTATTATTATTACAATATAACAGTGCATAGATTTATTTATTTTACGGACAGGGAATTAAATAGTTTTTATCACATCTTATTAATAATAATCCATACACATCACACTCTTAAAATGTCATGATAAAAAAAATCGACCTGTAATCTGTACGGTGGTTGTGGGTTGTGGGTTGTGGGTCGTTGGAATAATCCCTTAACAGCAAGGATCTCCGAGATGCGGCGGGTGGTTTGGTTAGTCGCACCAATAAATTAACCCTTACAAGACGATGGTAATATGATAGTGTCTATAAAAGTGGCAATTAGCCATGTGGCAGTGCTCCACTGCATTATGTACGGCGCGTAACGAGAATTTACAATTTGAACGTGTGATGTTTGTCGCCGCGAATTATATTTTGCTTAATACAGCATCTTTGTAACACAGTACCGTGATCTCGCAGAATATAACATTTTTGAAACAGACACCTAGTACTGACTGAATATTTGTTTCATTTCATATCTTTTTATTTGGCATATTGAGGGCATAATAAAATCAAATATTCAAATGATCAGCACACAGCTCTAATATATAATATTATATACCTTACCTATACCTATAATATTAAGGTAATACACAATTCACTAGCATCATAGTGCGCCTTAACTAAGGGTTACACCTACATTATATGACAACCCTGGCCCTATCCTCAGCTAATTTTATTTTACTTGGAATTTCAAGTAGTGCACAATCAATCATACATTCCTCCTTTACATTCAATTAGAACAGAGCCCAAGGGAAATGAAATTCATAATAACGATTTTAGTTAATATTCAAATGTATCACTTAGGTAGTGATAAAAGGTTTGGTCATCTAAATACTTTTTAATGAAACAAATATCGAACGATTTTACTACAGGCACCAATGTTACCCTAAATCCTAAAGAAACAATAAATAAAAACCAATTAAATAACAAGATACCCATAAATTAGCAAGTCATGAGGCCGAGGGTTCGAGTCCCTCCATATTGTTCATCATGGCGGAGACAAATAACCTAAACGTACTTCATTTGGTCACGATGGGTCATTAATCACGGCCGATGATTCCAGATAACGGAGGATGGTTACATAACAGCCTCCTATAAACGAGTGTCTCGGTAATGGGTGTCATATCTCGACTGCGCGCGCATCTACTAAAAATGTCAACCGATCCTAGAAACAGATGAGAACGGTTTTGGAATTCATTAAAACTCACCGGAATGCCGGCGGCGTTGACCTCGATGATCAGTCCAGAAGCTATTCTCTGATCGCCGTCAAATTCCTGCGCTTCCAAACACAGCTACTGGTTTTTTCAGGGGTTCGTCATCTGGGAATCTCTAGCGACCTGATGACGGGAGGCCTCCGTACGTGCGCGGCTGCGTGATGGACTCAGATCGCCGGTGAACCAGTTTAAAATGTTTGATCGCTTTTCGTGATTTTCTCTAATGAGCTTGACGGCCGGCGTTAATACCTACATTTGTCATCAGAAATTCATCGCCTAAATTATTTATTTATCTATTGAATGATCAATTTTACATTTCGATTAGTTATATTATTTATACAGAAGATTAAACTTACTATTTTAGTATAGAAAAAAAAAACACGATTAATTCTCCTTCACCGATATACAAATTTTATTTGTCATTTACATAATGTTAATACGCTAACCAGTAGAAAAATAAAATTCTTGAAATTGAATTTAAACCGCAAACTTTATTGAAATTCTCATTTAATTTAATAGTAGCCGTTGGAGATCCCCAATTACCGCCACCATGCACACATGTATGTACGAGCGTATATTTGCATCATTAGAATATGAGAAATAGTTTCAGATCACTGTATCCTTACAGATAGGAGACAAAATCAATGATGTAAAAATTAAAAGTAGTTTTATACTGCCCTGAGGAAGGAACATACTATTGGCTTTATAGGTTAAAACACCAGTTTACAATACAAGTTTATTTTAGATTTCGTAGTATTTAAAAAGTCTAACCACAAAGCTACGGTTACAAACATTTAAAACATGTTTATTTTTTGTATTCGTATCAGCACGCTCGTACATGCACGCGTTGTATTTCATGTTATTTTATAAACAGCATCTAACTGTTTCCAGTCACGTGTATTATCTCAATTGTAAAAACAGGAGAAAACCGATTCACAGAAGAAGACCCGCCCGATACACATACATATTCCTGCGGAACAAATGTACAAAAAGAATTATTTTGAATCTTGCATGAAAACCAATATTGGAACAAATTCACAAAAGAACGTCACATCCCTAGATTCGCGGAACGAATACAGATGAACCTTTGTAGATTTCCGCGTAGTCTTTGATGTCGTCCTCCGCTTAAATTGACGTGATCTATGGGATGTTTTGACATTCCGAGACCAAATAAAATTCCGATTCTAATGAAGCGGAACGATTTTATACCATTTTGTGTTTACAAAGAGAATCTTATCTTTTTCGAATACGCTCAATTATTATATTCCCCGAGCTTTACGATCAATCTGTTAATTCTGGGCGGGCTGACTTCAGATCTAATTTTCTTAACCTAACCAAAAAAAACACTTTTTCTATGCACACGCTTTCTTGGAGCTGTCATATTTATTTATTGTAGGAAGATAAAAAATATCTTCAATTTAATCAGATTTTAAGTTCATCAGCGAATCAATTTTTCTAGTTTCAACCCTCTCGCCTTATTCGGAAGAGAGTTGTAAACTAATAAAAATTAAAAAATAAACAAATTTGCCCGTAAAAAATTATTGTGTTTTGTACAAACATAAAATGTATATATATTCCTACATATTTGTAATCAGACACGCGAGCATTGTTTACGTATAAAAATTTAGTATTATTTTTATTGACCTTTCCGTATTGACCTTTCAACGAATAGATTAATTTCATTCTCACACCTTTTGCATTTTTTATGTCGTAATTATTGATAGAAGCTCATGATTGAAAATTACTATATTGAATCTTCGTACAATAAGATTTCATTAATCTTCAAATTACAATTGTTTAACGTCTCATGACCTTGACCTAATTATGTTATCATTAATTACTAAGAACTCTCTCTAAAAATGCATAAATGAATATATATCAAATCAATCTTAACAAAATATATATTCCTTAATTTATACAATTGGTTCAAAAAGATACCCATTTTGATATGACAAAACAAAAAAATTGTGAGCAAACTCACAAAATGTTTATTACTAAATGAAAAGTAGCAAACTCACAAAATGTATATTAATAAGTGAGAAGTGAAAAAACTAACAAAATGTATATTAATTAGTGAGAAGTGACAAAACTGACAGTATAGTATGCCAGACTGATTAACTCTTTCAAAGAACTATTATATTCCTTCATAGCAGCTAAATGTGCCCTCGCTTAACGAAGATCACCAAATAATGATTGCTAAGTGTTGTGATTAATTCTAGTTAATTAGTAGACTATCAGTAATTTTTAAAAAAAATTTTTATATACACGTTTACGTATTTTGAACTACAAAAATTCCGTTGCATTAATAACGAAACGTCACGAGTAAAATCAAATATTTTAGAAACATAATTGGATCAGCTTGTCATCTTGTAATCATTTAAAAGATGAAATCTTTTAATAACAAATCTTGAAGTGATGCAGTAGCTGATGAAAGCGGTCAAAAAGGGAAGGAGGAATGCCCAGGGGTGGTGATTTCGACACATCAAAGGAGCGGATGTCATTTTTAGGCGGCGTGAAGCTACGATACGCGGCTGCGCTGGACACCTTCGGTCGGAGATTAATTGAATCAGCGAAAGCAGGGCACAGTTTTGGAAATAATATTCTTAAAGTGCATTTAAATAAGAAACAACTGTAATTCTACGCAGACGATAATATTACAATTCGTGATGAAATATAGATATCTTACAAACATTGTACTTTTTCAGTATTGGTATTCTAATCATTCCATTTACCTATTTAGGATCAGATCTAACAATAAGACGCTTTCCTAATAACCATGACCATAACTTATATTTTTATTTACTTGATAACAGTAATTTAATTAATTTGATAACAGTAATGTACAACTCATGCATAGATGCGCCAAAGGACGAAAATTATATATTTTAGAAAATTTAGAAATAACAATAAATAATATAATAAAAATAACAATAAAAACATAATAAATATTCAAATACCGCCCATTACATCCCCTCTCCTATCCATTTTAACTCCACCCCTATCCCTACCACCGTTAACTCCAAACACACCATATATTACTGTCTGAAAGTGCTTTTAATTTTAATTGATCTATAATATTGATAATGGAAGATGTTCCCGAAAACGTTATGTATCATTTAACACAATAAAAAGTGTAGTGGAATAAAACAGAGTTCTGACTCAATTTACAAAATAACTTATTTATTTATACGAAGTATAACCATAATGAACAAGAACTACAGAGTTTAGTGAGTAGAATATACGATGTATGCAAGTAAAGCGACCTCATGATGAATGTTAACAAGTCGAAAGTGATGGTATTCGAGAAGGAGGAAAGCAAGACACCGTGCTAAATACTTGGAGGTCATAAATGTTTGGAATAAGTAGATGAGTTTGTTTATTTGGGAAGTATGTTTGAGGGTGACTGCAGGAAATAAAGTGAACGATGCTTTGAATGGAATTATATCTAACGAGAATTTTTCAACCGAGGCAAGACTAGCTGACACTGATGTATGGAAGTTAGGCCTGGAACTGGCAGAAGAGGAACGAAAGTAGACTGAATGCAGTGCAAATGAGATCACTTAGACGTTTATGTGGCAAATCTATTCATGAGAGTAAAGCATGAAAAAATAAGGAAAGAATGTAAAGCTGATGTTAGTATAGTAAGTAAGATTGAGAAAAGATCATTTAAGTGGTTTGGTCATATGGAACGGATGAATAAGGAGAGAATGGTAAGAAAGATATATGACGCTAGTGTTGATGGCTCCAGAAATAGAGGACGTCCGCGGAAGACTGGCACGACCAGGTAAAACAGATAATGGAGGATGGTTCTGTTAGAAGACTCAACAATCGACGAGCTTGTATGAGAAGATGTATGAATGTGGATGAGGCGAGAATTATGTGTCAGAACAGAAGAGTGTGGCGCTCTATCCTCTCTGCCTACCCCCGCTAGGAAATGGCGTGATGGGACATATAAAATTCGCAACAATTCTAGTGATCACAGAACAATTTGAGAATGAACGCACTTCATTAATAACTACCAATACAATGGAGTACATTGTATACATCATTAGTCAATCTATAAAAACTGTTGTAAATTATGTTTACATAATGATGCAAATTAATAATAGTTTTGTTACTAAAATGAACGATAATTGAAATAGTTTTAACCCAGCTAAGAATTTGCAACATGAGTAATCCTCGCGACAATGAAATGTCTCATTTTTTCAACTAACAAGCATCGCTCGGAATAGTCGTGAGGCGGTCCATCAGTCTTATTGTAACGAGAGTTCAAAAGTCAAGGCTGACAGATCAGGGCTATCATTTCAAAATACAAAAACTGGTTCATTTTTCATGCAGCCTCATTTACATTCTGTTCTAGTTCCTAAGGTAGAAGTTTAATACCCTCCGTTATATAGCCGTGTTGTGTCTCGCGAGATTATGAGCGTACCTTTACATGTACATTATAATAATTGTATGAGCGGTTCTCTACTTTACTTAGGTATTACTATTTTATTTCATTTTTAAATATTTTGCGTATATATTCAATGGTAGATTGGTAGAATGGAGAGGTGATGAACTTTTCCCACCAATTATTGTTACAAATTTTGCAACCTTGCATTTTGACTCGAAATACTCGCAAACTCTTTTCAATCTATATCGAACAATTTCAATTGTACACGGCAGTTAGGTTATTTGAGCAATTCTGATTTGAAGAGTCCGACAATGAAGCGTGGATCTTCGGGACCAAGAAAGGTGAGTCAAGCACTTCTGTGATAAATTCCTCTCATTCAACCCTGTTTTCAACCACCCATTTCGCCATTCCGTCCGCATTTCATTATTTCTGTACCAGCTATATTTATTCCACTATTAATATTAAATTTAATGTAATATTATTGCTATTGTTTGCGAGTACTGAGAAATGTTTTCTAATCAAGCCAGATAAGAGTGTCACATAATAAATAATATATAAGATTACGATCAGTTTAATCAATCTTGACGCCGTAACGTACGTTGCTGTTGTAAAATATACACCATGATTTTCAACCTCAAAAAACGATAAATCATTATTTATTTTATGTATAGATAATGGCTGATGACATTTATAAATATGTTCCGTAATATTTTTGCTTATTTTTGAAATAACAATATAACAACGCTGTATTAATTACTATAATTATTTTGTAACGTACCAAGCAAACATTTATAAAATAATTGAATCATTTATTATTATTATTATTATTGATAGTCTTAGCGCTCGCTTAGTGATCAAGATCGAGGGTTCAAAACCCCGTCCCGGAGATCAACAGTTTATAGGATTGTAAGAACATTTCATAAGATAGCATACATATTGATGTAATGTGTAATTCTGTGAACGAATTTCTGTTTAAACAAAAAAAAATAGATTCAAGTTTTACGTGCTAATTATAGATCAAATAATCTCGTCCGATAATTGAGAGGTCAAATATTCGATCCTCATATCCAGAATCCAACAAGATAGTCCTATTTTTAATATCACAATCATATTAAATCATGTGGTATTATATCTGAATAGTGAAATTAGATGTTTTCAAGAACACCGTTTAACGGAAAGCAATAAATAGTAATACATTTTTTTCGTTAAGTACATTCTATTTGTTATCTGTAACTGGGAGATCTTCTAGATATACCTATTAGTGTATGTATGTTGAGAATAAGCATCACCGAAAGCAAAAAAGTTTGAGAACATCAATTGAATCAAGTCCGCTCTGTGGTTCCATCTAACAAAGAACTCAGGACCGAGATCATTGTGCCTTTATCTCTCAAATCTTTGACATCTTCGGTCATTTATTATACTTTCGTGTGTATCAACTCTCAAATATTCTTCCCTTTGAACTATTAAATATCCAAGTCCGAGTGCTTAGCTTCTCGACGATGTGCGTAGGTGGGAGAGTTCGTGAACCAAATGGCTCTGGAGGAATTCCTAATATTTTAGTTAATGGGAAATGGATACGAATTTAATAATGAAACTGCCGAAATTATTTTCATTGTTAGGCTAAATGGATTGTTGTCACGGATCAATGGAATGCCTAGATTTGTCGTGACAAAAAATCAATACGGGCTTAAAATAGCTCTAAATATGTACATACACATAATAAAATCTTTTTTAAATCGCTGGTAATACAATTGACTAAATTCTACGTAATATTCCATTAATATTATATTATATTATTTATAATTTTTCGATGATCAATTAAAATTAAATATTTCATAGGTGAAAACGCGAGTGTAATAATTTAATTTTTCATAAAAAAACCTATCAACAATGCTTGCTTGAAATACGCTTAAGCTTGCTTGTCTAACAATTTGTTTTAATACTAGTTTCAAAATGTGTTTAATACTTATCTTAAAAATGTATTTTACTTTTTTTCCTCGTCTTATCCATTATATATATTTTAGTAATTTCAAGAAAATCATCAAGGTCAAGGATTTGGTCAAATCAACTCGGCGTGTTCAACAAAAAATCATTTTTCGGAATTACAACAGCTCAATGAATAAAACAGTCAACTAGTGGTACAATTATTAATTTTTTTAAATTTAGATTTTAAAAGTCATTTTGATTTACAGAGTGCATGTTACCTTTATAATTCAACACATATCTTGATCTCCTTAAATCAATCCATCTTCTACCCGTTCCAATTTTTTGTATTAATAATCTCAAAGTATAATATTGACATGGTTAGAAGAAGAAATCGTGCAACAGTAAAACTAAGATTTCATAATAATGAATTAAGATTTACCTGTGACAATAACTACCACGCGGGAGCAACTCCTGGTGAGTGGTCCAGGGTGTATTCGGCCAGGTGCTGGCTGCGTGCGGGGTCCAATACGCAGTACGCACCACCGCCAAATGGCAATTTATCGCCACAGATTTATGGATCGCCACCCAAAATTTATGGCACAGAATGCAGTGAACGTCGCGGCAATATGCAGCGCAGTATATTGGACCAAAATTAGTTTATGGTCACCGGTGTCCAAGTACGATGTTATTTAGCCAAATGGAAGGTAGTTCTGATAGTAACATAATTCACTAAAACTAGCGGAGTCATTCAGCTGTTCAGTACACATTCTCGTCACTTACTTTTCTATTTTTACAATAATTGTTATATATTAGGAGAACACATTCTTATTGTGAAGTTGTAATTATTCAGGACATAGGTTTGTGATGTTTTAAATATGAATCAAATATATTTATTAGAAAGATATACATATAAAATCAATTTTATGAAAAAATATTGTTGTTGCGTTACCGGGATTCAAACCTGAATCTCTTTCCTAACCGGAGAAGGTACATTATCCAACTATGCTATAGCGACAATATTTTTAGCGACAATTTTCGAACCTATATGTTACCTTTTTGATATTAATACATTTAATCGTTCCATTATTTGAAAGAGCCATCTACCTTATTTTTACAAAATCTCAAAAACCTATGAGTAACCTGATAGCAGACGCCAGAATTATCAATTCATTTTTATTAAATTTTGGACACATTGATAAAATTTATTTATTGTTAGGAGAATACATTCTTATTGTGAAGTTGTAATTATTCAGAACATAGGTCTGTAATATTTTAAAAATAAAGTGCTGGTTCTCCTAAATCAGATTACTCAAAAGTACTTGAGATTCTATAAAAATAAGGTAGATGGCTCTTTCAAATAATAGAACGATTAAATGTATTAATATCAAAAAGGTAACAATATAGGTTCGAAAATTTGTCGCTAAAATATTGTCGCTGTAACATAGTTGGATAATGCACCTTCCCCGGTTAGAAAAGAGGTTCAGGTTCGAATCCCGGTAGCGGCACAACAATATTTTTCGATAAAATTGATTTTATATGTATATATTTCTAATTAATATATTTATTTCATATTTAAAATTGTTATATAATTTGTTTTTTTCAGATATTAGATTTCCCTAGTTGGTTTTAATAAAATAATATTTTAAAATCACAATACTTTAGTATAGAGAAACAGTCTGTAAGAATATGTAAAATAATGTTAAAAAATTACGATGGGATCACGTAAAACTCATTTAAATAAGAAATTTCTCGATTATAATAGGTTAACATGATACATGGCCTAGGCGAAATTTCAACGTATCTATGGGCACTTCCAGCCACTCCAGTAGCCCTAAAAAGTTTTTCATTGGAACTACAGTCATCGTTTTAACTTTTTTCGTTTCCTCTCCCCATCGATGCATCATTTTATTTTATATAAAAATAAATTAAACATATATCACATAACTATATTTTTTTATAAATAACAAGAGCACACCCACCATTTTAAAGTCCTACTTTAAAAAAAATTAAATTAATATTATATGAAAATCTGCATAGTAAAGGGTTGACGGAATGTGAAATTCGTAAGAAAACATTTATTTGCCTACTGTTTCTTTTTCTGAAATTCGAGTGAATTTTGGCCGCCATTTTTGTTGTTTCTTACTTACTAAGAATTCTTAAATATATTAATTTCTTTCCCTTTGTTATGCTTATAAGTCAGATTATTCTTTCATAATAAGTATCTAATCATATTTAAAGTATGTATTTCTTACCTTGTCATAAGTAGGTATATTTTTAGATTTTCTTTAGAAGTTTAACTAAATAATTTTTCAAATATGTTTTTATTTCAATGATCATAATATATTATTATTAATAAACATCAATTCTAACCGACTATGTGATCACTGAACCATGGAAACATCATCAAGTAAAAAATACGCTAATTTGTTCGCTTTCTTTACCTAAGTTTCCCATTTTGATATTCACTAACACTAAACTAAAAGCCGAACAAGATAGGTGAATGTTTTATTATTCATGTTTCTCCAAAATAATTAAGCTGTGGTGACAGTGTTAACAAGAATCAAATATTACACAATGTTCAATATATAAAATATTTAACAGAGTCAAAAAGCTGGAAAGTTAATAATTATGTTTTTTCTGATGAAATCCACTGTGCGCCAATTTATAGCAATCGACCGAAATGCATTTCCAATTACGTAGCATCTTCATCATTTCTACGAAGAACAATCGTCTTCAGAAGATGAAACGTTTAGAAAACGGATCCTGGAACTCCGACAATAATAATAATTGAGGGACATCCAGCCTGCTGGTCGCAACACTTCAGTAGAGTGGACGGCAAGAGGAGCACAGTGGCCTCCTAGAAATTGCCAATTTGGCTTAAGCCTAATAGCCTTCCATTTCTGCTATTTCAATTACCTCCATATTATTATTATAACAGTTACGGCGCGCGGCCCAGAGATGCCGCTAGTAATAAATCCATCTCTAATGCTTGATGAAATGGCCACCTCGCTGGTCTGCAGAAAAATATTATTTATGATATTAACCTGAATTAATTTTAAAATTCACTATAAGAATGTACTGGAAACTTTTCGCTAGAATTATATCAAAACATATTATATTCTACGTCTTACACGTTATGGTAATTTTTCATATCCTATTTTAAACCATTGAAATATTGAAGTTTCCCAAAAAATAAAATCTGCGAGAATATATTGATCAGAAACTACGTTAGATCTCATTTTGTTAACGTTTTGGTGTACACACGATATGTGAGTAGAATCTCGATTATCCGGGGTCGCATTAATCGAATTGCGGACTAAGTAAATTTTTTTTCAAAATAATATTTAAAATTCTAAAAATTACACCAGAAAATAAAACTAAGTAAACTGATAATATGTAATAGTAAATAAATTTGAACACACTTCGATTCAGAACTTACTTTTGATGCACGCGGGCGAGCGCAACGTGCCGAATTGTAAATCAAAATTACGCGTGCCTAGCGGTTGATTTCAGCAATTTGTGTCACGTTGCTATATGGACTCTGAAGGCAAGGAAGAGAAGACGGATTGATGCCTTTGAAATGTGGTGCTGAAGGACATGTTGCATATTCAGTGGATGGTGAGATGCACGAATGTCTCCATTCTGCAGGAGCAGAACCTCAAGGATTGACTTTGAAACATTTATTTAAAACGAATCCTTTTTCGGAAAACTTCCGAGAAGAGAAAATAGCTTGGAAAACCTTGTTGCGGTAGGCCACGTTAAATAGTTAAGAGAGCGAGAGTTCATGGAGTCCACGATCCTCAGTCATGAGGGACCGATATGGATATTGATGATCTATATACGTATATGTAGGATAAAAAAAAAAACTTTTTATTTAATTACATATTTTTTTTGCTGCAATTATCCATTCAATTTTTTCCCAACAACTCCGGATAATCTAAAGTCAGTATTTACTTACTTTTACATATACTTAGTATTTAATATTATTATTTAATTCATGGATGGATTAATTTCTACAGGCTTGTATTCTTATAGGTAAAAAAGTGGGCTTACATCTGGGAAGGCCTTCATCCAGTAGTGGATAAAAAGTCTAGTGAGTAGAAAGTACGATGTATGCAAGGAAAGCGACGATATAATGAATCAACAAGTCAAAAGTGATGGTATTAGAGAAGGAGGAAAGCAAGACACCGTGCAAAATACTTGTAAGTAATGAATGTTTGGAACAAGTTGATGAGTTTATGTATTTGGGAAGTGTGTTTGATAGAAACGGAAATGTTGAGAATGATATCGAAAGTTGGGTGACTGGAAACGGCGCATTGAATGGAATTATATCTAACGGGAGCTTGTCAACCGAGACGAGACTAGCGGTTTTCAATGGAGTCCTGGTACCGACACTGATGTATGAAAGTGAGGCCTGGAGCCGGCAGAAGATGAACCAAAGTTGATTGAATGCAGTGGAAATTAGATCATTTAGGTGTATATGTGGCAAATCTATTTATGATAGTAAAAATTAAGAAAGAATCACTAAGGTGATTTGGTCACATGGAACGAAATGAGGAGAGAATGTTAAGAAAGATATATGACACAAGTATTGATGGCACCAGAAATAGATGACGTCCGCGGAAGACTTGGCACGACCAGGTAAACCAGATACTAAATAATGGTCGGCAAGATTATATAAGAAGATGTATGAATGTGGATGAGGCGAGAATTGTGTATCAGGACAGAAGAGTATGGCGCTCTATACTTTCTGCCTACCCCTGCGAGAAAACGGCGTAATGGTGAGTTAGTTACTGATTATATATTTATAACAATCAGTAAATAATAATAAAAAAAGTTTTAACCCCGACTTTTATCACACCAGCAACAAGAACACGTTTCCTTTTCTTTGTGTAATAATTTTTCAACCCTTACTGATTCTCTTCCATTGTTTGAACTGCAGTTTGTTCAGACGAGATGCGCCAGGCTTTTTGCATATCGATGTATTATTCAAATATGCGATGAAAATCTGGCGAGCAAGATCCGATTTTCCGATTCAATGCGATGTATTATTTACGCACATTTAGAATTCGACATTTTACAGGGCAATAAAAAGTATTCATGTATATCTAAAGAAAAAGGGGCGAAAAAACAATCTATTTTGTACACCCCTAAATTGCGTTTTCAAATAATATGCGTCTGTCCGCCGCCATCATTCGAAGGGCGTTGGAATCCCCTTTTGAGATGCGAATGGAGATATATTTTTACCCATTTTATAGAAGAGGATACCACTGCACCAGATGCTACACTGTCTGTTACCGCATCCAAGATAAAAAAAACAAGGGTAAATTTACAAAATAATTATTGTGTCACGTTTAGTACGTTTTTACTTCTACTTTGAGTATTTCGTTGGAACCGGGCATTGAGCCAATGTGTGCAAAAGGTTTTGTGTATCGACCCACGTTTGAAACACTGAAATGACTGTCTATATTGATAGCACGTGTTGTGTGATATTAAAAAAGAAAAATAATTCATGTGCAAGTGGTTTGTGTCTATGATAAACATATGCCCTCCGTACATCAACAGATGTCGCAAGTGGGCGTGAAAAATGTTATCGGCATTCTATTTAGAAAAATGACTACAAATGTATTCAGAGTAGGTTAGTCGTACGTCCAATAAATATAATATGTAGTACTATGGCACCAGAAATAGAGGAAGTCCGCGGAAGACTTGACACGACCAGGTATACCAGATACTGGAGGATGATCCTGTCAGAAGCCTCAATAACCGGAGAGCTTGTATGAGAAGATTAATGAATGAAGTATGAATGTGGATGAGGTGAGAACTGTGTCAGGACAGAAGAGTGTGGCGCTCTATCCTCTCTGCCTACCTTACGGTTAGTTAGTTAGTTACTATGCATTAAAGTAGGGTGTATCCTCGTCATAAAAAGTGCTACATGATCCATCAGAGTGTTCATTGGGATAATCGTTGTATATATATTATTATATTATATTATATATTTAATCATTTATTTATTTGACCTTTTGGTTTTGTAAATATTTATGTTTCCTCTCGAGTGACTTACCTGTTAACTTAAATAGTTTCTGTCACGAGTGATACCTCAATATTACAAGAATTGTTTTTTTTTTTTTCTTCGAATAAGCCGGGAACCCTAATCGAAGAAATACAACAGTTGAGTTACAGTAGTCTGATAACATACTAATATTTCAAGAACAATTGGATGTGAAGGCAGATTGTAGAGAAGAGTGGTGGTTATTAAGAGAGACATTTGTCAAACAGTGAATTGACGTGTATAAAAGTAGAGTAGGTATATTAATCTTAAAATTTAAGAAGTAAAATAGAATTTAGAATACACAATTCATACACGGAATAAAAACGCCACAGAGAAACTCAACCGGGGGAACGTTCGAGCCAACAATCCCCAACGGCGAGAGACCTGATTGAGATGCTACTTACAGCCGTTCGAGGAGTGCAACTAGTCGATGGAATTATACAAGATGAAGAGAATTGTACCAGATATAAATAATTGTATATGTGTATAACAACGGCGGCCACTTCATGAACAGTGAAACTACAATATGATGAAGAATATACTACGGAGAAATTCTTACGATATTTAATTAGAATTATAGGAGAAAACCCATGTGAAAATATGTTTTCAAAATGTATCCATGTAAAACACAGATTAATTAATTTCGTATCTTGACTTAAGGGTGTTTTCAATATTGTTTGAAAGTCAAATCCAACTTTTAGTTGTTATTATTTAATTATCAAAGTAAACGTAGGCGATGACGTCACAAGATGTGCCTAGCAGTGTGAGTGAATTTTAAGAAAAATGATGTGTAAGTAAAATTCACTTTTGTATATAATCTTTATTAATTAAGTACTTATATCTTTTTAAAGTAATTTAATTGCCATTATATGAATTATTTCAGTTAATTTTTTTTCGATGGTTTAGCATTAGATGCATAAACCCCGCCTAGATGTAGTATTTTTTAACCGATTTATAAAATTGTGTTATTTATTTTTTCCGTACACACCTGCCTAGTATTCCACTTCACCTGCAACTAGTAATTAGAATGTGCACACCGCAGTGTGTAATTCTACACGATAGCATCATTAGAATCGACAAAATACATAAATAAAACTTTTTTAGCTCCAGTTTAACTTTTCTATTGATATATTTGAATAACATCCAACATACAAAATGAAACTGTCCATTGTATCTTATACACATTGAAAACCCTATTTAATCATAAAATAACTTAATTTATAATATACCTAGGTAGGTTTATATATTTTTAGAACGAATTTTTATCCAAATGAACATAATTACGTAATTAACATGAGATCGTACACTAAAATTATGAAAATTTAATTCTTTAATATTGTTAAATTACAATAATGGATTGCTATTATTAGATGTTTTTCTGAGAAAACTTAATGCTTTATATTTCAATAAAAGTTCCGATATCATTTTTAAAATATTCAATTATCAAATGGAAACCAAATAGTGTATTGACTTCTCTATATTTTAAGGAAAAAACTCAATATTAAATGTGGTAGATCACATTTAGACCACTTTCTCTAAATGAAATTTTAAATTCCATATTAGTATTTTCTACATAACCCAAAGTCTATTTAAAGTCACTGCTTTTAGTATGACACATCATTTCTTATAAATTTTATTAAACTTTTAATTTTAATAATAATATTATATATTTTTTATAACGCCATTGTCGTAAAAAAAATAATTTCAATGATATAAAGTTAATAATTAGTTAAAAGTGAACAAAACCATAGCAAGCTTTATCTACAGTTACCAAATTCTCTCATATTGTTATATCCCTTTTACATCAGCTACATTGGCTCCAATTCCCTGAAAGAGTTGAATTTAAATTATGCTGGTTGAGGTACAAGGCGACACACAACATGGCGCCTCTATATCTTCAAGAACTTTGTATCCCAGACAATTTGAATGGTAGACATCAAACTCTCAGGTCAGCCTCTACTTTAGCTGCAGGAAGGATTGTAGAACCGATCAGCCGTTGCCAGAAGTCTAAATTTAGTGAACGGGCATTTGCAGTGGCAGGCCCAAAAGCGTGGAACTCTTTGCCCTCCGTTATAAGAAACAGTGCATCAGAGACTATATTTAAGAAGAAACTAAAAACGCACTTTTTCAAAAAATCATTTCCATAAGTGAAAATAACGATTTTTAATTTTAAAAAACAAAGATAATTGTAGAACTATAAACAGTTTATGTGTAAAGCGCCCTTGAGGTGAAAGTTTTTACGAAAATGGCGCTATACAAATTATCCATTATTATTATTATTACGAACCGAGTCTCATCTGATTGAGATTACTATATATCAGTACTAATATGGAGGAAGAAGAACATAAACTTAAAACATTCAACTCAGATAAAATTTCGAAATAGAGTAGTTGAGAAGTATGTTCGATAGAAACGAAAAAACAGAGAAAGATATCGAAAGGAGGGTGACTGCAGGGAATAAAGTGAACGGCGCTTTGAATGGAATTATAGCTAATGAGAACTTGTCAACTGAGGCCTGGTATCGGCACTGATGTATTGAAGTGAGGCCTGGAGCTGGCAGAAATGGAACGAAAGTAGACTGAATGCAGTGGAAATGAGATCACTTAGTCGTATATGTGGCAGATCCGTTTATGACAGAGTAGAAATAAGGAAATAATGTAAAGCTGATCTTAGTATAGTGAGTAAGATTAAGATAGGATCGCTTAGGTGGTTTGGTCATATGGAACGGATAAATGAGAAGAGAATGGTAAGAAAAATACATGACGCAAATGTACAGCGGAAGTAGAGAATGTCCGCGGAAGATTTAGCACGACCAGGTAAATCAGAAACTAGAGAATGGTCCTGTTAGAAGCCTCAATAATCGTCGAGCTTGTATGAGAAGATGTATGAATGTGGATGAGGCGAGAATTGTGTGTCAGGACAGAAGAGTGTGGAACTCTATTCTCTTTGCCTAAGTAAAATTTCAAGTTTGTGTATTTTTAATGTTTATCGCGTTAACTTTGTGATTAGAAATAATTATTAATTTAAATAAACAATTAACTTTGTATTAGCCACAATGATTATACTAAGTTTATATTTTTAATAGCATTATATATAAATCAATTTTAAAATGTTTAGATTTTAGAGAAAAATAATATATTAGTATAAGTATATCTAAGTGCCGAACTAACGAAGTACGGTTGTTGAATAAATTATTGAAGTAAAATGAATAAAAAAAAACAGTTCAATGAAAATAGTTATATTTTGTTACGTTACCGAACACTTCAAAATATAATTAATGCTAACATAATTTTATCGGAGCTTGAAAATATCTTAAGCAGGGTGGTCGGCTGTACTGATATAGGGTCGATCAGATGCACTCATATTATCAATCAAGGGAGGAGGATATCTTTTTAAGGGAAAACCAAACTGTTTCAGTATTCATGTTTATTCATTTTTAAACAACAATAAATTTACAAGTCTTACAAAAGCAGTTCACTATACAGAAAAAAGGAGGATAGAATTGATATGTTAGTACACAACACGACGGAATAATGCTCGTGATTTATGCTCTTAGTAAATCAACTCTACTGTTAAAGATTCAGAGAATTATATCTCAACCTCTAATGTTCCTTCCAATTTTAGAAACCAATATAAATTGTGACTTTGACGTTTGCACACTAGATAATCTTTATCTTAACTAACACAAGATGTATATGTAAAAAAATGGAATGATTTGATCTTCAGATCAAGTACCTAAATAATATTCCAAATGTGAACAAAAAAACAAACCTTTAATTGTTAATTGTGAAAGACAAAAGATTAAATTGGATTAGGTAAGGGATATGGTTTCGTGCAATCATAATAATCAATGGTCTTTCGATACCTTGGATTGTGGCATCAGCTGTGCATGGAGTCGCGAAGGCTGCCGCATTGATGACGACGGTTACACAAGAGATTAGAGTGCCCCGGTATGGGTATGATTACAAATATTATTAATTTGAATCTGGTTTTAATGAATTTGGTTTATAAAGCATATTTCTATTCACACTGATTAGTGCAAATGTTCGTATAGTAATTTAAGAATTGGCGATTTAATCGTTAGCACGTTCCTCAGGCAAGATAGTAAAGCTTTGCCAGTACGTGGGTTCCCCAAAAAAACACTGACACATATGCTCTGAATTTAGTGATTTTATTCAGATTGGTTCAATTCCCGATTTTCATGACGCTGAATTACGTAGAGATCATCACCTCGAGATTTTGTTGTTCGAATCTGGGTTGGTTTTGTTAATTCATGTCTTATTGAAATGATCACTGTCGCATAACAAGATTGTCACTTTCTTTAAATTATTTTGACTTGCGATTATTAATCTTAGTAACACGTGCGTTGCTATGAAAACACACAAAATTATAAGGCGTCGAACCAAATCCAATTTGAAGAAAAATGTACAAATTTGCCAAAACTAGTAGCGATCCAGACACTTTCTAAACGGGACTGATCGATATTTAAAGAGCTCTTCGGGACTCAATTCTGATTGCATCCTGGCCTTTGCTTAATGACACGATAGCTATCCCTTTTGTTTGCTAGTCATTAGAGGGAGAGCCCTATTTGTTTACTTTAAACTATGTGCGAATGATTTTTTTTTACCGGAAACATCTTGCCCGTCGAATGGCCCGAGGACAACATATGTTTACATCTCCAACTGAATATAAACGTGGAAGTTAAACGCGAGCAACTTTATACTAAGGATCGAGTTTTGCATTTGGAAGTCGCGTGCATCTTGATGCCTTTTTATTCTGGCTCTCTCAGATGATCTTGCGCTAGTTCTAACCCAAATTGCAGGTGTCACCTGCGCCTCGAGCTATTTCAATAATTTTGTATCTTAACAATTTATTGATAAAAAAATATTTTTATTTTACTACATATACTTACACATTAAATATATTTTAATGAAATCACAGAAATGAAACACATTCTCGTGGTAAGAGAAAGTTTCAGGTTCAAGTCCTGGTGGTAACTAAATGATTTTTAGATAAATTTTTTTGTATATTTTTCTAAGTGATTTATCTAATTTGTTTACACGAAATAACATACTGTCGTCCGTAGGAGATCCAATAGTCAAATTATAAAATGATTAAAATAAAATAAAATATTTCAGCGAAGCTGATAACTCATTGGAGTTAGTAAAAAACGTCAACATGTGTCTTGAAAACATAATGCGATGTTGAAGATTAAATATATATATATTTGATTTGTAACCCTTAAACGGCGCCCCATTTAATTCGCCATCGTTAGTAGCATCCTGCGGGGTATGTTTGTTTGGGAGAAGACGATCCAAGAAACTGTCGAAGGGGTCGGCTCCACAGTAATCAAAATTCTACGCGACATTTGCTGAAGTTAAGTTTTTTTTAATTCCCTAAAGATATTTTAGTATAATTTTTCTTGATCAAAATAAGTGAATGTTTGAAAACTATTTCTCGCCTTTAGATTGATAGGTGAACTTATATAATATGTAAGTATATCGTTACGTTTATATATGTTGAACCCGATGAACAGTTCTAGATAATTAAGATTAAAGATTAAACATAATAATATTTTGAAATGAATAGAGAAATGTTATAAAATGTGTATCAACAAGAGATGAAGACTAGCCTCCCATAATGGATAAAAACACACAATTAATTTGTATCGTTGATGGCATTAATTGATAGTATAATATTTAGTACTTAATCTTACAGAAATCAAAGAAATTCGATGCAATCAACAATTACTTGTCTGCTCTTGAGTCACTTTTTTCGAAGACATTGCTTCTAAACTGTACGGTAATTTCACACCCAACGTTCAATGTTTATCATTTTCAAATCAAAACATAGGCAGATAACCGCCCGTGGAATATTATCGACCATTCTGAATAAGTGCAGCTTTTCTCAAATCTTTATCGCATCTAATTTCTCTATCAGCACTATACGTGTTGTCGCAACGATATCCTCGCTAATATTATTATGGTTATCGGATTCAAAGGAGAGACTATTTTTTTGTAAAATCACGATAATTTCTTCCCTAGTGGGGGGAGTCCCGGGTTGGTTATAAAAACGGTATTCCTGGCGTGTCTGGTCGGTGGGGGGGTGGGGGGGTGTCGGGCGGCGGCGTAATGGCGGTGATGGGTAGGCGGCTCACGTAGCGCGGCGGCGAGGCGGGCGCGGGCCGCGGCCGGCTGCCGCGGAACGGGAACGGGACCGGGAGCGGCGAACGCAAAACTGGCGAGAGTAGCTTACGCGCGTATCTGTAGGTAAACATACATACACCTAAAAGAGTTTTAAATATAAACCTCAATCTTTCATTTTGATACATATAATATTAAGATCTGTCGAGACCTATTATTTCGAAAAAAGCTCCATTTTTATCACAGATCCCATTTGATCAGCATATTAGCAAAACTCACATTATCCAAATAAATTTAGTAGATATTAGTAGATATACGCCACAAGGCTTTAAATGTCCATATGTATTTGTTCATATTTACCCATCATGATAACATACACATATCCTAAACTGTGGGAGATTTACATTTCCTGTTAACAAGTGCGGTTGTACCGTAATTTTTTGAGGTAAAGCCTTGACAATGGCACGTTTTACCGTGCCAAAACATCAGCCTTGATTTTATCAAGAAAACCATCTACATAAAACGCGATATAACCTAGAAGAGATACAAGTTTCATATAATTTTGGCTGGAGGGGAAGGGAAAATGCACAAATACACGAGTTGTTTGCATAAAAGATTATGATTTCACAAATTTGTCACTTCCACTGATAACCATATGATCTAGCTAACCTCACTAATTTCATTCATTTCTCATGTCACTGTTCTTCTTTTATGTCGCCATCCTCATTGTCCAAGAGCCTGGATATTCAGCCGAGCCCAGAGTGAACTCGCTTCACCAAGATGTCATCGAGTATTGTCCCAAAAATCGTGCGTCGTACAGCAGAAGTTTTACTTTGGTGATCAGGCAAAACTCATCGACAAATTATCCATCTGTCAGGGCTGAGGACATCAGACAACTCACCTCGGCCCCTGAGAGCTACGCCATCTTCTAATTATTACTATATTTTATCATCATGACTCGCACTCCGCGCCAGAAAAATTGACAGCTCCCTCCATCGTGTTTTAACCATAGACGCCCTCTGCTTAGCGGGCTTTTGATTGGCCAACAGGAAGATCGTGGGTGCACACACGTCGAAACCCATCTGCTTCTTTTTGCGAAGGTTGTGCGGTGTACACACCTTGGGACGGAAATTTTATATATATATGTGTGTGTGTGTATATTTTAGGAGGTATTTTTCTAAGGATTAAAGATTTTTGTGTAAAAATATGATGGCAAGTGACTGAAGATGGGGCCGATATCGGTTTAACTCCCATAAAAGCAAACTTATATTATATGAACGATGATTATATATACTTCACTTTTATCTCCTCTCAGGGTCATTACGTGTATTTATTCTTATACTTGAATATTGTTTGCACTATAAAGGCAATCGAAAATACAGAATTACATATTTTATAATAAATGTAATATCAAAGTTAAAGCCATCGCTATTTTCTGCTTCACTCTCTCACATTAAAAAAACAACTCTTGCTGTCTCCTCCCTTTGTAGTTTTGTCATTTCGGAAGATGGCTACGAACAATATATTATAAGTTATAGTTAAAGCTCCCTTTCCTGTTTTCATTGTCGGCGAAGGGTAGGTACCTATATTTTATTTCACCGGCTTATAGGGGTGAACTAAAAAATTCCCCCATATCCCAAATAACATGGTAACATCCTGTAACCACTCTTCATACTATATTTTACTATTTCATTACTGCAATCTAAATTTTGCTGTTTTAGTTTTCATATCATAGTTTTTAAGTGATCTTAAAATAGAATTTATTAGTAGTATAATTTTTCTTACGAATATTACAAGGATAGCATACAACTTCCACCGTGTTAAAATAAGGTTGAAAGTCTGTTTTTACTTCTTTCCCTGACATTTTCAATATTATATTATAATAAATAAAAAAAACATGCAAAATAGGGGGACCATGTCATCTGCGAGATGGAAGTTGTGTGAAAAAAAGAAAGGACAGTTGGAAACGAAACAGTTCTTATAAATACCTTTGTTATACAAAGACGGAATGCTAATGTCGACAAATTACTAAGCGACTGATTTTTTTATTTGTTTATATTATTTTCGACAAATTTACCTGCCACAATCGGGGGAAACACGCCGTGTCGTAAATTTTTTCCGAACGCTTTACATTTAAATACCTCTATCAAAGACAACTGCATCCCTACAAATCTGTCTAAAAGTACTCTTAACAGGATGAATTTAATTTTTTACCAAGTCTAAACTAGATCAAAATTTGATATTAAATAATTTATAGATAGGGCACCGACCTAAAAGTTAACTACCGTATTTGATAATAAATTAGTAATAGTAAATACAACTTTTTATGTACTTTGATTATTATTTAATTCTTGGGTTAGTACTTTATTGTGAAGAATGCCAGTTCATTTTTTAGATAAACTGACCGTTTTATTGTAAAACAGAAAAATTCCGAGATCTTCAGGAATTTTTGTCATGTCTTTAAAGTGACCGGTCTTCGTGTAACATCACTGGTTTCTCTAGCCTTTGAAATGGCTTCCCGACATTCTATAGATCTCATCTTGGAAGACTCCGTCTTTTCTCAAGCTCCTGTAAAATTTTGTCTATAACTGAACTTGCACTTCAGATATATATCTACGCTATAAATATATGTTTATTCCTATGAATATATTCATGATTTTTAAAACTGGTTAAAAGTAAACCATTAAAATAATATTATAAACTAGTGGTAGGAATGACTTATGTGAATTATATTAAAACATTGATATGATTAATAGTAGATAACAAAAATAATTTTCAAATAGCGTTTATCTTAATAAGTATACTAAAATATATAAACATATCAGTGTAAAAAATGAATACAAATTTTATAGGAACTTGTTTCTATTTACAATTTCAATAAACAGATAATTATGTTAACTGGGAGTACGCTTTATCCGTGTGCTGAATCAAGTCTAATTGGGTTTTGAAGATTAAAAATAAATCAATTCTCATAAAGTCGGACAAATATCTGATTTTAATTAAAGAGTAATATAATTAGGAATTCCCTAGTCTACAGCATTATTATTATTTTGAATGCATACTTTGAATATTTTACATTAGTCAAAAAATCTCGGAGAAATTGTACAAAAATCTATTTTTAAAAATTGAAATCATTTATTCGAATCATCTATAAAGTGTATTATTTCTCTGCTGGTCATCTGCACATATGAAAATAGCACATTACATTATATTATACAAATTTGATTATTGTAAAGAATGATGAATTCAACCTGTTTTTTTAATTATAATTTTGATATGGAAAGTTTGATGACCCCTGGTATTTAATTATCATTAGATCTGAGTCTGATACACCTACCGATAAGTTGTAGAAGTTATTGATTAAAACCTGGTCTTGCCATGTTTCATCATAAATCCTGGCGCAAACATTTTTATTGCAAATTCTGCGCGTGATAATCTTCAATCTACTGTGGATTTTTCTTTAAAAATATGTAATGAAGATATGCCAGTTTCTTAATAACATATTATTTTTAAATGCAGCACCCGTCGTCAGAAAACAAACTTTTGTTGAGTACGATTAAATTACTAATTCAAAGAATAATCGCTTTCTTGAATGATCATTTTTATATCGATTCTATGGCGATGAAATTGTTATTTTAATATTTTTGTTAAGCATTCAGAGATGTTAAATTTTCTTTAGAAAAAGTTAATATTTTTTTCCAAATATCAATAATCATTAATTACTCATCAAATAACTTTTATTAAACTGTGTTGTATGCAACTTAGTTGGAAGAGTCAAACGAGCTAGCTTAGACCGATAAAGACATCTTTCTTACAAAACCTTTTTTATATTCATGCTTATGCGAACATTGAATATTGAATGCAAGGCTAAATTTAGTAAGGCATTTTTCAATTAAAATTCATCCCTAAAGCTGTGCTGTACCTCAATTTTCAACTAACGTGAACTACGTTGAGTGCGGTGTTGGAGTTAAGATTTCTAAGGTATCCGTGAACAACTTATTGAATGCACAGGGTGGTGAAAATATTAAATTTTTCATATAAAAAATAATTCATAGTCATAAAATGTTATGTTAAATATTTCATATCCAGATTCTATTTGGTTTAGGGTCCCTATGTCTCTATGTGCACAACCGGCATCATTATTAAAGCCGCAACTAGTTTACTATTATTATTTGATTTACGTAAAACATTAACTCAAAGCTAAAATTCATCTACGAGCCAAAACTTCGGCAGTTACGACAGGCCTCATTCTTAAGCTTAAAGTGATCTAGTTATGATGGAAAAATATATGAATACTTTCACCACAAGACCAAAGTAGACGATTAAATTGAATTGGCTTTGGGCCTCATACCTTAATTGAGAAGCGACTACCTCTTGTTTAGGGACCTCGTGGACTCGGAAGTCACCACAGAGAAGAATCAAAGCAGCTGGATGGAGCGATAGACAAATAATAGAGAAAAGTGGCGGTTACTAAGAGAGGTCTTTTATCCCACAGTAAGTGGGCTGAAAAATAAGATTTTATTTAATCTACATTACGTAATAGAATTTATACATTTAATAATATTATTTTTACAATACTTTTTAGGCAGATCTGACATCAAACTGAGTGCCTACTCGATCGATCGCTAGAACTGTTTCATGCGAAAACTTCATGAAGAAAATTATTATATCAATTCACCAATTGAAAGACTTCACAGCTCGAGAACGAATTCAGTTTTGTCTGAGGAATGTTTTTGTTTTCCATGCTTTAACAGATAAAATGTTTTTGAAATTATTTTTTGCTACATTAAAGAAATGATATAATTATGCAAGAAATTATATACAATCATTTCATTAAATTTAAAATCATTTTTAACATATAGCTTTCGTTCTGCAACTATCGTGGAACCTTTTTTACATTCTCGTGTAATCTTATCTAACAGGTACCGCGTGAATTCTCCCGATGGACAAGGATCATTATATGACGAACGATATAGATATATTCATTGCAATAATAATCAAAATTACTTACTTAAAAATAAATATGTACCTTTTTCTTGTAACCCTATGAATACCTTCCAAGTTTTAAGGTAAATTTGTACGTAAGTGTTTTGTATAGTGTACCTAATATTATTATACCTATCAGCAGGAGAACTTTTCAGCGTTCGCGTGCACACTGGAAGGCTTCAAACTAGATGATTATGAAATATAGATGTTAATCAAGTGATCACATACTAAGCGGTATGTGAACGTAATTGAAAAGGATGCTCTTTTTGAAGAAAATCAAATGTTATTTATTAATACATTTATTACATATTGCCGTGCTGATGCGTAATTCCCTACGATTTATATAAGCAAGTAATATCTACATATAGAGTAATAATTTCATCTAATACATTACAAAAAATGAGCAGTTGGTGGGTATAAAATAAATCTATAATTTACAAATAAAAACTAAAAACAACAACTTCGTAACTATTTACATACATTTGATTTCAATATATCGGATCCTGGATTCAATGTCAATACATATTAGACATGTAGATTATTAAAGAAAGTCCTTGAAGTCAGGTTCTTCAATTTCTATGACTGAACTTCACAGAACACAATTCATGTAGATAAATTTCTACCACTAATTTAAATACATATTTTTAAGAATCTGAACATTTTTAACGATAAAAAATTTGTACTAGTATACTATGCATTTATTCAATCCATATTATAATATGCCATCATTAGTTGGGGATCAGCTTATAATACATTCTCTGATCTATTTAAAAGAAATTTTATTCTTCAAATATTAAAAGAAAAAGATCATTATTATTGAAAATCGTACTAGGTTTAATTTTTTATTTTTATGCTCAAAAATCAACACATCATTTGCACATCATTATATCATACATTACATCATCATTATCCGAAAACATCAGGAATATTAAATATAATAAAGAAATAATCAATGGTATCAAAAAACACTTTAAAGATAAACATGTACCCCGAAACTTATAATATTTTTATATCGATATTGCTATTAAATTATTATATTTTATTTTATTGTAAGCTAGTTATTGTAAAAAATAATTATTATATATTCTCCTCTTATTTGCACAAGAATATGCTTTTTAGAGCAGTATAGCACAAAATAAAAAATAGAAACCTATGTCACCAATCCGACTAGTGAATTTCATGTTTTGTAAAGTGACAGTATATTAATACAAATTAAATGTATTATTTAGAATGACGTACATATAAAATCAATTTATGCTATAATAAGACAATGTATTCACGACAAATTTTTCGAACCTATATGTTACACTTTTCAAATTAATACATCTATCGTTCCATTATTTGAAAGCATAATCGGTTAATGCACGTTCCCCGGATTGGAAGAGATCCAGGTTCGAATCCCGGTAGCAACAACAATATTTTTCGATAAAATTGATTATATATGTATATCTTTCTAATTAATATATTTAATTAGTAATTAAAATATCACAGATCTATGTTTTGAATAATTACAACATCACAATACGAATGTGTTCTCCTTAATAAAACAATATATTTTTTAATGTTCTTATGCTTAAAATCAGTCACTCGACTGTAAGAGAATACATATATCTCAATAATTTATATTTTTATAACACGTTTATAGTAAAAAACCACATCGTGAACTAGTCATCGAATTTGGTAGTCACTGTGGGTTGTTCAATTTCGTGAGATTAATTTCTACAGTCATTCGTGTGGAACACAGACTAGTAAATAAAGTGTGGAATGATTTGTGGAAAATGATATATCGTTCTTAAAACCTGTATCTTTTTAATCCCTTCAGACCTTTTTCTTTTCTCTCAAACAACAGTGACCTCGCGAATAACTCATCCAACATTCGAGTTCAATACAAAAGTAAAGGTTTTTTTGTACTATTATGTATTTATTTAATAAAGCAAATGGAAGTATTCTCACAACATAAACATGTTTGATGTGATTACAAAATCAAACACACTGTAATACTGTATATTTTATGGTGCGCCATTACCACAAATTAATGTAAATAATCTAGTTTCATCCATTGATTAAACGCACCGCGTTTTGAATGTAAATGAGGGGCACCCCAAAAACATATTATTGGGCATCTTTACGAAAGCAAACAAGACGTTGTTGCCTAAGGCTCGACATGACGTATAGCGACAATCATTTCAAAATTCAATTACGGAAATAACAGTAAATTTTGAAAATAATAATACATTCGGTACTTAATTTGAGCTCAATATTAATAAGAATAAAGAAATCAAAACAAAATTCTAGATTTTTTTTATTAAAAATTCAGGTTTATCAGTCGGCGGTATTATGCCATGTATTTGATTATGTTTTACGATGTTCATCCGATTACCTAATTAATATAGTTAGACGATTTCTTGATTCTAATTTTAGCGAATTGATCCAACACTATTAAATTATTTAAAAGCTTTCATTTTATTTTTAAGATTTTTAGTTTAATTTTTATTTTGTCGGAGTATCTTGAACAACTGTCTTTAGTTATTTTCAAATAATATTATATCACTGGTTAGATATTAGATAATTTTAATCCTATTTTCAAAGGAAGAAATAAATGCACTCCACATTCTTCTAATAATTTGTACGTTCTTATCTCCTAGACCACTCCTTGGAAATTATTTCTAACTGTTATAAAAGTTAAATATTGAGAGGTTCAGAGACGTGTATTTTATTACTAGTTTCATTAGTTTATAGTTCTGATCATCTAATTAGTGTCAAATGTGTATTTTTGTTCTTCCATCAAATGCACGCGTGCTGTATATTCTACTGAAAAAATATATATACAAAGACTCTTAAATAATGTTGTAGTAGCCTAGACAAATAGTATCGGCGGTATATAGATCTGTTTTGATGCAGAGCAACTTATTCAATTTCTCAGGTATCTGGCCAACTTAGCCTACTAAAGCTGAATACAAATTTCAAAAATCCTGGAGGGATCTTGTAATGGTCAGACCTGGGGTTAAGTGCCATAAGCTTTCCTTAGAAACCGAAAACATGTAAGGAAAAGGCTTTCCTTTTAGCGGAGGCTTTGAAGTCAAGTCGAATATCGTTGCCAATCCAATTCAGAACGAAATCCATCAAATTTAGCTCTGGTGAGGAATATTTTCTATATGTATTCACACAATTCACGGATTTTTTTTTCAGTACCTACCTCGCATATCTTTCGAGACTCAAAAGCCTTTGAAAAGGAGCAATTATTTTAATGTATTCATTTCTTAACTACTTTTAAATTTATACATAAATATTATATAATTCTTAGCACAATATGAATTTTAAAGTATATTTTTGATATTTGAAATAAACATAAACTCTGAATTTTTTCCATGCCCAAAAACTTTTAAAAAATACAGTTAAGGGTACATATTTAACAGTCAGTTTTATTAACTTATGCAGGAATATGGTAAACACATTACACAACGAATAAGTGATGGCTATGCAGCGAATTCGAGTAAACGAGTAGATAGGATGTTCATTTGTGATCATTCTAATTGGGAATTCGATTCAGAAAAAATCGTGCCTTATTCTAATAACATAAAGATTTCGAGTTTAATAAAATAAATAATCTAAATATGATAAATAGATTTACCACATTTAGTTTATTAGTGTAGTCTTTATGTAGAGGTAGTTTTAGTTACTTCATATAAGATATTAAATTGAAAAGTAAATAAGGGGAAAAAGTACTTAAGAATTTACAAGAAGTAATGTTGAATTGTTTGTACTTTTTAATGATTATTCTGTGTTCGCCATATTTTAATTCATTAGTTATTTTTAAATGAAAACATTATATAACTCCAATAACTTTTATATAACTATATATATATATTTAATTTCGATATGATGATTTTCAAATACATAAAATTTCTTCACCTATAAAGCCTTTTAACGGTGCTTTGTTTTATTGTCTTACTAATAGCGGTAATCTCGTTGGGTATAAAAAATATTTTAATATATTTTATTACAGATCCCTTTCATTTTTTTACTAATAGGTAAATTCCCAAAATAATTAATATCAATAACCCATTTAATGTTGCTAGTAACCAATATAATGTTGTTAACGAGGACACAAACTTCTCCATCCTTCATTATTTTAAAACCTGTTTTTAAATAATAGGTGCCAGGTGGTGCGTATTTCACTGAAACGATAACGTTACGTATTTATCATTTTTAATATAGAAAAATATATTTTATGGAAATACTTGCAGTGCCCACGTAGCGGCCACTATTGACCGCAAAGATGCCAGTACCATGTGTCGATTGCTTTCTGCTAGTGTGTACTTAATATAGTAATAGCAAGATACCTGAAACAAAACATTATTTAAATTGAAAATAGTTGTATTCATTAATTATTAAATACAATATTTCACCTTTACGGTTGGTTTACCGGAGTCCATAGTGAAGTACGACGAAGGTGAGTCTAGGAGTGTTTGGTGGTACGCCGCACGTACGGCTGGTTGTACGGGCCGCACAAAGTACTAGAATTATTGAGTATTGGCAAAGATTTATGTTTGAGTTTGTTGATTAAATTGTATGAGAAGCGCCCGCCGCGCGCCGCCACTGCCATTCTACCCTCAGTGGAAATCGTGTCAGGCATGAGATCTTATAGCGGCTTGGATGGGTTATCCAGTGGAGTATCGAAGTTTGCACACATTTTATTATCCCAGATATCTTATTAAGGAACAACATTTTTAATAGAGTAAAGATAAAATGAACATTTCTTGATTTATTAAGTTAGCATTTACTTTTTTTATACTTCCAGCAAGTCCAAGTATTATTTACTACGATAATAGCACAACGGGACAAATATCATTTGAATAACTTTGTGATCAGTAGACATATTCACATCCATTTATTCTTTAAGCCAGCAAACATCTATATTATTTATATATTTAAGGAGACAAAATGCAGCGTTCAATTCTCGTATGGTATAAAAAATATTTGCTTAATGAAAAAGAGGATAAATATTTAGTTAATAATAATAATATTTTATAAGTAGTTAATTGTGCAACGAATAAATGGAACTCCGTGTAGATTTTCAGCATTGTTAAGACATTTAAAATACACCATATATAAAAAAGAGTAAAAAACTTAATTAAAAAATGAAAAACATTCATCAAAATAAAATTAAATAAGATAAAGAGTATCTAATTCAAATTAAAATTTTAATTTAAAAAAAACAATAAAAATGATGCCCAAGGAGGAGGCAAAAAAGTTTCAATGGCATGAATATAGACCCCAACATCTTTCTTCGCATTCGTACATCATGTTATGCCTATATCGCCGTTCTAAAGGTTATTAAAATGACTATACATCAGAATATTCGTTATTCATTATACCAAGTCTCACTCTTATCTATTTTTTTCATGTCTGCTTGTCTGTTTTTCATCTGATGTAATTTTCGTTCCGTACGTCCATCGGTCCTGTCAGAAAATCTGAAGTAATATTCCCGTATAATAGTAAGAAAAAATAGATTTATACTCAGTATCCATTTTTTGTTGGTAACTGTAAAATGTAGCATTATTATTGTGACATCATTATTGCCTTTTACAGATCGCCTTTTCAATGTCATTCGAGAAATCATCCTCATTAGAAAAACTCCCCCAAATTCACTTCTCCCAATGTTTTATGAATGAATTGAATATACGCCGAAAAGCTGGTTTGTTAAATATTTAAACCCTTAAATAACCGTTGAGGTTGGGCCGTAAATAACGCCGGCTACCACCATCGATTTGAACTGAAGCCTTAATATATCTCCATTTTATTTATTGTTCGGTAACGCAATGTGTTGATTACCCGAATTTATCTAAAAGTTTTAATTAACAATCAGAATTAATGTTTGTTGGTATCTAATAAACGACGAATTATTTAAGTAAGGCAATATATTAAAAAATAATTAAATTATTTATTAAAAAAATCATAATATTTGCATTTTGATTTCGAAACATGAATAAAAATGCGGTCACCAAATCGGTTATAAATGCTACTATGTACTACACGCGTGAAGCACAATTATTGGACAAACCATCACAACATAACTAATTATAAGCCTCGCCTGCTTACATACGTGGCAGAAGCGAATAATGTGTAACCTTATGGAAATATAGCATAATGGTTCAAATCGACTGTGAATGGTCAACGTATTGATTTTTGGAAAATGATAACAAATATTTCAATATGAATTAAATATATTAATTAGAAAGACATACATATAAAATCAATTTTATCGAAAAATATTGTTGTTGCGCCACCGGGATTCGAACCTGGATCTCTTGCCTAACCGGGGAAGGTGCATTATCCAACTATGCTACAGCGACAATATTTTTAGCGACAATTTTCGAACCTATATGTTACCCTTTTGATATTAATACATTTAATCGTTCCATTATTTGAAAGAGCCATCTACCTTATTTTTACTGAATCTCAAATACCTTTGAGTAAACTGATAGCACATGTTTTTATATGTATATCTTTCTAATTAATATATTTAATTCATATTTAAAAATATCACAGACCTATGTTCTCAATAATTACAACTTCACACTAAGAATGTGTTCTACCAATGATAACAAATTTAATAATTAAAAAATAATAATACTTAAGTTTTCTCGTTATATTTGTAAAATAAATTATAAAAATATGAAATATATTATTTTAACTTTGTGGAAATTTATGAAAGGCTTTATAAGTATATGTTGTAATGAAAATAGACCAATTTAATATTAATCTCTATTTATATGAAGTTTTTCCAGAGAATGAACGACTGCAATATTTTATATTCAAAACATTTATGATTGAATATAAATATAACGTTTATTGACATAAAGAAAATCAAAAGGTTAATTTTGATGAGTAAAGTTCACAAAGTCGTATAAAATATTCATTGGATATTTCAGATCGACTGTGAGTTTGAAATATCAATATTTATTCGTTTGAAAACGGAATACTTTCTTAACAAACTTCCTCTTTTTCTTTCCGCTGACGTGATTATTTACAAGAAAACATTTCGCTTAACAAAATTTTCCTCGCTAACGCAAATAAACCAAGAACTTGGTAAAACTTCCAGACTCAAAGATACAATCTTACTTTAAAAAATTTCTACAGCGCAGCGCACCTGTTAAGCTAACAAGACCGATGCTGGTTTCTCGAGTATGATTTTGTATCAGATTATGATGGTGTAAATCTATTTATCCTTGTACATTTAAACGTAATTTACCAGCGGACCAAAACTAGCACTGATTATTTATGAAATATACACCTAGTTATTTACCCAAGTTCCAAATTATTATCAAAAATATTGTCATAAAATTAAAATACGTCTCTGTTGTTTTCTCAATATATCAGCCGATATCGTAACAAAGTACTATGACTGGCAACATACGACAGTTGGAGATGATATTTAGCATTGTAAGCGGCTAAGCAGCTAGTTTTTTCAACTTAAAAAACCTGCGTATTGAGCGCGACCTTGTGAAGTAATTACTTTGGAAATACATTATCTCGGCTACAACTTAATTTTACTATTAGTCTAATCAATGCAAGTACCAATTTGTTTTTTAAATATCATTCGATCATGTTGGAAGAATGACCCATCTCTTCCTTACTCCATAGCATCCAACCAAATGATGAGCATATCTTTCAAATTGTTCATTCCATGTCCAATGTCAAACAATATTGAATTTCTGGAAATGTTTTGGCAATCTCACGCGCGAACCTGGTGACCATGTGTTTCAAGCCTTGCTCAAAAACATCTTCGGGAGAGAGAAGTCGTTGATTTATAATTACGATCAGTTTGCATCATTGTATTGCTCCAATAATCATGAGTTTTTTTGTTGTATTAATTAATGAAAAAGATACACATAGTGGACACAAAGTAACTAACATTTAAAAAAAATATAGGTATATTTATAACACACACACACACATACATCACACTTGGGCAGTAGCTGTGTGTGAGCTGAATTAACCGAGACAATTATACGAAACGGTACATTTATTACTAATGATAAAAAAATATATTATAATATTTAGAAAAAGTAGATAATTATATATAAAAAATAAAATACATACAAACATACATACAGACAAAAATATTTTTCAAAAAAACTTTGTCTATTTATAAGTAAACAAATTTAATACATACGATAATACATTTCATTTCTTAAACATGCACCATTATTTTTGATGGACCTTAGTTCCTGTCAAGTCATAGTGCGATTGTTATAGATGTTGGATTTAAATCGCTTATTTTCGAGCTTGTGTCCAAAGTTAGTAGAATGTTAACACCAGTAAGTTATATTATTGCAAGAGTTATATATTCATGATAATATACAATAGAATCCCTTTAGGATAAAATTTATAATTTTTTTATTAAAACTTTTTCTTTGACTTTTAACACATCAAACAAGGAAATTTAATAGAATATAAAGATTATACAATTTTCTGACGAATACTAAAAAACCGTATTTTAAACTGGATGAAAACTTGGCTCTCCGGTCCCATGTGTACGGCTGGGCAAATTTTCATACTTTTACCCGAGAACTCCGTACAGCCGTTTTCTTTTATTTTTTTATGAACTTAAGGCTATTATTTTCTTAGCGATTATCAGCACACGATAAGTATCGGTTCGGTCCGTGGTCTTGAGCACAAATAAGTGAATAATTTCGAAAACTCTTTCTTCGGAACCCATTATGATTAAATATGTAAACGCAGAGTAATTGTTTGATGTTGATAAATGTATTTGTAATTGTTTCCAATAAACTTTTTTTTAAATCCATAAACTGGACAATCAATTCTAATCAATCGAATCAGATTTTGAATGCAGAAGATTCTAAACATGTGTAGAGTGACTAACTAACTAACTATAGTAAAGGAGTCTACGCTTTATGGTTACCATTACCTATCAGAGACACTAACACTATTATGATACTTGACTCAAACTCTAATTAATCGTTACAGAGATAATCATTTGTAGACGATATTTAGACATCAATATTTCAAACCTTTAATGCAATATCAGGTGTTTATTTTGGAAATTCATAAATCAAGATACCCCTGAGGAATAAATACGTGTCACATTCTTACTATTTTCAAAACTAAAATAAAGCTTGTCTTAGAACTCGAACCTCCGACCACTAGATCACTTAGTGAGTTTCTTAACCATATTTCCGACGAACACGTCATTGCTTTAAAAAAAAGAGTTCTTTGACACCGAGTGTCTAAAACACTGAGTGTTAAAACAACGACTATACCTGACGTGAAGCACTACTGGCCACTACCTTAATAGCTTCAGGAGATTGGGCTGCGGAGCATCAGACGGATGGTAAACATCAAGGGGTTGGATACTATGGAGAAGCAGACCCCTTAATCTACGGAAAGCCCTATCATCGTGTGCCAACTTATTAGATAACTAGTTCATATTTTATCTCACAGTGATCGGAAAACGCCTATTACAACAATTAATTTTTAAAAAATCATTAAAAAGTATTACCTAGAGTTCAACAAAATTAGTCAGCAGTTCCGGGTATCATATTTTATGAACGATAATATAATTTTCTTCATTTGAAATGATGCGAACCTACATGAAATAAATAGGTAAAATACTACCTCTCAAACTAAGCTTAACGCTTGAGCTATGAGATAAAATTGTCTTTGCGATATGGAATGATTCCTCGACCTCTTTTTCACTTGCCTTGCTATAAAACCAGATAAGTTGTAAATTAAGCAATATCAGGGGTATATTTTCTATAGATAGGTAGCCACTCATTTATTAACCACAATCCATTGGAAGTGAAAACCGATTCTGTATTGTCTCTATTCCCTTCTTTTTTACAGCATTTTAAGAGGTGATAAATATTTGAAGTTGTCAAAAAATGTGATATTCCTGGTCAAGTAAAACCACTTACCTATTGGTAAAGTATAAAAATACATTTCTGAAGATTCAATAGTACGTTTAGAAGTACCTTTGATCAAAAATAATCGTGATCATTTCAAGAAGTTACCTGTAAAAAAATATTTGGAGTGAAAGGTAAATCCAGTGTTTCTACCTTGTTTTATAAAGGCCCATTAAAAATGCATCTTGATTGAACAAACTGGGCAAAATAAAATAAAGACGCAACGTAAAAAGGCAATCGAGAGTCAGAAACCAGTCTCCACAAACCGGCCGAAAAATGATTCCCTTTGAAAGATAAATGATGAACTGAGTAGTGTGATCGGCAGCTTGAGGTGGGGTTTTATGTTTACTTCTTGATCAGGCGGACCCACAACTTATATTACGGACCTTTCATTAACCAATGTTTATCAAACTGTAACAAATAAAATAATAATTATAATAATAATTTTAAATTCAGAGTTACTATACTACACGATATGGTCTTTAATCTATATAGATAGAATAATTATTTTATTTAGCCAACGTGATCCGTAAGCGATATCGCATTAATTCAGACTGCGTGTATTTTTATAGAAAGATCTGTAATCTTCTAAGGATGCATGCATAATATTATTCTTATCGAAAATTAATGATAAATATAAAACAAATAAAATCTTTTGATACTTTGATTGAAGCTATCGAATCGAGGCTCGCTAATCGCAACATTGCGAATAATGGCAATACAATTCATCATTATGACGCAGCCAATAACTAACAAGTTTAGAAATACAATATGGCGGGCATTATTTGTTATTCATGATGGAACAGTGTGAATCAAGAGTGAAAATAATAATATTAAAAATAATTGATGAGGTTAATTCAAACATTTAATGACAACTGAATACAGTGTCACATAGTGTTAGCTATTTAAATTTTTTAATTAACGTATTAATTTTTTGATATTATTTATTGCTTTATCAGCATTTAATTTTCATCAGATTCACAGAGATATTGAACACAAGCCAGATTTATCTTTTTATTACTGATCGTAGCCGTAATATAGCTACGGGGCAGCCGCGACACAATCACCCGCGAGCCACAACACGATAATGATTCTTATGAAAAATAAACATTTATATGGTTATCCAGATTTAAAACTAAATTGATGTTAATTGAAATATGTTTTAAGATTTACAGAAGATGGAAGAGTACTGAGATGGCGTGAAGAGAGCTACACACAACACACAGGTGGTCCGGCGAGCGGGGATGCTCGCGCAAGACTAATTGCCTACCCACACAGACAGAACGTTTTCAAAATTAACCATACAACCTTAACATGTTCGATGCCGGATTGAGATTATTTTAATATTTAAAATAGAATTACGAATTTTAATTTATCCTAGTTACACCTCCTAAATCTTATAATGTTCATAAATATGCAAGTATATCAGTAGTATAATTTAAATATAAATAATTAGTTTAAAAAATCCTAGTAACATTGAATTTTCTTTTTCGATCATGAGCGATCAAATCTAATCCAGTTGATGAATTTATCCAAAAATCGATCGAACGACATCATCAGGCAATATTAATGTTATAAAGACAATCTAATTTTTAATTCATAACATAATATTCAATTGAGACACAATATTCCAGCTCTTACATTTGATTTCAAGTCTCTATTACATATTGGTATTTCAGTACCTATATAATGTGTAATTTTACTAAATGTGCATAACCACAGGGATAAAAGTTTATACATAGTCACTTCTGATTCATTTTATATAGAGAGAAGATTTAACCGATGAATATCGACATTTCCCAGTACTTGTTAGTACTCCGGTGAAGGGTGCCTTAATCAATAATAAACATCCACATTGACAATCATGCTTAATTTCTGATGCATTGCAAAAATAATGCTTTGTAAAACTGAAACATTCGCACTGGTTATTTTTTAAATAACAATATTTTGATTTTTACATACTTAATAAGGCCTAATACTGTTGAAAAAAGAAAAACATGTGGTTCCAGTTGAAAGAATAGAGGCACGTGGTTAAAAAATAATAAGATGTTAAATATTGATATACATGTTATTCAGCGAAATATATGCTTCAGTAATAACTTAATGTTTTTATCATGTCCTTTACGTGTTAACAGTTAACAGCGGTCCATGTGGCCACGGCTCCCTGAATTCGATTTTGTTCAGTTTATGTATGCGCCCGCATTGTAGAGATAAACTCTTCATAAACACCGTGTTATTACTCGAGCATTCGGGAAACTTCCACAAATAAGAGGAGGAAACTTCTTTATCTTTATTAAGGTTTGCGCGGAGCGGAGAGGGGTGTGCTCTTGCGAGTTGCGTCAGCTAGGCCCATCGATAAGTTTTAACCACTATTTGCCCGGTACTTTTAATACCTCCTCGAAAAGTTTTAAGCTCACTATTTACATAAACTTTAATACAGGTATTTAAATTTTCGATGTTCTTTCCACTACTAACGAGAGTGGAGAAAAATATAGCTGTTTTAAATGTTTCGTTATATTATCAAAGTTTTATTTGATGTCCTTGCCAACCTGATGGAAGTTCTTTTATCACCTGCTTAACTATTAACTGATAATACTCATTTACAACATATATTGTGACGTATTGTAAAAGCTGTTCATAGGGCACTATTATTCCTAGTTTTAAGAAAATCCATATCGTAGGAACGAACAATCATGAATAATCCAAGTGTCGCACATGTCAACTGTCAACCGTGTACATATGTTGGGTACATGTGCGACACGTGCGTTCCTTATAACATTGTTTCTTACAGCTGTGAGAATTGCAGTTAGGGTACTAGAAATCAGTTTTATAAAATTCTGCTATATATATATTGTAATAAATAAGTTCGAGAGAGCTTACTTTATTAACGAATTATTTATTTGAATATCTAACAACATTAGTGCACATTTTACCAAAATATTTACTCGCTTATGACTTAACGACGCTACCGGTGATTTGATGGCTGTAACGTTTTTATTAACTTTTTTAAAGCTACTGAGTAGCTACCGAGACAAAAAAGTTTAAGTGTAAAAAGTATAAAATAACGGTATTATCAGTTATTAGATTCTGTAAATTTGTACCCGGGATATTTATAATCGTTTGTCCAAATCCGTGAATGAAGTCATCGCGTTTTCCGAATGAAATCTCATGCACGCACGAACGGTTGCGACTTATGATACGACTCGATAGCGTACGATCTAATAATCCCTGTTCATTAAAAATTGGGCACTCTTCAAACGGTAGAGCAGCTTTGATTCTCGTGAAATTTCTTGTTCCTGTCTCAAAATATAATGCCGAGGCATTCACAGCTATTAAAATGTCATCTGCGCGCTCTTCAGCGGGCGGTCGGAATGACGGCAGAGCTTGAAGTCTCCGTGTTCCATCCGACAGAACACAATGTGTATTGTGACAGTATCTATGACGGATGGGTTGACGTACAAAATTCTGTACTACTCACTGCTCACCGCTCACTGACTCCCGAGCCGTGAGACGTAATCGCGTCACTACGCCGGGCAGATCTGATATTACAATAACATTCATAAAAAAACAGACGGTAATCTTTTTCAAATATAAAATGAATTCAATAAAACTTAAGGTATAATCAAATCACACATATAGCATTATTATTAAAGTTATTCGAATTCTAGATCCGTCGCGTTTTGTATTGAAATCTATGAATAATTTGTTACGTTTGTTATTTAAATATTATTGGTTATTGATATTTGTTTTTTGTATTTTGTTCCACCATAACTTATTGTGACTTCAAGCTCAAAATCTTTAAGGTAAACTCAAATCTACCAAAAAAATAGTGCTATATTATATTTATAGGTAAATACTTGGAATGGAAAAACAAAAAAATTAAATCAGCTACACGTCACTGAGTAAAAGTGTGACTTGATCCATACTTCAATTGGCAACAAAAATATACATAGGTATTTAATAATAAATTTGGAATTAAAGAACTAATTTGTTTTTTAGAACACATTGTAATTGTGAAGTTGTAGTTTTTCAGAACATAGTTCTGATATTTTTTATACTGTGTCTCCGGGTGTCAACAAAAATATTTTTTCGATAAATTGATACATTTAATTTGCACTAATTTATTCTTTACTTATAGACTTAAATAATTTATTGTATATGATATATTAAAATGAAGCAATAATAAATCATAATGTCTTTACGTGTGTCAAAAATAAGAAAATTGTTACATTTCATTAGAGTGAATTGTCAATTTGCTAGATGTGTGACGTGACGTGGATTTTTCTGACTCGAATATGTAGGTAGATAATTATTACTTAATATCTAAATACATGATTGTATGCTTCTTTTTTTAGAAATATTCCACTATTCAAAACGATCATTTTTTAAAGTAATAACTTCAAATTGTTCTTAACGTTTTAATACGTTGGTTATTAAAAAATATTTTTGGTGTTTAATTAATATAGAAGGTCTCGTTCAGAAAAATCAACGGATAAACGACATCCTAGGAAGGGTTTTAAATACTAATATGTATGTAAATAAAATATTAAAATGAACCTATGGTACGTTTCATTACAAACAATTACACAACATGCAATTATTTCTTTCGAATTTTTTAATTTCAACTCACTTATTTTAGACATATTTGATAGTAGCCCAATTAATAATAGGATAAATTAATTTGTAAAACAACTTTTATCTGTTCCTATATTTTGTTACTCTTCAATACTTAACTTTATTTCTTTAGACATATTTAACCTATTTATAAATGATGTATTAGACAATGCGAGAAGTAAGTTTCGGAATCACGTGGTCTAAAATACAGACGTTTAATACATTTGCACAGTAACCCGACCCTCACAATGCCGTCATGACATCGCTCAAGATGATTTTAATAAATGGTACATTATATCGCCCACTGAGTCGAGAGAAGAAAGGTGTTTTATCTGAGACACAATGTACGGTGTGGGCTTTATTTCTATGAGTACCGAACACTCTTGAAATAACATTAACCTATGATTATTGTGAATAATGTATATTCTGCCCGAAGGTATTCTTCGAGCGTCACACTCCTATGGGAGATAAAGAATACTTGGCACGAAGATTTTGTTTAACCTTTTATAAAATTCAATACTTACTTGTAGTCTGTCAAATTAATTGTTTAAATCTTTCTGAAGGGTGATATTTTGAATTAGACTCATTTAACTAAATTCGCTTTGAAACTTAGAAACATGGTTTATTATTTGATGTCGATCTATTTCAGAGCATCCACTCCACTATCAGGGTAAAATAAAATTAATATTTTATATCTTCGTTATATTCTTAAATGGTATCTCTGAAATAAAAAATCGTTTAGAATACGCCCAAAGCCTCGTTACATAGACGAAATTATCGGAGTAACGAGAGTAACATGGCAAAGATTAGCGGAAGACCGAGGAGAGTGGCATGTGTCAATGATGATATTTTATTATACTCCGGCGTGGTGTGGACAAAATCCTAAATTAAAAAAAAACATAAAAATATTACAAGGCAAAAAGTAGGCTCGTATGTCGCAGAAATATAGCTATGTGTTCAACACAGCTTAACCCAAAAATATTAATTTATAAAATAAATGTAGAGAGAATTATTAAAGAATAACATTAAGAGCCACTACGACAGCTCTTTAAAATTTTTTTCAAATCAATACAAGTCAAATGCACATGCCGATAAGTGATGGATGACCCACTAAGGACAATGTAAACCGTTCAGACTTTTCAATAAATTCTCCCTTCGCTCCGTGCCCCCATCAAAAGTTAAAAATACGTTCACAAACTGTCAAAAGAAACTTTGCTAACGACATCAAGATTTAATAATGACAGCATTATTGACAGTCTTCAGTGAAATTATCGCTTTAAGTTTATATTATTGTTTTACTATATTCCGTTTTTGTAATAAAGAAAATCAATTGAATTTTAAATACAACAGTGTTAGAATTAAAATGGTTGATATTAAACAAAGACTTACATACATTTTAACTAATATTAATTTCAGACTTAGAATGTACAATATTATTTGACAGCATATTAAAAAAAATAATTACAAACGACTCGGACCCGCATTCAAATAAACCATAAAAACTACGTCATCAAGAAAGATGGGAGAAAAATATCATCAATTGTGTTACGATAATAAAGATATTATTTAACATGCTTGTTGGTCTAGTGGTTAAGAAATTCACCTAGTGATCCAATGATCGGGGGTTCGAGCCTCATTCCAGGAGGCCATCGTTTAGCTTAGTTTGAAAATAGTAAGGATATAGATGTGATACGTATTCCGTTTACGAATCTCTATTTTTTTAAATATAGTTAAAATCGTTTAACACGAAAACGTTTAACATGAAAGATTGCATAACATTCTGGTCCTAAGAAAATACTTTGTAATATCATTCATTTGTTTTCTTTTAACACAAATAAAAAATTGCTTAACACGAAAAGATTTTTTCAACACCAAATTAAAAGCGTTGAGTATATTGTGCACTGCATGGAATCTTGGTACACCAATGACAATTAAAAATTATTTTCGTCATGCGGGACTTTTCAAACCGACAGATTCAGTACCAACTCAAGAGTCAATAGATAACAAAAAGACTGAACCAATATTTAGTGAAATATTTGGGCGTGTTTCAACACTTGATGAATTTGTTGCACTTAATGGCAATGTGTGTACAGCGCAGATTTTGACAACGATATTCTGGATCTCATACAGACTTTTAAAATGGATCCCACTGGTGAATATATATATGATGATGATAAAGACAACGTTATAGATTTTTTTTGTTCCTATTTGCACTACCTATATCAAAAATGCGAAAATTTATCATAAGTATTCGCAGATATTTGGATGTTCATTTGAGTGGCGAAACGAACCAAACGATGGACTACACTGAACAAATGTAGACAATATGATGATAAACAAGACGGTGCAAATAACAATTACTTGGATGGGTATGTGAATATTAATAAACAGTGTGTTCATTGTTATGTACTTAAATATGTATAGACTATCAATGAATGAGTATAAACTTTAATATTAATTCTTTTATTACGACATAAAAAACATTGCTATGTTTTTTTCATACATATTTTGACATGAAATTCTTTTAACACGTAAAAATATTTCGGCCCACGTGTTTTCGTGTTAAACAATTTCCACTGTATATAAATATATTCATATTATTTTGGCGTTCTACAAAGTTGCTTGTAAAAAAATAAAAATGTATCATTAACACGAATCTGCTAGTTTCATCAGTTTGTGACGAGGTAACTCATTTGGGATGAGGTGTTTCTCATCACTCATTATAAAATGCAGGTCAAATTAATATTTATGGTCGCCCGTAACGAGTCACTTGTGAGCAAGAACCCGTTGTTATGGGCTTAAGTGCGTGGATTATGTTCTATTGTTCCATCACACGATCAAACATGGAAAAGTCACGGTGTTTTCAGGAACGCGGTGTGTAATTATTAAAATAATGAAACCATATGGTGCCGGGGCCCACGAGAAACATCGCGCGGGCACATGTATTGTATCATCATTTCCTGGGATTTTAAACCATTTTATATTAAAGAAATTCTCCTTAAAACAATCACTGCAAGATTAACCTCAATTTACTCATTCTCATATTGAATAGTGCAAGCATCACCGATCAAGGATCTAATTCGCGGGAGGATGGTGGATTGGAAATTACACGCATACTTTTTAAATTTTATTAACAACATAATTATTATCGAGTTGAATAGTTTAGAACATTTATAACGTTTGATTCGGGCTTCGATACTCATCCTGAGTAACCGTACGTATAGTTTTTGTTTTAAAAATATTTTATCCCACACAGGAGACACTCACACTCACAGACTAATATCACGTTGTTATATATAACATCAAGTTGTTATAGAAGAGGTATAATTGGTTAATGAGATGTGAAAAAGAGGATGGAGCCACGAAATTCATATCTTGTTAAAAATATAGCAAAGGAATTTCCAACAATATGTATCATGAATCTGATGGTTTAACATGAGATATATAGCTACATTTATTACAACATAGGTTAGTGAAAAATAAATCTAATATACTTTAAGAAATATTTCTAGTTAAAAATATCGGAAAAACATACCTATTCAATTTATCAGAGTACAAGAAAAAACTTTAATCTCGCTAATGTAAAAAGCGAAAATGTTTCAAATCATATTTCTAAAATATATAGTACATATTGGCCGTTTCTACACGAATCGCATTTTATCTCTTGTCAGCGAGCAAAAATCAAATATTATTTAACTGACGATAGAATCCATCCATCCCATCAAATAACATACAACTTGTAAAATATGCGTCCACTATTTAATTGTAATTCAAGCGTAAAATAATTTATTAAATTTAACTAAGAAGCTACAGAAGTTTTAATTTCCTTAAATTTCAGAAACAAAACGTGGTTTAAAAAATTAAATGTTTTAGAACGCGTAATAAATTAATCGTTTATTTTGATCACTTTTTATTGCACTGTTTGTTTATATTTCAAATATATACTTCAGCAACTAGACATCGTCGTTGTCTTTTAAAAATAATAAATTATTATGTATCATGATTTAAACGTGCTACATTTCTACCAACCGTTTAAAACAAAAGCAGACTTTGAACCTGTCAAAATAGTTTTGATTGTGAAATAATGTAGATCGTCATCACACTAAATTAGTATGTAATTGCGTACTTTTCAACTAATCTCAAAATGTATCATAGGGGGAAGAAAAAATAAGTATTTTATCGTAAAATTGTGTATATACTAAATAAAATCAATTTAAATATTACAATTGTTTTGGTTGTTTTTTTTCCACATAATAAACATCTTTAAATGTAAATAATTGGACAAAATACTTTGTTTAAACCACTATTTATTGATTATTCTACATGTTCCGATACCCATGGTATCTTCTTCAGGAAACAATGTATTATACTGAAATTAAAAATACAAGCATAGATAAAAACAAATCTATGAAATAAACTAATATAAAAACAAATTATAAAGGTGACTATTTGCAAAGAGAATTTGGTTATTTATAATATTTAGCTTACTATAAACACGTTTTCTTATTTCTAAAATTTCAAATTTATTTAACTGTAGGCCCATAGTGTTAGAATAGTGGTTTAAACAAAGTATTTTGTCCAATTATTTATAATATATAAAATGAGACTATAAAGTGATTTTGCAAATATTGAAGAAATCTTTAAATGTATCTGCGTAACTGACTATACGGTTGCACGGTAACGAACAAATAAAGATTTTTACATTTTTTTATGAAGGTAATTTGTGAACAAAAAAATTTTAACAAGAAAAAGGTCACTTACCTGCTTAAGATTATATGGTATACCAATCACATATCTGCAACATCAAAAAAATTATTAACATGATTTTAGAAGATAAGAACAGTAAGATATCATTTGTAATGTGTCAAGTAATTATCAAAAATAAAATATTATTTAGCTGCTGATGGTGGATGCTATATTTTGTAATGGAAGGTATACACATGTTAAGTACATGGACGTCACTTTAACGTCAGCTATATAAATACTTAATTTTTTATAATTATATAGCCATCAAAGATATTGTGCTTTAATGTTTTAAATATTAATTTTCCTATATTTTTTTTTGCGAAGTTGCCCCATGGGGTGATTTTTTTTTCAAAAATGTCGTTAAATAGTAATTTCCTGATTTCGGGCAGCTGTATACTATTCAAATCAACAGTTGTTAAAATAATAGTATAAATAAGTACTACTAAAATGTGACTTTGTTTTCTTATAACCTCCTAAACTACAATACTAGGAAATTTGTCATGTTTATGACACATTTGTAAAGATAAAATTATTGTCAGGATTTTGATACAAAAGTCAATTTTCATTGTTCCAGGATAGAGCTTGCAATTTATCGTCAGATTGCAATAACCGGTAAACGGTAAATAATTCTTACCATTACCGGCTTACCGGTTATTTACCGGTAAATGAAAAAAAAAATAGATGTAGATTAGATGATTAAAGTATAAATGTATGTGCCTAATAAATAATTACAAGCACGTTTCAGGTAAAAAATGTCATATAAATACATACATATGTATATGATGTCCTTTTTGTTTTTACTGAGGTATGGTAATGGAAGATCAGATAATCACTAATGTATATGCCACGTTGAGTTTGGTTTATTTGAATTACGATTATATAATATTTGGTTTACCTGTCTGTAAGGAGTTAATATTATTAACTTATTAGTTTATTCATTAACTTATTGATGCATGTAAAACCTACATTAGGTATATGAATATATAGTTTGTATACACCTAATATAAATTCGTAATTAAAATAAAATAAAATAATATTACAACTGAATGTTTTTATTGATATGGATATATGTACTTACTTACTTACTTACCATCACGCCGTTTCCCCGTGGGGGTACGCAGAGAGCCACACTTATCTGTCCTGACATACAATTCTCGCCTTATCCACATTCATACATCTTCTCATACAAGGTTGACGATTATCGAGTCTTCTAACAGTACCATCCTCCAGTATCTGATTTTCCTGGTTGCGCCAGGTCTTTCGCGGACGTCCTTTACTTCTGGTGCCATCAACACTAGTGTCATATATATTTCTTAGCACTCTCTCCTCATTCATTCGTTCCATATAAATAAATCACCTAAGTGATCCTTTTTTAATCTTACTCACTATACTAAGATCAGCTTTACATTCTTTCCTTATTTCTTCATTCTTTATTCCGCCATAAATGGATCTGCCATATATACGCCTAAGTGATCTCATTTCCACTGCATTCAGTCTACTTTCGTTCCTCTTCTGCCACCTCCAGGCCTCACTTTCATACATCAGTGTCGGTACCAGGATTCCATTGTGAACTGTTAGTCTTGCCTCAGTTGATAAGTTCCCATTAGCTATAATTTCATTCAAAGTGTCGTTCACTTTATCCCTGCAATCACCCTCCTTTTGATATCTTTCTGTTTTTCCGTTTCTATCGAACATACTTCCCAAATACACAAACTCATCTACTTGTTCCAAACATTCATTACCAACAAATATTTTGCACGTTGTCTTGCTTTCCTCCTTTTCGAATACCATCGCTTTCGACTTGTTGACATTCATAATAGGGTTTCTTTCCTTGCATACATCGTACATTCTACTCACGAACCTCTGTAATTCTTGTTCATTATTCGCTATTAATACTGCATCATCGGTGTACAATAAACGGCTTACAATCAAATCGCCAAATCATATATTCCAGTTCTTTCACATAATTATCCATATACAAGTTAAACAGCCATGGAGACATTACACATCCCTGCTTAATACTCTTTGTAATGTCAAACTATGGTGTGAATGACCCATTGATCCTAACACACGCAGAACTTCCTTCGTATAGGGATGCGATTGCGTGTATAAGTTTGCTATTCACCCTGTATTCAGAGAGTACCTTCCATAACCTTTCTGCCTGTATATTTATTTTCTTTTTATTTGGTGTAAATGTATATATATACTGGAATAAAAAAAAAAATTTTTTTGTTTACCATAAACTTTTGTTATAATATACCTGTATATATCCTTGATTCGCGGTAAAATAATTTACGGTAATTACCTATGGTGCATTTTGGTTGATCTATCTTACTGACCTAATAATGCAAGCCCTATTTCAGGGTCGTGATATAGTTGTTTTTAAACAATCATTTGCATTTAATAAATTTAAAAGCTAAGAATATCTTAAATATATTGAATACTATCCATAATTTTGAATATCATTGTTATATTAAATTATAACTGAATATAGTTTTAATAAGTTAGGTAAATAAACGCAAGGGCGGGTTGTGTGTTCAGTTGTTACGACCCGCTCTGTAGGTTGATACACGCCTAGTAGAGTCGCCACAGCCGAGACTCTTATTTGTGAATCTTCTAGAGCAATTTTATTTATTTGACGGAATTTCATTTCATTGAAAACGATAATATTATTTAAATTGAATTTATTCTCAAGAATTTTAATCAAATTGATGGCCCATTACTTTTGTAAACATCTTTCTATTTTTACTGTGAAATTGAATACTCGTCTATTTCTGTTGCCAAAATACATGTTTTCCAGTACCGTGGATATAAAGTTTTTAAAAGTATATCAACTATACAGGTATCATTAAGAGGATAGAGCGACATGTATTCTTACACGCATTCTCGACATTTATAACATTGGCCTCATTTAAAGTTTGTTCGCTTTTTGTTTCTGAAAAACTTTTTTTTTTTTTCAGATTATCAGTACGAATGTAGATATATAGATAGGTATGTAGGTATGTATCAAAAATACGTAATTAAGAATAACAAAGATATGATTTTATAAGTACTTTTATTAGTAATAAAATGAAAAATGTTATACATTATTTTATTTGTTTAAAATGTATCAATTATTATTTTTCTAATGCTACATTTCTACTCTTAGATATATATTGTGTTTTAAATATTAAACACATATATCGAGTGAATTATTTTAATTGATTAATATTCTATAGGCACGTCTTGATATTTTGGAAAACATTGAAATATCGATTACATATTATAGATGTATATTTTTTGCACGACTTTTCTAATAAAAATATAGTTACATTGTTTTGTTGGCAAATTTGGCTAGGTTGGTATATTAATTTTTGCAAAACAACATGGTAGACAATAGGCTATTCCTCCCACACAGCCTTTTGTCAGGAATCCTGTAGAGGTATTATGGAGTGTGAGGTTCCCATGCTATTTCATCATCAGGCTCGCAACGCTGTCACGTATAAGTTCAATAAAGATGTCAACGCTTCAAGATATGCCGCTCCGGCACAGACGTGCGTCAAGTCGAAATGCACAAAATCAAAAATAAATAAAAGTGCACCGTAAAATAAATCATGCGTTGAAAAATCAAAACTATTCGCCACGCTTCCAGGATGATTTGTACGATCACAATGGACTTTTTCGTGAAGTGCTCAATGTCCTCGGTGAAGATTTTGAGAGCGCGAGCTCAAGCGGCTCACGGTGCCGTTGCGCATGGCGCTAGTGAAGAGTTTATTAAAACGTCCCAAAACAAAACAATTTTTCAGAGAGAAGGTGAATTTTTGAAAAGGTATCAAAGTACCTGACGACTGCGTGACAATTGATCGATGCCTCATATTCTTACGTCCCTTCAGATTTTTCCAAAATAAAAACTTTATTGTGTTCCTTTGAAAAGATACGAGTGTGAAATAAGAATCGATGAACAGAATTATAAAGCCTTTTGCACATTGTATGACTTTATTTGTTACAATAATGTATATAGTTTCTTCATATTATTATATTTTTCGTTTTTTCTTCAGGTTATATGTTTTGTAGCACAGTCTAACTAACTAACTTAGTTACACTCGATAGAATAAAAGTAGTCACTGAGATAGTTTGGTCATGTGAAATTCGAGAGAGGAGAGTATAGTAAAGTAAATATATGAGGTGCGATCAGATATTGGAAGATAGCTCTGTCAAAAACTTCAACAACCGAATAGCGTGCATGGCAAGATGTATAAAAGTGGACAAGGCAAGAATGATGTGGCAGAATAGAAATGTGTAGTGTGTAGAGTTCTATCCCCTCTGCTTATCATTGCAAAGTAACGGCGCGATGGTAAGTTAGTTACCTAATATAGTTTTATACATCTACCTAATATTATTAATAAAAAAGTAAAGAGAGCTACAGTATTATTAAAGAGAAAGCTCTGCCGGGAGACTACTCAATGGTATGAACGGCAATCGAAGCAATCTGGGCCGATTAATAAATGCTACTTTCAACGGTTAACATACCTGATGCTTATCTGAGATTTTTCACTATTTACACATCTGATGCATAGATGGAACTTAAGGAAGTCACCGTAACTGAGTGTGTATATCTTTAAATAACGGAATGCATCATAGATTTATGTCCCATTTGTGGTTTTCCGGAGGAATATCTCAAAAGCTTCCAAGGCGTTAAGTTGAATATGAAACCTACTTGTACCGCTTTAATAAACCTAATAAATCGTAATGAGAACCAATACGATAATAACGTACTGACACTAATATTATCACCATAATTGTTTACGCGCTTTTATACTTCGATATGTAGGCCTGGTATAAAATGTTGAATATGTATGTTCTTTTTGTGTGGATTTAAAAACAGAAAAAAAAAAACAAAGCTGCTACTGGGAAAAGAGTTTTGCGATTCGGACGGACTTTTACGACGGCGATATAAAAACATTTTGTATTATATATTTTCGGATTATCGGTTGCGAGAAGGTTTTCGGTGGCTGACCAGCAGATTAGATTTAAAGACCATCAGACTACAAGGAGAGCGACGTCGGCGTCTACCAGCACAGGTTCACAAAGGTTTGTGTATTTTGAATTTGCATAGATTGAATTACTGTATTCGAGTATTTACGGCAACAATAATGATGTAAAGATTTATGGTTTCCAAATATCTAATTAAAAACACTTTATTAATCATGTTCGGCGCTACAGCCCATTGTATATCTTGCCCACCTCCAGCAAACTACCTGTCTTTCTCCAGTTTTCTGTCATTTTTCTATACGGCTCTGAAGATCCGTCTAGGAATCTTCCCCTCAAAAATATTCAGTATTCCTTTAAATTGTGTTGTTAGGGCCCAGCATTCTGGTCACACTGGTCTTTATTTAAAATGTTTGAATAACAATCGCATCATTAACAATATTGTTATTTTGAGTATAGCCTACGTTGTTTGATAATAATTGTAAAAGTGTTCAACTCATTTGGATCGTAATGTATGTGTACAATAAAATAAAATACACATAAAGAGAAGAATAAAGCTGTAGGATGAATAAAAAGAAAATGATTGGTTTTGTCTCTCTCATAATGATAGCACTATAACCTACATTGGCATAAATTTACGCGGTTCCTTAGGATAATGCCTACAAAAACAGTCACGTGAATACATTTTTGAATAATTGCCTACTAAGTAGTGAAATTTAGTACCATCTAATGTATGGAATGTTGCCTTCTTGTCTACAATGTTTATGTTTTTGTCCGTTGAATTCACCTCATTCATTTTAAGGTTGTAATTAAAATCGCATTAGAGATAAGTAACCGCTATTTTTTGTAACTTGTGACACAGGAAATTTCATTGCAATGAATTAAAAGAACACAGATAAAAACAATTCCAACAATAAAACAAACTACATCTAACATACAACAAGACATAAAGGATTCCTACAGACTTCTGGGTTTACAAAACTCATTAATTTTATTGTGGCGAAATTAACATCATTATATTGTTATCATCATATTTTTTGTTCATGACAACAATTATTATGAAACATCCTTAATTAATTGTTAAATACCAGGATGGCAAAATAAAGCCAGCCAAAGTTATCAGAATGTCTTTAATAATTTTCCCTCTAACCTTTCAAATTTAAATAATTAATCTAACTATTAAACAAATTATTAAAACCTTTCTTTTACATTTATAAATAGTTAGATACAAACAGTGAATATTTAAGTTCTTAAATTCAAAATTTTGATTTAATTGCTTAATATTTTTTATAAGTTTTTTTTTACAATTTTCTTGATATGAAAAGGGTAATGTATTAAGCATCTCTTGGCATTCTATAACTATCTGTTATATGGGGAATTTTAAATTCAGCTAGAACAACATCCCATTAATTATAGATATTATAAATAGGTATTTTGTACATATCTGCGTAATAATAATTTAGTTTAAATCTACATATTTAAATAAGTTCTTAAATTCAGCAATTTAAATTAACTACGAGGGCTATATTTTTTAATAAAGAATTTTGTGCTATTAATTTTAAGTTTTAAAGTAATTTACTATACTAGAATTCCATAAGTAAATTCACATTTATAGTTTATGAAAACGTCCACGAGTTTAAAGGGTTAGGAACTCTAAGAATGTACTCAAATGAAATAACTGATTGTTCAAAATTCACTCACGCACAATCTTGGTCAAACGGTCCTCCATCGTGGTGCGAGTGACAGATTCTCGGATTCACTGGAATAAATAACTAGCTATTTATATTACAATCACATAGTCAACAGTTACGTGTCTTTTCATGGGAGCCTAAGCGGCCTTCCAGTGCGCAGAGGGCACTTACATTATGTTCTTTTCCCACAATTTGGCAAATAATTATCAGTCGAAAAGCGCACGCTTATTTGCAGGGCCAAACTCGAAATATCAAAAACAATGTTACGTTTTCTTTTTAAAAAATATTTTACACTCAGTCTCCGTAGCGCATGTTTAAATTTTAAACGAAGACATAATATTTGTATGTATTTAGAGCAACAAACAAACTACTGGTCCTCACGATTCCAAAATTTCGGGATGCAACAAAGTGTACCGTGGCAGAGTCGTTAGACTAAATAACTGAAGCCGTCCCCCCACATCTTCACTCCACCACGAGAATTGACAAAGAGGCATTCAACAGTCCAAGTATTTTGTTATTCATCGCAGGATGGAAGGTCGTACGTCTTCTCGTTCTCTTTCCCATCAGATACGTGATGCTGGACTGTTCGTGACACGGGATTGGTAAATATTTGATAGGCTATCGGTCCATTTGCGTCCGAGATGTCACGAAAACAGAAGGATATGTGCAGTAAAGCAACGGGATGAGACAAGATCGTTTGCTTGAAAAATCGACAACATGTCAGGAACAAAGAAATGGACATCGTGGAATTCCTGAAAATGTTACTTCATTAAGCCAGGACGGATATAACAAATTATTTAGCAGGATAGAATATAAAACATTTTTTTCATAAATTCTTCAAACATTACTTCATTTCATATATATTTTTTATTATCTGATAAAAATCTGACTCATATTGAAAATCTTTGCATATTTTTTAAATAATAAAAAAGAAAAAAAACAATATATCGCAGAAGTAAAACTAGGACTTGACATTTAGGAAATAAGTACAGACTCTTCATTTGACAACTGATCCTTTAATATATGGCTCGAGAGATTTTCTCGAGCAGGACTACAGATTAAAGTTGTTTTATTATCATCAGATTGTTCTGTGTCACTCCATGTACAAGACACCGGGAGGAGCCATGAAGAGGACGGGAAAGTGGGGAAGTGGGGTAGTGATGCAAATTTAATTTAGCCAAGGGCCTCCTTTCTATTCAGGAGCGTGCTCCTGAACGTCAGGCTTCTTGTTATTTTTTTCGCTTGTCACATTGTCCATTGTGAGTGGGTAGTGGGTAGGCCGTGACGTCACGGGAGATTTACAATGACAAGATGGCGACAGAATTATTCAAGAGCTGTGTCCGGCCATTGTGGTCGTAATTGTTCAATGGGTCACCCCGTTGTTGTTCAGGTTTATTTCGGACACAAATTGATCGGTTGGATGAAAGTGGTAATCGAATGCGATAACTAGAAGCATTCAAAACTGATTCAGAAAATACTCATCGATGATGAAGAAATCCAAAACCGATCTTCTCACTGCTCATCTCCAAGAAACCTGACTATAGAGACTGCATCGTTACTATAATGGTTGTCTTAGAGGTATATGAGGATTTAGATATGATTTATATAATTAACTCAGGACTAATCAAAATACCAGCAAAGCATAATGATACTATACTTAAATATGATATGTTGGTATTATAAATATATTGTGAACTAATAGCATTTGGATGAGCGGGCGTGAGGTCTCGGTCGTCGATCTACTCACCGCCCGTGTATCCCTAGTTATTTTAGATTCTACGTAATGGTATCATGTACAGAAACTTTGTACCATAATTATTCAACAGAAGGTTCTCAGTGTCAATAACAATACCAGGTATTCTTGGAAAATTTGATATTTTTCAAAATACAAGCTCAAATAAAATAGAACGATCCCAGATTCTGGGTAGTAGTAATAATTACTTCAAAGTTTATCAGAAGGCGAATTAATAATGTTTCCACAAGATAAATGCTCCTTGCATAAAGCAAAATCTGTTTCATTTTAGCTGATGGAAAACGATTAAAAATTTATGGGTTTAGCCTCCTTCAAGTCGAAGTCAAGTATATTGAAAATTTGTTGTTGAAAGTAATATCGGCAAAGAATGGGAAAATTCATGCTAAATATTTTTTTTAATTGTGAATGATTTACATAAAAATATAAGAAGAAATCAATAAAATTGTAATACATATATTGTAACAAATATAACAAAAAAATATATATGTAAATAATTAACGTGCTTGTGGTCTGGTGGTTACGATTCTCGCCTACCGATCTAGAAGTCGGGGGTTCGAGGCTCTTTTCGGTAGACCATCGAGTTAGCCCCATTTTTACAGCACAACCGTTTAACCTAGTTTGAAAATAGTGAGTATATTGATGTGACACATGTTAAAAAAAATCATAATGTAGGTACACACCTACTACATACTATGTACGCCAAAATTAGTATCAACATTTATTTCGTAAAATTTATATTCCATATTTCATTTCATATTAATTGATTTGACATTGAGATCTTGAATCACGACATTGAGATTGTGAAGCACGATTTTCCAGAAGTACGAGCAATACCTATATTATAATATTAAAAACATTTTTGCGTTTCAATATATTGCCATTCATCTTAAATAGGTACCTAAATATTAATCACTTTATAATTGGAAAAACATTTTTTAATAATTACTTAAAACATTAGGACACCTCTGAACTCATTATGTGGTATAATAACCTTGAAGCGGTTTGTAGGTACATACTTACTTAATGTACCTACGTGTGGCATTATCAACAGTCTACATTGTCAGGTACCTATTTACTACTCTTCTTGAATTTTGTTTCCTGTGAAAATATTACATTCATTTAACCGTCTTAATCGTAATCCGTTTCTTTATCTCGGAATTTTACTAGCTTCAATATCATGATTCAACATTAGTGAATATGTATGTACTGATTTGTCAAATATTTTACCAATCTCAGAAGGTTTTTAATTTACCTTCCCGACGGCACCAAGCCCCATAATATTAATGAACTTTTCCTTTTTTAATAAGTGATGTAAATAATAATATATTACCTCATTTTACACTGAGAATTCACAAGTATTTATCTACCTACATATGTATAATAATATATTACATCATTTTACACTGAGAATTCAGAGGTACGTACCTACATACATTATGTAGGTATGTAGCTTCATCAACGGTAGTTGGACATTTAACATTTTTTTTATTGTCTGAATGAACTATTGTACTTGCCAAATTATTAAACACATACTAACTATAATATTAAAACTTGGCTGATCCATGGAAACGAGAACATTTATTTTTTTAGTTTATCATTTCTCCGTGATATAATTAATACACGAAAAACACAGACAAAATATTTATTGAACAACTATTATGCCCATTGTCTGCCTTACTAGGTGCCTTTGTCTTGAAGCAAACTTTGTTAACATTAATATCATTATCGACGTCGGTCCCTCATGACTGAGGATCGTGATCTGTCGGGCTGTCACCGATGACGTGCCGGTAAGATGCCCAAAAAATTTAAGGATTCATTTTAGGCAAATACTTGAGAGTCTGTTCTTGATGTTTAGCTACTGCATTCAGGAGACATTCATGCGTCTCGCCATCCTTGGCATGCGCAATATGTGTCTTCAGCACATCTCTAAGGCATCACTCCGTCTTCTATTCCTTATCTTCAGAGTTCACGATTTATGATTGACTAAAAGATTTTTTTTTTTTTTTAATATTTTTTAGGAGAAGGTAGAATGCTGCATGCTGATGAAGGTTTATCTATTATAAGAATAAATTATTTCAGCTATGTTATAGATCAGATCTGATAAAGAGAAAACTTGAGATATATATATATTTTTAAATAACTTGTGTCAATGTTTTCTTGCTATTACATTTTTGATTAATTAAGAATTTTCAAATGAGCAATTAAATCAAGAAGACGGATAATGTGTTTGCTTTTGTTTATGCATCGATTTTTCCATACATCAGCGATTACACAGTCAACCGGTATGGATATATATTTAACAAGATAATATTTAAAATATTTCGGAGGTCTATCTACATCTTTAACTTATGAAACTCAACAATAATCATAATGCTTTGTGAGATTTTGTATTATTATAATATTTATATATATATATTTTTAAACTAATAAAATAATTCATACGTATATAATATATTTTGCGTATGCTTTTATACAACAATAAAAAAGGCGTTCTGAGGTTATCAATATAAATTGATAAATAAAAATAAAAATCATTGTATAATTCTCTCCCTAAATATAAAAAAAACATTAAGCAACACGGACAGTTTAATGCCGCAATAAAATTCTGGCTAAAAAAACTCAGACCGAACGTATGTTCATAGCATGGTCACCCCTTCAATATGAAGACATACATAGTCAAGACTTCAGATCCAACACCGATGAGTGAGCAGCTTGTGCATGCGGGTGTGTATTAAATTAAATTTTATTGTATTATTGAAACTTGTTAAAATGTATATTATCCTTATATATTTACGAAAGGTTATAAATTTGTCAAGAGCAAATATTGCATCATATTTTGTTACTTACACTTTTTATTTTTTCATTCCTATTCTGAATTTATGGTTGATAAACAAATTATCTATAATATGATTGTTATTAAGGAGAACACATTCTTATTGTGAAGTTGAAGTTGAAATTCAGAACATAGGTCTGTAATGTTTTAAATACTAATTTAATTTATTAATTATAAATATATAATATAATTATAAATATGATACAAAATTTATTTTATATGTATATATTTATAATTAATACATTAAATTAGTATTTAAAATATGATTGTTGTTTAAAAATGTAAAATGTTTGTCTCAGCTCTTGCAAAGTCTAGTGAGGCAGATATTAAAATACTAAATGTACTTACAACTGTTATTATCATTAAACATGATGTCCACTAAATATTTAAAATTTTAAAAGTTATAATTATATTTTTAGGAACTATGTACCCACCATACTCAACGACTTATATAAATAAAACGGATTTTTTCATAATAAACCTGGATCACTGAGGCCAATTGGAAATAAAAGTATTGCTTTATTGTACATTTGAAAAAAAACTATAGGGCTTAGGCCTCATTGCTTATGATAAATTTTTTTTAAATCATGGAAACAAGACCAATGTTTCGTTAAAATATTTTTATGTATCTTAGGGCAAAAAGGAAAGTTACTTTAGTTACAATTCCATAGTGTGTTCTTAGTCAATTAATTCAACAGAAATAATGAGATACCATTAATATTATCCATGTGATCACATAATTCATAATATCTTCAATAACAATAACCTGAACAATAAATTAACATAACATCCGTTTATAAATTGTTGTTATGTTCTACATTACACACACATATGTATACAAGTACATGAAATATATCATTATTTATTATATAAAGCCTACATTGGATCAAAGTCTTTAATCGTGCAATACTAGTCGTTGATTTTTTATAATACCTTGATTTAAACTTATTAAGATTTTTAAATTTGTTACAAATTATTTAGAATAACAAAAATACAAGAATATGTATCCTAATGCTATACAATGTACCCACGCATTTTATCTGATTCAGTGCAGAAAATATGAATGCGTTTACAAAGTGATGAGCCTTTTCGAACGTGATTCTTTCCATTATTTTATGTTGTCATTATGATAAGCGTTCGATATTTTGACAAATGCGTTAATTTTTTATTACCTATTTTCAGAATATAGTACTACCCACAAATTCAAATTTATTTATTTCACACGACTGTGAATCATAAAATATTTCACGACTGAACCTCGTTAACTCTGACTATAATCCCTCGATATCACTTCAATATACAAAATTTCCATCGACGAGGATAAGAGTTTCATCTACCACTATCCTGAACCTGAGCTAGCATTTTATATAATATCAATAATTGTAAAAAAAATGTAAGCATATTAAATTCATATCATTGATTAATTTGGCAGTTATTTCGTGGTGTAACATTTCAATTAACAAAATATCAAATTTTAATTTTGACTTTGTATTACACGCATATTTGAATTAATTTTATAGCTACTAGTTTTGGGAAGAAAATACCTTCCCATCGACAGGTATAAATTGAACTTATAACAAAAAAATTCTGGACGATGATATAATGATGATTAAATACCGTAAATAGTCATTGATAAAATATTGCAGTAAGAATTTCGGCGATTGTCTCTACTATAACCATTTAAGTAGTTAGTAGTTTTGTAGTTACAGTTTTACAGAACATAGTTCGGTGCTATTTTAATACAAATTAAATAAATCAACTAGAAGGATATCCGGAAAAAATCAATGTATCATAAAAATAATTTAGTTGCTTATCTAGACCTGTTCCTATCCGGGGAAAAGTTTGAATCCCGGTAGCAATAAAAATATTTTTACGTTAAATCGATTTTTTCTGTATATTTTTCTAGTTGATTAATTTAATTTGTATTAAATATATTTTATTTTTTGAATTACTGTATTTTGATATAACACATTACATAGCTTGAAACTAACTGACTAACTTACCATCACGCAGTTTCCATGTGGAGGAAGTCAAAAAGGACAAAACGCCACAATCTTCTGCTGCTGCTAAAATCAAACTCTTGCCTCATATACGTTCACTACACGTCTTCTCATACATACTCTTCGATTGTTGAGGCATCTAATAGTTTACAGAATCTGGTTTTCTTGATCATACTAGGTCTTCCTACTCAAATTACATTCGCTCCAAATAAGTTCATTTTTAAAATATATTAATTAGAAAGATATACATATAAAATCCCGGTGGCGCAACAACAATATTTTTCGATAAAATTTATTTTATATGTATATATTTCTAATTAATATATTTAATTAATATTTAAAATATCACAGAGTGTTCTGAATAATTACAACTTCACAATAAAAATGTGTTCTAATAAGTTCATTTTTATTCTACCATTAATTAATTTACTATTGATATATGCCTCAATCATAACGAACTAATTTTCATTTCTTTCAATCTATTCTTATTTTTTATAAAGGATGTTCACTTTATTCCCTGCAGTCATCCTCATTTCGACACTTTCGACAACCTGTCTATTTCTATCAATCGTAATTCTGAAGTACTTACATAAACTCTTCTACTCATTGCCACTTAACTCTCTACCATTATTTTGCACAATGTATTAGTTTTATTTTTCTCGAATAGCATCACGTTTGACTTGCTATCTTCTACATAAGATCACTTTCCCTGCATACATCTTACGTACTACATACTAACATGTTTATAACAAACAACATAAAATCAAATCATGAATTTTCGCTCCTACAATCATAGATTCCAGTTCTTCCAATAAATTATCCATGAACATGGTGATATTATATAAGGCTGGTACCTCTTGTAATATCAAACCGCGGTGTGAACGATTCATTGATTCTTGCACATGCAGTTCTGCCTTCGTAAAATTAAGCGATCACCTGTACAATTTTTTCATTCGACCTGTACCTAGATAATACCTTCTATAACTTTTAACTTATCTGTTGTAAGCCTTTTGCAGCTTGGACAGAATTTAAATTTGAACTTAAACGAATAAAATATTGTGGACTAAATAAGCTCCATCCTATAGTTCGAAAAACTTTCTGTTTTCATTTCACGGGTATTAATTTTGAAATGAAATATGTTTATACTTTTTACAGATCGGCGAGAAATCGCGACCATTGTTGTTTTGCCGCTGCTGTGTGTCGATGTTTCGGCACCGATCAATTATTCTTGCACTGTGAATGCCCCACATGTCTGTAAGGTTGGATACTACTTCTTAGCAAATAAATATAAATGATCGCTCCAATATAAGACGTAATACTTGATTGTAAGAGTTATGACGTTATCAATCTGTTGCGTTTTTTCTATTTGTTTATAGAAAGTGTTTTGCCGCTCAGAAAGCGAAAGTCAAAAATAATCATTCGTGGTATTGTATCTGCTTTTTGTTTTTATGTTACCGCACAAAATATACTACTGGAGTTTGGGTGGGGTCCATGCTACCCGTTTTGTATATAAAGATGGGAGAGAACTGGAATAAATATTTAAAATAATTAACTAATTTGCATACTTATAGATTTCTTTATATTAATTAGTATATTAGATAGATATTAAAACATAACATTTAAAAAAAAGGACACAATTTTTTGCTAGTTAAAACAAATTATATGAATCACTAAAATAAACAAAAAATATATCTGTCGTAAAAATACATACAGTATCAGGTTTGGTACTCGGACGATACAATTTACACACGTAAAGTGAAACACGTGAAAGTAAATAGTTAACATACTGTAATTGGTAACTTAACATAGCAATGGCAAGAGAAAGTTCCGAGTTCGATTACCGGTATTTTTTTTCGATAGATGGATTTTTTTCTGTGTATTTTTATAAGTGATAATCTTATTTATTTTAATTGCCAACGTTTTTCTTATACACAAAGATCTACCGTGTTTCGTATTTTCTTCTTCCTGAAATCAGTCTTTAAGATTTTTTATATTTTTTATTTCTTCTTTATTAGATATAAATTCATTTTAATTTTATTTTTTGCCAAACTGCTTGGCAGTTTTACGGCAAGAATTGCCTTTTACATAGCTAAACTTTTTTTTTTACATAAATAAAATATAACAAGGAGAAAAAAATTAGATAACGAGATGTTAGATGAATTACTTAGAAAGATATAAAGAATAATATATATATACGTATAAAATATATATTAAGAAAAAAATCAATCTTTCGAATAGCTATACAATTTTTACAGGGTGTAACAGACCTAGTTTACAGTATTAATTCACGTGAATATAATATAATATAACAAGTAAATAAAAATTTAATAAGAATATGTTTTTTTACTTTGTGTTTTAAGGTGGCCACTGGGGTCTCATTATTTTTTAAAATGTTCAATAGGACTTTATTGATTTTGTTAATTATCCACGGCACAACACATTCTCTCGTTATTTTACCGTACACATTATTCGCTATCGGTACTCTTATGGTTCGACCCGACGATCTGGTTGAATAGGGTGAGGATCAGTATTTATATTTACATTATTTATCAACTCTTCCAATATTATACCATATGTTACTTTTTTGTCAACTGGTAAGATTTTTCATATAGAAATTATTACTATAATCATCTTTATACAAACACTTCGTTTTGTTACCGGTTCGAATACCAGTTCCTCTCAAGTCCTGCTCCCATTCCCCCATAGAACACAGCTTATGTGAGTTACATATAAAATAATTATTAAAGAGGGCGACTCTATAATATACAATTACATTGGTGGCTTATGATTTTAAAAAACGTTATTAGCCGCCATGCTTATTAGAGCAAATGGCGCACATTACTGATACGTGCGCGTATGTCAAAACATGTAGGTGTATCGTGACTTAGAAATCCTCGAGAAATCTGTCAGATGCAGTTGCGTACACTGTCGAGAGTCAGAATAGCGCGAGTTGAGTGTTTACTACGAGAACCGAATCAAGCAATAAAGCGTCTCTTTTCATCAGCACAATTAGTTTTAATCCCAATGGATAAAAGATCTGTGTCTTATGATCAGTGGTAAATTTTACTGTGTTAAAAAGTAAAAGTTACTAAAATATTTTTTTTAGTTTGTTGGTAAAAAATAGCGGACTTCTCACAGCTGTTTCAAAAGTCATCCGTCACATTGATACTTTTAATGTTGCAATATACGACAATTAGCCATTCAACATCCCGCTACTTTAGTGATCATAGTTCGTCTGATCATAATCTCGTTGTTATACATTAGCACATGGACCGAAAAAATTTCGCCAGCAAAGTGACAGATTTTGAACGCGGGGGCGAATACAGATTTAGATAAAGCATAAAAAGTTTAAATAACTAAACTTACATAATCACAATCATGTGAATAGAAATGCAATTTGTTTGTTGCTTGATTAGTTTGTTCAGTTGATACACAGCTTTAATCATTTCATTTTATTATGTCGGTACCCACAGTCGGTCGCAGCGGTGGCTTTCAATCAATACATTATGCTCCAAATAATACTAGAAATGTTGAGTGACAAAATATAATTTTGGTTAACTGTCTGCCCGCTGAATGCAAATAACCTTTGTGTTGCATGACGTGTTGGCCGATACACGTGCTTATCGAACAAGCAGGTTATTTGGTCGATTTATTACATATCTAAAGGCGTAATAACACCAGTAGTATGCCATTATGTAAGTTTGATTGTTGTTCAAGTACTTTACAGATAAAAAATGAAATTATATTTGAATATAATGAGAAATATACATCTAAATCACTACGTAAATACTTGATTTATATTATTAATGTGGTAAATTGACGAATTTTTATTAGAAATCGGTGGCCAGAGACAAAAAAATATGTGAAAGTGAAATGTTTAAATGCTACATGTTTCTTTGCGAGCACCTTCATTAAATCTCTTAAAATTTGTTTTTTGCTGATGCAATTAAATATTAATAATCAATTGCAAGTATTACATTTTAAACAAAAAAGATAAATTTTTGTGCGAAAAAGATAATCCTGCACTTTTTTATATTGATTGTCTCGATCACGACTAGTAAAGCACGGAATTGGGATTCTATTATAAAATATTAAAAATAATCTTAAAGCTAAATAATATTACTCGCGTGTTAGTTAGTCATGGATCAATCTCGATTTCTTAATTCTGACATGTGCCAATTAACATTTTAATTTTGAACGCATTTTGATCTGAATAACGAATCATTTACAGCGTCAATAAAAATATTTCCCACGCTTTTTTATTAGCTTCAATATTTCATAATGACAAAACGTCAAATCGTATCCAGTGTGTGTTTGTACAATCACTGAAGTGTGTTTGCTATTGAGAGTTTGTCTTTAAAATAAATTGCATTTATTTATAGTACCATAATACGGTGATTGCATAAGGTGGTACGGATTAACAAATACACTGCACTAGAATATCCCAGTCGATTAATTTTATTGCAAAAGTCTACACCTTTAAATACTATAGCCTTTCAATTCACTTTAAAAAGTCACTCAGGAAGCAGTGCCATTCATTTTTTTTTTCCCTTTCGCGATGACATTCATATTCTATAAAATGATTATAAATAATTGTTTTTATAATGCAATTAATTTTTGTTATATTATCCGAATACTAAATGGATTTGTAATTTTCTAAAATAACTTGACAATAAAGAGAAATTTCAAATAGTGTCTATACAACTCCATAACGTGTGTAGTGCTTCGAATAATGATTCAGTCCAATTACGAAAATATTGAATAAACAGCTAATCAAATAATATAAGATAGTATCATCACCATCACCAATATCATCATCATTCATTGTCAATCTATTGCTGAATGAAAATCTCTCCATGACTCTCTGCCAGTCTCCTTGCCAATCTTTGCTGCAATCCTTCCACTCTCCGATAACCTATCCATCTAGATTATGGACATCCTTTTTTTTGTCCCTTGGAAACACTTTATTTTATATGTTATCTTATCCACGAGGTAAAATAAAGTATTTAAATAAATTAATATCTAACAATAATCTTTGGAACATTGTTCTACAAGCTCAGACTATTTTCAATCCATATCAGCTGCTTTATCGGATTCAGTTGATTCCTGCAGTATTTTTTATACAACTCTATTATTGCTCCTTCATTTACATTTCAATATAATATATTGTAATATAAGCCATCCTTTCATGTAAGATAATTAACTATGTAAGATAGTTAAAAATAAACTCGCTTCCACTTGTAACCTTCCTACGCCATGTTCGATACTTTTTTTAAACCACCGTCACAACATTAATTACTGCTCAATACATCTTCATTATAATTCTAATTAAATATCAAGCTATTGGTTAAAATAATACATTGTAATATTTTCAAAGACGTGCGATTATAGATCGCTGCTAGAATTGTTGAAATACTCGTGTCTCCGCGAAAATGAAAACTCGCATAGCCATTGTACGCCGACTTGTTGAAACCGACATTATTATTACATGTCAGAAATTTAAATTGAAAGGCATTTACAATAAAAATAATGACGCTTGCACCACTTTGGCTGTCACTGTTCTGACAGCAAGTCGATTATGAAAAACTTTATTTCCAATTTGTTGCTAAACGATGTAATACAAATACACATAACGTTTTTGTAATGCAATACAATAATTAATTTCTTTATTGTTCATAAAAAATAAAATACTTTTTTATTATAGCAATAATATTTGTATTGATTACAAACTATTGCATTCTGTTTTATTTTAACGTGTATCTCTTAAAATTAGACTTTTAAACCCCTGCAGCATTAGGTAATCCGTACAGATGGAGCTCCGCCACCGTTACTAAGGCTGTAGTATTAAGAACGTCGATATCAGGGATATGCCCTCTCGCCCATAAGGCATAAGGCAATATTAACCTCTCGGTATTCGGACCATGTCCCGACTTTCCCAGATCCGTTCACATGTTGCACACGACGTTTCCTTCATTCGGTGATAACCCACACGCGCAGTCACGTGTTATACTTTACCTCACCGGAGATAGCTTCTGAACTTTTGAACATTTTGCAAGGTTTCATCTCGTCGTAACCTTCCAATAATACTTATGAAGGTATAAACTTTCACATGTATTACACCATATTATCATGGGCACACAACAACGCCACATATTCCTTTCATGCACCATATTCAATCGTCTTATCAATGCCTACGTCATATTCTTCTACCATCTAAACTACCTTTTTAGAATGTTCTTATGTTTTTGTTTCTCACCAATCATTTATGATATATGATTACCAATTATGATAAAACAGGGCACTAAGGAAATAATTAAGTACCTACATAATATATGACAATACTAAAGGCAATACTTATCCTGTTGGTGAGAGTTGTTGGCTTTTATCATTCCTCTGCGTAAGATTATTTGCAAATGATTATCGAAGATTAGTTCTAAAAAAACTAGCAAGAAAATAATTAAATATGAATTAAATATATCAATTAGAAAGATATACATATAAAATCAATTTTATCGAAAAATATTGTTGTTACGCCACCGGGAGTCGAACCTGGATCTCTTTCCTAACCGGGAAAGGTGCATTACCCAACTATGCTACAGCGACAATATTTTTAGCGACAATTTTCGAACCTATATGTTGCCTTTTTGATATTAATACATTTAATCGTTCCATTATTTAATTCATATTTAAAATATCACAGACCTATGTTTTGAATAATTACAACTTCACAATAAGAATGTGTTCTCCTAAGAAGATATTTTTTTTTACTATTTCCTAGGTAAGTTTGTAGAACTCCAAAATCAAATGTGAAAATAAAATACTTACCTGTGACATTAAAATATCATTACAAGCATTCAAATATTTATGGGAATCCTTAGAATTCCAATGAATAATGTTGTCACTTTTCATCTCATGGAAATAAAATTGAATAGCTGTCCTCCACTATAGATATAAATACAAGTTGTTGAGTTAAATTGTTAGATTGATAATGTTCTTACAAAGTGAAACGCATCTCAAGTAAATTAAACGAGCAGAATAAAAAAACAAATGTGAACAGAAAAATTATGAATGTAAATATTTTTAATACCTTAACTTCAGATTTACATAACATTATTTATTTATTTACATTTCAAAATGCGTTCTCTGATTGTATTATTTTTAGATCAATAGAAAGAACTACATATTTATACATTTTTATAGAATTTTTAAATACTTTTGTATTACATTAAAGTTGTCTCCCTTGTTCGGCTCTAGTATAATAACTATAGTACCAATATACGATCATGTGTGTGATGCAATCATAAAAAAACTAAGCCATTCCCGGCACGATCTTTAGTCTCCGAAATTTTAATAAATAGATCTTATCTTCGCCAACAACAAACAGAAAAAATCACGTTTCTCTCAAACGCCGGCTACACTCCCAAACTGACGTTCGTAGTTTTGTAAAAAATCATTATAGTCGTGTACATGTCAACATCAAGGTAAAAGGAACGTTTATTCATAAAGGTAACCTACCTGGCTTCACCAACTGAATATTTTTTTATGGTCTGTAATTTTATGTAATTATGAAATAGTATAATTCAAATTTAAAATGTTATTTAAATAGCTCAAATAAAATGTTTTAAAAATAACACGTTAAAGACACAGCATGATAATATGATTTTTATTTTATAAATTATGTTGATTCGAGATATCTTTGAAACAAGTACAAAATTGTGTTTTCCATTTATAATTTTGAATATTAAAAAGGTGCATAAATATATTTAACTAAAATGCATTCGATGACATACTTGACGAATGATGTCTCTGGAAAAATCTATTGAACTATTGATTTATTTGATATTTACTGTAATCATATTTATATTAAAAATAATAAAATACATGTTTAAATAATACACATGTATGTGTGGGTATATGTACTTTAATATTAAAATTTATAGTGAGTATATAGGTATATTAGATACATATGTGATTGAATTTCAGCAGCCTATAGAATTGCTGTGTTTTAATGCATCGATTACTGTTGTACGTTCTTATTTTTCAAATATACTTTTATACGTCTCAATTTGTGAAAGATAATAAAATAAATTAAAACCCAATTAAGAACCCAAATGAAGTATGTATATTTTGATGCATATAATGGACCACCCTGAAAGTGGATCCAAATTCAGAAATGTAGTAGAAATACAATTACCTATATATATCATTTGAAATGGCAAAACAGGATAATAATGTTTGTGGGTTATTTAAAATGTTCTAAAAGTTCTTATAGAATCGAAAGCGATGAGAATAATTCCTAAAAAGCACTATCGGCATATTATTGTATTTAATTATACTAACCATACTTCTCATGTATTATTATTAATTATTTTATACCGGTCAAAACTTTCAATTGTTAACGTAATACAATTGCGTACAATCTAATATCTGACACGACGCGAATATATTATTGAGAAGCGTGTTAACAAGTAGAAGTGAGCATCTATTGACCCACTATTGTCTGTGACCTTAATGAACACACGCGGTACCTATCTCTTCCTACCTGACGAGACCCGCATGAAAGTAAAAGTACATCCCGGTACATGGAAGAGGTGGTTCTTGCATTGGCTGATAAATGATACTACATTGTATAATTGTGACACTTACATCTATAATGCGAATGGGTTCAATTAATCAAACGTCTTAAATTCATTTATGTACCATTTTTTGATGAATGGATATTAACTTGAACAAAATTGTAAACATGCAAACTTTGTAATAGCAACATTTCAATTATGTAAGTACTAGCCTACCATAATGGTTTGTACCTATAACTACTTATTTCATCGAATTTCTCGAAAAAAGTCCATTATATCTACGTATTTTTGTGTCGTATCTAATGTATGAGATTATTTTTAAAAAGTGTGTGAATAAGTTTCGGGTGGAATCATGACGAAAAGACGATATAAACATATATAGAGTGTTCTTTTTGTCATGTAACGCGGTGGAATGGTGTTTCGGCACCTTTTTTTACGGTATTTTTAATGTTTCCAAAGCAATTAGATGAAAAAATGTTCGCGCGTACATAATTACAATCCATATTTACATAATTCACACAATTGATAAAATATGATGTTTTTATGAAATAGATAAAATATGGATGGATTCGAAATTGGCGTTCTCGTGGTTTGATTTCCGGCACCTTTTTTATTTATAAATATATATATATGTATATATCTTCCTTAAAGGTAAAATTACGTATAAAGTTAATACGTAATAAACGTTAAATTGAATTTTATTCCTCTTTTTTCCGTCGCACGCAAATTGATTTAACAATATAAATGTCAGTTACACCTCTCTTAAAAATATTGTGTTTTTTTCATCGTTTTCATGTAAAATATTAAATAAGTAAGCAATAAAGAGAGAATTGATTTGTAGCTATTGCCGAAAGCTTCGTATAATTACCAAAGAAACTTAAATTTATGTCCGTTCTATCCTTCAGTCATAATTTCCTTGAAGCACTTACCCCACTAGAAATACTATATTTACGTACCCAAAATTTATGTTGATTTTTGATTGAAAATTTTATATTTGTATATATGTATAATTAATAAAGTAACAAATGTAATAATAATACTCTCTTATTTTTAAGAACACATTCTTACTGTGAAGTTGCAATTTTTCAGAGCATAGGTATGTGATATTTTTAATACAAATTAAATGAATAAATTAGAAAAATACACATCAACATCGTCAATTTACTATATTGGTCTAGCAGAATTAGTTAATGCATTTCCCGGGATAGGAAAAGATCCAGGTTCGAATTCCGGTAGTAACAAAAATATATTTTCGATAAAAATATTTTATTTGTATATATTTCTAATTTATAAATTTAATTTGTATTAAAAATAATACTATCTATTTTTAAATATTCTAACTGGAGTATCCTTCAAGATGTGGTTTATTCGATCGTGCCAGATCTCTGTGGCAGCGGACGTTATCTGTTCCAGTTGCCTTCTTTGATTTAATATATTTTTTTGCTACCTCTTCTCAGTCACACATTCCACAAGTGGAAACTCTCTTGACGCATACGCATGACAATCAATTAGAGGACACATCTGTGATTTAAAAAAGTTTACCTGTAATTTGCAACGAATAATTTGCAAGATGAAAGAAAAATAAAAGCCTTTAATAAGAGTTAATTGATGGAATTACAATAGCAACCCTTAAGCAGAATAATTACCAGGCAGGGAATAAAGATACATATCTCCTTTCTGTCTACTTCAACAAAACATTATTTTTGAAATGGAAGATAAAGGATAATCTCCCCAAGGATACAAAAGCGAAACACTTTAATAAAACTTTGAACTTAAAACGTCGTTACGATTATTGTTTCAAAACAAAGCCTTCATTTAATATTTCCCCTGGGCCGTGAATGAACTCTTCAGGGTAGGTAAACTTTCAGAAAGGTGTGGAGTGAATGTGGAATATTTCAAGACGATTCTGCAACAGGTATATTTATTTTGCAATATTATAAAAATCTGATTCGATCAACTACCAGCTTTAAACATTTTTTTAAAACTTAATTTCATACTTACTGATATAACCACAACTCACATGTACAGGGTAAATATTAATTTCCGTTTTCAATCTTGCCAGAAAATTTGCGGTATTAAAATATCAAATTGCTTTCCTCTTATCTTGGAAGTTTAATAAACAAGTCAATTTGTAATTTACTGATGTATAATTTTTAAGAGAAACATTCGATAACTTAATTTAAAAATAAAAGCTTCAACTTAACAACCTATTTTGATATTATATATTTTAAAGAAAAAATATCATACATAAGTAATTCATATTTTTTATAGTAAGACACATGTCTAATGCTCAGGACTCGTCTCCGAAAGACTACGAAATTAGTCCGTATATGCTACTCTAGTAAATATTGCTCATAATTTTATATTTTCTTTGTCTCAATAAAAATATCCAAAGTTATTATGACAAGTAATTATTAATATAGTTCTCATTATTATATTTTTGAAATTAAAAGTTTTTTTTTTCATTACAGGTACATAAAGAAGTTAAGAAACAAGTTAAAATTAAACAGCCAATCAAGGAGGTTTATTGAATCCGAAGAGACGGAATCCAGTCAAGACGACATTTTTACATAATGGGAGTGAAATATATTATGTGGATGCTGCATCGTAAGTTTAACTTTTCCGAGTTATTTTAATACGTGTAATCCTCGCAGCCGACCGCTGATTTACTCCGTCTTCCTGGGAGCTTAATATTACAAGGCCGGCCCATTTATCTTGGATGAAGAGCTGCTCAGGATGGCTTATGGGTCGTATTTAAAGTTTTAAACTGGATCGTTCGTCGGGAGGTGGGAACTAATTAAACGTGTTGAAGTTCTGTACATATTAGATAATATGACTGTAGGAGTCGCACTGTGTACGTCAGATTATGGGGCTCAATGATGGAGACGTTTTTGAAGGTTGGATTAACGTAATTGTCAACTTTAGCTCTAACTTTTATGAGGCATTTTCGTGTGTGTATATATTTTGTAAGATTAATCTTACAACTTATTTTAATAGAACAAACTTCAGTGAATTTACATAAATACGAAAATATGGTTCCAAAAATATATTTAAACTAATTTAAAGTAATCGAATATTACAACAGTTAACTGTTGTGTTTCCTACTTTAATTATTTTGTAAAACGAAATGACTACTATATGACGTGCGTGTGTCACAAAAACGACTAACTTACCGTCTCATGAAGAAATGATTGAATTCGACCTCTCGGTCACTGGGTGAGCGTCTCACCTCAAGAATATACAAAATTATACTAAGAGAACTATTCACATTAATTCGATCGTATTCTTATTGTATGTCGACCTCAGTATTCTTTGAACTACCAACGCTGATGGTGGGGTCTGGTCGAATATCAGTACTCTTGATGTTAATGCTGTAGTTGATTTGTATATTTTGGATGAAAGTTTCAACCGATTTGTAGAATAAAATATGTTTAATACAGATATTCGGTGGTGTACTAGACTGCCTGAAAATACATTTATAAGTTAACATTACCACAAAACAACACTTTGAATGGTGAAAAAAATAAACGTATTTAACATATTTAAACGACTAACTTCTACTCTTCACTATATTCAAATATTCTTCCATTTTTCGCACAGACCACCAAAAAGAGTATTTATTTATAATTAATTAAAATTATTTTATGCATACATCTTCAATTTATTTCACATAACTGTATTTTATCTTTGTGCTTAGATAACGTAAATGTAACTTTTATTCACAGTAATATATATATTTGTAAATACGAGGTTCCTCATTTAGATGAGGAAAACTTCGCCACATCAATTTTATTATTTTCATTTTTTACAATATGTTGTAGTCTTATCCACTAAATAAATAAAGTTTTTAATATTTATGCGTGTATTAATTAATTTAGAGTTCTCCTTTTCCTTTTCTATTGTAATTCTGATACTTGATGGCAGCTTATTCTACAAGGCTGGTTTCATCTGCAATGTTTTTATCTCCAGAGCTTTATCAAAATGATGCTTTAGCTGTAGATACAAGTGCATTAACATATATATATCTTCTTTATTCTCCGCGGTCAAATAATTCACATTTTTGTCGGTTCAATCTCTTATAAGGAAAATCTTACGATTCGATATATTATTATGACTAATGGTGTTGATGGCACAAGAAATAGAGGATGTCCGCGGAAAACTTGGCACGACCCGGTAAACCAGATACTGGAAGATAGTTTTGTTAGAAGCCTCATTAATCGGCGAGCTTGTATGAGAAGATGTAGGAATGTGGCGCTCTATCCTCTCTGCCTACCCCCGCTTGAAAACGGTGTGATGGTAAATTAGTTAGTTAGTTAATTATGACTGATGGGGGCAAGTTTTTACATAGCAATTTCACACGGACTATATTGTAATGTCAATATTTTCAGATTTTTGTAGTGACATTACCTACCTTCAAGACACTGCATTTTTTTCTGTGTGTTGCACAAAAGATTTAAATTTTTCCTAGAAATGAAAATTATAGTTTGTAAGACCTATTCAAAAAATAAAACTCACATTATTTATGAATCATCAGAATTATAGACTTTCGATTTATAAATATTTGAATGTGTGTATGTAAATAAATAAATAAAACCATGTTTCAAGCAGTGAAATGAGACAGTAAGACGTACCCGGTATATAGACAGGAACATTATTATATGATGATACACATGATAAATGTTTCAGAAGTATTTATATCATTTGCCTTATTGATTCCCGCGTCTCCCACATGTCCACCGGTTGCGTTTCTCCGATAATATTAGTAATGGACAGTGCTGGGTAAAAATAATTATCTCCTAATAGCGGCAATTCATCATTTTGGCCGTTGACAAGGTCTCTAGTTTAACAAACTTGATAATGTCTTTTTAAGTACGGTTTCACCTCGATACGTTATACATTTCTTTGTCTATTGTTTGTTTTTTGTCCATCGGCATTCAGTTTTCATCTATTACATAAATCACTATTATCAAAAATGATTACTTCAGCCAGAGCCAGAAATGGACTCTCGCGTTGCGTGGAATTAAAGGCGTGTAATCATATTGCAATAATGGTAATAAATTAAACCAACAAATTGATAGCTTGGAAGGAGAAAACAGAGAGCAACATGTGTTCTCTATGAACAGCGGAGAATGTCATAAGTTAATGCCAGAAAATTAGGAAAATGACCTTTTAATATACCACATTTTATTTTATATCTTCATATTAAACCATATGTTTAGATGTACCACCATTTGAACATTAAAAATTGTCGAGAAAGATTATATGGTTATTCATATTATATAATTAAGATTATATTATATGAATAACCACAATGTGAAGATTACGTTAAATATAAAAATAGTGAATATTCATTTTATTTGTTTTACTGTAATTAATTTGGTAGGTAATTTAGGTGCGTACTATATACATATTAGGATAAAATGTATATTTTAAATGCTAAATTTATTGTACGCGCTTATTTACCAATAAAAAAGGTAAAAGTCTATACACAAATAATTATTGATTAAGGTTATCGAAATTCTTATCAAAGTTGAAAAATGTTTCACACATTACAAAATTGTCTTTAAGCCTTTTTCTTAAAATACAGATTTAATCAGTTATATAATTAATTATCTCTTCTTTCAATAGTCCCGAAAACTTGTAATGTATTGCCCACATACGCAAATGACTTTGAGAAATTTCTGTGCGTAATCGCAGCAGTCAAATGCTCACAACCTTCTCTTTTGAGACATTTTAGCATATCTAGATGCAATTTTAGTATGTATAAAAGTATACCATGCCATACTAGTCTACACTTTAAAATTGAATACAAAATAAACAAGTAAGATACATCATACATTTTCCAGCTATTGTTTAAGGAGCAGTACCTCAAACATAATCGTAGCATAATATACGTACAATAAGCTCTCTAACGCAATATTAGTTGTGTATGCAGTAGAATGCATCTTATTCCAAGTAACGGAGAGACAGATGGAACTTGCCGTGATTAATTGACACATTTCTACAATAACGTATTTCACCGCTGTCTTCTTCCACAAAGGAGGAGTCATCCCATCGCCAATGACAAGAGAAAAGATACAAGAAGCAATAGAGGAACACGGAATGGTTTGGCAGGGAGCCAGAGGAAGCGGACTGACCGTCGCACATTTGTCAGAGGTGTTTAGTAGCCCCTGTGAATTATTGGAACTGTGATTCACACAACAGGACAGGATTTAGAAGAAACCATAAACCGCCTCGATGGCTTAAAAAAGGAAATTAAGTGTCATTCTGGGATTAGAATGAGCTTAGAATATCCACGATGGAATGAACTGAGTTACCGTAAAATCTTATTTCTAACCGACTGCATTCCAAAAATACGGAAGATATTTATTTTTTCATCTACAGTATGTACAGTGCCCTTTACAGATACATTTATTTTCATTCTTCATCGCAGCTTAGCCAAATAAACTTTATTGACAAAAATTAAAAAAAAAAAATTATCAGAATAAAAAAAATAGGAGAATTAATGATTTATTCTAATAATTTATTATTTTCAAAAGGTAGTTTTATAACAATATTATTATATCAATTTTAGAATAACAAGAGGTTTTAAAGATAAAAAAGAGAAAAGCAAAAATTTTAAACGTTAGTAAATAAAAACCAGCTTCATTAAGTAATTAATCAGTAATGAATTTTAAGTGCATTTCTTATTATTTCGCAGTTTTGATAGATTATTTGTAAAGCCCTTTAATATTGCTACACTTTTGATTAAAAAATTGACACCCTACAGGATTCGGCACTGTCCGAAATGTCGCCAAATTTTGTTTCCAAAAGACAGACGCCTTTGAAAGTTTCACTTTCACACGAAACAAATGGCTTAACAAATTGGATAGATCGGCTGGCACATGTCTCGCTCCCCCTCCCCACTCCGCGGAGAGTCTGATCAAAAGGTAGACTGGCGGGTAAAGTTCGAACAAGTAGCGAAAGAAAATTTTTAGTCGTGTTTAAATGTTCTCTTACCGAGAGAAAAATGTATATTTTTAACTAAATACCAAAATGTCGCGCCCCCCTCGTCACGGGAGTCTGAGTAAGAATTTTGGCGGGAATACTCAAGTTTGTTTTGTTTTACTTGATTCTATTTTATTAACGGCACAGTAACTATGTTTTTTGATGTCGCCTAGCCAAAATATATCGTTTTTATTGTGAAATAGCCGTCGTTAGCATCTGTTAGTTTTATAGAGATTAATATACTTTGACATAAGAAGACATTAAAACGATTTATAGCGTTACCGAAACTGCGCAATTTTGCCTAATAAATCTAGCAGTTTTAAAATGTTTAACTCGTCATGTAAACGTTTGTCACAATACTTTTACGAAGAGTGTCGTTTTACAAAATAATAATTAAGTTTATTTTCTAATCCCTGCGTAACGACAAATCATTTGTTTATTTGAAAGATAAAGAATCACTATGCTGAGCAGCATTACTTCACTATGCAATAAATATAGTTTCTCGTTTGCAACCGTGCAGATAAAATCTGCAATTAATAACTTATTTGTATTATAACTGAGGCAAAAAACAGTACCCGATTTAAATATTATTGCATCGCCGATAAGATCGCTTGTAAATATTATTTCTACCATGTTCCAATTTTCTCAAATACAAGCTCCAGTCTCAGTTCTACCATTCGTCTTCTGAGTAGGTACACAGTAGGTATAGTTTATGGAGAGAGCCCTCGGAAAGGGTAAAACCAGAGATAAGAATCGCGATACTGCACTTCTGCACGCGTAACTTAATATATTAATAAATTAAATATTATTACGAAAAAAAATGTCTCAAAATTGAACTATCGTCTACTGAAAACACTTGGACGATATTAGGTTAAAATAATATTTTATTTTATTCTATACCGGATTACATTAACAATTATATTAAATTTATCGGCATGAAAAGGTTTTCAAATGGACGGCGTGTTATTTATTTTTACAGAAACATAGATAGTGTTAAATTGATGAATTCAATTGTTATTAAATTTTTAAAATATCTTTTAGGTTGATAATTTTAATAATCGATTTGCACCGTTGAGATCATCAACCCAAACGGATAATCATGGCTACAGTGAAATCTTTAATATTCATAGAAAAATATATGATTTAATAAAGTTTTATTGAACAAACATTTATACATCTTTATTACTTACAGGTTCAATAACGGAGAAAAAATTCCAAACATTGAGAATTTCTATCTTACCGCTTCACGATATTTCGTCGATACAGATGTAGACGTAGCCAGACAAGGATGTGTTCCAATACAGGTATACAGGTAGTGTAACGATAGTGTTAGATGATATGCAGATGGCGCTGGAGACGAGGGAGGCAGCAACAACTCAGCTGTATCAGCAATCGCAGACCGTGATGGCGAGGATGGTTTATGGGGCGCGCAGAACCAGTTAGCGAGTTGACATATTTAGTGACATCGCTCCCTGACAAACATACTGATAAACTGTTGGTTTTGGAATGAGTTATCGCCCAGGAGTAATATATAAGTCCTGCCTAGCCGCCGAACGCGTTACAGAGTGGCTGCTGTTAAATCATTCGGAGATTTTTAAAGGATTGTTATTTATACGCGGAGCTGTCGCCGCCCGCTCCAGCGGTGCGTTCTGTGTTGGCCGGAAACCAGCAGTTTGTCATTATGGCAATATTTCAAAATCGTACATGAGCTTTTGATTATTTTTTCAGGCGTGGTTAAGTATGTAAATTATTTTCGGAGAATATTCTTGTGATCGTGAACACTAATGAATTAGAAATAGAGCCGACAAAATATTATTTCTTAGAAGAGCAGATTAAAAAGTGTAGGAGAGAAACTTGTTGCCACCGCTAGGATATATGGGCGATTGTATTTTTGTTGCTGGCCGAATTTACTTGTTCTTTTAAATTTCTGACCGAAACCAATCTCTCATCTAAATTTCATCTCATTTCACTGACGCCTTGAATCCATTATCTTGTCAGAATCCCTTTACTGTCCCGAAACCGTTTCTCTCTTCTTAACTTTCCAATTACTAGCAATCTAATATATCATATTATTAATAAAGTAAACCAATGTTTACTTATATTCACAGCTTTAACTGATTAAAATATATCGTTTATTATAATGAATCGTTCTCCGTTGTGAGTTCCTGATTGAATATTTAGTGATTTGATCTCACGGAAACTATTCGAGCATTGCTTGACATGAAACCGTATTTAGATCCATAAATAAATTGCACATACGTTTTTAAAATTATTAATTTAATGCCACAAAAATGTTAATAATTTATTATGGTTTGATGTGCCAGTCTTTATTCATCACATCAAGAAATATAAAGTTCACATACTTTTGAGATTTTTTCAAATTTATAGCTCTTAGCCACATGCAGATGTAAGCCGACTCCTTTATTATTACAGATCATCATATGGTGCGATGAAGACTCTGAGAAATGAGTTGTTGAAAACAAGGTTAGCGGTGCAGTTATCTCCGTTAGCGGAAATAAAATTCAGATGAACGGCGACTAAAGGTATGAAAATACCGTAATTTTAGCGTAGACCAAAGTTATACCCTTGCCTGGAATAAGACGTATGATATTGAATATAAAACGCAATAATGATAACATTAAATGCAATCCTCTAAATTTACATTTTTAGTCCGAATTTAATTTTCCTAATATAACTAAAAAATAAGAATGTTAAGAAATCCATACCATCCGTGGAGTGATGTTTTTACCTCATGAAGAATCTGTATCATGCGTTGGGCGAATGTTGTGCTATGTGAAGGAATCCTTGCAGGAGTGAGCTGGAGGGAACTCGGAGGGACTCGCGCGTGACCCATGTTAAATTAAGAAAAAACAATATTCTCAGATCAACTCAGTACCTGACTGCAATTTATGTACATGGTTTAAATGTATTATAAAACATAAGACTTCGTTGCCTTTTGAAATTTCTCGTAAAATATATATATATTGGGTGTATAATAAAAGAGACCTAGCCGTTTTTTCATCTATAGTCTAATAATGCTAACAAATACCAATGTTTAATATATATTGCTTCCAGATATTGTTAGATGTTCAACTCAACATTTTTCAAAACAACGATACTTTGAACAATTATCCTTCATACTTCATACGGGCACATTTCTTTTCCTTACTGTAATCGTGCACAGTTTTGAAAAGGACAGTTTCTAATACATAATTATTACTTTATACCATCATTTACTAAGAAGAACATCAGCTTCAATCCAATGTTCTGTTTTGAACGATAGAATTGGAGCGAAAATAATAGTTGATACCTATTTCTATGTCAACTTGGAACTCTTCACTCTTGCAATCTACAGTAGGTAAGTACACATTTCAGCTGATATTAACTATTTTGCGTATTGTTACATAGTATTAGTATGTTAAGTAACATTCGATTGCTTTAATAATAATTATTGCGTATAATTGTACGAGTGATAAAAAAATTCGCACCTTCGCCGGAGCCGGAACACCGCGAATAGAGCCGGCTTGTTAACGTATTGGCAGCCCACCGCTGGACCCTTGCCATCTGTGGGACGATGCTTTTACCTCATAAAGGAATCTATACCATACTTAGGATGGATTTTGTGCCATACAAGTAAAGGAATTTATGCTATCCGTAGGACGATGTTATTTTTATTTACCTCACGAATCAATCGTATACCATCTGTAGGGCGGATTTTGTCCCATGTGAAGGAATCCATATCATCCGTTGGGCTTGTTTCGTGATATATTTAAGAGACTTGGGGTGGATTTTTGCGATGAATTTTGAATACATGAGAATGAGAAGGGCTGTTAGGAGGTTAATCCAAGAAAATGTATCCCTCAATACTTCGTAGTTTGTAATATGTCCGTGAATCAAGAGTTGTTAATTAAAAAAGCTATTACTTTGAATTCGTTATAACTTCTTAAACCTATTATTATCAATATAACAGAGAATAACTTAGTATTGGTAATTAACGTACGCAGAGTTCTCGCCCATTCCAGTTTACTATTTATTCGTGGTTAGTAAATAAAAATAAATTGAACATCCGCATTGGAGAGCAGATTTAGGCGCGTCTAATTCACCTGGACTCGGTACAATCCGAAACATGCTGCGTGAACCGATCTGTCCAACTATGCGGTTAGATCTCATCCATGACTTGTACTCCGGAACCGCGGGTTCGTGCGGACAGCTCAAACATTCCAGCGACAGCCCGACACCCGAGTAATAGTAACAACATTGTGTTCTTAGCAGTGGCGGCACGCGCCACAGTATTGATTCAAATATGATATTTAAGGACTCTTAAGATTGTTTAACATTAATATTGTACGTATTGCTTGTAGATATTCTACACCGTCCAGTAGCTGCACTGGATGTCAAAACAATGTATACTTGTGTATTGCAAGATTAGATTAACATTTCTGCCGGTGCGGTCGTTATGTATTATCTTCGTTTGGGATTGATTTGGCACTTCGAACCGGCACACGAGACACATGTTTTGTTCCGTTTTATAACATATTGAGGCGCTTTCGAAAACGTATGAGTTGACGGTAGTAGCTACAAAATAGTTAGGTAGTGAATCTTTCAGAGTTGGCAGTATTGACGCCCTCGTAAAAGTAGATTAAGCGGTTTTGTTAAGTTTCAAACATGTGACGATAGATAAGAATGAGTAATATGAAGAAGTGTTTAATTTAATGTTGAAAAGGAGAGTATTATATATTTCTATTAAATTTTTCTCACATTGTCACATTTGCTCGCTGGTACTCTTTCAAAAACCACTTTATGTGATCTAGAATAATTATTGGACATGACGCATCACCTGTCCGTTCTAGGCCAGTATAGCAACATGAGCAATATGACAGTTATTAAACATGATTACGTTTTTGAAAAGTATTGGCAATTTAACACTGTTAAGGATCCGCCTTTGGTTCTCAGCAGTCCATCAGGATGGACGTCGCCTCTTCCCGAAGGCCTGGACCTCCCCGGGAGAAGAAAAGATGACTGACAGAGATATCGGACAAAGCTTGTTTATGAATATTCCTCACAATTTTCTCTATTAACAACGCCGAGCCACGATTATCTGAGTACTTCCATTAATGTTCCTTTGTTGTTTGCTTTTCCTCGGTTATTATCTGTTAATGTCATAAAATACCTCGGCTGAGACAATTTGTGTTCCGCCGAACAGAAAGATGTTCCTTCAGTGCTGTAATATCGGCGGAAATCCCTGGGAACGACATTGTTGAAGAATTTACATGTTTTGCAAAATTGATTGGTGATTCAAGATTTATTATATAAAAAAAATTTAAGCTATTTTCATAGTTTCAACCATAGAGCAAAGAATTTCCACTAAGTGAGTTCAGTATTATATATATTCTATCTCTTCAGAAATATCGCGCATCGGAAGTAAATATTAGTTACATCAATTTTAATACATTAAACATTATGTAAGTTTATATGGTAAAGTGACCCAGTAAGCTGATTTATTTTATTAATTTACAAATTTCTCTCGACGTCAGCAATTTTAAGTTAACAGCAATTAGCGTAACTACGCGTGGTTTTCAAGCGAATTAAAGTTTGTATTGTTATTTAACGGGACCTGTGTCCACAGGACAAGCAGCAAGAGGTTTATAATTACATCATTCAGGCCGCTATTCATTAAATTATTCAAAACAGATTTCTAAAGAACTTCATTAAAATCATTATCATCTAAAATTATTTAGTTTTATTATAAATATTATCAGATAAAATGTAATATATTAGTTATATAAAAAATATATATTTCATGTCAATATTTTAATAGTATTAATTCAAACCCGATGTATTGTCTATCTTCTATAGCTGAAGGGTAAATATGCAATTATTAAATAGGAACAAACATCAACCTGTTCCCTTAGAAAAATATTGTTAAATTAAAAACCTTTTCTGTATGACAAATTAATCAATGTTAGGTCAATAGGTAATTAAAGAGTACCTTACTTAAGAGAGATCTGATTATATCATTTATGAATTTGTTTACGAGTATTATTATGTTCATACATAATGTATTAAATATTTTGCCACTTAACACAAGTCAAGGTACTTGCACATTATGTAAATAAAATACTACTATCTGCCTACCAACCAACTGGAGTTTTTTAGAGCTTTATTTTAATTTTAAAGGTTTTTTTAGCAATTTTCGCTTAAAAAATAAAAAAAATCAATTGTTAATTCCAAAAAGCAATTATTACGAAATTTTCTAAAATTAATGTAACATACAAATTGTGTTGAATTTATCGAAAATTAGGTATGAACTTTTATAGTAGAAATCGATCACTTTATTTTTAAAATACCATTTTTAAAATGTTGTTTTTTAAGATCATTGTCAATTTATTTGAAATCGTGATCTTTAAACCTTTGCAGATCAAAATTCAATATCAAAAGAGATAATCTAAATCCTTTCGTGATGCTGCCTCAGAGATGAATCGAAATGGAAAGCTGACAACATCTGAGAAACGTTGATAGATTTGACAAGTTACTTTTATTGCATTACAAGTTTAACGCGTTAAGACCGAGTTGTACAATAATTCAATGAAAATGAATGAACATGTACGTATTTCCAATTATATAATCATTCCAAGTTACATAATTAATAACATTGTTTATAAGACGAGCTAAAAAAAGGTATTCAATTTTAATTGAACATATTGTTGAGCACGCATCTATATAAAATATTCCCTTTTTAAAATGTCACGTCTGATGGCAACGACCATCGATCGATAACGATTTGTTTTAAAAATCGTTGTATGGCGGGCAATCTGCTTCCTTTCATTCATCAGCATCAGCACAGGTTATCACAAAAATGGGCTCGGTTAAACTCGACCTTCAGTTTAGTCAGTTAGTTATTGAAATATGTTTTGATATTATAACAGTTTCATTGTTATTTCACAAGGTTAAATGTTATAATTTACACAATATATTTATTTATGTTTTCTCTGGATGCCTATGTAAGTTTTTTTCCTATGACATTTGTTATTAAATAATTTCTCTTATTTTTTTTAGTTTTTATTTATTACACCATATTTTGTAATATGCTACGTAAAATGAAGCGATCGAAGCGACGCAACCGATAACCATAGCGGTCGTCATTCTCATAACCAGGCACCGCCGAAGAAGAATAATGTATCGGTTATCTTTGCTGTAGACTGGTTGCTACCACTTACCAGTCTCTTAAAACCTGAGATATGGGATTCACATTTTCTAAATTATTAATATAAATAATGATAGATTTTTTTGAAAAATATTATTACGTAGAATTCAGCGGGTACCCCGGCTAAATTTGTCACAAAAATTGCGATAGAAATAGCACGCAAAAAAAATCATAACATTCTTATATTCTCTCGTTCTTACCTTGTGTTTTATTTTCACCTTTCCGTGTACCGTGATCGATATTAGGTATCTCCAAAACGTTTTTGAAATCAAAAAATTCACGATCAAGTAAATTAGATAGTAGTCGATGTTCCCGTTAGAAACCTCGACGAGAATTGGATAGAAAATGTATGAATGTGGATGAGGCGAGAATTGAATTGAATTGTGTCAGTACGTAAGAGTGTGGTGCTTTATCCTTTTTGTCTATCTCTGCGAGGATGATAAGTTAGTTAATAATAAATTCGCGATGAATTTTAAATTTCCCACGATGTAAAGGTGTTGATTTACGTTTTCTCTAAGGCGGTCGTGCATGTATATTTGAAGTGTAAATTTCATAAGCATATTTCCTGACCCCCTGATCGAGATTGACCCCGACGGAAGACAGGTACAGGTTCCGAGAAGAACATTGAACGTTGTACATTTAAAACAAACGCAAATCGTTTATTGCCAAATACATTACGTACTATAAATATTTGGAGGTACGAGTCGAAGTCATGTAATAATGTTATGTATTTGAAAATCTCTCATGGGATTTTTACTACCGAACTGTCCATCGCCGATCAAAATGAATTACGCAAGCATTTGGTAATTCTAAATAATACTTATACAATAATTTGGAAAAAAAATACAATAATTAATTTTGGCATTTGTTTTATTATAAGCATGTACAAATGAGTTAACTTTCTTATTATAATAGAAGTGTTATCTTAAATGTTCGTAGTAAAATAGTAAAAAATAATATTTTTTTAAAGATCGTACCTAATATGAGAGCAAAAATGAATAAAAGCCAACTGATGTTGAAACAGTAGTTCTCCAAGTGTGTACTGTTTGTGCGTACTGCTCGAATAGTTATTTTTCCAACTGTTGTTTTTGTATTTTCTCCTTCTCACAATCTTTAAAATTATAAGTCCGGATACATGTTTTATTATAAAAGTGCACTATAATGTGTCTCCGAGTGAACAATTCTAACAGAAATGTCATTATAATGACAATTTCACGGATTTCCTGTGTTGCACGTAGCAACAACACCGTAGTAACAAAATTTCGCTCCATTAGTTTCCATAATGATGTAAATTGCTTCATAAAAATACGGATTATAATTTTAATGCAGTCATAATTTATTTATTATTAAAATCAAATTTTGTGTCTATCGTGAACATGAAAAATTTACATTATAAAAATTCTCATATAAATCACAACTAAGGTGATAGGGACTGCACCTCTAGAAAACAATAGTTATGATAAAATAAATATCAGTTTTGTGTGGTACAAAACTTTGTTTAGTAAAAAAATATATTGGACTTGTTTTATATAGTGTTCCCAAACTTTTAAACAACACTGTAGATTTACGATATTTTTCCAATTCCCATACCAAAGAAAATCGGAAATGTTCGCTATAGGTAATGCTGTATTAAATAAAATATGCAGCAGTAAAATATGAACGAGCGTTTTCACAATAATTATCGCATAGTTGGAGAGAATTGTCGGGTGTGTTTTTCAGTGGTGCATATTTGAACTATTGCACGTCGCGTTGCCACAGTGCTAACAGTATCTGGAGAATTCATCTACCGTATTTTCCACCCCCATTACGGGTAGTTTTTCACGATAAGTGGTGAGGCGATGTACATCGATCCGACTAACTCGGTTAACCCTCTCATCAAAGGCGTCGACGACGATCATTATTGCGAGTATTTACTTTCACGTATTTTTATAAGGTTTCCTGACAATTGACCCGTAAAAATTTCTGTTGAATAATATTTTTTGTTGTTATGTGCATATAAATTGTGTTGATTTTTAATTGTAATATTATATCTGAAGCAACAGTTATGTGATTAGACAGCTTATTTAAGTTAATTTTTCTATGCCTAATTTTATTCTAAAAATGAAATTGTAAAAAAATATTTGTTTTTAGAATCCATAGTTCTTCCGTCAAAGCAATGAACCAATTTATTTTGTTTGATAATGTACTTAAATTCACTTAAATAATTTGCCAGAAAAATACTATAGACATTCAATAAAACTGTAAATTACTGTATTTACAAATAATTTGGATATATTCTGAACTTTTAATAGTAATTCCTTAAATGCTTCTATACTCACGGCGCAGTGTTCCATCATAGAGATTTAATGATATCGTTAAAACTTATCTATTGCTCCCAAAGATTTCTTGATTTATCGGTGCGGACAAATTGCTTATTTATTTTAAATTACATTCTTGTGTAATTAGTGAAGGATAACGTGATACTAATATTTCACCAAGTAATGGGAATAGCACAATAGACCCTCTATTCAAAAAATATTTATTTTAAATTGAAATGATCTCACCTGTGTAGTTGGCTTGAAAGGCTTGGGAGCTGAACTTCTCAGATTATTTGTCAGTCATATAATAGGTAATAATGAACACTTCTTCTCAACCTGTGTACCTACATATTTCTAATAAACTCTGTATTATGTACATTTTATACATTATTTTAGCAATTTTACAAAATTTAGCATTTCAAAAGCCCAGATTCTGAACTAATCAGGAATTAACTTTTTCGTTCAAAATAATAAATTATTTGTAATAATTTAACAAATTTTATAAACATTAACTGTTTTTGAAGATTCGTTGAAAATACCATGAAAATAAATCTACGTTAATGACGATTAAAACTTTGAATTCATGTCAGTATATTCTTAACATCTATATTTTCTGAAACGTTCAAGAAATTTCACTGAAACAAATTATGCGTGTAGATTTTATAGGACTACAAATTCAGAAAGAGTATGGCATTAGTATGTAAAGGGATTCGTAAATTATACACTATCTCTCTTCTGAACAATTGAGTCCATTTAATTGAAATGATACTACTGTACATAGATGCTACTGTAAATTGCAGAAATCCGATAGAATGTAAATTTACTAGTAAATACGCGAAATCCTCACGAGCATTAGTAACTTAGCATCCTTTCAAGTAAGAACACGAAGTGATTTAAATATCAATAATTGTGTAGTGTCTTATGTGGAAAGAAAATTTTGAAGATGATACGAAGTTATCTAAATCCACAACTTCAACTACAATATAATGTAAAAAATGAAATTAAAGAAGCAAAATTAACTACAAAGAAAACTTCGTAGCAATCATGTGAATCCTTTCGATATATTTGAAATAAAAGATATACATACTCGGCAAATGTTTTATATTTTCTACCAACTAATAAAACCTAACCTCTTATTCATATCGCGCATTTTATTTCGGATATTTACTATTATTAGACTAGGTTAAGTCATATTTGAGTAATTTTTTATTTTCTTTAAAAATTGTGTATTTTATTTTTTCAACAAAATTCATAAGAAATTCGCATATTATCAGTATAGTTAGAACGAGATTTGATTAAAATTTATATATTAAAACAAAATTTATGATTTTCTATTTTCTTTCAGCATTTTACTAACCACCTTAGTAACTTTGCATTTTAACTGGTAGGAACGCAAAGCTTCTATCCTTTGTGAGGACTTCACGAATTTACTAGCAAATTTGCGTTCTTACAGGTTTCGGCAATTTACGGCAACATAGATAATATAAACGACGAATTTAGAACATTTATAAGTTCCCGCACTTTTGATTCAAAATAATGGATCTTGAAAGTAATTGGAATTAAAAATACAATTGAAGTTTTCACGGCCATCAGATGAGAATTTCTTCTAGTATTACCGTAGATTACATCAGCCTCGATGATGGACACTAAAATATGGCCGGAAATGATAAAAGTGACCCACAACAGAAAACCTAGAAGAAAGCATATCTTCAGGTGATTTATGAAATTGTTTTTTTTAATTAAAATTTAATGTATCAAAGAAGTGCTGATATCGATTTACTAAAATAATTCGATTAGTTTTTCAAAAATGTATATAATAGGTACATCATGAGCGTGGATTTTATTGAATTATGTCTTCAGTTTAGGAAATTTATACACTAGATTTGACGGATTTTACTTGCAGGATTAAAATTACAGAAAAAATATAAATATTTTTTTGTTAAAATATGTTGGTTACTATCGATATAATAATATGAATGGATGGTATAGATTTAGCAGATAAAAATGCATGGTTTTTGTATAAAGAGACCACTGGAATAAATATATGGAGAAAAAACTTTATTTTTCAATTGGCTGAAGAACTAGGAAGTGACCCGAAACTAAATCCAATCCGCTGTCGAATTTTGTAAAAAATATACATCTAATAATATTTGTGTTAAGTGTAATAGGTATGTGTGAGAAAAACGTAGACTTAGAATGAAAATTATTTCTAAAAATGTAAGAAATAAACCTATACTAACAAAAATCTATTGATTTAAAAAAAAACTTGTTTCATTTTAACAAGCTGCATTTCAATATACCCATCAAAATGACGGTTTTTAGTATAAATGTGTAAAAAATCAATGCCAGTAAATCTTGTGTTAATACTGAGAATTGAAGATTTACTATCTTAATTCCTCTCTGTGCATATGTCAAATATATTTACTAGCACATTTTAATTATTTTTTTCTTACGATTTGCCGCGATTATCCATTTTTTTATAAATGTGTGTATTATTATGGTCTCTATAAATATATCGTAAATATTATTAAATCCTTTTTCAATGACGTTTTTATCTTAGAAGAGATTGTGTGTATGACAATTTTTCTTATGTGAAACGTACACTAGCTGTTACTTACTGTCGTCAAGCAATTGAAATCTTGGGACGGGTCTCATACTAAAATACCGAAAATTTATAATTTCGAATATGTTGGCACAATCTACATAATTGTGCTGTAATGTGATTTAGTTTATTTGCAACTTTTAAATTTATTATACGTAATCCAATTTATATAACACATTTATTACATTATGTATATTGCCCTGCCCAACCAATGTACACGTACCATTATGTATATTGCCCTTATATATATATTTTTCAGTGCCAATATATATATATATATATTATTATTATTATATTTTTGTGATTCGCTTACCTCTCCGAGCTCAAGAGACTAGCTCTACATATACTCGGGGAGAATAAACATATGTGTGTATACATTTTTATTATTATTACGTATCGAATTATTTATTCCAATTAAGCTCCTTGTTTTTATATAGTACTCGATATCAGGTATTGAAGATGTAATGTAACTTTGGGATTCGGAAAGCGTAACGTTCCAGCCTGGACGTCATTTGGGTCAACGCATTTCGTCTACTTCGCACTCTCGTTTCACCTACCGGCTTCCTGTCCAACGGTTTTCAATACTTCTTATTTTCTTACCTAACATGCATCTTATATGTACCCATAGTTTTAATGATGAACTAGATAATTTATCGTAATGTCTGTTAAATATACATGTATAGTAGGTATATAAGCTCTCATTAGAGCATTGTATGTTGGCGAGAGGTTCTAGCACAAAATGTTGTTATCGAGTTATTACTGTTACTAAGCTTCTTATTAATTCTTACATTGTATCAAGAAATATATTTTTTACAGTCTCGAAAACATCCAAACAGTTTTAATAATGAGGTAAAGCCTCACCGCAACGGTTAGAGTAAAAAGCGCCGCCAGCGCCGAGCGTCGTCCAGTTTCTACTTCTTCATGTCCGCGGGTCGTTGCAAGGCAAATATGCAATCACTAGGGAGATTTCTCGGTAAAACGCATTAGTTATGTATTTTTAACCGATTTTCGTGAAAGCTTATTTTAATTTATGGCCTGTGGTCACGTGACAACTGGTCTCGTGACTCGGCTTGAGTTTTTATCCGTCCGACCGTCCGTCCGACCGTCCGTCCGACCGTCCGTCCGTTTCATCAGATTGCCGTTCTTATTGTCGTTTCAATTTCTTTTAAGCGCTTACTTTTGAAAATACATCAAAACCCTGCAAGTGTTGTAATATTTCAAATTAATTAAAATATGTATTATGATTATGAATCTATTTTTTAAATAAATTAAAGTCTTTACGATTTCAGTAGATAGATACAATACAGATACAGATAGATACACAATACAATACAGATACAGATAGTTGCACAAATTCTTGATTACCTTGTACAAAAATGCAATGACACAACATTGATTAGACTTGTTAATTCAAAATCAATTATATAAAATTCCTTTGCTGAACATAAAAAATATTATATAATACTATATTGCAAAATATTAATTAGTTTTAATTCTCAGTTATCGGTTTACTTTTAATTTAATTAATAATTATTTCCAGTATAATTTTTTTTCAAATATTTTAGTTTTTCTATTACTTAGGTACTAACTTAAAACCTTAAAACTTATAAGTAGGTACTTACTAGTATTATAGTTTTATTTAACTTAAGATTACGTTTGCTTAATTATAATAGTTGAACATTGTAATTCTATTAGTTGCAGAGTCGTATTTAAATTGATCGCCGTGTATTAACGAATCTATTTATTATTGTATTTAAGTGGAATATACTTATTTGTCAGCTAAGCTACAACGTAAGATGGTTCAGGTGTGGAATAATGTATTAAAAAAAATATAAGAATAAAAAAAACCGTTGGTTATTTACATTTATGTATTTTTTCTCTAATCATGTTGGTAGGTATCTATCTGTTTTCTTGTGTTGAAAATAAACTAAAACCCCACATAAATATTTAGATCGTGTATATAATTATTCGGTACCCAATGAGCAACATATTTTAAAAATATTTGGACAGTTGCACAATAGTTTCGTAAAATCAATATTAAACACCCGAGTCATTTATTTCAGTATGTCGATACAAAATGAAATTCCAAACATGCATTGTACTGAATTTTTTTAAAAATAGAATAACTTACGGAGAAAAGAATACCTTAAATTTTGTATCCGAGCAGCATGTCCGACCAATATAGTGTGTGTTAACAGTAGCTATTTATGTATGATGCATAATATATATTTATACATGATACACATAGGATGTTAGAGAAGCTACATTTTTTTTTCTTTTAACTAGATTTATTTGATATATTTTCAAATCTCTCAAAAATTCATATTGATTATACAGATCGGTTCATACGAATTAAAGAAAATTTAGCACATATTTGAACGTCTTGAAATACCTCTTGTTGAAAAAAATATCCATTTCGGACAAACTGCTCGCCACAATACGTCTTTAGCGAACAATAAAAGTTTAGACTTGTCGTCCTCGGATCGTCCTTTATGCCGAAGGACAGATGTCTCCTTGGCACAATGGCTAATTTGACACAATAAGCTGCTCGGATAATAGAAGCCGGGTGAAATATCTAAATGGTGGTCCAAGTATTCGCCACACCGCGGCCAGGATGCTGGGAGAGGTGCGTGGAGAGGCGCTCTTCGCGGGATGTGATTTATTGTAGGTAACCAATGTTTGACATCCCTTATGGTCGAGGCGGTTTTGTAAGCCGGAGGAACAGATTTCTCTTGAGGGAGGTAAAGAGCCGTTTACACTTGACAATTTACAATACAGTAATAAATTATCAAACAAAATGTTGGTTTTATATGTTACGATTATTGTCCCTCAGCTCACTGGATCGATGGTATGAAAATAATTACAAAAAGCAGCTGGATGCAAAATACAGAAGAATAATAAGTATGGTGATCATCTAACAATAGCTGTGCGTGGCCTAAAGACGAATAACTTTCTTTTATTACAAAACAATTGTTTATATAATAGTAAGTATCATTTTTTATCTCTCACTCGTACTTCCGTATCAGAAGAAACAAATTTACAGCTGCTACAATTTTTATAAGATTTACGTTTATTAGTTATGCCAATGAATGAATAAACATTAATTACATTGCCATAAATAATAGTAATGATAACTTATAGTAAAATAATAAACCGAAATATAATCTTATTGTTATGTGAATGTGGTTTGTTTGTTTTAGTTATTATAATATTTTAACAATCTCTTAATGTTAATTTTTTTCTTTCAAATTTGTCAGCTGGAGATTAAAATATCACGAACAGCGTGACGAATAAATACTTAAATCATGACAGAATTGAAAATAAAAGAACGATTTTCGTCCCAATTGCGATCGCTGCGATATTTCGGCCACATCATTTGAAATGAAGACACACCATCCGAGGGAATGTCGCAGACCATCATCCAATGGAATCTGTCCAATAACGATAGGTGGACCTGGCTATGACTACTACCTATAGCAAATTCTAAAACCGCTCCAGAAATGCCGCCAACCAAGATGATAGATAATTCAACCACCTACCGATGATCCCACCACTGCCAGAATCGCTCTGTTGAGGTGAAGCGATCAAAACGAAGAAAATTACATGAATACTACTAAACATCACTATTAATATGAAGACAGAGTGAATAGTGAAGAAATTATGGCACATAATAAAGCGATTTTTTTATTCAACGAGATGTTAACGATTCACGTATTGTCACACATTTTTCTGCGTAACAGAAACACACATATGACCAATAGTAGCGTGTTTAGTTTTTAAAAATGGCGATTTAGATATTTCCGTCGGGTGGATCTGAATGGCGATGGATGGAGCAGTTGCTTCATTCTTCTAATTTGAAAATGTAAAAAATCTGTGTTAATGCAGTCTGGTAAAAGGGTAAGAAAATAAATATATAATCTGGTGAATCTTTTATGTGTGAGGTGTTGTAATTAACTAATTTTTATTGTGACTCTTGTTGTAGAGACGCAGTTTTCTTTTACGGCGTGGCGTCATCTTTTTTTTAAAAGAGCGTTCTTGTTAAAATGACGTTATATTATAATGGGATATATTACTGGACTAATTTGGATATCTCTGAAATCGTCCACGCCAGATTAAAGTGGATCTGGCTTATCGGTCAATTTGGCGTAAATAAAATGTATCATCCCCAGATCAACCCAAGCTCAAGAAAATTAACTTATGTCGATGCGAGAGTCCCGTGCAATGTAGACAGCCATGTAAAAAAATGACTTCTGCATCAGTACTGCTTGAAGAATATTTTTTTTTACTTACTAGAAATATTTTACAGCTAGCTTGTATTTCATCGCTGCAAGTAATCATTTTAATTTGTTCAATAACTACTGTTAATTTATATTGTTCGCATGTGCGATCATCTGAATTTAGATATTATTTGAGGTTAATACAATTAATTACTTTTGCATTTTGAATCTTTCTTATTTAAAAAATAATAATTATAGATTATGTAACATTTGTATTAAAATCATAATTATTAATACGAACCATGATTATATTTTTAATTTTTTGAAATATTCTACTTTGTTAAACCAAAAATCTCTTTTAATGTGCTAGAAATTATTTTTTCATTTATTGTCTGAAATTACCTGAAATTAATAATGTCATTTTTTGTGATGGAGACAGAACCAAAAAAAAATGTAAGTAGGTAATCTTGACGTTGAAAACCCATTTCTCATGCAATCCGATGAAGCAGTCGGTGAGGGTGTGAATCCCCCGGCTCACCCCATAACAATGTATTACAGAATGAAGCATTAGTCGTGCACGAGATTAAGAATACATGTATTTAAATAAACATGCAACAAGCACAGTATAACAAAAAAAATATTCAATTTATTATAATAGTTATCAATTATTACAGAAAATGGCCTCAATATTATTAAACAAGAAAATATAAAATTTGCCGATTTGTGTGTTTGATTATCAGATGCGCACCCAGCTTTACAATCACTGAGAATGTGCCACAAGCATCCGAAAACGTACAGCTTCTTTGTTATACTACTTTTTATTTACCTATAAATCTAGCATGTGGTTTATTTGACTTCAATGCGACTCTTTTATTGAACACCTACTTATAAAAGGCCACACAGAGTATTGCTAAAACGATCAAATATTTGATAATCTATTGTGTTCATCTATTTGAAAGATTTATTTATGCTAATTTATCTAATATATCAAGATCGTATTAAACAAAGTATTGAACAAGTTTTTTAAATGTCAACGTCATTTTGCTATGCATTGTTGGACGATCGTGCTCAGGTAGACATTTATTATACATACCAATGTGATTATTAATTTCACTATTTGAGGATGTTTCCATAAAGTCTACATTATAATATCATAGTACTGATATAATGTAATAAATTGTCTAGAATCTTCTGGAGAACTTTAGCGCCAAACCTAATATGCTTCACTCATGTCCTGAGGCAATATTGTTAATAGATGACAGAATAGTCAAAACAGTGAAAATTAATAAATATCAATCATTATTATCATCATTTGGCGCTACGGGCCATCCAGGTTCAAGGCTGACTGCACAAACGTTCTACGGAAATTCATTCCTGTTTCGAGCCAAATCTCCCTACCGGCGATTCATTTGCATCCTTTTTACTATATTCGCCCATCTCATCTTTGGGGTACCTAATACTTAGTGGCGAGTTCCTGCCGGGGTTCCCTAAAAGATTTATCGGTGTGCCAGAGTTCTCACTTTTCTCAACGTGGCCAGCCCATCTTAGTATTAGTGCATTTTTAATTTAATACTTATTGACTTACTAACGCGCTGTTGTCTCGTGTAAAATATAAGAGGGTGGAATTTTATGTAATTTTGACTTATCTTTTCTTTGATAATTTTTAATTTGGTCATCTTCCAATATCTGGTCTCGCCAATTTTTTTCTAATTTATTAAGTCTTTATTAGATTCCATATTTAGTAAGTGCGTTTAAGCTCAATGCGAATATATCACATTTGAACCATCCAAACCGGTTTCATTGTAATCATACGAATCCGTGTATACCGAAATTAAATTTTTAAAGTTTTCTGAATATATACCTCACACCTCATTTGACAGTAACTTAGTTACCTACTACTAATGTGTATTGGTTACAGAAAATTATATTCTAATTTAATTAAAAAACGGATATAAAAAATAGATTTTTAGAACAACTTAAACAAAAAATTATGGGATTTTATTTATGTTGAAAATACAAAAAAATAAATTATCACCGCATAATCTCACCAATAATTGTTAAATATGTCGTTTATTTATTTATCTAGTAAATAAAAAATATTTATGTTTCTGTTTCTCATATGTAATAATAAATTTAATAAAATTATAGCATCTTCTATTTAACAATTTGATTCAATTCTGTTACGAAATAAAGAGATTGTGTTCCGTATTTCAATACAGGCCTCGAGTTGAAAGCATCCATTCAAACTCGACAGAGTGACACGCGGTACAAAGATACGTGCCCAAAATAAATTGATACGCATTAGTCCACACGAAGTGCGTGATATTAATAACCTTTTACGCGCCATTATTCATAACGTCCCTCATCAGTTTCCGACACGACCAATCGCGGGGGAAAATCTCCCAGAACTAGGCCATCCTACGGCCATTTGGTAATCTAATTCTTACGGCCGTTTCTTCCGATACCGCTGAGACTAATTGCGAAATTGATTCTGGCATCAGTCACGATCGCACTATGGTACACCGGGTATTCCTTTGTTTTATAATGATGAAACCATAACATGATATATCTCTAAGCTTCAAAAATCGTAACGCTGCAGCCGCACCGTGCGGACAACGATGGGTTCTTTGAGAATTAATTGTGAAGCTAAAGTAATATACAATATTTGGATTGTCACAACGGATAATTAATAGTAAAGTTAAAATAATGTTTTGTGAATACAATTATTCTGTATTAATTTTATTGTAACCCATACTTAACATGGGAGATACATATATACTAACTCATGCACTTTTTTACATTCTTTAGGATTCCGATATTGCCTTCCTTTTAAATTTGTTTTATTCAGGTTTATTTAAATATTCTTATTATCCTACATTCTTTTGCTCGATCTTTATAGAGACAAATTAATAACATGATATCAAGATTAATAATTTAATCGATGTGTGCAGCGCAGCTTACATCCCATAATAAAGGGTGTCCAGCGGGAAATATTAAAGTTTAATATTAAATTAAATAAAAAACTTGTATTATTCTCATATTTTATTTATACAAAATGGAGTTTAACGATACGGATTTTATGTTTTATATCGTCTAAATGCCGTCCATTTCTCTCAAGACACAAAGCGAGACGGAAAGCAAAGCGTCGGTTCCATGGCAGCAACTTTACGGCGAATATTTTCTTGTAGGGTCTGAATTGTTCAAAGATTGTTACTGTAAGCTATCGACTTAAGGTATCTCTACAAAAAAAGTCACACAGTGTAAGGTCCGGTGACCGAGGTGCCCAGGGTATGTCTCCGTATTTGCTGATTAATTTATTGAGAAAAATTCCCCTTAGCTTCTTCATTGAAACTCTAGCTGTGTGTGGAGTAGCCCCGTCTTGCTGAAATTGTATTCTGTTGTTAAACCCAAGAAACAGCTGCAGTTGCGGTACCAAAAACTCGTCGATCATTCGGAAATAAATATCAGCAGTGACTATCTGTTGCTGGTTAAAAAAATAAGGACCAATTATCCCTCGGGCAGAAATTGCACACCACACTGTCGTTTTTGATGGCGTTTTCTTGGGTTGTCGGGGCACCAATATCTCATGTTCTGTTTATTAACATAGCCATCGATATGAAAATGTGCTTCGTCAGTAAACAATATGTTTCCAAGCGTTCGTGCTGTTCTAAAACGTTCCAGAATCGTTCTCGCTAGGGTTTCACGTAAATAATAGTAATTTTCAATTAAATAACAATTTAATTATAAAAATTTTCCGCTGTACATCCATTATATTATATAAGTACTCTCTGCATACCCTCAAGTGATTTGTTGTCTCTGAAATGTGCTTTTAGGTATGTAAATATATTTTTTGAACCCCTTTGTAAATCAAAATAGCTTGGAGGTTTTACACTCGACAGACATGACATGAATGAAAATCGTGTAAGTATCGGGCAATGCCCAGGATCCGAGCAAGGCCGTCACGCCGTAATGAAACCACACGGACTTTTGAAATACAATAAGCGATCACACGCAAATACTGTTCAGTGTACAGCAAGGACCGTCCAATTGCCGTCTAGAGTTTCTGCCAAATTTGATTCGCGCAAAGAGAAGCCTGATGGCGCATACGAATGTGGCAAATTATAAACGGTCAAATAATCACATTCGCATGGAAATTGACAATTCCGTAAATCGGCACTGGGATAAACTATATCTCGATCAGATCAGCGACACAAACACGTCGGAGATAACTTGGCTTCGGAGCAAAAAGTTATGAAGCTTTATCTAGCAAATGCATTCACAATAAATAAATGAAAACTAACCCTTCTTAAGAGGAGCTCATGTTCTAGATATAGGTATTTTCAGCGGTGAGGAAGAGAGATTATAGACTCGTGTAAACTGGGCACAATTTTCAGTGTTCATATCGCCTTCGCTATCAGCGCGCGCAATCAGTCCGTTTACTGCAATAATATTATTCAAATTGGTATGTTTGTTTTGGTACTGACTGTATCAAACAAAGGTTTACAACTATTATTATTTATAATAATAATGCATTTATTACAACAGTATTGAGACGTGATTGCGATACTAAAGCTCCGTAAAAATACATATCTATTTATATTGATAACAGAAACATTTAAATAAAGCAATTTTATCAAGTTGAAGACACGTATCAGTAAGAGTTAAGAATGAAGAAATTTAATTTACAATAGCGTTTTATGCCTCATCAAAATATTAGACGGGATGCATTTTTGTACTGGATCTACTTTCGTTCATAACATTTGGCATGTACTTAGCACATAACTGGCATAAGTAATTATTCGTACAGCATGTTTGAATTAGCTAGTTGCTTTTTAACAGCTGTACTATATATCGGAGAAATTTTATTGCTAGCACGTTGAACCATACAATTAGTGCTCGCCTCTGGCGCTCGATACTTTATATATTCTATAATTTAAATCATGGCAAAAAATGTGTCCAAGATCAATCAACTAACTGACCAAGAGCTTCTCGGCATTCTTGAAGACGGAATAAGAATACTAAGCCATCGTGGAATACAAGCAGTGTTGATTTCTTGGTATTACAGAGAACTTCTCACACTTTAATATCACAATGAAGGTCCTCAAAGAAATATGCTAATGTGCAATAATCAGTTTTCAATAATTCAGAATTTTTTGTAATAGAATTTCCTGTTTACTTTTTCACAATACGATTCCCTTCCATTTCACCCGTTTTCAATCCATTCTGAACAGGGCGAGAAAAATTATTGTCAGATTCACTTACATACTTTACTTTACCAATAATTAATTAGCTTTTATTAAAACATTTGTTCACCACATTCTTAATACTATTTAGACGGATTTACAGTCAGTCTAGCCAGTGATACACTATTACCGTTCGATACAAATCATAGGTTATTAGCCTTAAATAACATAATATGTATTGCAAAAAGCACTAGAAAAGTAAATCAATAATATCCTTAGTAAAATTTTTTTTTCATAATTTATTACCACAGATCTAAATTGTGAAAGGTAAATTGTGATGACTTTTATTGGAATCTAGTTTTGTCTGACGAATGAACCTCGGAAAACTTAACTGTCGACCATACAAACTTATAAAAAATATTATTTTTGAATAACCACTAGAAATTTTATAAAGAATATAAAAAATGAGCGTATCCGCAAACGCACTAAAGATATTATATTATATTTTAATTCGGCTTTTAGAAATGAAAAAAATTAAAAATTTTAAGCAGATAAAATGTTTTATGTAGCATATTATTCTCTTAATTATCTAAGAATGTTTTTACGTTATATCAGGGTCATCAATGGTATATAGTCGTATACTAAAAATATAAAGTAAAATAAAATAAAAAACTTGAACCGTAGTTAAGTGCTATTGGTTTAAAAGAAGCGAGGCGGAGCGGTACAGAAGGTCAAGGACTGATTGGCGTTTCTGTAATTCTGTTTGGTTCCATCAAGGACGTTTTCACAGCGAGAATTTGTAATGTCTTATTTACAAGTTGTAGTGACGGGTACCATATTCCGTTACAGTTATCTCGGCTGGCTCGCTCTCTAGTTCTACCTCGCCCGTTCCCAGTTCCCACTGGCTCGGCTGAATAATGATTCAAACAATGGCCAATAAAAGTGGCTTACTTTATAAGGTGATAATTACATTGTGGCAATCTCATTGATTGATGAGATCGCTAATTAAATCCCCTAGTGTAGGTAGCCAACTGGAGTAATGTTATTGTTACAAATATTTAGTCGGATATTGTTACAATAGAACGCCATTACAAGACGGCCATTTAAAAATATCAAAAATATATAAGTTTGTACGTGTAGTTGATACATTCTAACAATATGACATTTTCCAAGATTAGTTCTCCAACTATTAACAATAGCAATACGATTTTACTTAGAATTGGGTAAGTTCCATTTCTAATTCGTACAAAAAATAAATATCTAGTTGTCTGTTGATAATTATTATGTATTGTTATCATTCATAAATTAGCCTGTCTCCCTAGTTTAGTAATATCAATTTACAAAATAATTAACAAATATAAAATATTATTGAGAATATTTTTGTCACCTTAAAAGTGTTCCCTAATATTTTCAGTAAGTCAAAGGTATTATACAAACACATTATTGAATACGAATCTTTTATTCAGCCAACATTCTGGGGCATATTTAAAACATTTACTAATTCTAAAATTAAATGGTACGCAGAAAGGTTAAATATAATAATATTTATGATTTTAAAAACAAAACATAATAAGTATGTGCGTTACATTGTATAAAATGAACAATGTCTAATTATACTTTTAAAATAAGCAATGTTATCTTTGTGGTTAAGATTCATATTTTTATTTTTTATCTTTGTTTAATTAACCACTAAAATGAGTTTAAATACATCTACCGGTTTCGAAAAATACCATTTTCTTCTTCAGGATGTCATAACTAACTAAAACATACATTGTTTCTTTGACAGAATCTATTTTTAAAAATCTATTTTTAAAAGAAATTTTTTTTTTTTTTTTTTAGTACCTAACTCAAATCATTACTTAATACAAATTTACTCGAATAATTTTTAGGAAAAAATTTTAGAATGGGACTCGTAGTTAAATTTAGTTGGTTGTTTATAATTTTTTGATTAGTTTTACACGCTTTATTTATCTCCAACGATTCCAAATTATTTAATTTGTGACCAACACCGTTTATATGCAAAATTGACAATCCCAATTTTTTATCAAAATCATGACCATTTTCTATCAAATGATTAGCAAATTCTGAAAATCCACTATTGTTCAAACATCTCAAATGCTCCCTTACTCTTATATTAAAATTTCTACCCGTTTTACCAATGTAAAATGCAGCACAATCCTATGGTATTTTTCGAAACCGGTAGATGTATTTAAACTCATTTTAGTGGTTAATTAAACAAAGATAAAAAAAAAAAATAATAATAATAATAATAATAATGTCTAATTAGACAGTGCTTCATCATCCACGTCGGTCTCTCGTGACTGAGGATCGCGATTTCCAAGAACTCTCGCTCTGTCAACCTTAACTATGCTCCTCTACTTTTCTCAGCATCTTGTAGACCTTAGGGTTGTTACCAGATAAATATCTGTTGCCTTTTCCACTTGATATGTCTAACAGGTGAGGGATCTTCCTCTTCCTCTTTGTCCTTCGAAGTGGCCCACCACAATAAGCTTTTCCAAGCCATCTTCCCTTCTCGCAAGATTCCCAAAAAATAGAGACATTCAAGCATCTTGCATCCATGGCATGTGTAACATATGTCTCCAGCACCACATCTCCAAGGCATGAATTTTTCTTCTCTCCCTTGCTTTCAGAGTCCACGATTCCACACCATGTAAAAATATAGAATGTACCAAAGAATGTATAAGCCTTCGTTGTCTTAGAAATACCGTGGTCATTCCATATTCCGTGATTATGATGAAACTTCAAATTTTATATCATACAAATCAAAGACAATTGTTAAGATATCGCAAACGGTTAGCGATATTTGAGAATAGTCTTGTGTCTGCGAAATTTTCCCACTCTCAAATAATCCACATATTATTCCGTTTCCACATAAGAGTAAGCAGATAGGACATAACACCACTCTTCTACTTTGCACTCTTACCTTTTTCATTTTCGTTCATCTTCTAATGCACGCTCGTCTATTATGTAAGTTTCTGGGAATCTTCCTCCAGTATCTGGTCTAACTGGCCACGCCAGGTCTTTCGCGGACACCCTCTGTTCCTGTTATCTTCAATACTTACTTTACCTTATTTTTCTCACTCCTAGAGCATATTATAATGGAGCATATATAAAAATACTTATGTATGCACTATATTAAGAATAAATAATAATCATAATAATAGTTTCCACATACCCAAACCAACTCATATTCAGTTATAATATATAGTTGCTGTAGTGTACTTATTCACTACTATACTTTCCGAAGATTCTCGAAAACATTTAATCTGCTTATTAATCACATTTATAAGCCGATTTGTACAAATAATAATAATAATATGATATTAGAACTATTTCCATATTGAATGCATCTTTATTGAATATATAAATTTTAGAAGTTAGGTATAAGCCAACAATGCATCGGAAACAATGGTATTGGATAAAGTTGAAGGTATCTTAAAACAATATCCAATAAAAGTTTCGCTGTCTGTGCAGTTGGGAAGTTTAACTGCTCAAGTTGTGGCTTAACACAAATGTTACTTTCGTGCAGCTTTCAGCATTCGGGAAGTTAGTACGACAACAATTTTACTGCAGTAAAAGTCGCCAGAAATTAAGAATAATATGATATAGTCTAACAGCAATAGTAAGTATCTTTGATTTAAAATACGTGATTTTTTTTTTCATTTTGCCGTTTATTAAAATACTTTTCATCGAAAAGTGATAATTTTTTAATAGCAGTGATTATTTATGTATTATATTTTACAAAGCCAAACAGACGTGGAGTAAGCAATTAAAAACAAATAGTTATTTAAGAATCAGATTATAAAAATTACTTTGAACATATGTTAAATTATAGGCTTTTTGAATTATGAAGACAAATCAAAAATATTTGGCATTTAGTCAATAGTAAACGTATAATCATATAACTAATTATTACACACAACAAAAAATACAATGCTAGTTTAGTTTAGCTTAATTAAATTAGATGATCATTGTATCCGATGAATCGGATCGGAATCTTAGTGTTGATTGAATAATGATGACGGTATACTTAACGTAGATACTTATTACATTGATCTGACTTTCTGGCACAGATTGGATTACCTGTCTACACGGACTCATTTCTTAATGGTTATTGGGGAATTATACTTTCAATTTATTGGATTGCGGATCTAAGAACACTTTGGAAAAGTCTAAATAAAACACTAGATTTTCGTAGATAATATCATATATATATATATATTTATCATATATAAACCATCCATTTGTTGAAGTTTTCAACTGTATTTCTCACATTAAATAATAACTATAACTTAGGTTATTTCTCAGCTCGACCTAGTTTTATTAAATATCACAATATTTCTTAAAATAAATCAAAATTACATTCCTTCATATTGCTGGCTCAGATTAAAAATGAAATTACATTGTACTTAAATGATATGCGCGTTTGATTGTGCTATTTGTGCTAACTTCGTTTTGCTAGATTTTCACTAATGCACGAATACGAACACTGCACTCTGTTATTTGTAATATTTTGATGCTCTAGAAATCATTCGCCGTGCAATACAATAATTGTATTTTAAATATTTTTCCTCCTTATTGTAGATAAATCTGTTAATTAAAAATAAAATAAAAAATTTACTTCCAAAAATTATTTGAAGACTATCTATATATATTACATATGTCGACCTCCAGACACTGGTAACTTTCGAGAGAAAAACAGCGATGAAATTATTTACGAATCAAGAGCAATAATTAACCTAGCGTAATATATTCATTCATATTATTGCAGTCTAATTTTTTTTTAAAGTTATTGTTTTGAAGTATGCTCCACGCCAATAATGTTTTGTTTCAAATAATATAAAATTGAAATGTTTTAATTGAAACTGTGTTCTTTCGGTGTGTGGGCGTGTATTTTGGATTAAAAGGAGTTAATAATTTATGCAAATTTTGGCAATTGATTTATTGTGTAGAATGATGGAACGAGATTAGCTCGGGGAAGGGAATATCATCATCACGCATACATCTGCATAAATAACTTAAATCGTAATTGGAAACATCGGATTCGTGTGAAAAGATAATTTGGGTTCGTCATTCTTGAAGGCGACGCTGATGAATGAACATTTTGACTGATGGAGAGTTGAATGATACATTCATTTCATTTAAGCTCGCGTTCTACTTCTACATACCGACAACGCTATGTTAATCGCTTTTTTGTTAAAAAATTATTAAACAACCAGCTTTATAAAAATATACTTAATCTTTGTCACCATTCATAGCAGCCTAAAAGCTGAGCTAGTTATTACGGGCATTTTTGAATAACACAATTGATTGAAACCATATTTTATTTATCACTTACCATGTCATTTTGAAAAGTGCCTATTACAGTAGATATCTGCGACGTATGGTGGACTATTTCAAATGAATAGAATGAATCGCTATTTTCTACCATTAATTGATGATCCGATGATCGATCAATGGTCATTGATTGTTCTGACGCCAATAAGTGAAAAGGTTTTTTTTCACGCAATTTATTTAATTTTATTGTTTTGTTAAACACATACATATTTCTAGTATGTGTTTTATTTTCCTGGATCTATTTTTGATGTTAATAGCGTTGACTTTGTGGTTTGATATGACTATTAATTAAAAATAAACTTTTTTCAACATGCCTAAATCATCCCTGCGATTCTTTTTGACTTGACATTATCAGCTATACAATGGACGATTGTACATAAAAATATATATGAAACTGAACGAGGATAATGTATACATTTTTCTCATATCTATTTTTTTATAATGTACATATTTTATCTTCCTTAAACACTGTTATTTTTATGTTTGCAATGTGTTTATGTATTGTGTGAAACATAAGTTGCGCACCCACATAGGGACAAATTAATTTGATCTGACAGATATAATGAAATCATAATGTTTTAGTAATTTAGGTAAAAATATATTCGTAATGCATCACTATCAAACACTGCAGCTGTGTGATTCCTGAAGACGTTGAAGCCACACACACCTCTCGATTTCCTCTGTTATCTACCGGAAGCGCCCAAGAAACGTTTGAGAACGTAAGAAATAAAATCGGAATGCTGTAAAGTTACAAAATAAACGCTTCAACGCGTTCAAGAATCACAGCTACAGAGTTAGGAAGTGTTTATTAGTTAGCGGTAATCATTTTAAACATACTTTAACTTAAATGACTGATCAATTGTGATTTTATAAAATCTGTTATTTTTAATTCCTTTGTCTCTATAATTCGCTACATACGTTTCATATTGTACGTTATGTATTACTTAACCATTGATAATTTTATGTTTTATTTATTTACAATGTTTTATTATTGTGTTATTTTTATTTGAATATTTACAAATAAAGATGGAAAAAAAAAATTCTACATGCAAAGTCCCATTGATGAACAAGTAAAGAAATAAATAAGTCATGTAATACCGTCCATTTTTTTTGTTAATAAATTATCATTATTATTTTTATTTCTTTCCTCTTAGATCGTTAGTTTTTTCTTGATAGACAATAAAAATCCTATCATTCGTCCCACCTTCACAATTGCTTATATTCTCCCACTCGAATTCCGAGAAAACTTCAGAGACATTGCAGTAGGAACCGCGCCCAACCAACAGGCCATCGGATGGTAAAATATTAATTCAATCTGAGCTCGACTTCAATTTAGTAAGAGAGACGTTTTGACGTGAAGCTATTCGGCGCCGGCGTGATACCAATTTCGACAAACCGATTTGTCATTGTACCTAAGATGCGAAAAACAAAAGAGACACGATGATGTCCTCCGTTGAATTTTTTCTTTATAAATAGCAGCGACCGCCTGAGGCCGACTGTTGACAATCTTAATACATTACTTGGGGGAATGGCTCTGCGGTTGAGTTGGTAGTGTTCGGCGTGCGAGGGTTATGGTTTGGACGCGCCAGCGATACTTGTTGAGGCCGCTGGTAACGAGAACGAGACATTTAATGATGTCGTAAATTAGTTATTGCGGTTCTAATGCATAATTTGAGTAATAAATAGGTACCTACGTTAGAATTATCTATAGTGGTGACAATACTGTTCACCATTCGTACTGTTACACAAGGAAAAATGTAATATTTGGTTAACATGCATAACTACACGTAATTTTTTAATTGGTACGTACCTAATATTTATTAAAAAATTCTGTACGATAAAATACAATACTTTTTAATTTATATTATATTTGAAATATGACATGGAAATACAAATTTTTCAATCTATATCTTACGTTTTGAAATTAATAATTAAATTTCTCGGGACAAGAACTAAACCTCTGACTTCTTAATTACTGGATAAACTAATTATTAAAATCAAATAATTAATTTCAAAACTTACTGATTACACATTTTTAAACGAATCATATAATATTAAATATAGCTGTTTAAAGGTATTACTCAATATAGGTAAATTTAACCGACATATTTTAGATAAATCTAATAGACATGTATAATATTTTTATATGTAACATATACTCTTATTAATAAAATAAAAATATTTTATTAATACGAGTATATGACAATTTATTATTTTATTTTGTAAATTGAGTCAAAACACTGTTTTATTCCGCTACACTTTTCATTGTATTAAACCCTATAATATTTTCGGGATCATCTTCCATTATTAATATTATAGTTCAACTACAATTAAAAACATTTTTAGACACTAATTATAATACAAAACAGTGTTTTGACTCAATTTACAAAATAATCATGGAATTCCACAAAGTTTCACTAAAAAACCTTTGAACAATTATTATTTTAGTTTCCACGATGGAAAAAACATTCAGACTGTTCAAAGTTCAAAAAACATAAATTAAGAATACAAATTTTCTTCACTCACAACATTTATTAATAGTGAATCATTACAACTAAATTGAAATACATCAACAGCTGCAAGACTGAAAAGATATACCTGTTTGTAGACACACTTTGACATTTCAATTAATATAATTAATTTTCCAACAGCTACAAAACATAAAAACAGATGCCGCTCCGTACACGATGTGGAAATTCCACTGACACTGAGTTGAACAGAAATTAGACTTCCATCTTCCGACTTCATCAGAAACGAGTTCATCTCCAGCCCGGTGTCCCGATGTCCCGGTATCCCGGGAAGCGCAGGGACGCGGAGGCGGCGCGCGTGAAGCCAATTATTTATTCGGTAGCTTGGCGAAGGTTAACATTAACGACTTGTCGGATTCAATCAGTTGCACAAGAGAAGGTGCCGTACACGATGCGACTCCTCGCGCAGGACATTGCGATTGCAATCATCTGCCGGCATTCGAGTGAGTGATGAATTACAGTGGAGGCGGTTGGGTTGCTCGTATGTATATTTATTTTAGAATAGTTCAAAAAGAGACAGTACAAATTTCAGAATTTACATATTTTAAAATTATCCTTAATAAATTGAGTCAATAATATTTAAAAAATAAACGATTATATATTAATCCAACTTAGGTAGAACACTTGCAGAAATATTAAATCAGTCCATGCATGGCTATATAATACAGTACATTTTGTTGTGTACAAGCATAGCTGCTGGAAGAATCTCAGGTAAGGAAGGAATTTTGGCACGCACTGATCCGGAATCTGCTGGCACCTCCAAAATGTGGACTGTATAGTGTTTATTTTCACAAACTATTTCGTCACGGTTCCGACAAAAAGTATAGACGCAAAGTCTCGAGATTTATGATTTATATAACAGTGTTAACTGTTCTGTACACGTTGTAACCGTAATGGTTCAAGGTCGCCGATCGACTGCTTGGCATTGACGGGTGGGGAAGGAAAGGGAGGGCACGGAGCATTATTTTCGTTTATGTAATAATTAATATATTTATACACCAAATAAATATATGTCCTGAATACATTATTTTAGCAAAAAATATAAATAATAAAGTCATAAAAAATATTTGTTGAATGACATTGCCATATAAAATTAGATAAATAAACAAGTTTATAAAAAAAATAACCTGAAAAACAATTAATCAAAATTAATTAGAACATTTAAACAACGAAAGACTCAAATAGTAAACAATTATAGGAATAATAAAGAGAAAATAATACAAACCTACTATTATTATCGGTAAAATATAAATAAATATAAAAATGTTGTTGTTGCGTACAAGCATAAATGCCAGAAGAATCTCAGGACAGGAAGGAATTTGGCACTCACCACAATACGGACTCTGCTGGCACTTCCAAAGATGTGAACTGTATAATTTTAACTCACTATTTCCATCAAGGGTTCCCACAAAGTATAAACATATAAGTCTCGAAATTTGCATAATTTATATAATCCGTACACGTTGTAATCGTACCGGTTCAAGGTCACTGCTCGACTGGTTGGCGACGTGGCCGGAAAGGGAAGGGGGGAATACACAGTGCATTATTTTCGTTCAATAATTAACATATTTATACACAAATAAATATATGTCTCAAACATCTACACTGAGAACAATCATGATCTAAAAACACTTGTTCCGCTAGTACCTTAATTACTTCTATCTTACTAGTTTTAAGTTAAATACTATATTTATTTGATCAGGATATATTTTGCCATGACAGGCATTAATAAAAATAAATAATTCAAAGTTTTATTGTATTTCAAGAATAAATAAAATAATGTAATACATATCATTAGGTTATTTCACTATTTTATTTATTTCTAATATATTTTAATGTTAAATATATTAATTATAAAGATATACATATAAAATCAATTTTATCGAAAAATATTGTTGTTGCGCCACCGGGATTAGTTGGATAAAGCACCTTCCCCGGTTAGGAAAGAGATCCAGGTTCGAATCCCGGTGGCGCAACAACAATATTTTTCGATAAAATTGATTTTATATGTATATCTTTATAATTAATATATTTAATTCATATTTAAAATATCACAGACCTATGTTCTGAATAATTACAACTTCACAATAAGAATGTGTTCTCCTAAAAAAAATAAAAATATTTTAATGTTTTATGTACATTATCTAAAAGATTTAGAATAATAAAAATATGATAACCAAATTTTTTAATAGGTGATTTTATACCCAGATATGTCCATAGATAGTAGTGCTTCTTTGTAATACTTTAGCATTATTTAATATGAATGGATAAGATATGTAATTGGGCGAATAAATCGTCTGCCACCATCGTCTTCATCTTCAACAGATAGTCTGCTCTAATATACCTTCTCCGTGATGCAGGACCACTGCCTACGACGAATATTCTAGACAAACCTGCACAGCATCAGGAGTGACAGCCAACACGACAGACATACTAACGAGATGTCAAATCTACTCAACGGTCTACCGTGAACAGGAAATGCACAAATTGATGTTGGTATTTTTTGATATTGGTGAACTACCTACACCTAAGGTTATTTAATTTCAGAGATTAAACTTATACGGAAATAATATGACACGAGATCGGTTTTTCCCTTTAGATACCACTATGTTCTCTGAATTGCGTTAAATTTAATTCAAGATATATAACTTAACGAATGGTTTTCTGGGTCATTCTTCCGTAGGTTGGTTATAGAGGTAGCACATTTCAATAGCCATCATCAGGAACTATGTGACAATGGACACTGCAGAATAATCTAGAAGAACCATCATTAATACGACACGGCTCTAAAATTTTATGAAGATAATAATATTATATAAAATGTATTACATAGCATTTACGAAACATCTCATTAATTAATTAGTGTGGGTTGACTTTAGCAACTGACAAAAAAAAATTACCGTGCCTTACTTTTTAATGAGGAAAAGAAGCGTGACTGTGAATTGAACCTGAGACTGCACGTCCATAGCACCCAACTATAAATAATGGATTGTGGAGAACCCAAATACTGTTGTACGTTCAAATCGTATACCTAACGAATATAATATTTTAGAGATATCCATGGTTTTGAAAGAATTTTCATTTAAAAAAATATTGTGGACTGTAAAATATTTTAACTCTATTTTTTTATTCCTAATATGATGAACTTTTTAACTTCTGAAATATGAAAGTGAACAGAATGAAGAGGAATGCGGTCAGTAAGATGAACGTGTAATTAAAATAAAATAAAAGGAATATCGGCTTCAAAAGCGGAATTTGTTAAAAATTACAAATATTTCTTCGTTCTGATGTCAAAGATGGCACTGGTATCACCAGAAAATTGCTCATAGATGGCGCTAATGTTTAGTAATAACCTTATGGAGAAATATATTTAACAAGGATATTTCATATGACCCTGGTAATAATAATGAAAATACAAAATATATTTGTACAACTCTAAAATTTTCAGTAATTTACGATTATTTGTTTTACGTAAGTTTTAAAAGAGTGAAATCTTAAAATTAAAATTTTCATCTTATTAAATGAACATATTACAAAATTGACTAACCAAAAGTATAAAATAAATTACAATGTCGGCGGTCGATCACCGAACAACGATGTACATCACTTATATCACACGAGAAAATAAATACAAGTCAATAAAGACCTATTAAAAAGTTGGATGCATTTTGTCGCCGAGTGCACGAAAATAGATACAAACACCTCTCACACGTTATATTCAACTTCTCTCGGTACAAGTACTCGCCGCCTGCGATAGCGGGTAAGATGCGAACCGTGTGCACTCGTAATACATATTTTATATTAAAATATCTCGCGGGAATCAGCCGTGATGAAATAAATCCTGCGGCGCGGAATACCAGCTTTTGAGTGCAGGGGAAATGAAAAATCGTAAACAATGTACCAATAACGGAATATGTTAAAGTTTTAACGGCGAAATATTGGAATAAAATTACATGATCCTGCCAACGTTTTATTCCATATTTGAACTAGAAGAAAACTGTTTTGAGTATCTTTTACTTTTGAACAAAAAATATGCATGTGCAATGATTTTACTCGCTATACTTTGGGAACATATCTTTAAAATAATACTATCAAGCGTTCAACATTATTTTATTCATTAGCTACTGTATGTAAGTTAAAATAATAATAATTATTAAAAAATTTAAATATAGCGACCGATGAGGAGACATTTAAATGTATTCTTCTAAAGGGTAATAATTAGAATAGTTCCTACAATTATATTAATCATTAATCAAAAATGCAAAGTTCTTGACTAGTTTTTATAATAGCACATTATGTATCCCTTGGGCCGGTATATCGATTGTCATGTTTTTGCGAAAGGCACGATGAGATGATATGTCGACTTCCCAAAAACTCATTTGAAACCTAGTTTTTAAAACACGTTGGTTTTTTTAAATAGGTTTTTAGTCAGCAAATGATTCGGGATTTTAATTGACTAGTCTAAACATATGTATGTTCGCCGAAACTTCCAAAACCATATTCCATAAAGTGCTTCAACAGCCATTCATTTTTTAGTTTTATTACTTGTTAGATATATTTAATAGATGTGTTATATGTACATATATTTTTTAGATGTAGATGCATGCACGGAATATGTGTCACATCAATATTCTTACTATTTTGCATGTGCTTTATAATAATCGACGAGCTTGTATGAGAAGATGTATGAATGTGGATGAAGCGAGAATTGTGTGTCAGGACAGAAGAGTGGCTTTCTATTATTTTTGCCTGCCCCAGCGGGGAAACGGCGTGATGATAAGTCAGTTAGTGGACGGACCCACCCCTTTCCCGGAACCGTTAAAGACGTAGTTACTCCCTTGTCGGTTCCACTCAACAATACTTACGATTAACGTAAAATTTCAGGACAAAAGACAATTAAAACCCAGAAAAGCTTATTGTGTTATATAAGTAAATGCAAGTATTAGCAATATTGATCAAAAGCAAGTCAAACCTTCCAACCATTTTGTATGTGCTATGAAACTAAGTTGCTAGTCACCCGGAATGAAACTTGAACCCCCGACTATTGAATCACTGAGTGAGTACCTTATCCACTAGACCAATAAGCAGGTCAACAATTTTTCTCTCAATAAATAAAGTTTTATAAAAACAATAAAATATAACATAAAATAATTAGACTAAAAAATTATAAAAAAATAATTGGGTTCCATTTTTTTAATATTTTCAATATTTACAGCATTTTTTTAAAACTATTACTAGGAATAATAATATCTAAAGATACATATAAAACTGAATATCTATCTGTCTATGCGTCTTTTATACAATTCTACATCGTTTGACCGATCTAACCCAAATTTTGAGAACTTATTCTTTAGGACCCTGCGCTACACATATATATATATATACCTCCCACTCCCCCCCCCCCTAGCTATATAAATATGTATTATATTAAATACCATCTATTCCAAATTTGGCATATAAATTTTTTAAGGCTTGCGCAAAACAAAAGCACCCCGCATCCCCTTCACCCTATCGTAAATTCTAATTATTTTGAATCCCAAGTAAGACCGAGTAGGGACAGCTAGTATAGTATAATAGGATATATTCGTGTAAAAATATATAAAAAATATCTAAACTTAGATAATAATTTACACATTTATGTTACCGTATAGATTTAATAAGCATTATTATTTTCTAAATAATCAAATAAAATCGTCCCGAGAGACCAACAAGTTAGTTATATTTTTAGTGTAGTTTAAAAATAGTAGGTGCATTTGTTAACGTGACATACTTTCAGTGTACGCATCTCCATATTTTAATATAAAATAATAATCGTAAAACAAACTCCAATTTCTACTGAAAAAAATGATCTGATTCATGAGTTCATATGTTGCTTGATAGTACACAGTTATTTCATTCCGAGCAGCAAAATAATAATTCTCCACTGAAGTTCTGTTTCAATGTTTGCCGACTGCCTTTGCAAAATGTAATAGTGAATATAAAGATCGGAATGGGCGAGTTTTTCAGGCAATTTAAAAAGCTTCCAACGTTTGAATAGCTCGCTTTTGTTTGTAAGAGCTTTGTTTTAATTCACGTGAATAAGCCTACCTACGTGTGCAACTGTAGGTTACATTTGCTACCTCTGTCGGTAGGTGGCAGTCACATTGCTTCACTAGAATACTTCATCATTTTTCATGCTCTCTATCTTTCTCTGAAATAATTATTTTCATTTAATATTACAAAAACTGCTAAATTTCATGTTAATAAAATAATATTTTCCCTAGAAATTTATAAATTATACGAACGATATTCTAGACTGTGTGAGAATGTTTACATATTAATGATGCCTTCCAAGCCAAAGAGTCTATGCTAATTATTAAGAGAGTATTACCAAGGAGAGGGATTGCACCTGTACGATTTTATAGTGGCTGGCATCCGTGGTTGGGCAGAAGGATGATCTGAAAAATACCGACCCCCGAGGATGAAAACTGCACGAGGCTAGGACCGTTTGCAGTTTAAGGGAGGCCTATATTCTAATTAAAATAATTTTAAAAGTACAATGAAGGTAATTTATGTTTCTCAGTTGGTGGCTTTAATACCATCTAGCCTACTTGACGTTCGAATCCGGCGCCTATATTTTAATTCTTATGGTTACAATTTATAATCGTGCTATTTTTTGTAACTAGGAATGTTTTTCTTTACTCCGTGTCAGTATTGACAAAGTGTAGTGGCCTTGATCACATGAAGATCTGCTCGTAATGCACCTCCACAAGTCCCGTTCCCGGTCCCGGGTCGCCCTAACAGCTGACTCCAGCTCCAGGACTTTTCCAGCTATATGTAACGCATTTATCCGCAGCTGTGGCACTCTTCCAGGATAATCTATTTGTATAGGCTTCACCTTGATGCATAAAGTGGCTGAAGAATTGGAAAAATCTAGGACACTTCGGTAGGTACATTACGTTAAAAGTGTTCAATTTCAAGAAAAAAATAGACAATATTAGTAATTTTTGTGGTTGAATTCGGGAGATTGAAAAATTATTAATTCTTATTAAATAGTAAGTAAATAGAACATTATCTAACATAATGATAAATAAGAGATGTGTAATATTACGGTGGTCCATAAATGGAATAACACCCGAAATCTATTTTATAATATTCATTTATCTAACAAAAAATTTCATTCCGCTGCTTGTCTGATTTTGTTTTAATTCATGATTTTCTTAATAAATAAATATAAATCCCTGCATATTAAAATAATAATTTTGAAATTTTAATAAAGGAGCTTTTTCAATAATGCATCTTGTCAGTTGTTTTTCAATCTGGCTCACAATATTAATTTTATACCGAGATCAGTCTTCTGTTTGCCCCGAGTAATGAGAGAGCGCACTTGAGGGTGAAATTGTTGTTCAGACTGGTTAGGGGAAATAGAGGCGCGGTTTAATTGTTGCAATTTCTTTAACAATGACATCACTAAGCCTAGTTAATTTATCGGATGCTGCGTGTCGACATCTGATTTGGGGATGTGAAAAATGTTCTCAAAATATTAGGCACGCGCATCAACAATAATCGCATCCATACTTTAATTTGAATATCATTAATAAATATTTACTTATACGTAGGTATGTATTGCATAATATGTTTATCTCTAATTTTTAATAATAATAATTAATACACACATTATCAATAATATTGTTTATATTAGGTGACACGTAACATAGCGTCTCTGCATCTTTAAGAGCTCTGCATTCCAGACAACTTGAATAATAGACATCAAACTCTCAGATCAACCTCTACTTCAGCCGCAGGGAGGGTTGTAGAATCGACCAACCATTGTCAAAAGTCTGCATAGTGAATGAGCATTTGCGGGGGTGCCTATAAGCGTGCAACTCTATACCTTCCGTTATAAGTAACTGCTTCAGGACTATTTAAAAAGATACTAAAAACGCACCTTTTCAAAAAATCATTTCAATGAGTAAAAATAACAATTTTTAATTTTAAATACAAAAAGTATGATTAGACGGTTATGTGTAAAACACTCTTGAGGTGAAATGTTTTACAAAAATGGCGGTATAAAAATTATCCAATATTACTATTAATATTGAACGGTTGTTGTTGTGTGTGTAGTGAATGCAATAAATTATTATTAAAAATCAAAAGAAATAAATGTATTATAATTTCTATTTATCGTTTAAAAATATTTAACTTAATTTTAGTCCTTGCACTCAGATTAAGTAACATTATTCCTCTTCTTCTTTTTCAACGGTCTCACGGAATCCCCTTAATATACCCTCCGCTGTCCAGTCCGCTTCCCTCCCGCCTTCCTCTTGCAGGACTGTCTTGACATCATTCGCTTATCTACGTATTGATATCGATCCTGTTGACTTGTGTTTTGAGCTCATTGTAATATTACGGGACTCATCTGCTCTCGCTACATGTCCTGCTCACTACAGGCTCCATGATTTTAGCATTCTCGGGACATCTGGGGAGGTATACCGTTTCTGAAGTTCCACCTTCTTCAATCTTCTCCATTCTCCGGTTAGGTCATCACGTATTGAGCCATGAGTATTTTGCAAGACTTTATTTCCAAAGACGCAGGTCTTCGAAATAAATAGCCCTATAGTATTTTTGAATAAAGTTGAAAAGTCTGTCTTGCGACAGGTATTTCACGATAGAGCACACACCAGGCGTCTATTTATATATAATAATCTGTATATAAATAGATGCTCTATTTAGGTATAATCATCTGTAGATGTATTTATGTATAAAATTATGAATATATTTCTTCGTATTCCGATGAGGGTCGGAGTTCCAAAGCTTTGATCTTCTCCATTCAGGTATTTCATCTTGCACATTTTTGGTACATCGATTTACTGCAATACTACCCGTTTTATTTTATCATCATTTGATTTTCTCTATTGAGCATTGGCCACTCCATTTTCTCTAACACCTAGTCTTGAATTCATACAAATCGAGAGATCTGCCTCATCTGAAATATCTGAATATTTTGTAGCAGAGGGATTCAGTTTATTTTTTATCAAAATTGATAAAGATCTTCATTTTTTTAATATAATGTAAGCAATTTTTTTAATGAATGCCATTGAATTTTCAAAGGTTAAATATTTAATTTACAATAGAAAACAAATAATTAATTTTTAAATAGACTAAGACTGGTAAAATGGTTATTAAATCAGATCAAAAATAAAAAAAATAAAAACGAACGAGGCTACCGCCCTGCGTTTAATTCAAAAATTAACACGGCGGCTGCCATAAAAATAAATCAGTACCACAGACAGGGGGATTAGTCGGTCTCGATGTCTATCTGGACCATTACCGGCCCAGTGTCCTGTAGGTCTGCCCCTCGATCTGCCTGCCGCTAGAAAAAAGCCAATCAGATTTATAATGCAAATTAGCGGAAGAATTATTCTGGCCGGAGCCGATGAGTCACACTGATTAAAGCGAGGGGAGCAGCTTTCATCAAAGGATCTTATAAACGAAAAATGTAAAATTACGGAATTCTTTCATCACTTTAATATCCCCTGAACCAACCTCTATGTAGAAATTGTGTCAAAAATATAGGCATATACCCCCCATGAAATGTGAATCAAATTGTTTGTTTGAGGATTCAAAATCCAAATGTTTCCAAATCTACTTTTCGTAAAAATGAGATTATGGGTCGACTTCAAATATAGAGAATTATTAACACACTGGCTAAATCTCTCAAATTCGTTAGAATTTTGAAACAGATTTAACGTATCAAAATCAAATTATCCCAAACCCATAGTTTCCTAAATACAACATATTTTTTCTATTTTCGCAATAAATGTTAGTAATACAGTACGATAATGTGTTTTAAAATGTTCATGATAATCTAAAGTCTGTATATAAAAAAATATTATTAAGAGTGAAATAATTTTATTTATTTATTTTAATTTTAATACGAGAATTTATGTCTGTGTACATACAATTATAGTAGTCTGTAATTTTTCTAATTGTGGGGAGATTGTTAAAAAATTTGATGCCTTGATAATTATAATGATTTTGGGTTGCGGTATATTTTAGTTTTGGAATATCAATTTTGTCTCTAAATCTTGTAGATCGGAATTTGCTTCTAATATTTAAATGATTTTTAATTTTGAAAATTTGGATTATTGCATTCAGTCCAAGTTTTTTTTATTAATTATTAGTACTGTACCGTCTGCATAAGAAATTATTTTACCATGTAATTTAAGTTTAAATATATTTAAATATATCATATTAAATATAATATTATCATATACCGAACTCCACAAGTGTTCAAATTATCGCAGTTCAAATTTCAAAAATATAGCTCTTCGCTTCTGAGACCAAAGATTCATAATTGATTTCTTTAATTTTTAAGATAAATTAGTAGCTAGGTCCGTGCTTTGTATTTGCGTACATCTGACTGAGAAAGAAGGATACAGAAAATGTAAAAAATAAAAAAGTATTTTTAAGTATTAGTAAATTGCATTACGTACGTAATATGCCAACATAGTGGTTTTAAAATAAAACCTTCTTCTTCCACGGCAGTACATCCCAAGATAGGATTTGGCCTCCTACACAAGCGCTCTCCGCCGACTCTTATCTCTGGTCATTCTTCTCTAGTTCCCGAACTCTCCCATCCTGCTCCAGTCTTCATCCACACAGTCAGCCCACCTCTTCAATGGTCTGCCTCTATGTTTCTTCCACTGGTATGCACCTGGTCATGATCTTTGATATCTCGTTATTTGGAATTCTTTCAACATGGCTAGCCCATCGCAATCTTGGGGACCTTTTTTGGGATTGTTTCCTCCGAAATTAAATTTTCGAGTCCATGAATAATTTTCATTCCGTAAATTCCATTTTCTAGTGTAAATCCATAAATATTTCTTAGTATTTTAAGTTTAAATAAATTAAAATGATTTAATATAAACTTATTTTAATTTAATTTCTGAATGGGGTAGACTATTATATAACATATAAGTACAAAGTTAAGCTAGAAAGTGAAGAAAATAAAAAAAAAAGTGAAAATAAGAAAATAAACTATTTTGTACGTAACTAATTGATTGCTATACCTATGTAAATATTGTATAGATACATAAACAAGTATAGCTAAGTAATAATTGAACATTATGTATATCACATCATACATGTAGCTATATGTAACAACAAATTTGAGATGTTTGACTCTTAAGTCGGACCATGACTTTTTTTAAACCGTTTTTATGAAACATTTTTACAATTATATTGTGTTAAAAAATTATACACATTGTATGGTATTTAAAAAAATGTTTATTATGTTTGATGATAAATGTATCCACTAATTTTTCAGATTGCACGCTCGTTTGCAGTTTGACGCAGAGTTGGTAACGTGCAGCGCGTACCTCGTCAGTGGACAGATCGTCACATGAATATTCCACTCCTCACGCGATGACCACTAGGCTTGATTAACATAAACAGTTGAAATAAACCACGCGGATTAGTAAATAATAGATGTGCTCCATTGTCAGTTTTAAACGAAAAATTATCGTTTAAGCCCGTTTCACACAATTAAGCTCTCTCACGCACTGAAAGTGTTCGGCGGCTGCGGCGCATAAACACACGCAGTCTATTAATTAAGGCGGGCTTACAGAGCTATTTGGTGACGTACATTGTGATAAAAGTCCGCAAATATCCTCACTAATAGTGGTTGTCCCCCACTAATTCACACACAACATAATAGATCAGCGATTGTGAAATATTTCAACGGTGTAAATAATTATATATAATGATATATGATATTAATAGATTCGTTTTAAGTCGTTTACAATATTACCCCATTAATGGAGAGCGTCCGTTTTATCGGACGTTAATTAATCCAATTTTTCGAGGGTGATGACTTCTATAGGTGGCTTCACGTTGTTGCATAACCTCACTTTCTATTGCATGTTGTTCTATTAAGCGTTGTGTTGTGTGAAAAGCTGAATTCATTATATACAATAGACCCTAAACATTTTAATTCTGGATAGAAAAGATGAGATAATGATATTATATAATATAGTGTAAAAGATGTCAATATGTAATGAAAAGCATTAATTTGAAGACACACTGCCTTGCTTTTCTTCATATGTATGCTTTTGTTTTATGTCTATTATAACAGACACTATGCATAAAGCAGCTACTCAACCTCATAGGAGACAATAATATCGAGGAAGATGCAACAATATATCTGCTACCTTTAGAGGAACAAACTGTAAAAACAGATGAAGATAGCGATCGTTCAGACGATGAGCACGAAGGTGACATCGACCATCTTGGTCTTGGTTTGTTAAAAACTGTGCGCGAACTGCAAACTCAAGAAAGCGACCAGGAGTCTGAAGATAATTTACCAATACCAAAAAAACCAACAAATTACAAAAAGATGTACTGATAAATATAAATTTAGTTACAACTTGTGAAGAAATAGTATATTCCGATGAACTTTCACGTTTATCAAACCCAATAGATTTCTTCAATCTATTTTTTGATGACAATACTATCAATAATATTGTAACCCAACCCAACAAATACAAAAACTATTCTGCCTCAAATGTTACTTGCTATGAAACTTATATAGGCGCGTTCAAGATATCCATTATGTGAAGAGACCACTTTATTTTGTATAATGAAACAGAAAGGAGATGTGTTTTATAAATTACTACCAAAATACTGTTTTATAAATTATCATTAAATGTAATAATTGTGTCACCGTGCATCTTGTTATATATCCATATTTTCTATAATAAAATAAAAATAGTTTCATTTTGCTAATTTAAGTGTGACTTGGTCAAAATTAGTAACAATTAAAAAAAAATCACTTTTATAAACTTCCTCCATTAATAGGTTAATGCATAGATAGTATTTAAAACATAAAACAAATTTAATAATAAATAAACATTTTTTATTTTTTAAGGAGATCACATTATCGCTGTGAAGTTGCATTTTCAAAACATAGTTACGTGATATTTAATACTAATTAAATTAATCATTATATACAATTTATATACAAAAAAAATCAATCTATCGAAAAAATATTTAGTTGCTACAGGGATTCGATCTATTTTTTTTTAAATAGAATAATAGATCAATTGGAAAGATTACACAATATAAGTTTGTCAAAATTTATCAAAAATGTATTCGATTGCTATAGCAAAATGATTTTTTCTGTATATATTTCTATATATTGAATTTGTTTGAAACGTTTTTCAATTTAAACAAAATCAACGTATGTAAAACTATTGAAAACATACCCAAATAAGTTTCACCTCAGCTAATGATAATATTCTATGCGATGCAGTTTTTATTCAAATTGCTCTTCCAGTAGACCATAGACAGGTTGTTTTTATATGATATGTACTGGAAAATTAAAAAACCCGCGTTGCCACTGCCTCAGGTTTGCAATGATTAACCTCGCATATTAATCTATTATATCTTCAATCTCACTATTTTCTTCAAGGTATTACAAAGCATAACTTACGTGAATTTATACATACAAGATACTTGATTATTTATCAAATCTACAAACTCAAAGTTCTGGAAGCGTGAAATGATGTAAATAAATGTATGCGGTGCGGAAAACCCTGAAAGTATTGCAACATTTTTAACAGCTTTGGCAATAATAAAGTATTATATTATATCTAATGGAATGGATTCAATCGAGCATTGTTGGAATGCTTTTCCCTGATATTCATTGTAATTATACTTTTGTTGGCCAATGTCTGTATTTGACAATAAAACTAGTGTAGGTACACTATAGGCATAAATGTATCCTTACAAAAATAAAAAATAAAATTCCTTTACTCTTTTTTATTAGTTACTGCAAAATAAATTAGTTATCAAGTATGTAGATACATTCTAAAAAATATCTGATGCAACTATCCATCAGTTTTGTATTGTTGCTTATCAGATGATTATGACGTTATATGATTATTTTTAACATTTTCTTTTTTTTAATTATTATTTCACATTTCAAATAAATCATTATTTCACTTGAATATTCAAATAATATAAAATATATATATTTATATTTAATTTATATATTCTTTGTTTATATTATAAATAAATAAACTAGTAGGTATGTATATCAATTTTCATTGAATTTCCAAAAATTCATATAATCATGAATAATTTTTTTGGTGATATATATATGCAAAAATGTGTAAATTTATTATGTGACGTGTATGGTTTGATGTATGCAGGCCTCGCGCGAAAGGATGAGTATGCTTGTATGCGAGCGAGAAAGATATAAGAAGGGGTAAGTCTCTGGTCCAAGCCACGATCCGGGATATGTCATAATATTAGATTGTAATCGGGAATGAATAGTGTATTGTCACCAGAGCACGCTTATTATTCACGGCACCCTTATCCACAGATTCCCGAGAATGAATTTGATCGTCCAGTGCAGCCGTATATAGCTGGCACAAAGAGACATCACAATTAATATTTCAATTTGTTGATATATATGTAAATACTTTTCGGGGATTTATAATTTTTTCCTTAGTTTATTTGCAGAATACTTAATTGATATACATAAATGTTTGTACAATAAATATAAATTAGCACTTTTATACGTCTACTCAATTATTTACCTGTAAAAGAACTAAGTGAATAAACTCTGTATCAGTACTGTTCCCACTGTGTTACTGTGAATGTATTAATACATATAATATACACAGAGCACGCGCTTTACAAATATTAACATGTAATTTGCTCATGTAATCCCGCCCACTGCCATACAACTAAATTATGGATTAACCCCCATTAAATCCTCAACTCGATTTCACAAACGTTTAAGGAACATCAGAAGTAGGATTTGAAGATTAATCAAAAGGAAGCGTTCATAAATAAATTATTACGTAGATTTTGAATATAATTAGTTCTACCAAAAAATATTCACATAATATGATCTCGGTACTCTCGCTCGGCTATGGTACTCCAGGCTACTCTTTTTTCCGGTACTAACTTGGCAAATCAGTGTATCAATTTAAATTGATAATGAAAAGAAGTCCATAACACATTTGATAATATACGTGTTCACAACAGTAGCCGCGCAGCGATTAACACGTAACCATGTATTAATTGAACCTAAAAAACGAAAATAATTATATTTACATGTTTGATGAAAGAATTGTTGTTTTATTAATTTTTAAGTTAGTTTTAAAATTTTATTTAAAGAATACATTTATGAGGTTTTAATATATTTATAATAAAGATTTTTATGTTATAAATGTATAATCCTTTCATCATTACTTTAAAGTATAAATAATCATATCTACACCCTCCTACGTGTGCATGACTCAATTGTCAGGTCAGAAGTATACCTTCATTCCGGTTTCTTCATTAGTATTAAGTACTACCAAGTTGCAATTCTGTATATCTTGTGAGATAATGACAAAAGAAAGCATAACAAAATAAAACAATTGTAGAGATTTTGATAATCCACGAATAATGCAAAAATATTGTACGAGGCTGATAGTCAATTGTATTCAATGTTGGTAACACCAACACCACAAATATTCTGTATTTTTGCGCCAGTATGAAACGAACGAATTTACGATATTACCCTTTGTAGTGAATACCAAATGAAGCGAACGAGTTGCATTCGCGATAACTTTAGGATTAATTGGAAATTAAATTAAAGAGAGAATTAACGTTGTCGAGTACTAAATAAATTTTAACACATTTGCATACACGCTGACCGTCGTAAAACTGAACCCATATTAAAACTTGACATATTTCCGTTTATACAGTGAAATCTACGGACAGAAAATTGCCTAATAACTATCAGTGTCAAAAATAACGATCTTATATGGCGTATAATATTTTGACAATTTTTGTTGTGAGGTTGCATTTTCAGAACATTGTTCTGTGGTATTTTTAATACAAATTAATACAATTTCCATTTAAAAATGCAATAATAGATGCATCAATTAGAAAGATTATGGAATATAAGTTAAAAATTTGTCGAAAATGTATTCGATTGCTATAGCAAAAATGGCAAATGCGCTTCTCCGGATAGGAAGAGGTGCAGGTTTGAATTCCGGTATCAACAAAATATTTTTTCGATATACTTATAGATTTATTCTGTATGTATGGTATATCTTTCTAGTCGATTCATTTAATGTGTATTAACTTAAAATATCTTTCCGATTTTTGTTATTATTGAATTTTCAAGAAGATAAATCTAATACTGCTAATATTTTTAAAGTTCATCGTTCTTTTCAATGATTAAACTGAATCGAGCCCTTTATTACCTCACAACAATTCTATGTTAAACTTTCAAACAAATAAGTGCAGCGCGTTACATCGCTTTCGTAAAATCCAAAAGTGTGTCGAATAGAAATGCTCCCAACGGATCGCCGGAAGTATACTTTTGTATAGAATGGCAATAGCGGATATCGACTGCCGATTGCCGATTGCCGATTGCCGTAAACCATTACACGGCTGCACACTGTGCAGGAGAGTTTGGGGTTTGAACAGGAAATTAAATTCCGTATAGTATCTCCATCCGCGTATTCCTTCGGGGATTGTGAGCTATTCACTTAGCCCCACCCGGTATCCATATAATGACATGATACATTGTAAACATACTGCTGACCGGCCATGATTGGTTGAAACTTTTTCGGATTGCGATGTCATCGTAACCGAATACCCTATTTATTCACATCGGGAAGTTTGGGTCAAATGCTATTTATTTTGTAAAATTAATGTCCTTTTGTGAAATCATAATATGACAGTAGGGTGCATCATCCTCTAATAAATTTCGGAATAATGGATACTTATTCTTGCATGCAAACCGTACAAACATATTTCATTAATATCAAATATATGGAGGGGCGTATTTACGTTTATACTAATTTGTTTTTAATGTTCTCTTTGAAATAAGTAATAATAAAATAACATTTCATAGATATTTTAGAATATAAAATAACATTTTCTACCTTATTATTTAAAATAAATATTAATTACTGCAATATTTTTCTCACGCAAAAAAATCTTTTATGTCTCATCTGTCAAGTTGCTATGTGAGAGATAGGTAAATTGTAAAAGAAGCCAATGAAAATCTGATTATGAAAAAATAACACTTTCACTACGCTGGCGGATAACCAACCAACTGAGGAAGTGCGTGCAGCCACCTGTTCAAATACTGATTCCGTATTGTCGCTAACGAAACGAAAAGTATGGATTCGTAAATATGATATTTCTACTTTTTCCGTATGTTCTCAAAAGGACATGGGTATCGCCGAGATGCTATTCCGAACCCGGCTAAACCGCCCACATCATAATGAGATATTCCAAGAACTACTCTAGCGACTTGCGGTACATATCCTACTAGCATTAATACTATACTAAACATGTGTATACTAAACTGTCAGATTTCTATATTTTAATCCCTTTTCCCGTAGTCGCGATTCAACTCTAGGAAAAAAAAAAATGTCGAACTAGTCTTGGATAAAATTATGATTTAGTGTATGTGAAATGGTTTCGATATCTAAAGATAAATTTAAAGTTAAAACTGATTCAAAAATAAATAATTATATACTATATAACTATGGATAAACTTTACTTTAATTCTGCAAAATATATGGCATTTTGTTGTCGTGATAATTAATTATATTCAAATTATTTTAAATGGGTCTTTAAATCGTACCTTGATTTATTTTAGTTGTAAAATGAATTATTTGACAATAATATGTACAATGGTTTCTTGCATCTTGTTTAAATATGTATAATATATAATAATTTAACAAAGTATTATTTTCTGCGTATTATAAACATAAGTAAATATTTTTGATATTTACGGCGTTATTTCTCTATTTTAAGTTTGTTTATTTTTTTAATTAATTAAAATGAAATACTAACTACATAATAAGTCGTACGCTTAAATGATGTATTTATATGTATTATGTATGTTTTAAATAAATACAAACACGTTCAGAATAATGCTGTCAAAATTTCGTGTGTCATGGTTCTGAGGTAGTTCAATTAATAAAAATTACTCTTGAATCAATTTTCTAAAAAAGGCATCGAATGTATGCAAATGGGTCAAACTATTTGATAATTATTTTCAATCTGAAAACTTACACAATTTGCAAATAATGTTCACACAGGTACCTACCTACCTACAACTAAAACTTCATTTTAAAATAATGGCAGAGCCGTAATTTTATTGCCCTATTAAAATAAGTAATGCTTTATTACACGGCCATTTAGTATGAAAAGTGTGTGTAATGGTCCGGCCCGGTGACCAAGAACAATGCTCTGCGGATGTCAATTTTATTATTACCGAGATATATTACTTTCAACAGAAAGATTACACGAACGAGACGACACGATACATCGCTTCCTACATTTGAGCCAAAGAAAGCTCATTTATATTTTTGACATTGTTACACAGCTGAGTGGCTCCAGAGCGTAGATGTTTATTTTAATTTGTGTACTTATCTATTCTACAAAGCGCTTAATGTATGTTAACAATGTTTAAATTTTATAAGGTAGATGGCGCTTTACTTGGTTTTTGGATTTTTTCCATGGTGAAGAGGGTTGGTTTATAAAATGTGATTAGAGGAAGTATGAATTTAAATGGAGGCGCATTGAAATATTTAAGTTGTTTTTATTACATTTTATAGTAACGGAACTATAAGAATTCTATATACTGTATATGTATAAACTATAAATTTTCCGTCATTATTGACGGGTTACATCAAGCATATAGTATAATATTTTCATTCGAAAAATCATAGATAAATAATGAAAACTGTCACAGCTTGGTGGAAATATATTTTTAAAAAATGAATAAAATTGAGATTTTCGCAAAATAAAACAACTTAACCCAATAATCATCGATAATTATTATTGTTCAACGAAATAAACAACGATATTTGGATACTGGATAAGTTGGTACCTTCACATATTATGTAGGCATATATACATATTCATTGAGAAGGTGACCCATTTTGAACTTGGGGTTTTCAAAAAAGATTCAGCCCGGTGATTCGATGCGGATGAGATGGTTGTTCTTCGAGGGTTTTCACCACCCCAAATGTAACAGTTTTTCTAATTAACTGACACTGGGCATTGATTAAAATGGGCATTGTCGCTGAAGATGATTTTATTTCAAAATCCGGTATCACTTTGTAGTGTGCTTTAGGATCCAATCAGCAAATACACGACTTAATTTGTCAAATTAGTCAACTGAATTTCGTATGCATGTAGACCGAGATCTTTGATTACAATTCATTGCATCTTTCGAATTCGAGCTTCTGGAAATGTTCAATTTATACGAACGGTGATGAATTTAGGTTCTTGAATTTTTAACGGCATTTTAACTAATTCTATTACTTTATTGGAACTAATATTATGACCACGCACTAGCATTTTTGCATCAATGATGAGGTTGAGAAATACAGTGTTCCTCGGCACATTATTACTACTACAATAAGAATTTTACAAATCGTATTTACTACGGAATGCGAATTTTTGTAAAAGGTTTGTTAGATCGATACACTTTAATTCGTTTTGAAAAGCTGCATGGTGAATTTTGTCAATTTCTAGAAGATACATTTCAAATGAAACTATAATATTTTAGATTAGACGATTCGACAGTGGCACATAATTCAAATTCAAATAATAAAAATTTAACACTTTATGTAACATTTCAATATTCTAAATGCTGAAACATGGTTCTCTTTGGCGGTCTGATCTGAGGATCGAACTCTAAACATTTAGATCTGTAGGCGACTACAGTACAGATCTATAGACAATACAGCCGCTTAGCCCCACCACACGAATTAAATTTAAATATAATGGTTCCAACGTATTTATTTTGCATTCCGTCTTATAAGCATTTTCATGGGTTAACTAAGTAGCAATATAAATATAATATATTAAATATATCTCTCCCTCCTTCTCTCGTCGTTATCCTCATTGCTGAGGGTTGTGATTTTCTGCGTGGATGTATTGCGTACATAACACTATTCCAATTAAGATAGGTATAAAATATGTTATGTAAATTGCAATACTTCATTATACCTTATCTACGGCTAAGCACGTATTCAGTTCAAATGTTGAAACATGACTATGAAAATTTTCTGTTATTCATTTTTGACTGGGTAGATTACCAGAGAATTGCATTCAAATTCAAACACATCATTGTATTCCTGGGCGTGAAAGCCTATTTCTAGTATAAACTTCACTCATTAGAATATTTACACATATTTTCACATATTAGAATATTTATTTTACTACATACTCCAGACAATAAATATTTAATTGGTTTATATTTGGTTAAAAACAATTTATGATATAACAATATTATAGTTAAAAAATTCAACACGTAATATATGAAAAACATAATATTAGTTAAAATTGGATACGGAATAGCAGAATATCTATTTGAATTCATTGATTGACTCTCATTGGATCTTACATATATGCAGTTTTTAAATACAATTCAAGTTGGTTAGTTAATTATAAAGCAATAGTTGTAGGTTACCAGGTTTAATAAATCCTTTCAAGTAGATGATATTCGACGCTGAAACAATTACCTAATATTTCAATGCAGTTACAACTCTTCAAAAAACATTTTACTCAATACATATTACCTGATTGGGGAATAATTTTGGCTTATTTTTTGTACATATAGATTTTTATTTTTTCTGTATAAGGTTAATTTGATTATAAGATTTTTTTTCTTTTTTAATGCGGCTATTTTATTTTATCTATGGATATAATATGCAAAAGAATAAATAAACTAATAGTTATTATTAACGTTATTTGTAACATTATACAGCGATAATGTAGGTACGTGCACATTCTCTTAATTTTTTAAATAACTTGAATGCTAACCTATTTTTAATAATTTTACCGATGAAAATAATCTACAGTGTAATGCTGCAGGGGTCAGGGTATAAATTAAAAATATATTATTTTTATTTAAAAAGGTTGCATCCGGTCCGAGTATCGAAAACGTCCTTATTAAATTTGCATTACAGCACTATTTATCCATCCGATTCAATGATCATAATGTTTTTTGTCATGTTATTTTATTTAGATATTTATTTAAATTGAGCATTTTTAAGTTTATGTGTAATAATTACCTTATAAACTAGCGTCTTCATATAAAAAGTATGAAATGTTTGCCTGAGCATACAATTTTGAATAAAAACCTATGTATATATAAAATAGTATAGTAAATAAAGAACTTTATATGTACGTATATGTCCCTTTTTTTAAATACAAATTAAATATAATTACGTTCTCCGAATAGGAAAATATTCAGATTCGAATCTCAGTAGAAACAACAATATTTTTAGATAAAATTGATTTTATATGTATATCTTTCTAATTAATAAATTTCATTTGTATTTTTTTTTTCATATCGCAGACCTATTTTCTGAAAAATTACAACTTCACAATAAGAATGTGTTCTCCTTAATAACATATATGCCTCATACAGTCTTGATATAATAGACCTTTGCTACAATAAACCTAATAAATAAATAAATTTAAAAACAAAATTAAATAACTGGTTTGTGGTCTAGGGTTACGATACTTACCTAGTGATCTAGAAGTCGAGAGTTCGAGCCTCGTTTCAGGTTTCGTATCGAGATAGTTCTATTTTCATAACACAAGTGTTTAGCTTAGTTTGACACGTATTCCGTGCATGCATTCCTATTTAAAAAAAATAAAATATATATATATATATAATACAGATATACCAAAATTAGATCGGAATAGAATAGAACAAAGTATATGGCAAAAAAAACATACTGGTTCGTTTTATGGGAGCACAAAAAAAAAACATTAAAACCGAAATAGAAATTATAAATTATAAAAGCAACTTGTTTATTGATTCTCAAATAAAATAAATTATAAATTTTTTTTCAACTGATTCGTTTTTTTTCACGACATAAAACTTGTAAATTTTTCTCTATTATACTATTATTATATTGTTGTTATTATAACGGCGTTATATTGACAGCTTAGCGACACCTTTACCTGAAATAATGATGATTATACCTGGGTAACAGGGCGGCGCTTATATTATATAATGAATGGCGGCTAAATGCCTGAATTTCCCGCCAAAACTCTTCAGGGCGGATATCCCGAGGGCTGCACTACATCCGCCCTCATCCCGCCTACAATTGACGGTAGTGGATGTCGTGTGACTATGAGCAGACAAATTATGGACCATATTCAATAAATCATCTGCCATCCGTCTTCACAATAGTTAAAATGCTTCTTCTTCTTTCAAATTATGCAATTGAAATACCAGTAGAGCGTAATACTTGTCAAGAAAATTAATTATTTTATATATAAACACAGACAAAAAATAATATACAAACTATAATAAAATAATATTGACTTAGTTATAAGTATAATTAATAGAATTTTATTTTTATCGGAACTTCATGACTAAATTTTTTTTTTAATAAATTTTACTCAGATATGGTAATGATATCATCTTTCAACTTATTTAGTCAGATTTAATTTTATTATACGTTAATGTACGCGAAGTTAACCACCCGCTAAACAGGAATATCTGCATACTCCATGTTAAAGAGAACAAAAACAGTATCTTCATGTGAAAACTGTAATAATTGGCTGCGCTAAGTTGGCTCCACTCTTACCTACACGTATTTTTTTTATCATAGAAAAAAAATCTTCTACTTGTGTAGTTTATCTTAAATTCATATTAAAAGTTGTTTATAGTTTCAAGTTTCAAAATATTCTAACCCAAATTTGATTCTTGTAACAGATCTGTAGATTTTGATGGATACGTCGGGTTTTGGAAATCAATGTATGAATAGATAAAAAATAATTGGATTGGTTTTCCTTAAAGTAATATTTTACAGTTCTGAATTATAAAAATATCAGTATGTCAATATATAAATACGAATTATCGTTTCATTAGCAACTACTTCATATATAGTAATGATTATATTTTATACTTTTAAAATTAGAAATATTAACTTTGTTGTTAAAACAGTTATGACATCCTGAAGAAGAAAATGGTGTTTTTCGAAACCGGTAGATGTATTTAAACTTATTTTAGTGGTTAATAAAACAAAGATTAATAAATAAAAATAAAGATTATATTTTATTTTGAATATTTACAAAATTCAGATTTGCGGTAACATTTGGTCACCGTACACTCGGCTCTAGGCTGGTGTTGGGTGACACAAATAGATCGTTCTGCACAATGGCCTAAACCGCACAATACACTGAGAGGACGGCCCAGGAAGAGATTTCTGCATTGAAAATAAAAAATAATAATATTAAATCTTCGGATATGCGGGATATGTGAAATATTCTGATACAATAAATAAATGTATATACATATATGGCTAAATATCCTAAGTCCACCACTGATATATAGTTTTATTTATATATCATATTTATCTAAAAATAGTTATAAGTAATTTTTTTTAAACTTGGTGGTTTAAATGTACATATATACGTATACAATATTATGTTATACCTACCTACATATAAAATATACGTAGGTACACCATACGACTGTTTGTTGTATATTACTATGCGGCTTAATATATGTTTTTTTTAATATACTATGTGATATGGACAGACAGACGGACGGAAACTAAATATATAGATATTTCTTAATACTAACTGTTCTACACATTATTGCTGGGTTGAATTACGAAATTAATTAAGTCAGTATATTAGTTAATACCAAATCTAATTCTTCTGCATATTATGTATATTAAATTATCAAAATATATACGAAACATAAAACGACATGGAGTTAATGAGATTTCAAAAATATGTAACTAAGCTATTAAGGTCTATCTAATCATGAGTCTCATCATAATCTAGCCCCGACCATTTGGTTTTGGTTACTAGGTGAGTATCTTACCGCTAGACCTAACAGCCGGGTCGAAATAAATATAAATAGTTTTTATTCACCGGTAAGTGATTTTAATTTCATAATAAAAGTAGGTTACCAGTAGTGTCTTATTTCTCGAGTACCACTACGTATTATCGCAGCCACATATTTTTTGTGTAACCTTCTTCTACTGCGACATAGCGGCACGATGATTTTTGAACTTAGTTTTTTCTATCCATCGCAAACGCGACTGCAGAGAGACAACGATTCATTATAATACACCAGACATTAGAATATACCCCCCAGCCAAATTAAATTACAGTCATTTATATTCTAATTCAATCTCATATTCATAATACTTTCAGTTCACTTTCAAATATTTGAAGTGCACTTATTTGGGAATTATTTATGTCATAACACTTAATGACCTAATTAACTTTTTGTGAAATTATTTAGATTGTATTGTAAGAAGCTGTATTGAATAATTTTCAAATTTAAAAAATGTTTTCAATTCCAATGATCAGAGGTATTTTTTTTATTAAGTATGTGTACAAGAATATTTAAATAGTTGAAAGTAAAAACTAAATAATCTTGAGTTATAAATATGGATGCTGTATTGTATATGAACATTGATTCTGTTTAATTTCATTAGTGATCGCGATTAGCTGACTTACTACATAGCTAACTTCTGGTTACTTTGGCTTGCCAACTACTTGCCTACATCAAATATGTAAAAGATAAGATATTGTAACCACGCCTCCAATATTCTATAATTTATATTTAATGTATATTTACTATTTACTAAATTCAATTTTCTAAAGAAAATATTAAATACAAACAATCGCTGTAAAATTCTTATTCTAATCGAAAAATTTCGAATAAATGTAATAATTAGTACATACAAAAAAATTGTTACTATTATATCGCACCTGTTCGAACCGTGCGATACAAAACGTACATACTAATATTTGTCATTACTTGAAAACATATTTAGATTGAACATTATTTAAAAACATACTTTTATTATTTGTGAGATTAAAAGTATGGAGTGAAATAGACACGAAAGTTAAATCTTACTTGAATTTCAAAATATTACACTAAATAAATCAATATATGTAGTAAAATTTAATGTATTCAGATCAATAATAATACTATTTTAATAATACCGAAAGGTTTAGTTCCAGAATGCATTAGACCGTATCCCGCCACCAAATATTGTCTGATTGATAATTAATCTTTGCTTCAATCCGTAATCCATTAGTTTGGATGATTGAATATCTGCCGTTCTCTGTTAATAGCTCGATCTCCGGGGTAGCAGGCTTCTGCGCCGCCCTTCGATACAAGAGCACCCTTCAAATTAATTATATTTCGCCAAAGCAGACCACATGGCACGGCCTTTGACGGCGACCGAACCCGCGACCCCGGCCACCGCAGAGGGCCAGCGAAAAGTCGAAGGGATGAATTGAAAATACCTGTTTTTTTATTCGGTTTGGGAAAAGATCATTAATTCTTGGGGCGGATGTGAGCGTAGTCGAAAGTTTGCCTTTTAAAACCGGATTTGTCTGGTGGGTACCAATTTTTTTTTATTCAACCCCAAGGTGGTGCTTTTAATATTGTGATACATTGCTTTAGTATTTGTTTACAAAAGAGTTTACGACTTGGCGAATTCTTCGAGCTTTTTCAAATTAGAAGCGTTGCTAACTAAGAATTGAATTGAATTTTGGATGCCGTAGTTAATTCCTTTAATATTTATTACATTCTTTCAGAGTCATAAAGAAAACTGGGATAGATCTACTTAATTCTAGATCTGGTAACCTATAACAGCTTTTCTTTTGAAACAACTAAAATCTCATAAAACTATTATTCGATTTATAATGTATTTTTAAATATTATTTTGTTATTTTCATGACATTCACATTATATTTTTTAATTTCTAATACACAATAAAAAATAATTTAATTTCTAATTGGCCGTTGTCAACATTATCCGGGTTTATTGCAAATCATATTTATATAATGTTATTTGTTGAATATAATGTAATAATTTTTTTAATAATATTATCTCATCAATTTTAAATTGAAATGATCGCCATCATCCAAAAAAATTCAAATGAAATAAAAATAACTTTAATATTGATTGTCTCACAAAGCAAAACATAGATTTATAAATTTTGAAAAGACCCTCAGTAATTATTCTCATTTTTGAAGCGATCGTGTCTTATAAAATATTACGAAATGTAATAATTTATAAATGCAATGCATTAATTAAATTACATTAATATTTTATAGCATTATATTTGTTAGTTGTGGGCAGAGACAGACTAGTATTTCTTAAAAAATAATAATAAATATGTATAGCTGAATTACAAATATAAATTATCTCTGGGTGATGAATTAAAAGTATTTGAGTGGAAAGCGGGAAACAGCCCAGAAATGATGCATCGCTTTTATACGCATTTGATAAGGTGACGCCTAAACCTTTGAATTTTGTCTTTTCTTTTTGTAGAGCATTTGTAAATCAAAATATTATAATGCGGCTATAACATTTTTTAATGATATAATGCTCAACGGAAAAAATCCCAAAGCGACTGAAAAGCGGGACTAATTTTGATATAAGACACATTTAATTTACATCTGTAATATATGCCACCATCGGGCTTCGGGTAGGATCATAGAAACCTGTTTCAAAATCCATATTATAATAGGTACGTACCTACTCTGGTAGGGTGGGATCTCTCTTTATACAATCTCATGTAAGTCGCCTCTTACCTGAATGCTACTAATTCACATAATATACATTAATACAATAATATGTATTAATATTATGCTGATAAATAAAAATCAAAACTGTTAGTTTTTAAACTACCTGAACTATAATTTAAAGAACCTATGCTAAATATTATTCCAGATGATGCAAAACTTGTATACCTACTCTAATTTTAAGTTCTGCCGTATACATAGTTAGAATATCTTCCTACTGGATCATTATAAAGTGGTCAGTCATGATACAGGTTCCATGCTTCCATGGGTGTTTGCATTATTTGTCTCCATCGTGCATAATTCCTGGAACCAGTAGTTCCCCAAAAAAACTATCAACCAGCTCCCTAATTTTAATAAATAATTTTGGTAACCGTACATTCACCCCCTCCCTCGCGTGTATTAATTAATTTTTTTTGTATGCACGACGTTTTTGTACAATATAATTTAAATTGTAAATAATTTCCTGTAAAGTCCCACGAATAATTCAATAGAGCTTACAAATTATCTATATTGGCATATAGTCAATAATAAAAATTTTATATTAATAAATTAGACACTAAAAAATTAAAAAATACTAATAACTCAATTTTATACTTCAGTTGCTGAGCGAATGAGTACTTACCTACACGCTAAATATAGAGATCGAGGATTCTGTCATAAAAAGGAATGTAATTTTTATTATATTAAAAATTACTACCTACATATTTTTATGATTTACTTAAAACTCTTCTAAACTACAAGATCATTTACCTATGAATACAGCTGACAATTTCTGTCAAACGAATCTTCCGGTGTCGGCCAGTCTAGCGAGAGAAAAAGCGACTTTAACTCCTTTGATAAATTGAAAAAAGGAACGTGGGGAATTAGAGAAGGATCATTGTCACAATAACTCCTCTTTTCGGCTGACAGACGAGGCAGCGGGCTGCGGCCAGCTCGCAGGACGCCAAGTGTGAAATGCTACCTGACGTTATCTGAACATGGGACAGTTTTGTACCGAGCCATCTGATACTACTTAAAAAAACATTTTCAAGCTACCTGCTATGACACAATTAGCTCTTTACAGTTTTCCACTCACTGAATTATTCTTGGAGTCCATATGGCTTCCTCTAGAATTATCAACTCTGCGAGATATCTGATCAGACTGCATCTACTTTTGTTAGTGTGCACTAATTTTTTTTAAGACAATCTTTCTAATTTCATTACGTCTCGATTTCAGTGAAATAATAAATTATCTTCCCTTGAGTTAGTTGACTTTTAATGCTCAAACAATCTCCCTTCCTTGGAGTGCATATATTATATATTTAATAAAAAGGATTATTTGGTGAACATTAGTAAAACTATAACAAAATATGGAAAGTGCGCTGGTGTGCTCACGTTAAACGAATTTTTTGTATTAACCCTCTAAAATACTTTTTTATTATTAAGAAGAACACATTCTTATTGTGAAGTTGTAATTATTCAAAACATAGGTCTGTGATAGTTAAATTAAAAACTAATTAAATATATTAATTAAAAAGATATACATATAAAATCAATTTTATCGAAAAGTATAGTTGTTGCTACCGGGATTCGAACCTGGATCACTTCCAATACGGGAAATGTGGATTACCTTAACTTAACTTTTGTATTATTATATTTACTTTCCCGATGTTACAAACCTGAATAGCCAGGTTTAATTTTCTTTTCTATATGTTTTCCCATCATCATCTCTTTTTTTTAAAATTTATAGTTTACGTCAAGACGTACGATTAATTTACCATTCTACACAGTTTTCATAGGCTATCTTAAATATCACTAGACTCAAGCCTATCTGTGGTTGACTTAACAACACATTAGTTTAAACAGTTTTTTATGGTACCCGAAATAAATATGTGTCACGTCAGTTTCCATCATATTTATCTACAAGAAAATATGAATTCATTTAAATTGAACCCTCGACGTCTTAATAATTAAACAAATGTCTTCACTATAAAAGCAAGATTCATTTTTAATCAAGCGTATACAGTAACGTTATAAATACGCTAGTCAAATTTAATTATTTAAATCATCGAAATGATTCGGTTGGTAACTTTCGCACATGCGCGGTTGGTTGTCGCGATCGGTGACCGGACGTCTCAGGTCCGCGCGTCGCGTAGAGATTTCATTCACATATAGACAAGCCTTAGGGTGGATTGCCTATTTAAAAAAGAAGAGACAAGCCTGACGGTTGGCCACGCTAATCGCGGGCCAACGGTCAGGCTGTTGGCCATAGAACGAGTTAATTTAAAATCGTGTATCCATAATGGGATACTGGGAAAGAAAAATAGTCAATTACTAATGCATCAATTTTCTACTAATCTTGTGATAAATCCAAATTTGCATTGTATTCATCTCTTCTGCAGAAATATTTTATTTCCCCTTTGGGTGCGGGATGAAGAACTCCAGAACTTGGACGATGTCGCAAACGGGGTGTGGATGGGCGTCCGATCGCTGGCCACGATCTACCAATAAGGGTAGTGGATTCCAAATCAATACGCGGCAACAAGGAATTATAAGTAACGAGTACAAAACGTGGAGGAAGCGCGTCCCAAGTCCGAGATCTTGTATTATTGTTGTTCCATTTTTCTGTCTGCGCTGGATGGCGAACCTACCGTGATAGCGGTTTCCCATCTTCAGCTTCTGACATTCTGCGCAGACTATTTTTTTACGATTACACTAGTTTTCATTTGTAATGATTGCTCTGTTTCTTTGAATAAACTACTGTAATTAATTGTAACTTCTTTAAATAATGTAGATTAGATTTCTGTTCATCTAATCCATCCTGTCCAATAAACAAGTTATTATAAATGTATCATAAGTGAAGAGAAAAGTCGTCAGTAAAGTGAGTTCTGACTTCCGTACTCACATTTTATGTTTCTCCACTGATCTAGCCGGTGAATGTGAACGAGACTCTGCTCACCTACGTCACAATACGTATTACATAAGATATAATCTTACATATAACTGTGTGATATACAATAATTTAAGATAGAAACATAATATACAGAACGAAATCCATGAGGGAGGAAAAGGTTTTGGTGGCCACATTAGATGTCTTTATGTTAGTATAGTTTCTAAGAATAGACACATGAATTTTTTTAATATAGTGTATCAATTATTCAATTAAAAAATAATTTGTATGTGGACGGTTCAGAGATGATGCCCAATGTGCACGCCTCTAATCCGCGTAAGACGTCGAGATGCGCAGGGTACACACTGTTTACTGAGGAAGCCCGCCGTCAAATGACGCTGCCGGTAATCGAACCGGCGATCCGTGACAATACGATTAAGCGACCGCTGACCGCTGACCAGCTTACGAGCGGTATCAGCCACTTACATTACACGTATCAACAAAGTAGCTATACAAACAGATTTTTGAGTGAGTTTAGTTGTAAGCTTACGTCGATCGCATACGCTTTGTACATCTACGTATTCTAAAAAAGATAATACTAACGTAGCTAAATTTTACAACAGAATATAGTCACTAGATAATTATGATTCACTTTTGAAACCATATTGAAATATATCTTATTAAATTAAGTAATCTGATGACATTTTTTTGACGACCTATAGCTATATATATATATATATATTTTATTTTTTTTAATTGTGAACGCGCTTCCCTGGATAGGAAGAGGTCCATGTTCGAATCCCAGTAGCGACTAAATATTTTTCGATAGATTTTTTTTTTTATATCTTTCTAGTTAATTAATTTTATTTGTATTAAAATACCACATTACTGTGTTCTGGAAATGCAACTCCATAACAAAAATAGGTTTTGCTTAAAAAATATATAAATTGTATCAATATTTATCCAAATTTAATAAAATGTATTAATTAGTTAATTCTGAGGTCACCTAGCGAGTTTTACTAAAAGGTATTCAAGATTCACCGCAATATAAAGCTTATTGCTTTTAAAAATTGAATAATAGATGTATTGATTGGAAAGATAACAGAATTAGTCGAACATGTATTCGATTGCTATAGCGAAGTGGTGGACGCGCTTCCCCGGATATAAAGAGGTCCAGTCACAATCATATGTTGTATCTTGGTTCTGCAGTTCTAACCATATTATTAATAGCGCGCATTTCTTTATGCTGGCAACATCAAGGAATATAAAAAATATTAAATACACCTTTACAATTTTCAAGTGATCATGATCAATTTCCAAGCATAGACAGAGTAGATTATTCATTTTTTTCCGGGCCGCTACATTTTATTGCGATATTTTATCTAATTTGCCATTTTATTTCAATTATAAAACCATTTTATAAAATTTTATAAAGTTATAACTGAGATTTATAAACTTATCCTGTAATTGTTGTGATTTTTGAACTTGTATCGTGATTTCAGATCCCTCTGAGGCTCGGGTCTCTGGGCGAATGCCCACGCTGCCAGGGTGCTGATGAAGTACCTACCTAAGTGAGGATAGCTAAAATAATTATTCTGAAACGTTAGTAACTTAAGCGATTCAAAGTAATTTTGAAAATAAAAATTAATTACATTACTCCTCATTTTCACAAACTTTATTGCAGTATTTAACTTTCTCGTCTTTCAAATGCGTTTTTACATCATTAAATCAATAATTGCCAAATTCTTTTTTTATACGTTTTTGATAATAGACTGACCACGCAGAGGTTATACTAAATAACTGTATGTATTATGATAATAGACTGACCACGCAGAGGTTATACTAAATAACTGTATGTATTATGATAATAGACTGACCACGTAGAGGTTATTCTAAATAACTGTATGTATTATCGAAGGTTTATAATTAAAATATTTAAAAAATCGTCGTTTTAAGTTTTTACTACTGTCATACAAAACACAATATGTTTTAGTAATGTTTTTCTTGAGAATTTTTAAAAAAAACAACACCTTTGGACGGACATATGTATACACCAGTATTTTAAATATATAGAAATTCTCTATATAGAAAAGATGGATTGGACAGTCTTGCGAATTCCAAAGGAATGACTACCAAAATGTGTCTTCTTCGGAAAGGGGGGTTAAGGGGGGTGGCCGGCGACTCGCCCCGGACTGAGCGGGATTAAATTGCAGCAAAATCTGTATCAAGATAGATTGGGCCTCGATCGATCAACAAGTAAATTGGAAGCGCCATCTGAAGGCTTCGGAACCCCGACAAGGTGACGAAAGTGAAAGTGTTAATGAATTATATGTATTATCAACACTAATCTCGGAATCAAATTTGATCAAAGTTTATCAATAGATTACACAAATATGAAAGACTTTTAAATTTATAATTTATAATTCGTTGGGTTTTCTGAACCATTCAGAATATTATAGAATACATATAAAAACTTTAAAAAAAATGTTTTCAATGTTTAGAAAACATATTATTTAAACTGAAAATCTTTAAAGTCATTTAAATAAACGAATAAAACAGGTCCTGTACAGCAGACAATCGTCCCGCGATATCGGTTGAAGAGCTCAACTGCGCGATTCTTGTCAGAGCAACAACTGGCAAGTTTGCGCGATACTTCCTCGGAAACATCTCAATTCCGCGTTGACGGCTCGCCTCCATGTCGGCAGTAATTGAGATGTCGGTTCGGGTCCGTAACGACAGTCGGTGTATACATTCCCGATTGACATTTCGCGGGATGCGTTGTCACTTTATGCAAAGTCGGGCTATTCTGATTCTTCATTCGGTCGCGTGACGTTTCCATTTGGATAATACGAAATCTGTATTTTAAATTTCAAAAAATAAAGCAAATAGATATGAAAAATAATAATTTGTACTTTAATTTATTCTGAACTACTTGTTCTTAATGTTTTTTCTTGATTAGGATCATAAAATAAGGTTTTTATATGAGGGAAAAAACTACTATTTTTCCAACAATTTAATTTGAATGTGTGCACGAACGTGTCACAACTGTATCTTACTCAAATTAAGCTACGAGTGAGTGTCATTGTTAAAACGGTATATAACTTGATGTGTCTTCTAGGAGAAAGCTCCAACTCCGATCATTCAATTGCTAGGCTAGTGCCTTTCTAGACTGAGCATTTAAAAATATATATATTGTTGGCTCATTTTTAATATCATATCGCAACAATGGATATGCAATGTGTATATATATATATATATATATATATATATGTATACATATTTTAAAGCTTTTATTACACACAACTATTTTTAAAATGAGGTGTACCTATAACCACAAATCACCATAAAATATTATTTTAATTATCCGACCAATAATAAATTAAAGTTAACAATAAAAGTGAATATCAGGTTTCGAAGATTGAGAGTATAAAGGAAAAATATGAAAAAGTAATATTCATTCAAAACACCATCTGAAACTCAATAAAATCAAATTCACTTGTAATCATCAGGTCTCAATGCCAATGTCAATCAATGTGTCGACTACATTTTCAGTCTCTGTAATTACGTTAACGCACTGTAAAATGTGTAGAGATCGTTAATGGACGTTAGACAATCCAGTCAGTATCTCTAGAGCCACCTCACGTAGCTTGTCTTATGACTGGAGTCTGGGGACATTTGTTTATCGTATTGTATTTGGAAACACAACACACATCCTACGAGAACTTTCTCTTTTTCAGTTACTCCAACAGGAGTGCTGACGACTTCAGCTATTCTTTTCAGGGGTGAAGTCACATTGAATATTGATTGGTATTGTTAAATAAATTTAAATTATTTATGTATAACTTACATGATAGCGTTCCAGCTATATAATATTTACTACAGCAAAATAATTATTTCATTCAAAAACCATTGTTGTTTTTTTAATATCATTTAAAGTGTTCAATTAAACAATTAATTATTTTTATTGGAATTGCATATTTATTATGAAGTTTCAATATTAGTTCATAGTTATTTTATATTTAATACAAATTAGATGAATCCTTTGAAAATATACAGAAGAAAACTATCTATCAAAACAATATTTTAAATACTAATTTAATGTATTAATTATAAATATATACATATAAAATCAATTTTGTCAAAAAATATTGTTTTTACGCTACCGGGATTCGAACCTGGATCTCTATTTCCAATCAATTATTTATAATTAATACATTAAATTAATATTTAAAACATCACAGACATATGTTCTGAATAATACAACTTCACAATAAGAATATGTTATCCTTAATAAAACACTATTTAATTACCATCGTCTCGAATTCACAATTTTCTCTTGCCAGATTAGACCATTTTACGACGAATTTAGACTTTATATGATCCTAAATTCATAAGTGAGACATTTATTGTTTCAAAATTAATTTAACTTTTAATAATTTTGAAAACTATATGTATTTTATTTCATTCTGTGAGTAGGGTTAGATTGTTTAAATTTGATCAGTATTGTTTTATACTAATGTTTACTAGAATTTTGTATTATTATATATATGTTACGGCCACCAAATAAACCAACGGCCCTTCTTATTTGAGAATGCCTAAATATTATATTATATTTATTATGAAAATAAATATTATTACTATTATGTAGTTGGTTTGCTTGATAAATACAAAGCAAAACATATTTGATAGTTTGTGTTACGTTAATTTAAATTGTAAAATAACATTATTTGATGTTTCTTTTTAACAACAACTTTTATTCTTTATTGCTTCCAGAGATGTGCCGCGGGGGAGGGTATAAATTATATTGACAAACTCCTTTCATTGTATTTAAATTCCGCCGTTCACAACACGCCGCCATTTACTCGCCGCATTGTCAATGAGTCGGTTCTCACAACCGAAGATCCGACATCAACATCTCTAAAAGAAATAAACTTTAAAGAAATAAGGAACTTCAAAAGATTCCCACTTTTCGAGGCAGATCTACAAAACGATGCTAAACTTTTTGAATTGGTTATTGAAATCAAATTTTATTGAATTGTTATGTACCTACATTTGAACAACAGAAAAATATTTTTATCATTTTGCGCGTAAGTGTTTTCTAATATTTTATTAAGAAAAAAAATTGAAAGTTAAATCAGATTTATGTGACCGTAATTCAAAAATTAAATAGTAGACGGATGGCAACTTGAAATATGTTTCAGTTTTGTGTATTGAAAAAATAATTTTATACTTTCCTCTAATAATTATTATTTATTCTCTCTAAAATTTGCTTTAATTTAAAAATATCTCTTGTTTCCACGTAAATGATTTGGTTAATAATATATATTACAAGTAAATATTTTAGGAGAAGCATAATATTAAGCGCAAATAAATTGATTTATAAACTAAACTTGTTCGTACAAACAAAGAACACAAAATACCAACACACATATAATAATAAAACCAGAAAACAGAAAGAACGCACGACTACGCGCTACAAAGCAGGTGTATTTATCTGAGACAATTGGATTAAACATGTTACTAGGAAAATAATTTTAATGATAATTGTAAAAATAATTACACATTTCTGTTCAACTGATAGTTGACTCATAAATAAAAAACAAAACAAAAATTACAAGTAATTTTCAAGTACAAAAAAATAGTATTAAAAATCACTTTGCACTTTTTTATAAACGTTGGCGATTTTGTAAATTCTATCGCTAAGTTACTTAGAAACACAAATTAAATGTTTCGTAATACCAATAATAATTTTTGTAAAATAATATCAATAGAATACTAAAATTTTAGGAATCACAAAGAAGTTTTCAAAATATATTCGCTTATTTTAGTATTTTTTTCTTTATGGTTTATTACTGAATGCTATATTTTAATTTTTGTTCATTTCACAAAATATGTCATTGGAACATATATCATTTCATTCCCAAAATATTTATTTAATTGTAGTATTAGTATTTCATAACATTTATTTTTGAAATCATTACGATTAACTGATTTTTTTTTTCTTTTGGCCTTGCAGGATTCAGTTCATGATTAGGCCGTGACCGCAGTCACTATAGAGCGCCATTCATTTCTCGTATGGCCGCTATATTTGTCATTTGCTATTGTCTAGCTGGCGATTTTGCACAACCCTTTTAAACATTAAAAAAATTAATGTCTTGTAAAAACATTTCCACGGTAACTAGAATTTTCTTAAATTAACTTAACACATATTTTTAAAATACAATAAATTTATTAGGTTATTACATGACTACTGTTTCTATGAAATAAATAAATAAAATAAAAGTGACTTCTTCATAGGTATTAAAATAAAACTTAATATGATAAAACTGTAAGAAGATGTGTTTATTTAAAATGTGGAGTTGGGAGCATCTGTTGAATATTTCCTGGGCGTGAAGATTTAGTACAGGTAAGCTATAAATATTATTTATTTTTTAATCAAACCTTACCACACATTATATGAAATGGCTAATGTAACATCTTTATAATTTATTGTTTCATTATATGGCTCGGAATACCAATATGAACATCCTACTATAAAATTATTAATAAATAACCATAACAGTGAACATTCTGAACGCGCACGTCGACAAAAAAGATTTTATACCAAGATTAAAAATGTTTTCAATTATGACAAAAAACTCTACGTGAACCACATTTTTTTCAATTATTCCTGATATTCCATTACGGCCTAATTTGCTGTTACCTCAGTGGAAATGAATCCAGAGGAATTCAGCCAATTAAGATATTAATCATAAAGGTGTATTCACGCAACAGGACACACCTGAATTATTGTCCCGCTCTGTTCTTATCTCCTTTACATTCAAACGAATTAGCTGCTCTTTTAAAGAAGATTATTAAAAGATAAGTTTTTGTTCGTTTTTTTCTATTAAACAATTTTTCTGCCAGACAATAGTGTTCGCTGCCACAGGGTATTTCAAAAGTTGACTGATACCCACGCCACCTGTAGACTGAGACCACTCTTCTGCAGATCCATATTTCGAGTTTACCTGATCATGTCATATTCTGGTGCTACACAAACTCAGCATCCTATTCACCATGTTACTCTCAGTTATGAACTAGGGAAATGAATTCTTTGTTTTAATAGCCATAGTTATTAAATTATCATATTTTCTTCTTCTTTTCTATCTTTTATTCTATATTTATTATTTTGTATCTAATGTTAATGTAAATGTAATTAATTTATATTTATATGGCGGGTTAGGTCTTACACTCACAAATCAAGAACGCTCGAATAAACCAATTATATTCATTCAAGTTCAATTATCTTTAAAAAATAAAATAATGATATTGTTACGAGGGTTTACACTTGTTAAGAATCATACAAATATTTAATTAATTGAAGCTAGATGAGTAATGTTTTTAAATCAAGCTGTATACAGTATCACCTCTATTCTCCGCTGTGATAGCTCAGGTGGATCTTCAGAATTCCAAATATTAACGACGGTGCCGATCATCTGATGAGCTGTAGGAAATGATTCAATCACTCACAAATGTCAAACCAGAGTGAAAGAGCCTTACGATCGGAGCCACCAGAGTCAAGCAGTGTCAATGACACATGTTATTCAGAAGTTTTCGTATTAATTATTACACGGTTCAAAGCTTGTTGTTCAATATTCCAGAATCTTTCAGGCATACCGATACTTTTTCTTAAATTAATGTTGTATAAATAACTAATGTAATTTTAAATAGCTAATAGACTCGGCTATAATTTAGTGTGCCCCCTCGTGTGCGTGGGAGTGAACTGAATAATGTGACGTACCAACCGAAAATAATGAATCGTGAGATGAGATATTTCGAACGTGAACGTTTCCTTTTCATCTTCCGATCACCGTGTGATATACGAACTTCAGAGAATTGAAGAGAAGTATTCGGTATCAGTAAATCTCGCTTCTGAACTGGTTCTCAAAATTCGAGTAGTCGTCGCATGATTTACATAATGTGCTTCAAATTTACCCACCAAATGTCAGTGACACAATTGAGCTGTCTACCGCTGGGCGGAGGAGTAATCTTCACAGAAACAAAATGCCGCCGAACCTTAATAAAATAATGTATGCATATTTTGCCATCAGATGTTGCTTATCTGATGTGTGGAGTTGAGGCTTGACGTAATCTCGCAACCGTGGCAGAAGCTTTCATTCAACATTTTGATTAGAAAATCCTCTTGGTTGTATTGTAGTTCTTCTTAGATAATTGTTATCGTCATCGAGACAAGACAATTATTGTGAAATTCAGCCAAATATGCTAACCAGTAAGTACAGAGTGAATATTATGTATGTTCCGGGCTGACGTTTTTCGTTTTTTAACCATATTTTTCATAACATTCTTGCATACTTCGCGTGTTATTTCAGCAATTTCATTTCGAAAATTATTCTGTAGCATCGGAATTATTGTTGGCTTATTGGCTTATTGGCGTAGACCTTCCCTTTCAAGTACCTCTATAGAAAATAGTCTGGAGACCTTAAATCAGGTAATCGAGGAGGCCAGTCGATATAACCACCTTTGACATTATGTGACCGGGAAATTTTTTTGACTAAATTTCAAGCGTAGCTCGGACTGTGTATGAGGTTGTACCATCCTGTTAAAACAGTATGTGTTGCAGATCCAATAAACACAATTTGGCCACCAAGAATCCATGTTTTCCAACATGTGACGATACCGATCACCATTAATTAATTAATTAACAGTATTGCCATTATTATTTAGATAAAATATTTTAATGACTTTAATACGTTATTGAGGCATTAGATACTCAATAATTAATTGTAATCAACTACTCTCTACGACTACAAAATGCGAACTGACAGATGTCTGCCAAACCTTAATGGCGGCCAAATAAAATCGGTCTGGAGCATACCCTTTCATCCTATATTAACTACACAATTAAAAAACCATGGAAATTTTAATAACCAGTAATAACTTAATTTGTGATATCTATACATTATTATTTAAATACAAAGATTTACTTTATTTAAAAACTATGGTGGATGAATTCATTTTAAGCACAATTCTATAAAAAGGTATGTAGAACAATAAAATGAGAAGTTATCCTATTATTATACTTTTAAAATTAGCAATATTAACTTTGTGGTTAAAATTCATCCGACTCAAAAATATCAAATGAATATTAAAAGTGCTTTAAAAGATTTCATTAGTGGTATATTTACTGATAATACAGTATTATCAGATTTAATTTTAATGAATCCTAAACATCCAAAAATGTATTCCGTATTAAAGATTCATAAGATTGATATTCCAATAAGACCGGTGGTTTCATACTGTAGTGCTCCAACTTTTAAATTATGTTATTTTATTACAAAAACTATAAATAGACTTAATATTTTTAAACCAAAATACACCATAAAAAATTCGTTGCAATTAGTGGATATGTTAAAGGACATGGAACTTTGAAACAATGTTAAACTTGTTTCTTTTGATATCGTTAATTTGTTTACTAATGTACCTATTAATGAAAGTAAAATTTTAATTTCTGATTTACTAAATTCATCTAATTTTCCTAATAATTTGGTAAAAGATCTATGTCGTTTATTAAACCTTCGTATGAACAAAAATTATTTTCAATTTAATAATATAATGTATAATCAAACAGAGGGTCTTCCCATGGGAGCATCCACAAGTTCACTAATAGCAGATATTTTTATAGATAATTTGGAGAGGAATATTTTTGATTGTGATTCTCCATTGTTAAAAAATGTTTTGTTGTGGAAAAGGTATGTGGATGATATATTATGTATTTGGTCAGGTTCACAATGTCAACTAACAACATTTTTAAATTTCATTAATTCATTTAATAATAAAATACAATTTACATTAGAAATAGAAAATAATACGACCCTAATTTTTTTGGATTTAACATTGATTAAAAATAATAATAAAATTGAATGCAAAATTTTTAGAAAACCAACTTTTACAGATACTATCATACACAATGAATCTAATCATGCATTATCACACAAACATTCAGGGTTCCACTCCCATGATACATCGTTTAGTCAATATTCCTATGTCAACATCCAATTTCAATATTGAATTGAATACAATTTAAAAAAATAGCAGTTAATAACGGGTAAAATACAGGTTTGATAGACACTATTTAAAAAAAAAAAATTAAAAGAATATAATAATCCATATTTATATAAATCACAGATAAAACATAATGATAATAATGATTATTGGCGTAGGATTTTATACTTAAATAACTTTTGGAATCAAATATCTAAATACCTTGTTAGAATTCAAAATTACCCAAGATAATATTTTGTTCAAGGATACAACAACACTTAGTCAAAATAAGGGACGGAGGCTAATAAAACCAAGTATTGTTAGACGCAGGTGGACCGACACAGCTTGGGTTCAGCAATAAAGAATGCGGCGTACGTGACTAAAGACATGTAGGCAAATGCACCATGAGGAATGCATCACCTTAGGCGGGCCAGTCTTTGCAAATTCTCCGCCGGGAGAACTCGCTCTACAAAGACGAGATTTTATTTTCAATTAGAAAATAAAATCAATATCGTCTCTGAAATATTAAACAAGCGCTTTATAGATTGTAGTTCCGGGGGAAATTTAAACTGTGCGCCTCGAGTTTGAGCTTAGACTGTGATGTACTCTGCGCTTAATCGTTGAAGTGAAAGTATCAAAAAGGGTCCCGCTGGATCTATAAAAAATTGATCAATATAATTGGTGTAGCGAGAACAGACTGTCGCTATTGTATAAGAACATCGCGTCTAGAGTCCCGGTTTGCCTGGATAATTGGGCATCGTCTTGTGGTCAATCAACTACAAGCCTGAACTCCGTCACCCTACGCTGGCACCACAAGGAGGTCACCACCACCAGGAGAAGTACCACGTCCAGGATCCAAGACCATCCTAAGAGGTAATCCCTTACGTGAGGGATCTGCATAATCTACAATAGACAAACGTCAACATAGACAATTTGGTAGAGAACTTTATGCTGGCATGATGAACACACATATTTAATGTTTATTTCAATATAATTATGTTAAAATAGCCTTATTAATAAGTGTTCAAGTAAAAAGCACATTTTCCACTTCTAACACATGCAAGTATCATAAAAATATAGATTATAAACTTTCTTATGAAAAAATATTCTTTTATCTCATAACCATTTGACTTGTCAATATTTAAAAAAGAACCAGTTAGCTGCTAGATTTATCAATTAACCAACTAGATGCCTCCCTCCTGAACATGAAGCCGAGGCAGAAAAAAAAAAAATCTACCATGAAACATTAGACCGGCATTTTATGTTGATGTTATAAGAGAGTTGAGTAGAAAATGGTCATGGTTTTGATAAAAAAAATGGAATTGTCAATTTTGCATATAAACGGTGTTGGTCACAAATTAAATAATTTGGAATCGTCGGAGATAAATAAAGCGTGTAAAACTAATCAATAAATTATAAACAACCAACTGAATTTAACACGAGTCCCATTCTAAAATTTTTTCCTAAAAATTATTCGAGTAAATTTGTATTAAGTAACAATTTGAGTTAGGTACTAAATTAGTTTTTTAAATAGTTGTTTTTTTTTAAATAAATTCTGGTAAAAAAATAATAATATATGTTTTTAGTTAGTAATGACATCCTGAATAAGAAAATGGTATTTTTCGAAACCGGTAGATGTATTTAAACTCAATTAAGTGGTTAATAAAACAATGATAACAATTAAAAATATATATATTATTATTATATTCATATGCATTATAGTTGATAATTTTCCTTTTTTTATTTAAGGAAAACATATTCTTATTGTGAAGTTACAATTTTTCAGAACATAGGTCTGTGATATCTTCAAGACAAATTAAATGTCCTAGAAAGATTTACATATAAAAACAATTAATCGAAAAAATATTGTTGTTGCTACCGAGATTCGAACCTGAATCTCTTCCTATCCGGGGAAATGCATTATTATTACACACCAGCGACTAGACCCGAAATAAGTCATAGTTTAATCTCCCTACTTTTCTTATCGTGTGCATTTAAATTACATTCCAGGTATCAGGTGAGAGCAAAAATAACTGAGCATGTGATGCAGCCTTGTTAGTAAGGAAAGCCGCAAGCAAAGTACGTGTCAGAGGTTCGTCACAAACACTTTTCCCTGAGAATATAGAGCCGACCGGGTCTGATCCTCGACGACGCAATCAAAAATAATTACAACCAAAGTTTTGTTGTATTTTAAAAACTCTCAAAAAATGATCGTGACATTGAAATACAACACGGTTTTAATTGGAGATTATTATTTCCAAAGCGAGCGTTTACCTGTACGGGGAGAGGCTTAGCTCCTACCAAATTGAGACGAACGGCCCTTGGCGAACATAGATCATCAACAATTAACTCTGCGAGGAAAGCGTCAGGTTTTGTTGAAGCGTTTTTGAGGAGTTAATCGCTTTCCTGTTGATTTATGAGTGCCGTGCGTGTTGTACACCCATAAAGTGTATGGCCAAGATTTATGTAAATTCATCTCGCACTGGTCGGTTTTCCACCCAGTCTGCGTTAAATTAATTATTCAAATATTTAAAAATATATCTAAGATACAAAACTGGTTAATTAAAGGGAAGGTATACCTGCCTGAGCACAATGCGGATTGCTTTAAAATATTATGTAGATTAAATAGAATATTAAGATAAAATCAAACATCATAATAATAGTAACCGCGTGTCCTCATACAATATATGTCTAAATAATATACAGGTGAACGAAATAACTCTTTACCAGTTTTTACTGCACTATTAATATATTCTACTGATATCGCTGCTAATATCATCGTGACCTGAAAACGCCAACCTGACCCAAAACTGAGGGAGGTGAAATTAAAAAAAATAACCGTCTGAATAATATGTAGGCAGCAATTTATACTAATTCTTACCAAATGTATCACATCAATAAAAACGTCTATAAATATGCCGTCCTGCACTACATCAATAAACTAGTAAATTATCTTATATTAGAATTGGGACTTTCCAGAGTTAGTATTTATTTTTAATTGTTATAGTCATAACAAGACTTCTATTACATGTTGTATATTTTCTTATATACTTACTCATCAATATATATATATATTTTATTTTTTACAATATATGTAACATCGTAATACCTATATATAATTAAGCTAACGCTCGGATCGTACTTTTCATGGATTACTCATATCGCAAACTCATAGTTAGATTTAAAAAAAAAAATTATTCCAATTTAATTACATACGTATATATTATAATTTTTCAATATTTACGTATAGTTTTACGACAAATTATTATTACCAGGGGTTCCAAAAATAAGTAGACTAATAGTTGCTATCAATTGTATTTTTATCTACCAAACTGACATGGCTGTAAGGTTCTAGAAAATCATGTTTCTGTACATGTGTAGGTTTTTCAGATGTGAATACAATTACACATAGGTGTTTCTTATTATCCCTATGTAATTGTTCATTAGTGTAGCACTATCTACTCATCCCGCTTTGTGTTAGAATCATCAACCCTTTCGGGAGTTAGTTTATGTAACCCTTCTTCGATCTGCGGCTTTCACACTTTGCTTTCGAATTCTCATCTATTGTGTGTTGAGATTATTGTGCCGGAAAACATGTTCTAAGTATTTTTCACGTCCGTTTAAATGTAGTATGTTACTTCTAATGTATCAATTTTTATTCAATTATGTGATTATAATTACGTATACAAACACCCAGTACTAACTACATTTTTGCATCGGGGCTTCTTAACATTGATTGATTTTTTAGATTTTTTGTAATTATCACAATCTCATCGTGTTTCTGCCGTATTTATACTTCAATGAACCTGTTGGCCCACAGCTTCGACTGAGTACAAAACAGGTATTATGTCGATATGTCATTTGTTTCACATTATTGAAGCTGTTCCCGCTTATAGCAGCATCCCGCGCCGAGCACAGTCAGATGATATCGATCGTAATTAATTAGTACCGAACCCGGTCGCCTTATTCGAGCCGGTTAATGAGGCTTAACATTATCTATGGAGGTGGTCGCAAACTGCTGTATTTATTAACTACTTTCATTTACAGGCGGATTAATTAATTAACTTATCTCCCTGACACTTTGCAGTTCGAACCTCACGCTTACTCATACAGCTGTACGCTATCAGCCCGGCATGTGTGTGTATTCAGAAATCTACTACTGCAATACGACAATTCATGAACGCATGTTCATTTATGCAACTGAAGTACATTTAGGTTTGGTTATTTGATGAGTAGTTAACCTAACAAATCTGCTTCTTCTTCAAGTTTTGCGCAAGACCTTATTTTCAAAGACAACTAAGTTTCACATTTCATTGTATACAGTTTCATCTTCAAATTATGTGATGAGATCCTCGATGACAGAAATTTTCTTTATTTTATTCTGTTATTTAATAATTGTTGGATATCATTATTACTCGTGACATTTGTTCTCAGATATGAAAAGCTTGGTCTCTTACGATGTGTGATGGCGTCTGTCTGCTCATTTTTTGGTATTTTGTTATGCAGTGCTGACTGAGTGACATTAATTTAAAAGCGTACCTACTACACTGTCATCATCATCATCATCAGCCATATTCTATCCATAGCTAGAAGAAGTCCATGTATTTTTGCAAGGTTTGGTGATTCTCTTGATTTCCTTCATGTATCGCCAGTTGACTCTATTTGTCCAACAATTATTCGTCTTTCCAGTGATGTGGCTTGCGCTTAGCCATTTAATGTTATTGGCTTATTCTATTATATCGAGTACAAGTAGTAACAGTTTCCATAAGTGGGAACGTAAGAACACTACAAATGATCAACTATTTAAAGTTTTCGAGGCTATTCTGCCGTGTGTTTCTCTGGCAAACGTTTCATATTCACATTGAAGAGTCCATTATAAGGGCTACAATAACATCAGCCCTAAAATTGATAATAGAATTTGAGTCTCGCGGCATAATTGCTAGAAAACTACACAGAAGGTTTTGAACGGCCGTGAAAATATGTTTGATGAATAGTCAAGTTAAAGTATGAATGTATAAGAAAATAATACATAGCTATGATTATGATTAAAATAAAATTAAAATATTTCCGACTCATTGAACATTTGTTCTATAAAAGAATAGACATATAGAGATAATATTAATGTTAGAATCGTAGAGCCAAAGATTATGCATTCAAATAATATGATGGATTTCAGTATACGAGTTGTACCATCCTTCGTTTGATCTTTTCCTTCTGAAAATATATTGATAGGTATCTAAAGTATACAAAAGAAAATTAAATTAATTTAGATGAGAGAATGAGAGATTCAGAAAGCTAACAAATAAAGTAGTTGACAGGGATAGGTAGTACTCGACATAAATAATAATCTTTTTATACATTTAGTAAAATAAATATGCGAAATTAATAAATCTATGTTGCTGAGGGTTTTGGCAGTAAACACTTCACCATTGCAGTATTCTGTACGTGTATATTAAACGGTTTTGTGCGTAGTCCCTTCGTCCCTTTTTATGTAGCTATGTCGTAAAATATTCGTAAACATGCGTAATGCTATCTAGGCTGCTATGTACAGTGATGTAGTGCTAAATAATGAAGTATCCGGGCGCGGTAAGTGATTTAAATCCCCCCCCCCCCCCCCACAATTGTTTTATTCCCCGTATTCCCACAAAAGTTTGAGGCTTAAATAAAATAAACGCCAGCAATAAATTAACATTTGTCAAAGAAACAATCGAGCTATGTTACTTGAAAATTTAGGGGTGACTGTTTATTTGAGTTGAGTTCACATATTTCATCTGTTTTTCAAGTGCATGTGGTCAATGGTTGAAATAATGGGATACCGCCGCGCTCCTAGATAATACAATATTTAACAAAAAACTTTCGCGTTTTCACTTTCACGGTCCTATACATATTTTTGCATTCAATGTCCGTCCGCTGCATGATATTTGATGTACAAAATTCTATGTGTAATTTTTTGTATCAAAATATTTTTTTAATGTACTTGAAAAGTTAGTTCCATGTTTAAAAAAGTGGCAGGGCGGCACCCTGGCTCGAAAAGAAGTGGCAGAGTGCCGCCCTGGCCCGAAAAGAAGTGGCAGGGTGCCGCCCTGGCCCCACTACACCGCTGGTTATATATATTTGATGTCAAATATCAGTGCAATCCATGTGTTAAATAATAAATAAACATATAATATTATTTAAAATTCGTTGTCTTAAATTTTAGGTAACAATTTTTTTTACAGATTGATTATAACTGCACGAGTATTTGAACATAATGAAAATAATTGGTCATTGTGGCTTCCTGTAACTAATCAAGCATCAAGAAATTAATTAAATACCATCCGTGTTTTGACGTGGACCGCCACCGCCAGAAGGCAAGAGCCTGTCTATTTGTATAAACATTATTAATTTCAGTAATAACAATTTTTGCTTCCAGAATACAAATGCAAAACCGATCGTTTTGTTTTCTTCTTAACTTGCGTTTTTTAAAATTATTAATTCATTCATAACAACGTTTTAAAGAATTCTAATTATAATCAAAGCTTACTTAGTTTGATTATTTTAATAGATAATAATACTTCATTAATAGAAACAACTATTTTAAATAAGTTATAATAAGATAAATCTTGTCCAGTTTGTGTGGGAGTAATGAACTTGCAACCGTGGATCATTCATTTGTTTCCATTAATTCATTCTGAGATCGAAAACGTAACTAGCGTACCTGGTGTAGGAACATAAGTCAGATTATCGAGGGATAAGAAAAGGGTAACCAAAATCTATTAGTATTTTTTATTAATTAATAAAACGTGATATGAAATATTTTTAAAATCAATAGAAAATCTTATGAATGAGATATTTGCAAGTAGGATGAATATCATTTCAAACATGTGTAATATGTAAAAATAATTTTTTGATAATTCGTAACTTCGTACATTTTTTTTAAACTTGTTTTCAATTATAATTTGTAATATTGAATTGAAAACAATGTCGAGAATCTGAGACGCCGTGTTATTTGTTAATGCGCTAGCGAGACAAATAAAATATTTTCTGATTTCACGTAAATTTGGTTTGTTTCCAAAATGTGTCGTAATTAACTGTTACTATGATAATTAAAATACAATAGTGATCGACATGCGTATTTAATCAAGTTTAATATCAACTCTAAATACTCTAAATACTCTTTTATTTTCCTATAAATTTAAAAATGATAGAAGCAAGTTTAACTACTACGTATTGTACTAAAAAAATAAGACATGTAATACATGTTTTATTGCTGATTGGTAAACCGGATAGAGATAATGAATTTAATTAATTCATAAAAAGTTTTTAACAATATAACGAATGCATCTCGCATACGTCTTAAAAACAATTAGATCAACTTTGTTTATGGCAGGTTTATTGTATACAAACTATTTTTCCCTAGTTAAAGCGAAGTCATTCGAAATGATCGGGGGCTATAAATCATATGTAAAAACAAACAATCGGCGGGCTTTAAATTAAAAAATTGCTTAGAGCGATAATTGATTGAAAATAATTGCTTTATAGCACAAATAATAAAACCAACAAGCTTTGTGGAAATGCAATCACCAACAATAAACAAGCCATAAACCTTTGCTCGAAGAGTGGATCTTTGTTTTGGTTACAAATACGTATTTCTTCGCATTAATTGATTTAACGAGCTCCTTTAACAATTTACTCATTTAGAACATGTGAGTTTGTTTAATTAAGCAGAAACCTACCAAGCCGTGCAATTTTAGGTACAAGTTGCTCCTGGAAATTTGGAAATTTAATACAATATCTACTTAATCAAAATTAAAAAATATAATAAGCATTCGTTGACTTGTAAAATATAAAAGGTACATATAATGATATCATTTATACATTAATTTCTTAAAAATATCTCATCAGCATTCAGTTAAAACGGTGAAATCTTCTTTTAAATTTAATTGATTTTTTTACCGGATATTATCTGTTTATAAAATTCAAATATTTTTGTGATTATGGTGAAATTTATTCACGTGTATTATACAATTAATACTCTTTAAAAGTGGTTTATGGTATTAAATATTTAAAAAATATATTCAATTAGATAATAGATTTCGAAAATAATAATTTATATGAATAAGAAATATCCAAGAAATTTACTAACCAGCAGACATATATTATTCAAATATAGATTTAATAAAATATACAACATAAATTGCACCCTTATTTTAAGAAAAATTCTTTTTTCTTTGATATCTCTTTTGTTAGGTATTTAACTATTAGTTATACTATAATGCCGTAAAATAGTAAAATCAAACTATGTATGAAAGGACACCTAGTCGAAGCCACAATACACAACATTAGAGTGCCTTTGTAAGTAAAAATCCAGTAATTGTGTATTGACTCATTCAAATATTGCTAATATGTAATTGTTCAGTATCCCATTAATTAATCGGAGATCCGATTGTCCCTTTCGTGTGTTTATTAAACAAATTAATTATAATGCACGTGTGAATATTTTTTGCAAATTTATTTGGTTGCGAATTTTGAAGTTGTGGTTTACCTATCTAATCCAAAAAAAGTATTTTCAAATTCCTCCGAGTCATTTCGTCATTAGCTGTGCTGTAAGTGATTAATGTTGGACATTTCTCATTTTGTTGACCATTTAAATTAATCGAGTGAAAAATTTGTAATGAGAAGTGGGAGGGAAATAGAAGAAGGAAGACGTGCTTGAAAAATACTAATAAAGTGTAAAACATTACCGTTAGGAGTAAGCATGAGCAGATAATATTTTTTATCTATAATATATAGGGAAATTTCTTAAATCCCCAACTTACGATCATTTATAAATTGGTACTATATATAAACCTACCAAGCATAAATACAAACCTATGCACATCTCAAAATATTGACTTGTGTTTTTTAATTATTTCGAATGCTTACTTTTCCCTCCATCGTAACCTACTTGTATCATTTTAATTTGGTCACTCGTCCTACATATCTATTTAAATTTCTGTAATTAGTTGTTTATTAATAATATCCGAACCATCCAAATAAAGCTATTGTTCATTATTTTATACTATTGTAGAGGGTCTCAAAATTTTTGTACTTTGATGTACGAATTTTGTTGACACGATGACTGCCGTCTGCCGTCTTATCAGAATTCGACAAAACTTTTCTGAAAAAAGACCCGGCAAATACAATATTTCACGTATATTTTACATTTTAAATTTATTAATACATACATGTATACGATTACATCCACAAACTTTAATAATTGATCATAAAATAATCTACTTTACATATGAAATTAATTTGTAATTTTGCTTCACAGTATGGACATACCTATGTATTATACACATGTTCGAAACTGGGCGTTTGTTTAGTGAAGAATTTAAAAATATTTCACGTACATAGGTAGGTACCGTTTTCACTAAACGAAATAATCACCGGTTGGTTTGAAAAAGCACGACACTGGAATTTCATTTCAACTGTTTGGTGTTGATTGTTGTGCGTGAAGTGTATATTAAAAATAGTTAGTGTCACTTATGTGTCCGTAATGCTTGTTTGAATAAACAAAACAGAAAAAATGTGAAAAGTAGGAACGAAAAATATTTTCATAAAAGCACGTTCACGTGTTTGTATTTATTGGTAAAAATGCCTCCACACATCATATAATACCTTATGCTAAAAATATGTGTAACATTGCTCTATATGTAAAAATATAAATAAAATTGAATGGAATTCCTTTTATGACACAGTTTTAATGCGCTTGTCCACGGGCATGCAATTGTGAGGATAGAAATAGATCCATATTGATGTATAACAATGATCAGACACATTAGGTTGTAAATTGATATATTCAGTTTTTTGATCTTGATATACTTGCATATTAAGTAATATTGTTTGTACCGCATACCACGATCGATGCACTAACTTCCAAAGAGACTATTTTACTAAATAATTAAAAGGCGTTATTTTTAAGTTTCGTTTGTCTCAAAGTTTACCGACCCCTGCCCTAGCCGAAAGCAATCGATAATCATTTATTTAATTTGCACCCTTCGGTATATGAACTCATGACCAATGGATTAATTTAAAAAAACTTATCTTATAAACTTATAACAATGTATGGTACTTATATTAATGAATATATTATTTTCAACGATCAACCGACTTCGGGCGGCCATTTGACTGCTTATTTTTATTTGTAGTCAGTTTATCACTTTATTTTCCACTTAGTAACCCTTTACTGCTCCTTGTAAAGATTCGGGAACACGTCATTACGAGTCAATTATTCGACAGTAAAGATAGCGCAAAGCGACTTCTCCCGTAACAACATGTCTAGGCTGATTATTTTTTATTAGCCGAGAAATGTTTTATCAGCACCTCCGATTGATAATTAAACAACTTAAATTAGATACATATACAGCCTATTTGATATTTTATTTTTCTATTATAAGAAAAATGTGATGTAGAAGTTAAGAAGAACACAAATGGAAATGTCGAGCGGATAGCCGATCCACACGAACCGTTACTTACATGCGAATTTCCACCACCATCCAGCACATAAAAGAGGACTCAGGTATAAATGTGCAGGAGAAAAGACGAGCACCGTATGACGCACTGGAATGCAATGGTTACCAAGGCGACAGATAGAGCACATCATAAGACGAAGTCTGACCGCCCCGGAAAGCAAACAGAGTCTGAGGTTAAAAGCATCACCTTCCTGCCTTTTGTTCAAAATGTCACTGACAGAATTGCCAGAGTCCTCAAAAACGAGATACAAAGACGGTATTTGGGACAAACGCCAAAGTAAAGGACCAGCTAATATCAACGAAGGATCGAGACCCCTTGTATACTTGGGATAAACGGCGCGCACAATTTCCACAAGGGTTAACGAGCATGAACGAGCATGCAAACTCGGCCATCTAGGAAAATCGACATTGGCTGAATACTTTCTGGCCACCATTTTGCATTAAAGCCGAAAATTCTAGGAAAGCCCAAGAGACATCACATACGTCTGGTTAAGGAGACAATTAAAATATATAAACACACAGTGAACATTAATAGGGATAACGACCTAAAATTAAACACCTCGTGGTATCTAGCGCTTCAAGACAATAGAAGTCGAAGAGTCTGCACAGATAGTAATCCGATAGGAGATGGAAAATATTTTAAATAACATCTGTGTATTTATATTAAATGTAGTTTGAGGATTTTTTTAATTTCTGAATTACCTAATCTAACCAAATGCTTACATACATATAAAATTTAAATGCTGTTTTATTTTTCAAAAGAGTGCTCTGTCTCTAGAAAGTGATTATAAATTCAGAGAAATGATCATTACTGGGGAATTTCAAATGTTATTTTATTGTAATATTAAATTGATGAAACGGCACACAGCTTCTTACTTTAAATCTTTTTAGAATTGTGCACGAAGTCATGCAAATAAAGCAATTAAGCTAGTGCTTCAATAAAATCAAATATAATGCAGAATCTTGCCTCACCGAGTGATCATCTCACAGCCTCCAGTCGCTCGGTCCATCTCGCAGCGTCCGCTCCGTTCCGGACCTCCAGATATCAGATGAAATGTTTAAACAATTCATCAAGATGAGTCGTGCGCTACTTTTTTATACAAATTACTGTTTGCCCGCATTCTACTTTTTGGTTTCAAATTAAATAAAAACCAAATCCATCAAAGCCCAAGGAGTGGTTCTGGTTCTAACTCAGCCGATTTTATTTATTATGATATAAAAAGGTGTTATGAATTCTAAAGATTTTTGGCTGATTTTCAGATCCGTTTTTACGAGAACTGTTTTCTCTTTTAAGCTCGTACAATATCAACATTATTAAATATTCTGTGTTCACTCACGTAATAAATAAACTTTATGGTGTGCTTAATTATCTTATCATTTTCTTTACAAAATCTTTAAGATATTTCAAATATATAGGTTTATGTCGATTTTCATTAGTGACTACCTAAATTTCAATTTCTTAAATAGAGGTAATTTCTAAAAATATACGATTGTCTTTATTTAAAAAACCTGCATATTTGTGCACATACATATTTGTGAAGATCGGTACATACTCGTAGAAATAAAAAACATCATTCTCGCTTTTCCCAAATGTTTGCATCGAGCGAGACTTGGCGTCATTAGCTTAATCATTCTGAAGGTCTAGAAAATAAATGGTTTCCAAGAAGACTATATTTTGTCTGTTGTTTTCGACTAAGTATAGTCTAACTTGTACGCTCAAGTGATTAAAATGTTGGTCCGTCATGGCAACGAAGGTCGACATTTCAAACTATACCGAATAATATTCATGCGGCATGTTTTTATTTTACTGATTATTAGTGTTTTATTTTTATATACAGGATTTTTATACCAAAAATTTAATGATTTAAAACTTTTTATCTTATTTATTATTAGTGTTTTATTTTTATACCAAAAATATAATGATTTAAAACTTTTTTCGAATACTTTATTGACAGACATATTATACCCATATAAACATACTTGTATTTATTTATTTAAAACAATCTGCTGTTGAGTTTGCATACATTTTTTGTATAGAAATATTATAGTTTATGGGGATTGCTGCTAGATGTGTCTTCTCCGTATTATTCAGCATTGCTTTGGTTATTTTACTGGACTCTGGTTTGGGTTTTATTAGTCGGAGCTTCTTCGTGGCGTTGATCGTACAATAGGAATTGGATATTTAAAAATATATTATCGCATCGTTATATTAAAACATATTTTAACTACGCCATATTGATTTATTCATTCGTTATTTTACTTCTTTATTAAAAATATATAGATTCAGTTAAAAATCTTGACTCATACATACGTCGATCACGCAATCAAATGCAGAATTTCAGAATAAACAGAGATCACTTAAAATCTGGAACTTCCTTTGGGAACAGATGTAGGTAACATTAGAATCGGGACGGCTTACCCAAAACACACATGTCAAGAGTTGAAGATAAACCAGCATTGTTGCAACACGCTTAAATCTAGATCAAAGCAAAATTGTGTATCTCCTCGGCGCTGCATATTAAGAAAACACATAAATCATTTCAGACATTCGGATAGCTGTTGAACCGCGAGCCCCGATTTGGATTTGTTCGCTGGAAATCCATTAAGACTATTAGCCACTAATATTGTGTACGACTGGTGCTAAGCTTGTGCAAGTCATGTCTGGTGGGCCGGCTGGTGAGCCGCGCGAGGAGCCCACGTTCAGCGGCCATCCGAGGAGATAAGCTGTTTTATTGAATCAATTGAGAGGAGCGCTTCAAGATGAGCCATTGAATATCAATTTGGGTCAAACATTGTTTCTCCGCTGTTAAGGTGGGCCATTAAGGACGGATGATATAGGCCGGCGAATGGTGAAAAGTCTCGCTTTGAAGCGTTAAACTAAATTATTGTACATTTCAATGATTCCATATAAAAATAAAGATAATAAGGTTTGCAAATTAAATTGTACACATTTCTCCCAAAATGTTGTTAGTTTTGATAACACATTAAATGGATGTCTTAAAAATTATTTATAATTTTTATACATAATATTTCAAAATGTTTATTTATTTAAATACCTATTTTATTTTTATTCTACTTACTATCTTACCGACAAATAACCACGTAAAAAATAATCCGGCATATTTCATATGTGACGGAAAGAAAACAATATCTCATTTTTATAATATTATTTTTGATTTTTTTTTGTAGAACAAATTTTTAATAATTTTTCTAGAGCCACCATTTAGAAATAAAATGGTTCTCATTGCGAGTGTGGAGGATGTCTTCCACATATAATACAAATAGTATTTCCATCCGTCAAAACATCTCAGAAACACAAAGCAATTTGAAATACTTTTGTGCGCGTTTCCGTAAGGAGATTTTAATAAATGTCTTGTAAATTATTGAAAACTGCTGGGATAATGTCGTGTTTTGGCTCTGGGCCCGGGACATCAGCGTAATATTATTGAACTACAATATTACTGGGATCCGCTAGATCCCGCACACCTTCGGATTAAAATATGAAACAAAACAATATCTTTAATATCGAAAGCTACCTAACTTCTAGAAAACTCTACGTTAAAATACATAATTATAAATCTTTTCAATTTGAATCATCCAGTGGGTACCATGACGGTCCAGCCTTGGACCTGTTTTAATTCTACTATTAATAAACGACATTGTTGACATTTTTAATGGAGTTCATGTTATGTTGTTTGCAGATGATCTTAAAATATATAAAGCAATTTCTAACATAAATGACTATATTACTTTGCAAAATAATCAAAATCTGCTTTACATGTGGTGCTGTGCTAACGAACTATATCTTAATGTAGAAAAATGTAAAGAAATAAGTTTCAAGATAAATAAAAATTAACTCCTTTTTCAATACAGCATTAATAATACTATCTAAGTAGAGTCGCAGTTATGCAGAATTTGGATGTGCTCTTCGACGAAAAATTATCATTTATTCAACATTACAACGAAATTTGTAACAAGGCGATGAAATCCTTAAGATTTGTGTTCAGAACAGCTAAAAATGTTAACTCTTTCCGTTCTCTAACAGCTACATACTATATATATATATTGTAAAAAGTACATTGGAATTTAACTCTACTCTGTGGTCTCCCTACTATGGTTCATATATTATAAAAATCGAAAGAGTGCAACATACATTTCTAAGATTTATCAATTTTAAATTTCATATTCCAATAGAAAATATAAATTACGATTATTTAATGAGTCTACATTATTTGAAATATAATATAATATATAGTATTTCTATATAAAATTATCAATAACATGTTGGACTGCCCTGAGTTCATACAAATGGTTTCGTATAATTTACCAACTCAAACGAGAACAGCATGAAGTGTCCTTCATAAGTATCCATAGAAAAAATTATGCTGTTAACTCACCAATAGATAATACGAATGCATCGGCTTGGTAACAAGTTGAATTTCGTTGAAATTTTTCGTTGCAGGAGCATACCTGAATTGAAAAAATATTTATACGGGAATTATACTTAGTTTTTTATGTCATATTGAAATGCCATATTAAAAATGTACTATTATATTTAAATTAAATAAATTATTATTCTTATGTAAAAAGAGCGTTGATGGAAATAAATAAAATAAAATAATTTTTGTTTAGCACACAGTTGTCACGTTTTCCCTCGCCATATTCATTTTCAATAAGCTTGAAAAATAATATATTTTTATCTGCGTATTAGAGGTTTACCTATCTACCAGACGCACGAATGCCTCAATCCTATAACAAATTCAACCACTTCCAATTTTTCGGCTACATTATGCGGCAAAGCGAAGATCTGGAAGAGTGTCACTGCGGTGGGTAGATGCATCGTAGAGACCCTGGAGCTGGAGTCAGCTGAGTCTCATCTGATTGAGGTCAATATATGTCAATACTGACGTGAAGGAGGAAAGAAAAAGGATTACAGGCTATGCGACGACATTAAGCTATGGTATTTAGTATTGTTTGAAGAGTTTTTTCAGTCTACATTTTGTATTTTTTTATTTTATTTTTTATTTTTTTTATTTTTAGAGAAACAAACAGTGTAACAATAATAACTGATAATTACATAATATATAAAAATAACAGCAGTGAAGTTTTTTCGGATTTAAATACATAGTATATAATAAACTAAAATATAGTGTACTCAGACTGATAAACAAAAATACTTTTACATAAAAAGAAACAAAAGAGTGATTTTAAACTGAACATACAAAGAGGAAAGGGTAAGGAGAGGAGGGAAATGGGATGCAGTATATACAATTTATGTTAATAGTTATTGAAAAGTTGGCGTAGTTTAAATTTAAAAGGAAGCAATTTATCGTTGAAAATGTCCATGTTATTAGAAAAATTTACGGCATTATATTTTGATGTAGAGCGGATGACAAAACTATTTTTTATGTAATTAGTTCTGCCCAAATTTGGGTAAAAAAGATTATTTGATCGTGTTTGTCGCGTTGGACAGTTACAAGTTATATGTTCTAATAAATAGGGCGAGTTAACCAAGTTATTTAAAATTTTATAAAGGTAGAATAAATCTTGAGTGTTTCTTCTATTTAAGAGGGGGGGTATTTTATGGTAACACCCACTTTCTGAATGATATTTAATGTCTAAGCGGGCACCTGGATTTAATATATTAAAAAAATTATGTTGGACATTTTCAAGTCGGTCGCTGTAGATGGAATAATGTGTGTTCCAAACTACCGATCCGAATTCAAGTTGACTGCGTCAAGTTGTATCAAATACGCTACCAGTTTCGACACGTCCGTATCATTAACGAGCGTTATCGAAACATGTATCGTATTTGATACCGAGCAAGTGCCAATGTACATTGAATAAACTCTTCAAATAAAATGTTTAAAATGTCACATAGTTAATGCCCAAGAAATACAAAAAAAAAAACAATTCAAGCCTGGATTTTTTCTCAGTGATTTTTTAGAAATTCCTGCGCCATCTCCATGCCGTGATATCGTTGTATTAATTTTTTAAAACGTATGAAAGAAGAAGATACTAAAGAACGTCGGAATGTACAAAAGGTAATGAAATTGAGTTATATGGAACTGCTTAATTAGAGCTGAACACTAAGAAAAAACTAACAATTATTCAATCAAATACTACCATTCTACTCGCGGCCGGTGGCACGTCAATGTAGGATCCATTGTCCAAATATCAGACTACTCACATGCAGTTCTCACTTTATAACACTTGTACAGAAGCGTAGAACTGGATTGTTTTTGCTTAAATCCAATCAATGATTATTCAGTCGCGGGTAAGATACAATCCCAGGTGGAATTGTTCTATTTTTTAAGTATGTTCAATTAAGCAGTCAAATAAAATACATTACGAGATCGATGGACATCAAATAATGGTAGTCATAGTATAGGTATATCCGGAGAAATTACCATATTTGTAACACCTAAGGTCCTAGTTATGACCGTTCAGTATTATTGCGAAAGTGGTTGGTGGTTGGTGGTTGGTGGCAGACTGAATTTGAATAATTGAATTTAGCATTCACTGTATTTGGATCAAGACGACATTATTTTCCCCTTCTACATCATCTGATGCTATTTACATTTCCAACGGATGATTCATGTCGCTGTTTTTATCAATACTTTATCCGATCATAATTGTGGGTTGGCAGCGATTCTGTTGTAATTAAATTTTGCAGGTAGTATTGAATCAAATAAATATATAGTGCAGTACTTCTCGGACCGGATAGACAAATTATGGGTTTCGTTTTTCCTTGCCATATTTTATGTTTGGTAAATTGTAATTACGCCGCAATAGCTGTTATTTACTCATGACTTATCTCAAACTTTCAACATAATCATTCTAGAAATGTCTCGCTAGAGAATCTATCGGTACTTGTGCACATACTATATACTTACGTAATTGTAAGCTGTGAATAACATACATATTAGATAGAGTCTCAAATTTTAATCTATTTTTTTTCTAAAAATAATTCAAAACATTATTTTTTTAACGTTTATCGAATAATTAGTTTTAAAAAATGTATATTTAAAGTTAACAAACCTGTCAAAGTATGTAAGTGCAATATAAACCACTTAATTTAATACGTTCTTTTTAATATATGGAGACCTTTATTGCAAATATTAAACAATTATTAGTAGTTACCTACTGTTAATTTTTCCAATTTAAAAAAAGCAATACACAAAATAAATAATAAATAAATACATCCATCCACATTGCAAAACAGGGCAGATTTTAGCTTAGTTAGTATAATATTTTTTACATATTTTTAATGAAAAACAATTAGCTAGGTTTGATAAGTGATAATATTGATATTATACTCGTATATGACAAGCGTATGAGTTTTTTTTTATCACTTATATGTATTTGATCAGTATTCTTATTAACAAATTATTTGTATATTTTTAAATAAATGGTTCGGTGTAATAATATTTTAATTGATATAAATAATTATCAGTATCAAATCGAATTTCACAATTAAATACAACAATATTATTTTTATTCTAGATTTAACTAGTTGAGTTAGGTTAGGTTAGATTAGATTGGTATTGTTTTATAAATATTGAGAATATTTTTAAAATACACAAACAAAATGTTAAAGTAATTTTCATATTAAAGAATAAATTCTGTTTTTTAAATATTATTTATTATTTAATCTAATAACTTTTATAATCACTTTATTAAATATCGTAATTTGGGTTTCAGTATTTCCATTACTATAAATCGTCACACCTAAGAAATATTCATATACAATCAATGTTTATCATTTAGTCAACGATTCCTCTATGTATTCATATTCACCTAAATTTGATTCGATCATGAAATACATAGAAAATTCCATAAAGGAGCTTTGCCCCTATTTAGCTTACGATGGGGCACAAGGAGTGGGGCCAATGAGTAGGCCAACAGTACAAATATATATTTTTTCATTTGCTATTTTATTTTATGGAGTTAAATAAAACATATATATTATTTACTAAATCAGTTCTAATACTTATTGAACAACAATATATTAAATTTCATTTTTAATGAGATAAAAAAAATAAAGGTAAAAATATCAGGAGTCTGATAAGGTGTGTAAAAAAATAAAGTGACATAATGCTAAAATAGTGTAACTGTTATGTCTATTCATTCCATAACATGTTCCCATTTACCCCACGATTTGTCCCTATCCCGAAACTAGGTTAGCGGCACTTGACAGTTTAACCAGTATAACATATTTATTAATTGGAAATAATTTACTTGCAAATAACACCAGCCTTAAGCATAAAATTATTATTTGTGAAATTTTAAGATTAACCGAAAAACCTAATTATTTAATAATTTTACAAGCAAAGTTCTGTGCTTTACAACCTTTGAATCCGTTAACCTGCAAAATATTTGAAATGTAATAATTCAAAATATTATTATGTGACACCGCGGTAATAGTGTTACCAGTAAGTAAAAAAAATCTAATTTTTAAACATAGTAAATATTTGAAGTCCAAAACTGAAGCCTAAGTGGCGTTATTTTTCTGGCGATTAACCTATTCACCCCAGTTTACAGTACTATTACCCATATCTTACTTCTGTAACTAAACATTTTTTAAAAATCCAATACATGAAACCTAATGCACGAAACAATATTTAGACGGTACACGTATTAATAGAAGTACAAGTATACATACATATCCACAGTGGTGGCCGCGATGCAGCCGTGGTTAACCGCGTACGTAGCACACGGAATTATTTGTTTAACGACTCCGATAACCAGCGTAATTATTGAATGTCTAATATTCCTTTCATGTGTGTTTTTTTCTCGATGTATAATAATAGGTAGGTATCAATTTGATATTTGAGAGAGTTTTGATTATATTTGTTTTTTTATTAGTGTATCAAAAAACTCTCTGCTGTTTTTGTAGGTAAGTATAATAAAGCAAATCTCACTATATTTACTGTCTCGAAATTCATTCTTATTCTCATTTGCTTTTCTAAAACATAAATTTTTCACCATTCCGCGCATTTGCATTTGGAATACGGATAATTTTAAAAAAAAGTTGGGATTGTAAACAAATATACGACGATAATAATCGAAACCATTAATTGAGTTTTCGTACTTCAAATTCAAAATATTATAATAGTAATTAATTAAATATTTCGCCATAGGCAGAATGTTACAGTCTATTCAAAATGCATTGGTTAACTTACTAACTTACCATCATGGCGTTTCTCCTCGAAGGTAGACAGAGAGAGTAGAACGCCATACTCTTCTGTTCTGTCGAATTTAAATTCTCGTCTCATCTACATTCATACATCATCTCATACAATCTCGCCGAATATCGAGGCTTCTAACAGGATCATCCTCCAGTTTACCTGGTTTACCTGGTCGTGCCAAGTCTTTTGCGGACGTCTTCTACTTCTGGTGCCATCAACACTTGCGTCATATATCTTTCTTACTCTTCTCATTCATTCGTTCCATATGACCAAACCATCTAAGTGATCTTTTCTTAATCTTACTCACTATACTAAGATCAGCTTTACATTCTCTCGATATTTCTTCATCTTTACTCTGTCATAAATAGATCTACCACATATACGCCTAAGTGATCTCATTTCCACCGTATTCAGTATACTTTTGTTCTTCTTCTGCCAGTTCCAGGCCTCACTTCCATACATCAGTGACGGTACAAGGACTCCATCATGTACCGCTAGTCTTATTTTGTCTGCAAAATATACAAAACGTTACATATTCGTGTAAAGGCAAAGTAAGTTCATTAAGTGAAAATGTTAAATATTTGACCAAATCAATATTAATTAATGATTATTTCATCATAATTTATACTTTTAAATATTCATACCCAAATCTTTTATATAAAATTCTTAGAAGTCCCCAGGATCGCGTGATGAATTTTCCCGGGATTGTCATAAAGCCGTGAAATGAGAAAATTAGTATTTATCTGTTTAATAAGCGATCAATGCATAAATTCCAGATGATGTCATCTTTTGTTTCGTTGAAAGGGTTATGTTATTGAGATTCAGACAATTTTTGCTCTCATTTTTATTTCTAGCTTCATTATTCCTACTGGCGAAATAATTCTATATTCTCGAAATTTTATATTATTTTGACATACCTACCGTACTAACAATTACTTACTATATTTGTGTGTGGGTTTTTGTATATTCAAATGCTTCAAGATTATTTTGAAACTTGCGACCCTAGCGAAAAATTTATTTTTGTAATCGGAAAAAAAAACTTTTATTTGAGTTTTCTATCTTGAAAAAGGAAAACTTTTAACTTTTATCCAAGAGACCGGTCACAATATTTATAGAAAAATACTGTTTTTTAAGTGATATGTTTAAATGTAGAAGTGTTTCTAATATCATGTAAGTCGTTGAATTTATGAATAAGAAAAATCTATATTAAATATGTTTAACATTTCGATTAGACGCGTACCTACATTTAATGTAAATTCACCCTTTTTCGTAACGGCCCGAGCTTTCGGAAACCATATTCAGGTGGCTGTACATTTTTAAAATTCCGAATAAAACAATAATTTCTCTGAGGTATTCCACAAATTGCGAAGAATTTTTTATTCCGTAATAAAATTACAAAGGAAATGCGAAGAATACTCCGGTCTTCTATTTATAAGGACTCCTTCCAGCCACACCCGTTCCGAATCTTCGAGGGAGAATAAATCATTCGACGAAAATGAAATTGATACTGCCCCATAGATCATTCCAACCCGAACATAATTCACAATAATATGACGTTCCAGCATCTCCCAGCCTCCCCCGCGACACACGAGAGACGGCTCGTCATCACGCTCGGAGGAGAGGAATTAAAATTCTAATTATGCGCCAGAACTTAGTCGCTCATGACGGCAAATGGGCCGGTTAAAGTGAGCAGACGCGGCCAGAGATGTCACTGGTATATTTCGGGTGTCGTTTTCAGGGAAGTGTAATTGCAAACAGATTTTAAAGGAACACTACCGAGGTTATTCGGAGACTGGTTCTCTTCGTAATTATTAAAATTACTCAATTTTGTTTCATGTCGCTTTAAATTGCCAAATTATTTTTGACATAATCATTTTGTATAAATTGCTGCTCAATTCTCATGTTTTGTAGAAGGGTAATATGATCGGTTGACCGAAATACATACCTATTGCTTTTAGCATATTTCGGTGGAGCGGAAAACGATTTGAATGTATTAATTGTGATTGAAAATTTCTAAATAATTACATAGGTATGAGTAAAAGATCTAATTTCGTAACTTTTTATTTGTTAATCGTCAAAAGGACGCAATTTAATATTATACAACATAACAAACACTTAATTCATTTTTGGTTTGAAACATAAATTTTTGACCACTCATAGTAATGGTCTACATAGAATGCTACAAATATTCTAAGTGGAATGCAGTTCTACAACGTAAAATATTCTATACGTATCTATAAAATATCTGCAACTCAACGGGCGCAAATGCAAAATTGGTAGTACCAGGGTTCAAAGTCGTCAAAACGAAATTATTATACTGAAAATTTAAATATCTACTAGGGTACACCGAGGCGAATCGGATCAAAATAAAGAACAGTCCATATTTGAAACATCGTGACATAAACGAACTTGACATTTGTTCACATTACTTTGTCCCTCTCTTCTGTACTTCACACTATAAACATTCGATTGTTTAAACTCATCGTTTAGCGCAGGCGACGTTTATCAATTAGAGGACGTGAGAGGGCGTTACAATTTTGACATAAATCTAAGGTACGTAACCTATAATCCCGCACATAAAATGAAAAGGTTTGTTATAGAATTTCGAATGTTTATATCAGTAGCGATGTATATGATGTCTAAATATGGGATTAAACGTTTTTATGCTATAACTTCATAAAGTATTTGTGTAATGAGTATGTTTTGAAATCCTTAAATTTGGGCGATTCGGATCATGTACTTTGAGGTGAATCGGATCAGTAATTTTTATAATTTTATTATAATTTTAACATGAAACATGATCGTTATTCATTTACACATAGTTCGTACCTACAATAAAACAAATATTGTATGATATCCACAAAATATGGGAAAGGTCCAATTTAAAAAAATGACTACACATCAAGCTCCATAAATTTATTATTTGTCTTACACGAGTCTTCTAAAGAGAGTTACTCAGCTTCAAGTCGCTTGATATGTCATTGTTTAAGACGTTGAAAATATACTATAATTAGCAAGAGATAGTATGGCAATATTCATACCTAGGTAAAAAAAATTAAAGGTACATTCAGCTACAGTGGGAAACGTTACAAAAAGCTTTGAGAAGACAGGAACATATCAACCCCAATGCCTACCATATAACAAGTTTGTCGGAGATAACAAATGAATAACAATAATCTAAAATGCATCAATCTCAGTTTTCAACAACTCATAATATACAACCTACTACTAGTGCACAATCATCATCTACGATAAACACTGGGATTATTGACATTGTAAAATTACTTATTCCACGGCCTGCGAAGACAACGACTTCAAACAGGACTCAAACTGTCACCTATGTGTCAAATAATATTGATTGTTTTCAGTATTTAAAAAAATGTAAGTTTGATTTCAAAGATTTATTAAAAATTTAAAAAATTTTCAATGGTTTTTGCGTGATCCGTTTCGCTCCACAAATCGAAGCGAATCGGATATTTCTCACTTTTTTTGTTTTTTGTTAATAGTTTTTTTCATCTTAGGTGGAATGTAGGCCGCTTACGAATATATAATAAAAATTAAACTTATAAATGAATGGGTATCATTTTTACACTCAATCTTATAGTAATACGGTTCGCCTCGGTCGACCCTATTTAGAAAAAAATATTTCGAAGTATTTTTAAATCTCTTCTATAATAAATTATTATTACAAATAGCTGTGTAATTTAAAAAATCTGTATTAAAATAATTATCGTCTATATTGTAATAGTAAGTTAGCTATGTAACTGCTATAAATAATACATCAGCCATCACTGTATGAGTAAAAAGTACTGAGTAAAAATTAGCTTTGCGGGTGTCAGTGCCAGTGCTCTGCAGATATTTTGTACATGCCTCACATTCGAGTAGTATTTTCAGAAGTCGTAATTGATTATGAAGATATAAATAACGTTCATCATTAGCGTTCGCATAATTTCGATGCAATTTGTATAATGGTTAAAAAAAAATGACCATAAATTATTGCGTGTCGTCAGTCAGGTTACCGATCCGTGCGTTCTCGGAATTCACACGGAGCGGACGGGTAGTAGTGCGCAGTGTGTAGGAACAATGTCATCAACCTAAGTAGACAAATAAAGCTTCCGTTTTTTTGTTCAGACCAAAAATCATTATAATGTTTGCCTACACGCGGCCGTGATTGCCGGACGGGTCCATCGCATGTCTCGGCCGTAGAATTTGTGAGATTGTTAAACCGAGAGTAGCAGTAACCGCAATGGAAGTGGCCCGCGCACGCACAACACTTAGCAATTAATAAATTATATTATTTTTACGTATTTTCTTTAGCGCGATTTATTATAAATATTTTTCCGGCCCGTATTGTAATACCTCGATAAATCAAACTAATCTAAAATCAACGGAATTTTGCGGTCTATGAAAAGTATTGATTCAAGATGAAGGTATTATGTAGGTTATTAAAATAATTTTTGAGAGTACTTTTGATGTTAGTATATGTATTTTATTAAATATGTAACCTAATAATGCAAATGTTTTTATTAAATAGTGTCTCATATCATATTCTGACCCAAATTCTCCAAATATAGCCATAAACTGATCAAAATGTATTATAAATGTTTAATTTCATCAGATTGCACATTAACCATTTGTATTTATGTAACATTTTTATTTGATTCACCAAAATAATGATTGCGTAGAGAGATTTTACATATGCAGATAAGTGAATTATTAGGAATCTAAGGATTTAAATATATTTTAGAGACATGTAAAAATTACATTTTATTTTGGTATAAGTATTACTTAAAATTGTGCTTTGTAAATTCTAACCCATATTTCTAATACCTCATATACAGTAAGATAAGGAACCTACTTTTAATGTCATCCCGCGAAGGAGATAAAGTTTTATATCAAAATACAATCAGTTTATGATAAAATGCTGTAAAGAAGAATATATAGATTAAATGAAGGAATACATAAACACAGAAAATGAATTACAAAATACATTGCAATAGATCACCAAACATACATAACAATGCGTGCATTGTTACTGAATTTTTATTTTAGTTCAAGTTATACTGAATTATGTAATTTTGATCTGAATGCTGAGGGAGATGCAGATGTATTTATGTCTCATTATTGTTTCAGTTTCAATAATATTTTGATATTACAAAATGTGTACCATAATCAAAGTGTAACCTATGTCAGTGGTATTCCTGTTGGAATATTTAGGGTTTGCAATTAAAAGAAAAAGATAATTTAACAATCCAATTTCACTACATACATTTATAATTCCACTATAAACACAACGCTATACTGAAACGTCGACATGTCATTCCACTGACGCGTGTACATTATATGAATTGTAGCGTGAAAGAGAGGGGTGGAAAAGATAAATATTACATTCGTTCAAGATTCTGCGTATATTTTTGACTTATTGGTATGGTGGCGTACCGCTTCAGCCATTTGGAAACATCTTTGATATACTTTAGAGCACCCAGTATATTGTATAACTACTGAATTAACGGAAAACTTAATTAATTTAAATTAACGGACGCCGATGGTTTATGCCGAGTTCGAAATAATATTTTTTTCCGTTAGAATTGTATAGTACGCACCGATGTCCACCGGCATCTTTATATCGGTCAATTGTTAAGCGATCGGGCGGTGCGGCCGGGGCCCAAGCGGAGCGACCGCCGCTGTATCAACAACGTAAGTGGCCCCCTCGCGAGGCCCGGACCGTTGGCTGACCGCCCGGGCCCGGACCGCAGGCTTCAGTAGGCCCACCGAGCCCCAGCACCTCGGGCTCTACCTGCTCAGAACGAATCCAGTTAAAGAAACCAAACTTATAATTTTACGGGAATTTATGGTCGATGTAGGTTCTAGCTATCCCTCGCGTCGCGGAAGACAAACGATTCTGAACCACTAAAGAAGATACACGACAACTTCCTTTCTTCGGAATGCGTTGGACGATTCGAGTCTTCAAATAGATATTATATAAAACCTCCAGAATAAACATAGCTCAATATTAAGTGTACACTCAATACACATATTAACCGAGTAACAAATTTAATCCGCAATATTTAATGGATGCCATTTCTTACTTTTGGAGTATAGAATGATCAAGCTATGTGTGAAAAATTCACATTCAATGAAATTTCGACACAATGTTTGATTTTTAAATTATTTCTCATCGAAGCAAATATTTGACTAATATGGATAATATCTAATTCAGGTTATAATTTCACTGAAATCTATCATTATATTGTCTCAAACAAAACATCTCCAGTAAAAAAAAAAACACCAAAGTAGCGAGATCGCATACGGGCAGCGAAACGGTCGCATCGGTGACGGTCGATTGCTATTCTGCTAGTATAATTAAATTGTTGAACAAATAAAGCAAGAATTGTTGGAAAACCTCAAATATAAAATATAATAGCTGTCAGCATTCAATGGATAAAAATCTCTCCACATCTGTCATCACTGTTTACGATCTTTATATTGTTTAAAATAATATTTTGGAAATAAACGACATGCATGCAATCTTTATATCTCTGAAACGGTTCATATTTTGCATATAGAGATTCAACATTTTCGACTTTAACACCACCGTCCGTAGCACTAGGTATTATTGCTATATATTTTTTACCTTTTAAATACATTACAAAAGTAAACGAATATTGTCTCGTAATGTTAGTAAGAACATTAATCGTCCTGTGGGCCGGTTAATTTTACACATTCGTTTATCTGAACTTTTGTTGATTAATAATACAGTTTGAAAATGGCTGTTTTTGGTAAAAAGAATAAAATTTTAATTTGATTAAATAAAATCGGTTATATTTTGTTAGATTGTTAGACGTACATATCCACTTAATGACCATAAAAAGGAGCAGCTCGTGATCAACTCACAATGCTTACGTAATGCAAAATGTATTTTGATCAGTCTTCAACTTATGTTTGGTTATTGTTTTTTTAATGTGCGCATACACTAACTGTAACATCATACAATATTATCATTTTGTATGTTTCACTTGTTGGAGTATATTATTGTCTTTCTGCTACTCTCGTCTCATAATGTTACAATCATCCAGATTAAATAACGTTCATCATTAGCGTCAAGTATCTCGAAGGAAGGACTATTTCGCCGTATTTTGTATTGTTGCCCTAGAACGTGATTCAGCGCCTAGACTCTGGACTCCCGAAACTCGTGTCGGTACGACAGTCTCATGTCTCACCGTTTTGTAGTGAGAACAAACTACGGATATTAGAGTGCCACAGTACCTAGAAAATACATTCCAAATAGTCATGAGAGTCGCAGAGCCATATTAGTCACCGACCAAAAAGTCATCGATATTCTGCATGGCTTCCCGGTTTTGGAAAGCTGCACTAAAATTCCTGAAACCCGGAAACATTGGCAATTAATATAACCACGACCCTTGCAAACTTTCTAATTTACCTGGGTGAGAATTTTGACCGTAGCAGAATGTACAAATGATTATATCAAATAATCTGTGAGCATACTTTTTAAGATTACTCAACAAATTCTTTTAGAAAAGGTATTCGAAATAATATAGCACACGACAATTTCAAAAAAGAAAAAAGTATAACAACGCTTTTGGGGATTGATAAGGTCTATAAAGGTTAATACGTAATTTACAATCATATTTAGTGATGTTTGATAAACCCATGCATAAATAATATTTTTTTTAAAATACTAATTACATGTATTAATTAGAAAGATATACATATAAAATCAATTTTATCGAATAATATTGTTGTAGCTACCGGGACTATGTTGATGTAGCATAATCGGTTAATGAATTTTTACAGGATAGGAAAAGATCCAGCTTGGTATCCCGGTAGCAACAACAATATTTTTCGATACAATTGATTTTATATGTAAATCTTTATAATTAATACATTTAATTTGTATTTTAAAAAATATCAGAGACCTGTGGTCTGAATAATTGCAACTTCAAAATAAGAATGTGTTCTCCTTAATAATAATTAATATCCACTATTTTAATATTACCAAGGACCTATAAAAATCTGCAAGTATTTATATAAATCATAAGATTGCTCCCATCGGTCGAATGATACACATATTATAAATATATCGGTTCTTGAACACTGACATTGTAAGTACATATCTAGGAAACGACACATTTAAAATATTATTAATTCATGCAAGTTCCTAGGGTCGTTTCTAGTGGCGTGCAGTAGATATAGATATAGGTTATGCTGTTACCAATGATATTATACAATCATATATGTTGTACATAGGACTTTAAACTTTCGTTTAACCAACGTCTTTAGACAAAATGAATCCATCGTTTATATGACCATACCGTGTATTTATTTGTAATTTTAGAGTACAATTAATAATGTTTTTAAAGTTTAAGTTTTAACGGAAAATAATACCTTCTTACCCATATAAAAATCAATATAAAAAATGTATGTACGTTTTTAAGAATACTTTTCATGACTGAACATGATTCGTTTATTGTTTGAAAATCCGTCACGTAATAACTAAACAAAATAATTATTTTTATTAAAGATTAACGTAGGAAATAGTTCTGCCAATTGCTTTTTGTTTTTGCCAAATCAAAAACAAATTCATGCACCAAATACACCTCAAACACAAAGAACGACCATGAAATCAACACGTTAAAAACAGTAAGATAGTAAATTTTGCGAATTATCAAAAGAGGAATTAAACACTTCAATGATTTGGACGCAGTTGTTAGCTTTTCTAATGTTATTCAGTTAAAAAAACAGCATAAGTAACGACTCTATACAAAACGTATCAACCGAAATGAATTTTCAATTCAGTAAATAGCCTATTGTATGACTTGAGTAATTCACTAGCTTAAAAGTAGACGATAGTAATGTGAATAATTACAATGCATCGATTGTAGCTACTAGCGCTACGGCTGCAGCCGTGGGTTGTCGTGTTAGTTTTTAGAACTAAGCCATTAAAGTTCTAACTGGCACACAGATGGCGCTAATTGTAATAAATTCTTAAATATACATTCACGGTACATATTTAATTTATAATTGTTTTCCAGAATATTTAGCAATGCACAGCTTTTTTGCTTGTATGCACTGCACGCTCCTGATCATTTCTGTATTGTTTGTGGAAACAGATATTATTAAAAAAATAATAATAATAATCACACTACAGGTATATTATTCAACGAATTAAAATAATAATAATAACACTGTTAACGTAACAGCGTAACGTTTAATTAATTTCATCACCGTTAGTACTGGCGTGACAACTCTTAGGATGGGTCTTGTATTAATATGTATCATTCGATTAATGGGATCTGAATTTGCTCCTGAATATCTTCATGTCTTGCCTCAGTGTCCTCCAGTCGTCTGCACCAGCCCCCCGATCATCCTTCGTAACACAGTCCAACCACCAAAATAACGGCCTACCGGTTGATATCTAGAATATACTCTAGATACCTTTTACCGCCATTTTTGATCACATCAAAGGACACCATCCAGAAAGTCAAAGAGACGTGTTGCCAATCTATTGTTGAGTAGCGTTAGCAGCGTTCTGAGTTTTTTGCAGTACTGACGATATTTATCTCAGCTAGATATTATAAGTATTGTGTATTATTCATAAAGAACTATCCCAAATAATTGCTAAAGCTTTTAATACTTTTTGTGGCCTCATTGAAAACCGAGGCATTACGTAAATCATATAATTCTAACTCGGAATGTTATAGTCTAAATGCCAGCTAAACTGGGAAGGTAACTTTTAATTAAATGGAACCAATGCATAATTTCCTGTTTTCCCTGTACTGATATTCATGTCATGCAATAATGATCCATTTCATCATTCTTTCCATCAGATTGTTAATAAGTTATGTAAAATTTATGCATTTGAAATGAAAACACTGTAAACATTCAACACACTGCCAGGTTTTGAAGCATGGATTATTTTTTGTTCGCAGAGTAGCCGTAACTAATTAGAACCTCTCAAATATCAGACAATACGTTTGGGTACTATTGAGGAACAAAATATTTACAAGATAATGGCGTGGTCGGCATCTTTCATATCTTCAATGTAAAAATTGTGAGATGTATGCGTCTTGTATCGGTGTTTTTACAATAGAGGATTCGTATTATACCTTATCTGAATACGTGTCATACAAATATATAACATTCAATAATATCCTATAGATAAAAAATATTTATATTTAAATAAATTATCCTAACTCTCTGTTGCATACAAATTGAATAATATTTATAAGATATAAAAATTATATATTAATAATAGATACTATGTTACTAACCTTGAATTGAGAGAATCTATTAAATATTATTAGCGCTATAAAAATTATTCAATATTATTATTATTTTAATATAGGTATTTAATTATCATTCCGGGTGTTCATATAAACATTCAAAAATTTCTGAAATGAACATCAAATATATTTGTTAAACCGTATATTGGATTGAATAAGATTAATTTTTTCGACGAATGTGCACAGGAAAATGTATGACAGAGGTGAAGAAATAGTATTACATAAATTTGTAGCGTTCTATCCTGTCTAACCACCCCTGCAAAAAAACAGCGTAATATCAAATATTAGGTTAAGGTTTCTTAGAATTTTATATATTTATGTATATTTTTATGAATGACACAAATCTTTTATCAAAAATACGGAATAATAGAAATTAAATGAATCGACTAGATAGCCCGAATAGATTTAGTTGCTACCGACAGCAACTAAAATATTTGTTTAAATAAATAGTTGTTTTCTGTATATCTAGTTGATTCATTTAATTTGTATTAAAAGTACTGCAGAACTATATTCTGAAATTGCAAGTTATTCCTTTTAAAAATAATATTGTAAGTCATTATGAATAGTTGTTAAAAAGAATCTATTAATTGAATGTATATTTTTTGTTATTAATATGTGTTATACGGTCTGTCTTTTAATATAGATTGGTACATATTTTTAATTTAATTTAAAAGTAATACAAGGAGAATATGAAGAAGTGGATGAAACAATAAGAATATTCCACCTTTTCCTTGTAAGTTCTGAGGCCCGTGACAGTTACTTGCAACCTTGCAAGTGGACGGGTTATATTAATTTATTACTCTTTTTGATAGGCGGATGGTAACATAATAGGCTATTTCCGATACGCGTATTGTTTTTTATATAACTCATTTTGATTAGATTTTTCTTATTAAGACATCCATTTTAATTAAAAGAGTTATATCAGTCAAATTAAACATTTTGTAATTAAAGCTTTTAATTCTTTGAATTCATAAAAAAAGTTAGATCGACCGTCTAGATAAGTTAGATTCAAATAAGTAGAAATTAGTGTAAGATGAACAAAATAACTAATTTAAAAATGAATATTAATTTCGTGTAAGTACAATACTACGAGTTATATGTACAACTATGAGTCTATGTACTTATTCAATCTGTAGTTAGTAATCTAAAATCCCACATCTTGTCATTCTCTGACTGAATGTGATAGAAATGCGGTCACTTAGGTGCGTGTGTGGAAAATTTATGTAATGTCAGGAATGAACAAATTAGGACCGAACGCAGAGCTACTTGTAGCATTGTTGATATCATAAAAAGAAAGGCGCCGAGGTAGTGTGGTATATGGAACGATGAGAGGAGTAAATATTATGTTCCAGGCCGATTTGGTCGCCATTTTGGTCTGGAAGATATTTTTCAGTTCGCATTTCGTAGGGTAGTTGATTACAATTTATTATGGAGTATCGAATGCCTTAATAATGTGTTGAAGTCATTAAAATATTTTGTCTAAATATTAATGGTGATCGCTATCGCCAAATGTTGGAAAACTTCTTGGTGGCCGAATTAGGTTCTTTGGGCCTGAAACACATGCCGTTTTAATAGGATGGTGCAACCTCACACACAGCCCGAGCTACGCTTGAAATATTTTCCGGCCGCGTAATGTCAAAAAGTTGTGATATCGACTGGCCTCCTCGATCACCTGATTTGATGGCTCCGGACTATTTCCTGTGGGGGTACTTGAAAGAAAAGGTATACGTCAATAAGACAACAACAATTCCGTTGCTATGGAAAAATATTCGAAATGAAATGTTAAAATAACACGCGAAGTGTGCAAGAATTATTTCATTCCATATATCAATATAGAAAATACTCCAGATACGAGTTGTTTTTGACACTTGAATCTTGTCGTCTCTTTATATTCAAACCTTCTTCTATCGCATGATTTACGTGACAAATAACGTCATTAATTATTTATCTGATACTTAAATATTAACCTCATCTTGAAAGCATATCGAATTCGTGTAGAATTTCTCGATTTTCAAACTGGAAAAATGAAAGCTCGCCTTTAACAAATAGCACATAACGACACGATTTTAAAAATCAAATTAATATATTACTAGTCAATTTTTATATAGCGCACAGATAAAACATAATATTAACAATGATTAAAAATTGGCGAAGAATTTAATTCATAAATAAATTTTCGAATCAAATATCTAAATCCCTACCACTAAGTTGTATACCGGCATTTCATACAAATAATAATGTAGGATATGAAAATTACTCATAAATTCCTAAGACAATGATGATAAATTTAATAATTCTGGTGTTTATAAACTTAGCTTTAAGAATTGTACTACTTTCTATATAGGTAAAACAAGTCGAAATTTTAACATAAGAGTCAAAGAGCATTTAAGATGTTTAAAAAGTAATGGTTTATCTAAATTTTCCAATAGTTTATTGATGATTGACATCACACTTTTGATAAAAATTCGGGATTGTCTATTTTACATCATTAGAAATAAATAAAGAAGGTATAATTAACTAAAACTTAACAAAAAATTATAATAATTTGGTATCATCCAGACCTTTTCCACATCTTTCATCTTAACAATTTAAGTTAAGTAAGTATAAGATTTATTTTTTAAGTAATAATAATTTTAATTTTACTTTTTTAAAATAGATTTTTTTTTAAACATTAGAATAATGTGACGTATATATTTTTTTGGTTAGTTACTCTGACATCCTGAAGGAGGAAATGATGTTTGCAAAACCGGTTGATGTTTTAAATTACTCATAAATTGGTTTAAATAAAGGAAGTTAAATAAACTATAAAAAAGAAATATATTATTATTGAGATAGTTATTTAAATTTGCTCCCCAAAGTACACATATACAGCCAACACACTCACATAACCAGTATACGTAGTATTTGTTAAGTTTTTCCACTTTCTTCCAAAACAGACTCCAACACGTCTCAGTCACTCGTTCTCGTCTCGCTCGTCTCCTTGTCTGCCGCTTTCCATCTCCGCGTCGGCATTTTCCCCGACAATGGGGATAGGGCCATTGTGCGAGATGTGTAACAGCCAAACAAGAGGCCGACATCTTGTCCGACATCATCTGTGGATGCTGCATACAAATGTTAATTCCATTGTGGGGACCCTTTGCGGCGGGAGCAGGGCTCTGACACCCTCAGCCTTGGCACCCTCGGCCTTCGGCCCTCGGCTCCCGCCCGGTGGGACCGGCCAAACATTAAAAGAGGGATGTTTTGGGTGGGTAAATTAAAAATACGTAAAAATGATAAATTACATATCTTTCGAATATATAGATCTCATATCTAAGATCTCATATCGGCTTCTTCCTATTTTTACACCAGGGACTTGATTAACAATTTAGTCGATGAAGTAGAAACTCCACAAATTAAAATGTGTACTGTTCCGAACCGATATAACATAACAATTATATTAAAGTAACTTCTGTTTAGCTCCTATCACTTCTTCTTCATGTGATTCCGCCTCAAATTTTCTTACAATTACTTAATTGTGACCGGATGCCAAAAGTGAACGTCAAGTGTGTACACCACTGACATAGTAATGTATAAAACTTTCGTCAACCTGGTAACACTTGTTAAACGAATTTAAATATGATATTTCATTACCTTATTTAAAATAATAATAATATATTGTTAATGTTTGTAGCGTTAACTTTATGGTTAGGTATAATAATAATTGTATTTATATTTAACTTTGTATAAACCACTGCGAGTTATTTTTACGTTTACTTTCTTCGTCAGGTCTTGTGCGCCAGTCTTGACGAAGATACATTAGAATCGAAACCGTGCTGACGTAAAAATAACTCACAGTGATTTATACAAAGTTAAATGTAGATACAATTTTTAGTAATAATTTGTTTAAATTTTATTTATTTAAGAAAGTTTTTAACATTTTGTGCTTTTTTATTAATTGAACTCTTCTAACTGCTCGGCTTGATGACTAGATCAGCCAGAACATCTTCACTAACTCGATCTGATGCATCAATCTCGGAGAATTGGAACACCGAATCCAGTGAAACGACTCTGGAACTAACCGAGATACAACTCGAGGGTCAGATAAATTCTTGGCTCCAGTACTGATAATGAACAGCGACGTCTTCCCACGTCCCCCGGCTCCTCTCGCCCCAGGCCAGGCCGCGATGCCCCACAATGGGATTATCCACGCCGCCGCCGCTGCTGACAATGGTCGCGGACGCGTTTGAATTTCGAAAAGTTTTTCGAACGACGAACGCGATTTTGCATCCCAAAAGCGCGGGAAAAAACTTACGTCGTCCAAAGAAACCGTTCGGTTATTTCTCCTTTCAGCGGCGAATTCTCACTTTTTATTGTTGAAAAAGTGAACGACAAGTTAGCCATTGTGCTCAATCTCGACAGTGAATTCATTAAACGATCGCTGTTTCGGTGTTTCGTTAGCGATCATCTTGTCGATCTTAGTTTAAACACACAGACATGCAAAAAACATGAAGTCAACATTACAGAAAATAAGATGATACCACTCCGCGGGGGTAGGAAGAGTGCACACCGTGCTCTTGTGCCCTCTCAATTCAATTATAATTCAAGCCTCGTCCGTCTTGCGTTCTTGTCGATTGTTAATACTTTTAACAAGACCACTGTTTCTGTTTTCACTGATACCTTCGTATTACCATTCTCTCTTCTTGTATTGAGATAAAGCGTGATTGTGGCTGTAATTGTGTGATTGGTGTTCGATTGTAACGATGATTGATCGGTATATGTATCGATTCGTAATTCGGCGAGCAATTCACCGGTACACTGGAAACTCAACCTTCGGGCGTTAATTGTAGTTACCAATCATCGATGCAATCGAACATCATGAATCACAGTCTCAATCACGATTCATCTCATCACTATTCTCTTCTCTTACTCAATGCTGTAACTTTATTAACTATATTTTTCTTACGCTTTTGTTTCCTTTTTAGTAGTAATCATCAATTTATTTCATAACATATGTATGTTGTGTTAATTACTTTATGTTAATTAGTGACCAATTTCATTTGTGGAAGCGGTTAACTTTTCATATTTTTTTCCTTTTTTTTATTATTATTATATTCATAGGCTCATCGTTTTTAATATATTTATTGTAATTTCATATTACGTTTTATCTAAAAAATTTTTCGCATGAGAAGCATATTATCTTAACACATTTTAGTTATTTTAATAAGCTTACACAAAACACAAATCTGACTCTAACTAGTCAATTTATATTTATAATTACCATGTCCATTATCCATAGATTGTTATTGTCATCACAATTTTAATTAAAGAGTGAAAAAAAACAATGATTTTACAGATTCTATTCCTTATTATATCATTGCTTAATCCATATTATTAATCCTTCATAACATTTTTTTTGTATTGATCGCTTCATTCTTGATGAGAGAGTATTCTGTCATAATACCACGTGTATCTACTGCTTTCGAGATGTATGGTTGACGACATTCCTATAACAGTCCAGGAGTGCGCTGTTAGTAGCTGACTTTACTACAACCCTGCAGTTAATCCGGCGAGTTGGGGATCGACGCCATGATCGTATAATCTCAACTTTCCCTTTGGTGACACCCTATCTACCCAACATTCCCTTCGGTGACACCATATCTACCCAACTTTCCCTTCGGTGACACTCTATCTACCCAATCTTCACTTCGAATTAACAAATGAATAAGATCGCATCATTACATATAATCTTCACTTCGAATTAACAAATAAATAAGATCGCATCATTACAAATAATCTTCACTTCGAATTAACAAACGAATAAGATCGCATCATTACATATAATAAAATGTTCTGAAATGAAGTATTATAATACGTTAAATAAAATGATGGCTGCGATAGAACAGACCTATTATTCCGATTGGAAGATATTTCTGTATCGCCTGTTGCAAGATCATAATTCAGTAGCTTTGCCACGTGAAATGACCATTCGAAGTCAGGTTTGCTTCTTTGTACTAAAATTTTATTAAATATACGAAAGAAAACAACACCAAGTTATTTCGACATTGTTAACCATCACATAAATATTAGCTTTCGTATTCTTCCATTTGCATAAAATGTAAATTTCAAAGAGGAATGTACTGACACAATTTTTTTTTTGATTAAATTATCAATAAAGATGGATTATATCGTTTTAAAATCTGATGATAAACTGAAATCTCAGTATAAAATATTGTCATTGTAACTTTGTTAGAATGTAAAAAATATACAATAATTTCCGGTTTTCCGGAAATGGTTATCTGTTTGCACCACTAAGCAGTACTTTGTATTAAAACGTTAGATAAATTGGTCAAAATACCTACTAAATGAGCACTTTTATTTTTAAATTTCAAAATAGCATTCCACACGTTCGTTGTAATGTTTTAACTTGTTGCGCGGAAGAAAATATTTCTGAGCGGTAAAGTTTAAACCGTTTATTTCACGCACTGCAAGTCAAAAATTAACGGAATATTTTAGTGGTGGTTTTTAACTTACCCGCGAAATAAGAAATATACCTCATTTGATACTGTACACTTTAAATATTTTAAAACGACGGTTAACAGAATGGCGATGCATATAACAACCAATTATGTATTATGATCCAGGGTCAAGACACGTGTACGAGTACTTAAAACTTTTGGAAACAATTCGTTTATTTTTGAAGTGTTATGTGTTAGAATGATGAGCGGAGAATTTTCTATATTGCACCGTACTGTTTAATGATTTTAGAGGACCACTGGTTCCACGCAATTCTGTATTTCTATGTATTATTATGAGTACTGTGTAGTATATATAGACATTTTCAAATGCTAATAATAATGCTACATAGCAATAATCAATTCGTGCAATTAAAGTGATAAATCATGAACGACGTAATTCTAAGTCGTTAATATAAAAAAGAAGAATTTAAATACGTTAAGCAATGCTCAACTGCCAATACAACGCAGCGAGCGCAGAGCACTACTGACGCACTTAGTGCTCAACCCTGCCGCGGATAGTTTGAGCATTAAGTCGCAATTGCTTCTAGTCAAGCGCTAAGAAGAGTTCGAATAAACGCTAAAGGTAGAAAGTTTGATTGAATTGATTAGTTATGGGGCGTGTCTATGCATAAAGTCGCCTTCGAGACACGCGGACAGCGGTGGTAATGGTCAATATGCCTACATTTGGTGGTTTAGTGTGCTCTTTATACAAAATGCTATAGAAAACGTTTAAGTTAATGACGTTAGGTATATGTCTACTTATATTATCTATTTGAACATCACTTAAAAGATAACACAACATGCTGTTGCGTAATGGCATAGATGCCGGAAGAAACAGGATTCGGAAGGAAGTTCCATTCACCACAATCCCGTTCTCCTGGCACCTCCAAGGTGGACTGTAACTTTAGGTTTTTGGACATTATCTCCTGGTCAGGGTCTTGACTCCTTCAGATTGCGCAAGATGGTCACGTAGACACACTTCTCACTCTTTGTTATACTGCAAAATCTTTTTGTAACCGTACCGGTTCAGGGTCGCCGATCGACTGACTCGGTGGCAGATGAGGAAGGGGGGGGGGGGGAAGTGGAAGACACAGTACATCATTTTCGCTCAAGCACAAATATATATCCCAAACACATGCAAATCGGAGAAGCATTTTAAATAAGTGTAAAACCGTCAAAAATTATTATAAAAATATGTAATTGTCTAACACTAAATATTTCGAATAAGTGAAGTATGTATATTATTCACATTAGGTATACAGTACCTACACAATATTTGGAATAAGTTAAGTTGGGGTGGGGTACCACCAGTAAGATTTGATATGAAATATTTTAGACGCCCGCCTGGATGTGATAATAAATAACACTGTCTCTGTATGATGTGTCAGGTAGGCAGTACGCTGGCAAAACATATTTTTCTATATTTGTAAACTAAGAACGTAAGCTTCCTTATTATTTAAATCCTTATTCAAAAATAATCCTCCAATACTAGAGCCGAGTTTTATCAATAGCTTGTCATTTAATTGTATAATTCGTATAATGCGCACGAATACATCGCGTCAAACCATATCTATGGCGGCCGCATAAAATGGCCACCGATTTCCTGATTCACAATATGAAACCAAATATTTCGGTCAAAATTACGTAATTGGGTGAGATGTCGCACAAAGAAGAGTTTACTTCCTCGAAGGTGTTCGGGTATATTGTTCGTTTCCTTTGTGTGCCGAGCCACGGACGTGTGTGCATTGAAAATCAAAACGGCCATTCATCAGATGTAATGTTCCCAATTGACACGAAGCCAGTCACAATATTTAGTGTCGTGGTGAGACTTAAATGGCTGTTGTCCGATTGTGTGGGGACCCCCGATGTCACAACTGTTCAATGGCGGAGTAGTAGAAATCAAAAATCACATTGTAATAAATAAATATTTAAGTTATAGTAATTTTTATTCTATAACTTAAGTAATCACCAGAACTATTTTATTTGTTAACTTAACTAAGAATTAAATAACCAATGGTGCCTCCATAAAATGCCTATGTACCGCGAATGTAACGAATATTATTAATAGTAATTATTATTTATAAATAAAGTATAACTAATAATTGTATTAATTTTTTCTAGCTTGCCAGTGTGAATCATGTATTTGTTTATATAATCTATTAAGCTAGAGAATACGCTGTTTGATTTGGGAAGTCAAGTTTAATTACCACAATTATTGGTCTTGAAACAATCCGCTCGCTCGTCTGGTTAGGATAAAACTAATCCTGATTTTATAATATTATATGTGTAAAACTATAGACAAAAAAATACATTATTAAGGCGCGACAGTGAATTTTACGTACTGACTCATTTATAAATAGTTTACAACTGTTAGTAGGATTTTTAATAATGTCTAGGGAATAGGATAAATTTTCTTGCAAACATGTTAATACGCAAAACATCGAACTGAAGTGTGAGCTTAAGAAAATTTAAGATTTATCTAAGTAACAATAATGATTTAACTGCTGAGGATTTATGAAAGTTTTTCACCGCGATGCCATGTTTCTATGAATATATTAATATTATTTGTTGAACGTGAACAAAGCTTTCATATAAATAGTCGAACGAAATCTACCTACGCCACTGCCTATCATAGTTTCCCTCGGGACACGCAGACAATACCATTTAATATTATTTTATATTGACGCCTCTAATAATGCATTTAATGGAGATTTGTGCGCGCATTTTACACGCAGACTCTTTACAGCGTGCACCACAATAGGACCCATACTTTTTGTGGTAACAACGAACAACACACCATCTGTGAGGATTTTCGATGGATAACATAACCATATGTCGGGTTTTTTCTAGAATGGCGCGTCGTTTCGATATGGATATCATGTCACGGAACAAATTTGCAATAAAAAAATGCGGGGGTGTTCTCATTCTTTTTCTGTTTCATTAAACCACCCTTTACCGAAACGTCACCAAAGTTTGTCACGTGATTTCTTACCCACTTTAATAACTCTTCGTATTTCCTCACAAATTAGTCACAATAGATGCATCATTTTTTTGTTTAAACACCCGACACACCCATTATCAATTTATATATGTATTTGACACACCCATCCTTCTATAGGTATATATTTTTATTTTTGAAAAAGATTAATGTACGTATTCAAGTGGCACTTCCCATATATTATATTGTCGTTGCTCCGACTCACAGTTGTAACATGCTCGTATTAGCATATTATAAAAGACGAAGTCTGAGACAATATTTCACTTCCTTGTCTCACTTTCACCTATCCAAAACTAGTTCGCAGTATGATTCATGGGCTACAAGAAAGTACTTCATGTATATAATACTTCATGCATTTAATGAACGAAGACACGCATACAAATTATATTTACATCAATTTCTAATAACAACAAAAAACATTTAATCATTTATATTGCGTCATTTTTATAAAAAAAATAATTTGAGAGCGTCTTACAGATAGTTTAGTTTTGTATTAATATTGCGAATAGCAAATTGTTTTGCAAATTTATGAATATAACGTTTTACACCAGATACACTGTTCCTTATTACGGAGGACAATGAGTTACACGCTTTTAGTCCTGCCACTGCAAAATACAGCTCACTGAAATTAGTCTTCTGCCAATGACTGATCCGTTCCACCTTTCATGTGGATGAAATAGAGTCTAACCTGAAAGTTTACGATATGAGTTGTTTGAGATGCAGAGATGCCATTTTATATATCGCCTTGTACATCAACCTGCACAATTTAATTCTACTCTTTCGGGAAACGGAACCAGTATAGTTAACGCAAAAAAGACATTATGAACGAAAATTTTGATATTTCATATATATATATATATATATATTCAGAATAGATTGTAATAAATCCAGCTAGAACATTGACATTCCAGCATAAATACTATTACAGTAGTCCAAACGTGACACCATTTTTACAGAGATTTATTTAACCAAGCTTGTTTTAAACAATTTAGAATCATTGAACATATTTCATATTCCTTAAATGATGTCAAACAAAAATATTAAAATGGTATTGTTAAACGTTTGTTTTAAAGCATATTAATCAATTTAAGGTTTTTGTCAGAATTAATCGATAATATAATTTAATAAAAATACCATGTACCTCCTGCAAGACTTTCAGAACATGTGTAAATGGCTGAAAGTTTTTTCTAAATGTCTGGGAATTATTGTCTGAGGATATCTGATATTTTTGAGGAATTCTTCGAGCAAGAAATACAGGTCTCAAGACAAATTTTAACGACAAAAAAATGACTTGATCCTTTTCTTGCGTAATTTGACCCCTTTATGTGTGCGATCGTCTATAGAAATTTAAAGCATTTCCTAATGTGGATATATGAAACTCTATGTACCTATAAATTGTACTGTTCTGGTACTTATTTTTTATTTGAAAATTATTAATAGAGACTTTTATACAATTTTATTATGATCTAGGACATATTATATTAATTACGTTAATTTCTCGCCTGTGATCATATTGAAAATACAGTCAACTTAAGAAATAAAAAGATAGTACCTAATATGATGCAAAACATAATAATACGGCTTGGAAACGACGTTATGTGCCCGAAGATATATTATATAAGTCTTTTGAAATTTTATATTTATCAGAGAAATAATATAATAATAATCATTAACATAAACAATAATCATCGCTATTCTTAGGATTTTATAAAGTAGTGGTCTCCAGAGAGAGATATAGGTTACAAGCATTGGAGATCTGATGCTGGAGAAGGATAGAAAGAATAAGCTGGACCAAGAGAGGTACAAATGAGGAAGTTCTGAGGAGAATGCAATGGAAGAGTTATATCTTAACACCGTCGAAAATTAAAGGGACTAATGGATTGGTCATTAGACTTTGTACCTTAGAGTATAACTAAAGGAAATATTGAGGAAAAGGATACAGAGGAATGCCATATAAAAATAGATTCACCAAATAATAAGTATACTTATTGCAAACTCTGATGGACACCTTCTGGGATGTGTTCCAGGATTCACAATTATTTTACATGAAAAAAGGAGAAACAAAATGTAATACAAGTAGGTATGATTATAATCTCCGCGATAGGCATTTAAAAAAATAACTGTGTTTTGGTGTGTACGTACGCATGAGAATTTTTATATCTTAATTTGTTTTGATGTAAATTAGTATTAATAAAAATATTTATAATATACTACCCGTAACGATAATCATTTAAATATGAATAGAAAAGTCAGCATAAATACATGATTCAGCTGATGATGATGGTATGACCCCCAGTTACTCGGACAAATCGACATTAGTCACAGGAGAAAGCTAATCTGCCTACAAGTTTTGTTAATCCGTTGCAGGCTGCACGGCGTCAAGGGACAATTCACACACCACTAGTGACCGGTTGTCATTACTAGGCCCTGCAGTAAGTGGCCTATCTTGCGGCCGATTGGCTTTCTTCACCCAAATGCACCGTTTCATTTTTCCATCCCTATCTTCTATATATTAACGGTATCCCGCAAGATTATACAATATTTCATTTGATTCTACATATTATATACAATATTATACACTTAAACCTTTAAACAACTATAGCTATAAAATAATTGTATACAATATACTTATATAATAGTATATACTTTTAATTGGGTACCTGAGCTTAAATAATGATGCCCCATTGTAATTTATTTAAATTTTTTTGTACCGATGTCACGAGTTTTCTAATTTACTCAATAAAAATGTAATGCCAGACTTAGGGCTGAATTTAAAATAATAAAAAAATACGATTTCAATAATCATGTAGATGACAGATGACTCGAGGGTCAAAGTTCTTCCTGCCTTAGGTATATACATATATGAGTATAGCGGAACAAAATATACACTCCCAGGAAATTTGCTTAGATAACCAGATTCATATTTAACACTTCGAATTGTCGGTGTACTGTCGATCTTGATAGTTATGGCTGCCTATAACACACACATATTTAGTTTTATTTATTATTTAAGATTAAGATTAGGCAGTGAGCAGTAGGAAGCTATCGGAACAAATGGCTGTCGATCATAAGCTGGTGGCATTCTCCCGAGCCCACGGTGATATCAACTATTTATTATTCATTTATAAACGATGATTTTAGGTTCAAATTGAGTTCAACCCCCGCGCTGTCGAATTCCTTCACGATTCATGACTCGACTGAACATCAACATATTTTGAAACATATGCCTACAGTAGACGGTAAAGTAACGTTTAATTAAATTGATACATATTTATGAATGACTGTGGCATTAAATAATATTTAAAAATGATTATTCGGCCCTTTTTTTTTTAATAATATTATAATTTTATGACTTACTGCGAAAAGCTGCATTTTGAAAAATAATATTTAACATAATAGATATCTTTATATTCTTAATAATTTCAGAAAATTATAACTAGTAATCGTAGACTATGACGGGTTATTAAACGGCGATTCGTGCATTTGGTGAGCATTTTTAAGCGGTTTGATGAGTACCTACGTTTTGATTGAAAAATTTATAAATTCTTTTCGTTCTGTTATTAAAGTATTAGATAATATTCTGTACAATTATTATTAAATAAACTAGTATGCTAAACGTTTCTAATGTTTGCTTCAGCATTAACAAAGCGTAGTGAGGCTGACATTAAAACTACAAACAGGTACAGTATTGATGTAAAAATAATAATTTATGTAACATAATACCGAGCTATAAAAAACATGTTTTTAATGCAGAAGACTATTATTTAACCAAGTTAAACCAAATTTGTATTAATATAAACATAATTGAACGAGTATTTCCGTGATTTTGAAATCATTGCATACTCACACGCGGTTATCGTTGTTGATTTCCATTAAAATTCTTTGGAATATCTTACGAGATGGATCATGAATCTGCAACGAGGAATTGTTTGAGATGAATCAGTGTTAGTGGGCCTCGTTCCTCCGAAATGATCCAAATACACAGATATACATAAATACTCGAAGAGAGAATTGTTGCTTCTCACCGACTGATGGGCCGAGGCCAGTGTTATGATTGATATTTTAAATTGTTTCCAGCTATCTTCGGAAGCATCTCCCGTCCGTCAATGAAGCGGGCCTCGGGAATATTCAGATTTATCAGAGTGGTCCAGTTGGTGATCTATCGTGAGTGCGGTGGTCGCTCTTGGCGGTGGCCAGAGGCGGCTGCAGAATATAATTATATTATACTAATTATATTTTATGATAATTCATAATATTTACATTCTGTCAGTGGCCACTCCTTTACTTTTTACTCCTCACTTTTTACTTCAGTTCAATCATTCTGAAGGTGAACCAAACATTGATAGATTTTAATATTTCATTTTTTAGACGAAACTAATAAAGTCAAACACCTTGGCCATATATTTAATGAATATGGACAAGTCGATGATGACATAAACAGCATAGGAGACAGTTGAGCGTTCGTGCAAATATGCTGTCACGGCGTTTCTACCGATGCAGTAAGGAGGATCCTGTTTAAATCGTTCTTCACCAGCATGTATCCCTGCGAGCTCTGGTCAAAATACAAGCAAGTAACGTACAACTATCTCCAAATTCTGTACAACAACTCACACTGTTCGGATTGGCGCGTTATTGCAGCGCATCTACAATGTTTGTCAAAGACCGTATACATGGATTCGTTCCGCTTCTGAGACATCGAATTGCGGGCGTTAAGCTGCGGCAGAGAATGGCAATGACTACAGAATAGCTACAAGTACAATAATGTCTATGACTGAAGTATTTATATATGTAGTATTTATATTTGGTTTATAATTATATATATGTGTAAACTTTTCATTTATTAATATTTTCCTTGGTTTTCTTTTGATAACATAAATAATATTTCGTTACTTTAATGTATTACTTTATGGCGAATCGGGCCTTCTTTAAAAAAGCCTGGTCACGCTGGAATAAAGGCATTATAATTAATATTTAATTTTACACAAATTATTTGACTATGAGACAGCAAATGCCATCGGTGAGGTCTGATTAAGTCACACACAAGTTTGTTTAGCGGTCGTGGAAATGGAATTTTTTTACTTCCTGATCGAAGTACATATTAACAATTAACAAAGATATTAAACATTTAACTGTTTGTTTGCTACAATGGTTTGATTGCGAGCTGTTCTAATATTGCATCATTTGTTTTAAGGCACGAGATGAGATGTACCTATTCTGATAGTTTAAATAAATTGCTTTGTTTATTTGTTATTGTATATTATTAAATATTTTTTTAAATAAATGTGTGTTAGTGTTGATAATTTTGGATTAACATTCTCAAAATCACCGACAAGATCGAGGACACCGGAATGTATTCCATACGCACTAGCACGCCAACATCAAACATTGAAGCGGAAATAAAGATGTGGCTCATATTAAATAATTGTTTTCAAAAATTCGACTGAATGGTAAATTAAGGTACTGAGTAAGTTTTTGGTTATAGGTATTATTTGAAAATATTGTACATTTTTAAAATAGCTCTATTTTTTGTTGATTTAAGGCGTGCTAATTAAACGTATTTATCACTTTTATTCGATAAACTCTTTTTTTTTATATATATTATTTTAATGAATGTTAATTGAAATAATAAATCTACAGACAAGACGCTCTGTGGGTCTAGTTTTTTTCTAAGATTATGTGAGAAAAGTGTAATAATTAAAAAATAAACAAAAAATATAAGTATACCTATATAAATTAAATGAGATTAGAAAATATGGAACGCAGTCTGTCACGAGATTTGTATGAACTTTTAAATATTGTTACGCGCATACTCGTGTATGAAAAGTTGATTAGTAACGCACAATCGCAATTGCAGTATACGCTTTACCGGAACTGCTGCGAAATATAGGAAATGCTGTGTATACAATAATACATTTGTAGGATCTCTAAATAAATACATATATTATAGAAAGAAACAAAAGCCATTGAAAAGTAATAAATAATAATAATAAATAAGAGTGAAAATACTTTTTTAAAAATATATCCACTATTTTAATATAATACAATAATGGTTGATGAAAAAAAACTATAAAACGTTCCAAATTTGAAATAAAATAAATGTAAGAATGTTTGAGTATTACAGGTACCTATATTTGCTCGTAGAACCGTGTTAACTTTGTGTAGGTATTTTTGATAATTAATAGAACACAGACAGCCCCGCATGAAACAGCCCTGGTCTAAGCACATATTATGTAAACTCAATAACTGATTAAAGTAGTACTCCTAAACGAATGAATTATCGCTGTCTTGGGTGGGGAATTAAATAACGAAAAGATAAAGCGCTGCTCCAATCCGACCCCGAATATGAGTGATGCTGCACTGAGGAAATATTTGATCACCGCTGGACCCGCCGGCAGCTAACAAAGTGGGGCCGTGCCCCGCTGAGATTTGGGAGAACCCAAATTTAACTGGTATTATTATATTTTAACTGCAAAAAATATGAAAATAGTTTATGTGTTTTGAAACAAAATAAATGCATCGGATCGAAGAATCCTCGAGTGGAAAGTGGGACGAAACCGAAATAATGATCATAATAACAAAAACTCTACCTACTTACTAAAAGGCATTTTTTACTTAGTAACAGTAACTCAAGAGAGACATAAATTATATACCTACACCTACTTATATATAACTATCGACATTTTCGTTTGTATTTGAAATTGATTTAGTAGATATATACTTACCTACAAGTTTGTAAAATAACTATTTCTGCAATTATAAATACACTTTTATGATAATCAAATATTTTTATCGAAAAAGATTACATAAAACCAAAAAAAAATGCATAAGTTGATTTCGATCAATTTATATTTTCCCACAATAATATTGTACATAATCAGGTTAATTTAATTTAATTTAGTTTAATAAATAAAACGGGTTAAAGATGTTTTAAAAAATACGGCACGAAAAGATATAAAAATAAAAAAAAATATGTAAAGTAAAATCAAATGTCACCAGTTTCGGTGAAATATTTATTCATTCATTCAGATATAAAATAATAAAGAATTAAAAAATAATATTAAGATCTTTATTTTGATAATAATGAAAATTATTAATATATTTAAAAAAAAAAAGTTTTATTTCCGCTGAATTTAAAAGGCTCAGGTTCTACTAGCAGTCCTAGCTAAACCAGCTAGTGCTGGATTCACGAAGGTCTGGATCCGTGAAGAAATGCGTGTTATTATTATTCCATTACCCATTTGTTCTGTGAAATTAATGACAGCTCCACGATGGCATGTCCACGACTACTTCAGCTATTATGCTGAATCACCATCACCGCTAATTCCTGTGTGCCAGGAATATGAAAAACGCATTCGGTCTGTAGCTCGCTTCATCTTTCGAAAATATTTCAAACGGAGTTTATTATGTTGTAGGTACCTAAATACTATATTTAATTATTGTGTAACTTCTATAGATTACAAGCGTTACAGTGTATTGTATAAAACATGAACAATTAGATATCTGATGTTTTTACTAAATAGAGGTAATGTGTTCAGTAATAGTAATGAAAGGTAAAAGCGCGCCAGAATGCAGACTCGGCTGGATGTTTCATCGGGCCACCGTTTACGAAAAGAACATTATTTGTCGGTTTGCTTACCGTCGAGTTAGTTGATTTGTAGACTGAAGGTAGGGCCGTCTCCGTACCGGCGCTGGCACCACTTGTTGCCGCGGGGAGCGGGGCCGGGGCCGGGGCCGGGGGGCGCCCACCCCCGGGGCCGGGGGACCCACACCGCTCTCCGCACGCCCGCCACCCGCCAGTCAGCTCTCGCCACTCGCGGAGAGCGGTTTACAGATTGGAGGTGCAGGATCGCGTGCCACCGATCGCAACGGAGACTATTTATGTTGTGTTGTGAAGTCCGAAGTTTCAAAAACTTTTTAACAGTTTCGTGAATAAAAGTTACCGTGACAGTATAGCTGTTGAAAGTTACAAACTGAAGTCATTATTTATGTTTAGAAATGAGTTGTACGCGAAGTTAGTGATTTTACATTTTTTGTGAAATGTTGACGAAGTTCAGTGACAGGAATAATTCGTTATCGAGGTGACCGCTCGAGTTCCGATGTCCGCGCTGCGCGTAGCGGTCGCGCTGTGCGTGGTGAGCTGGTGGGGCGGAGCCGCGGACGGGCGCGCCGCCAGGCTGGAGGGCGCCCCCCGCCACTGCTCCTGGCAGCGACTGTCCGCCGAGGGCTCGCTGGGGCTGGCCTGCCGCCTGCGCACGGTGGCCGGGGCGCCCGCCCTGCTGGCCGACCTGCCGCCCCCTCAGGCCGAGCGGGTATCCTCGCTGTCGCTGGAGTGCAGCGACGTCCTCTTCTTCGAGAGCTCTCTCGAGATCGGAAAACGGTCCGACGACTCTAGTTTCCTCAGTCACCTGAAAAAGCTGCAAGAACTTCGCATAGAGTTTTGCAAGATACGCTATATTCCCGCTTCGGTGTTGGCGCCCCTGCGCGACCTGCGCACTCTGTCTCTGCGCACGCACAACACCGACTGGTCGGCCATGTCCATGGAGTTCCACCGCGACAGCTTCCGCGGCCTGGCGGAGCTGCGCACGCTCGACCTGGGCGACAACAATATCTGGACGCTACCGGCCGAAGTATTCTGTCCGCTGTTCAACCTAAAGGAGTTAAATTTGACGTCCAACCGCCTCCAAGATATATCTCAGATGGGATTTTCTGACTGGGGAGAGGGCCCCACAGCCCCCGGGAAGTCCTGCAACGGCGCCCTAGAAACACTGGACGTCTCGAAGAATGACATCATCACGCTTCCTGATAACGGGTTGTCCAGCCTGCGATCCTTGCGCAACCTCTTCCTGCAGGAGAACTCCGTGTCCTCCGTGGCGGACCGAGCGTTCGTGGGGCTCAGCGCCCTGCAGGTGCTCAACTTGTCCAGCAACGGTCTCCTGGCTCTTCCGCCGGAAATGTTCCAATCTTCCCGGGACATCAAACAGATTTACCTGAATAACAACTCCATCAATGTTCTGGCACCGGGACTTCTGGAAGGACTGGACCAGCTTCAAATATTAGATCTCTCTGTCAACGATCTGACCAGTGAGTGGGTGAACAGAGACACATTCTCCGGTCTGGTTAGGTTGATAGTTTTGAACTTATCGCATAATAAGATATCAAAGATAGATTCACTATTATTTCAAGACTTGAATAATTTACAATTTTTAAGTTTGGAGAACAACAAAATATTGAAAATATCGGAAGGCGCTTTTTCAAATCTGAAAAACATTCATTCCCTTTCCATGGCGCACAATAGATTAACGCGCGTGGATAGTTATCACTTCTCAAATCTGTACGTATTAAATCAATTATTTTTGGATGGAAACAGAATTGAATCCGTGCACCCGCGATCTTTTGAAAACATTACAAAGTTACAGGATCTCGGACTCAGCGGAAACCTCTTGAAAGAAGTTCCGGAAGCGATAAAGAGTTTAAGATTTTTAAAATCTTTAGATCTCGGTAAAAACGATATCAGCGTGGTCGAGAGTGGATTGTTTGAAGGATTAGACGACCTGTTCGGGCTGAGGTTGGTCGATAACAATATCGTCAATATTACTAAGGACGCGTTCATCACGCTTCCTTCGCTTCACATTTTAAATCTAGCTTCAAATAAAATAAACCACGTAGACCAGAGCGCTTTCGGGTCCAACCCCACGATACGGGCCATTCGCTTGGACGGCAATGACCTAACCGATGTCAGAGGAGTATTTACTAATATGGACAGCCTGGGCTGGCTGAATATCTCTGATAATCATTTGATGTGGTTCGATTACAGCCACTTGCCCGCGAGTCTAGAATGGCTGGACATGCATAGAAACCAGATTCAAAAGTTAGAGAATTATTTCGACCTCAAAACCAACGTCAATATAAAAATGTTGGACGTGAGCTACAATCTACTGACGAGCGTGGACGAATCGTCAATACCCAACAGCATCGAAGTGCTCTTTTTAAACGATAATCAAATCAATAGAGTTAATTCGGGAACGTTTTTACATAAACCCAACCTGGAGAAGGTGGTTCTGTACGGAAATAAAATAAAAACCGTCGACATTGGCGCATTTGCCCTTTCGCCAGTTTCTGAAGATAAAGATTTACCTGAATTTTATATCGGGGGGAATCCTTTCCACTGCGATTGTACCATGGAATGGTTGCAGAGGATAAATCATCTCAGTCACCTCCGACAGCATCCGAGGGTCATGGATCTAGATATCGTTACTTGCACGCTCGCGCACTCGAGAGGGAAAATAATCGATTTTCTGTTAGATGTAAAACCATCGCAATTTCTCTGTCCGTACGAAACACACTGCTTCGCTCTCTGTCACTGTTGTGATTTCGACGCTTGCGATTGTGAAATGACCTGTCCCGATAGATGTTCCTGCTATCACGACCTGACTTGGAGCTCCAACGTGGTGGACTGTTCAAATGGCGGATTTGAAAAAGTTCCAGAGAGAATACCCATGGATGCCACCGAGATCTATTTGGATGGAAATAATCTCGGTGAACTCGGGAACCACGTTTTTATCGGGAAAAAGAAACTTCAAACGCTGTACTTGAACAATAGTAATATCGAGTCTATACACAACAGGTCATTCAACGGAATAGACAGCTTGAGAGTATTGCACCTCGAGAACAATAATATAGGAAAATTAGACGGAGTGGAATTTCGCAAATTGAATAATCTGAATATTTTGCACTTGGAAAATAATAAAATAAGGACAATACACAACGAAACCTTCTCGGCAATGTCGTCGCTCGAGGTACTTAAATTGGATAATAACGGTATCGTAGACTTCTTGCCGTGGAAGATATTAAGCGACGCGTCCATTCAAACGAAGGTGTCATTACAAGGCAACAAGTGGCAGTGCGCGTGCGATGAAATCATGAAACTAGAACAGTGGCTGCTGGCTCACTCCCAGGATCCTGACGGCGTTCCGTGCCACGGGGCGGAGGGGCAGCTCGCCAACTCGAGCGTCGCCGCCTTCCTCCTCAGGTGTCGCCAGCGAGTCGAACAATCCACCGTCGGCTCCGTCACGCAGAAACATTTATTTCTCGATTCATCCAAGATAGTGGAGAATTACATTCCATACGTGGCGATCGTACTCATAGTGACCATAGTGGTTCTACTGTTCTGCGCTCTGCTCTTCATGTTTCGCGAGGAGTTCCGGCTGTGGATGCACTCCAAATACGGCGTGCGAGTGTTCACGTGCTCGGCTAAAGAGCTTAACGATTTCAAGGACAGAAACTACGACGCGTACGTTGTTTACAGTTTGCGCGACGAAGACTTCGTCGCCAGAGCGATAGTGACCGAGCTGGAGCAGTCGGGCCGCTCCCTCTGCCTGCACCACCGCGATCTGCAGGCGGGAGAGAGGTGCTCGGACGACGGTGTCATCCGCGGAGTGGAGAACTCTAAAAGACTCATTATAGTGTTGTCCATAACCTTCCTCCAGAACGAATGGTACAAGGCCGAGTTCAAAGCGGCGCTCCAGAGCGGAATCAACAGCACGAACGCCAGCCACAGGCGACAGAAGATAATCTTCATCGTGACCACGGACCTCAGCGCGCTGGACCTGGACCCGGACCTGAAAGTGCTTCTCAAAACGTGCACAGTGATCGTGTGGGGGGAAAGGAACTGCAGGGAAAAGCTAAATTTTCGCTTGCCCGACGTGACGACCAAATCCCCCAATCGGACGCACAGTGTGAATAACGCCAAAACAGTGACCGAGGGCGGAAAAAACGTGAACACGCGCTACACCGCGTCGCCCACGTGCCAGGACACGTGGTTCCGGTACTACGGGGGGGCGGGCAGCCCGGGGGTGGGCACCCCCAGCCCGCCCCAGTCCACTTACGTGTCGGGCGTGGGCTCGGAGGACGAGGCGGGCTCCGAGGGGCTCGAGCACAGCTACGCCAGCATCGATAGCCGGGAGCAGCTGCCCTTGCGCCGGGAACCCTGCCGGCCGTGCGCGCCGTGCGGCCCGTGCGCGCCGTGCCCGCCCTGCGCGCCCTGCCCGCCCTGCCCGCCGTGCCCGCCGCCGTACCCGCACCCGCCCGCGCACCACGCGGCCGGCAGGAAAACTTACTTCGTGTAAACCGAGCTTCTCCGTGTACAGATCGATAATTATTGCCAAACATTAAAGTCCTACTATTTTTAATAACTTTAGACATTCTAGAGTCTTTAAATATTCCTAAGTACTCACGTATCTGAAGTGACTCTCTGTGAATCGTAATAGTTTTAAAACACTGACAAATAAAACTGACGACTTGTAAATAAGCAAAGAAGACGATAGTTGAATTGTATATAGGTATAGGTATAACAATTAATCACTTTTTATGTTTCACCATTTTCGCAAATCAATCAATTAGTACACTTGTGCATTCGCAAAATTATTCATTCACTAAGAGATTTGATAAAGATCATAAAATTGTAAATAGGCAATAAATATTTTGTGATTTGTCTAAGTTTCATATTATGTTTCGGTTTAAAATGATTACAATATAAAATGAATCAATCTAGTATGTGGAAATAATTTGTTCAAAAATCGTTAGTTTATTATATAAATGTATGACTGTGAATTACTTAAATAATTAGTTCGGTTTTCCCATGAATTGTTTATGATATACTGGACTGTCGAAACTAGTCAAGATTGCTCGTATTATGTGTATCGTGTTCACCTACTCGCATTGATATTGTACATAGTTTAGATATTAATTTATTATCATCTTTGATGAATCATTCGATGAATATTTTTGCATTAAACGCTTATAAATATATATGAATAAATGTGTTTCACTGTCGCCATCCAAAAACATCTCAGTACGAAATAAATTAGTAGGTATTTTACACATGTTTGAATAACTGCACTTACAAACGCATACATTATCGAGATTACATCTAGTAACTCAACAAGATCACCGAGATGGGTTTCATCCTGACAGAAGAGGCTGTTTAATTAAATAGTAATATTTTAAGTACAGAAAATGGTAAGTTTTATAATTTTACCGTTTGATAAATGTTTAACTATATTAAACATATGCATAAATGAACCAATGAAAAAAGTATCAACACCAACCAATTTGTCCTATCTTGTCTCCTGAATATTTAATATAATAATCTGATTTAAAATATTTAACTACATAGTAGGTATACATAAATGAACTATTATAAAAATTATCAATACTAATCTTTCTTATCTTGTCCCCTGCATATTTATTTAATATAATAATCTAATTAAAAATATTTGACTGGATAGTAGGTATACATAAATGAACTAATGTAAAAATATCAACTTCAATCTATCCTATCTTGTTCCCTGCGTATTGAATATAATAATATAATTAAAAGTATTTAACTAGATTGAAGGTATGCATAAATGAACTAATGTAAAAATTATCATCACCATATTTAATATGATAATCTAATTAAAAATATTTTAACAAATAATTATCTTTCAAATGAAAACTTTCATTATTTTCATTTAGAATATTACAGCCATAATGTTTACTTTCGGTACCTGCGATATCTATAATATTTTTAAATAAAACCAACGCATGTATTTAATGTAATTGTAAAATTATTTCTAAAAAACTATACATTTTATTAAGCACTTAAAAACAAGTGCACAAAATATGTAGAGCGCATTTAAGTCATTTAAAATAAAACACATTTAATCATTTTAATAGATGGCTGCGAAATATTTAATAATACATATACGATAAATTAAACTTATAAACTAGATATTAAGTATTTTATTGGTTAACATTACTCTCTGAAAACTGTACATTATTATATTTTTCGATCTCTTGTAATTAATTATTACAGATTAAAATAAATCAGATAAGCAATTTTCCTGATAATTAATTATTATATTATATAAAGTCTAATGTGATTGATAAAAAATAATAATCCGATTGTACTGGGCCAAACTTAGAAATCGTGTACTTTATTTCAAAGTAAAAATATATTTACTTTAGGTTCAGAATGGTGAATTTTCGCAAGGATTTTTGTTAAAAAATAATATGGGTGAGATGAATAATTTGTAATTATTATGAAAGAGATGCGGTATTTTGCACTCGATGCTCATGTAATCTATTTTTAACAAAATCTTACATTCACATTGGGGATTTTAAATCTTGAATTAAGTAGTATGTAGATAAGAAACTTGGGTAGATGTCGTAGAAGAATTATTGGGTATATAATAATAGAGAAAACAAATCTTGGGTAGGTATCGTAAAATAACATTTTGGACAAATATCGGAGGAAATCAAGGTAAACATAAGAGAAAGATAATCTTGAGTAGCTATCAGATCTACCTATATCTTGGGTAATAAAATAACTTTGGTATGTATCGAAGACCTTCCCAACAACTCTTTAGTAATAAAGATAATAAAATGGCTTGGGTGGCATCGTATAAATAATTACATATTAATATAATCGAATGTGTCGGTTTTTGGATGAAAATCTGATATGTCCTTAATTTAATAATCAATTTAATTTTATAATATATATATTTTTTTAATTTTACCTCAAAGGCGCTTTACACAAATTGTTTATAGTTTTACATTATCTTTGTATTAAAAATTGTTATTAGAACTTATGGAATTAATTTTTAATAAAAGGTGTCTCTTAGTCTCTTCTTAAATAAAGTCTGTGATGCACTGTTTCTTATGCCTCGTGCATATGTCGTCATTAGCATTAACTAAAACGACCAACAAATGAATTGGTATTTTAATAGACATCAACTAATGATCACGCACATATATATTCAATACAAATAATCTACCTCTAAAGGGATTTCAAATTTCAACCAGCCATTTGTATCATATTATAGAACAGTGCAAATGTGTAGTTGTATCAACAAAACAAAATTAATCAATAAATATCATTTTTTTTAATATCTTTCTAATTGATTTATTTAATTTGTATTAAAAATGTTAAATATCACAGAACAATGTTCTGAAATTGTAACTTACAATAACAAAGTATTTTAATTTAAAATATATAAGCTATATCAGAGTTTATCAAAATTTAATAAAAATGGATTGATTTGATTCTGACGACGATTCATTGCAATTTATAGTTGATTGCTTTTAAAAATGTAATAATAATAAGATGTATTTCAGGTAAATTTTTTTACAAATTTGGCGCTATAAAAATTATCCAATATTATATTTTATCAATTAGAAAAAAAGACTACAAAATATTCAAAATTTGTCGAAAACGTAATCGGTAGATATGACGAAATGGTAACGCATATCCCCGTATAGGAAAAGTTTCAGGTTCATATTCCGGTAGAAACCAAAATATTATTTTGATAAATACAATATATAATATTTTTTGTATGAGTACCTAGAACTTTCTAATTGATCTCCTTAATTTGTATTGGAACAATACATATCCATAAAAGTGTATGTATTATAATTATATTATTTATTTACGTACATAACCTAAATGTTATCGTACATGGAAGTATAATAATTAAAAAATTACAATTAAACCATAAGAAAAAAAACAGTTAAGAGAAAACCTTAACGTAAAAACACTAAATTATAAATTTTATTAAAAATAAACAGTAAATTAAAATCACTAATTATGTGTACACGTCAGGATTTAGAAAAACTTCGATAATGTATAATAATATCATACGTCCGCCAAATAACCAATTGATTTAGTTTAGTATGTATAAAACAAACAATTTTTTTAATTTAAGTAAATAGTTAATTAAAAAATATATATATAAAATAATAATAAAGATGCATGCACAGACTACGTGTCTGATCAATATTTTTACTATTTTAAAACTAAGTTAAATCATTATATTATAAAAATATGACTAACTCGGTTATCTCCTGGAATCTTAATAGACTAAGAGCATTATTATATATTTTATAATAGTTTTTATATTGGGTGGTGAAAAATAAATATAAATGATGATATGTAAAGTAAAGGTAAAGTAAAATAAGCCATAAAGGTGTAAGGTATGAAAAAATATTTTTACGCCCATTATAATCGGTATAAAATAATAATTATTAATAACAAAGCCCCGAAAAGCAATAATATTTAAAATATTATAAAAGAAAACAAAATGAGTAGATTAAATGAACGTTAAATGTATTTTGTAATAACCATTAAAATGAATGGTGAAATGATCTCAACCGTCCACTGAACCGAACACAGTGTTCTCATTTTGTTTAATCAATCAATAAAAAAGTATATTAATCCCGTCATAAGCGTTGCTCCCATAACAAACACATTTTCGCTGTCCATAAATTTGAACAGTCTCGACAAAACCAACAAACATCGGCCGCCTCCGAAAAAACGCTCATTTATAATTCGTGGACCCGGCGAGGCTACTCCGGGGGAAAGCGGCCCGCGCCGCTCGGCCAGCAGCCCAGCGGCCCGCGCCGCTCGGCCAGCAGCCCAGCGGCCCAGCAGCCGAGCAGCAGAGCAGCCACTGCCGCCATCACCCGCCCCACCCATTACGTGTAGCTTTTAAATTGAAATTCCACGCCTGGTGGACTTCTTTATTTGTACCTACTGCCTGGGAAAATATTACATATGAACATTTTATAATTGGAATAATTCGCGATACAATAGGAACTGTACGTTGTGCATTCCTTGGATAGCGGAATTTCAAGGTTGATGAATCTAGTCTATTTAATGAGTAGTGAGTTATAAGCATTAGAATACGTGATATTTTCTCGGATATGCCTTGTACAGCGAAAGACCTCAAATAAAACAGCCACCGGATAGAAAGTGTTTTTTAACGCGTAATATTTGCAAGATATCAATCATCGTTCAATTTCTCATTCAAAATCGACAATAACTTCATTTTCAAAAACATTTAATAATACCATAAAATCTCTTTGCAATAAAGTATACAATGAAGAAAATAGAAACGAATCAAATTGTAGTCGACAGAATTAAAAGCGAGGGTTGGAGAGTGAGCTAAATAATATATGTAGGTGCATATAGCGAGCGGAGTGTTAGTGGTAAGCGGAAGAGGTTGCAGCGGTGGTGGAAGTTTCTATTATAAATTAAGATAAATATGTATGGAAGTGTCAATTCATTACTTATTTACTGTCCGACACAGTAAATAAGTAATGAATTTCCCAATCTGAGTTTCCACAGCATTTCTTTGAACCAAAAATAACCCAGCAACTTTTTAAATTATTTTATAGAATTAATGTTTTGCGGAAAATATTTTAGTATATGCCTGTTACGCAGTAGAGAAATGTAGGTTTCAATCTCTGCATATTATTGAGGTAAGAAATAATGTCGTACCATATTAATTTATATTCATATTAAACTGAATATGTAAACATTCATTTCTTCGTGTAGTAATATATTAAACTTTGTTAATCAATAAGGAATTGCTACCTTATTATAGAACTCTCAATAATTTATAACGGATTGTTTGTATGTCTCAATTTTAAATTGAGCAGTTTCATTCGTTTGGTTTATCAAAAGAAGAAATGAGATAAACTCAATCGAGGTAGCCACAATAAATACAAATAACGGATAAAACTAACGAAAAGAAAGTATAAACGGCTTCTAATTATCTAGGTATTAATATTACGTTTAGGTCCGAGCGAATTATCTTTGGGTTAATATATTTCGGAAGCAAATCAAAAAATAAATACGTACCATGAAATTCCTCTAAATTTTTGTGTACGGTCACGTGCTCGCTAACACGGAATTTAATGGAAGCATCCAAAAAGTATCGATCCATACTCCATCAAAACAATGGTTGGCAAAAAACAAACGCTCGGCCGGGAATCGAGCCGGCAGTCTCGGCGTAGCGAGACGAATCAGGTAATTCGGTGAGTGTGCCTTCGGCACGTGACCTGACGCCGTTAGAAGAAAACCAGAGACGGCTTCCACCATCCACTATCTACGTCCACCGCCCCTCGTCCGCGACCGGTTTCCGCTCATTTGTTGCCATCATCGGCGACCCTCTCTTCCTCTGCGCCGCTTCGCTGCGCCCAATCAAAACATGAATAAAAACGACCTAATGCCACTTTTGTATCGGTTCATCAGATTTCATACGTTTCCGGAATTGGATACAATTGTGTTTCAGAGGAGCAGTTCTATACCATCGTAAACGTTAGTTTTGACTGAGTAAACAAATAGTATTTAACTTCAAATTCGTATAACTTTTTAATTTATTTGAGAAATATCACAGCGTTACTTTAATTAATTAATAGACGGATTTAAAATATAGTAACGTGAAACCTAGCTTTAATATATGTGAGGTCTACTTGACGAAATTGAGATAAATGTAATTGTCGCGTACCCAGAGGAAATATTAAAATTAATACAATGCTTTAAAAACTTTCTTATATAATTTCAAAAGTAGTTATCGAACATAAAATAATAATCCAAATATAATGATAGAATAATGATGCCGAGCAATCATCGCGAGTTTAACGTTTGTGGGAGCCTGTGCGCGTGCGCGCTGCGCTATTGAAGAGTATTGTAATGCATAAAACGGTATTCGGCAAATTCTTCGAAATCAATTGCTCTAGTCAAATCCTCAAATTGTGCGTTGCTTCAAATATAAGTTCCTTGAAATTCAATTGCTCCATTATCGATTGATCGAATTTGGTGTTAATTATTTTATTAAATAAAAACCTATTTTTGTTTTATAAATTTGTATCTTGAAATGTGTAAACATGTTCGTCGAACATGAATAAATATTTGTTAAACATGTGGATAATTATTATAAAAATGTAAATAATTTTGTTAAGTAAACAACCTATTTCATAACATTTTTTATTCTTACTTTATTTTTGTTATGTAAATTTTTTTTTTTTGACTTGCGTTAAAATTTATTTGTGTAGCGTGAATTATAAAAATATAAATAGTTTTATTAAATATATTATTCCTATTTCATAACATTGTTTAACTAATTGTATTTCGAGAAATTCGCTTCGATTATTCGTTTTCGAGCAATTTACCTAGAACCGTATAAAACTAACAAATACTAAAATATTCGTTTCATACCAAATTCATATTAACCAATCATTATTTGTAGAGCCGACAAGAATTAAACAAAAACTCCTGAAATTTATCCTTTGACCGTTTTGATGTGCTAGAATGGCACTACCTATGAATGCGACATATTTATTGAATGCACTTTTGCTACAATTCTTCACTGAATGGTTTAGCGTGACAACATGTTGTGCGTATTGGTTGCAGTTCGTCTCACGTTTCTCGGTTCGCGGAGATAAAATCTCCTCGTGTCCCATTGTGCGGTCCAGGATGCCGTAGCCGTATTGTGCTGCACCAGGAAGGTATAAAAGCATATTTAAAGAGACTTCAACAATCACAATAATTCTCGTGTTCCGAGGTCTATTGGGAAATATTTTTTATCAGTAATTTAAAACCATTTTAATGGTAGCATGTCTTAATTTTTTTTTAATTTTCAGAAAAATATTAAACTTCTCATAATAAAATGGTATTTTGCAGCTTTTATGAATTTTTAATAACTTATAAATTTGAATAATTGAATCAATAATGTTCTTTTAATCTATTTTGTTAAAATTATACTTATACTTTTGACTTTGACGTATTCGTTTGTGCTAACATAAAAGTCTGTCGTCCATAAATAAAGGAGTAAGAAGTTTGATTACTCCTAGTAGGTTGATTTGACAAATAATAATAATATTAATGACATGGATTAATTTAATTTGATTTAATTTAATAATGTGTTTTATATTATTAAGGTTGTGGTAGAACGAGTTGTCTAGAATAGCAGTGTCATTCTATGAAATATAAAAGGAGGTACTGCATGCGTAAGAAACAATGAATTATTTACACCACAACTTGATATTACAGAGGTGTCAAAAAGGGTTGATACTTGGTATTTAGCGAAATGTCATATTGGATGCTCAACTTGTACGCGGATAAATAATTATTCGAAAGAACTGGAATGTATGAATGTACGGAGGATAATGAACGATTGATTATGCCTTTGTTGTATATAGATAATGTCATGCGTTAATGACGAATAGTGAAGGAGATTTAAATTTAGAGTTTAGTAATTTGGAAATACGATGCGCGCAAGGAAATTCGTAATTCGTATTCGAGAAGCAGACACGCAAGGCAGCGTGCGAAATAATAGTAATTCTTTAATTACAAGATTCTGTGCACTTGCACGGGAAATATCCTTCATAAGAAGATGTCGAAAGGAGGGCGACTGCAGGGAATAAAATTAATAATGTTTCGAACGCGGTAATTGCTAACACAAACATTTTAGCTGAGGCGAGATTAGCGGCGCGTACTGGAGTCTTGATACCAGTACCGATGGAAGTGAAACCTATAGCTGCCAAGTATCCGTTTATGGTTAGAAAATAATAAATAAATGTCAAAATGTAGTGAATACGTTTAAGAAGGGGTCACTTAGCAAGTTTGATAACGTTGAACGAATGAATGAGTAAATTGTGGTAAGAACGCGATGTGACGCGAGTGTTGATGGTGGAAGACTCGGATGGCGCTCCTGACCGCTGGAATTATGATGGCAATAAGCGATTGATGCCTTGATCTGATTATCGTTTTTCATTATAAATCTCGTTGAGTAGTGTTCTGATCTCGATAGGAGGAATGGACAAACACAGTATTGAGTCAGTTTATCAAAATAATACCGGCTTAGGGCAACCGAGAAAACTTTAAAAAAAAATACAGTTAGATATATTTCATCACGAGAAATCATCGTTATTACTTACTAAAAGCATGCAATACAATGTATCATCATATTGTTTTGTACAGTGATTCCCAAAGTGGTCTATATCGACCCCCAGGGGTCTATGATAACCTGCAAGGGGTCTACGTCAGCGAAAAAAAATTGGGGGGTCCATGAAATGAAAATGGGGATCCACGATAGTGGATCTCAACATACACTGATAGTACCTATTTACTTATATTATAATCTTATAATATAAAGACATATACATTATTTATAAAAGTACCTATGAAGTAGAAAATTTATTATATATGTTTATAAAATTGTGTAAGTTGTAGGAAGTAGGCATTCGCTTTGTGGTTTAAGTTTTTAACACTAAACTTCACTACAATTAGAAATTTACAAAAAATCAATATCAGGTAAGTAGTGGGTCTACCAAAAACCGAAAAACATGGCAAGGGGTCTACGACACAAAAAAGTTTGGGAACCTCTGGTTTAGTACTTATATTTTTTTACTTACATTTTTTCAAATAATAATATACTTTACAGTCGCTGTAAAAAACCGGCGCCATGTATAAACAATTTCCTCGATCTATTGCTGCATCAATGGCTTAACTAATATATTGCATAATATTTAATCACTGAAATAGTTACATTAATAATTCGAAAACAATCTGAACGCAGTGCAATACAAAATTGTTAATTCACCGTTGAAAAGACAAAACATAAATCAACACAGCTTGTTAAGGAACCAATTTCAATTGAACGCAATAGCTACCCCACCTGTCATGAAAATTACTGGATATTTTTAAATGTATTTCCAATAGCTGAAGACAACAATTTTGTTTGCTATATTTAAATCGGTTACATTTAATGGACACATTATTTTCAGTACAATTCATTGAATTAACCGATGCATTACATATTTATGTTGAAGTATACATTAATTAATAACTTTTGAATGGTTATATAATTTAATTGTACGATTTTAAAATTATTTTAAGTTTTGAAATAAAAATTTCAAGATTTTAAACATATACAAAGTGTACTTGTAATTGCTGTACAAATGTACTGTATAATATAATTAATGTTATATTATTATTACTTTTTTAGTGCTTGCGCTTGAAAAACATAACACTAGACCTCTCGATTACCAAACAATCATAGGGTTAAATTATCAAGAAATATACGAATAATTAATAAAATGTGTCGATGATTTATTTTTATTGTTCAATTTTAATCATACACATTTGATGAGATAAGTTTAATATTTTGTTTTATAATTTTACATAATCCTCCTCAATATACATGTAGATATTACTGATATCTAGATTTGTTGGATTTATTGTGTATCTATTATTTATGAAACAACAAAAAATCGTTATATTTTATAAAGTAGTTTTCAAAATTCTAAATAATATCTCGACTTAAACATGTACCCTACTTTGTTGTCCTGAGTAGCTTGTTGGTCTAGTGGACGAAACGCTGGCCTAGTGATCGAGTAATCTGAGGTTAGAGCCTCCTTCCAGGAGACCAGCAAGCGTTTAGCGTAGTTTGAAAAAACATAGTATTAATATTGATGTGACATGTTGTATTCCGCGACGAATCTCAATTTTTTTAAGAAAAAAAAGCTATTCGCTAACAAGAAAAAAAATTAAAACCAATATAAAACTAATAGATCAGCAAATCAGAGTATTGTTTCGATAAATAAAATAATTATTATAATTAATTAAATAACGTGCTTAGCAGGCGCGGTCGCTTCATACACGCTTTGGATGTTCCGCATCCCTTGTGTTCTAAAGTCAAAGAGCTTTGGATTTTTTTTTTCTAAACATTGTTTTTTTTTAACAAATATACTAGTGGTACAATAGTAAGTAAATATAAGATGGAATTACATAACTCATGAGTAGGTCGCCTCTACTAAATAGCTAAATCAAAGAGTGAGCCTCCCCTTGCAGTTATTTCAATGCAGGTCGCTTTTCCATCCCGCATGGCTCCCACTCACTCCATAATGGTAGGTATGGGATCCACGGTGAATTCTAACATAAAAGTAAAATAGTACCTACGTGCTCCTAATAAATATATGTAGTATTTAAACCACCTACCCGCTGGCGGTTGGTTGGTATAGGTATAAAGGTTTATTTATTTTGATTATTTTAAAAGGCGAACGACACCATAAACTTGTTCATTTCTTGCGGCAGACGTCTTTTTCGGGGCTGTACATGTTCAGTCCCGACAACTGGTCCGGTCAGTCATGAATTTTTATGTTTGATCTTTCTGTAAAAACGGACTCGAATTGATCCATCTCAATTTATGTAGGTATGTGCAGGATTTGGTTTCAATCTGGCTTTTACAGAAAGAAAATAAATTAATGAGAGTACCTTTTATAGTTACTTCTGACGGCTGGTTTTTATATATTGTTTCTCTTCATAAATTATATATAAAAACTTCTCTTCAGAAACTATGCAGGTGCTTATACGATTATATTATAATATTTCTAAATCAACCAGCAACTGATAAATCATTCCTTATTTTTCCCGTTCTCGTTAGTTTTCATATCGTCCGAGCGAAAAAAATCTGTATTGTCTTAATCGGAACAAAACTGTTTGAAACATTTTTCAAATTAACATCAAATATACAACTTCACCCGTTGTCTTCCACTTTATTATTATTTATATTAAAGTTAATAAGCCTAAATTAACGCATTCTAAAAAAAATATTTAATGAATTATTTATGTAGGTTAAAAATTATTTATCATTGCTTTTGATTATATCACCAATATTATAGATTCTTAAAAACTACTGACGCCAACACCAACTTCAAATCAATGAAATAAACAATTGTAATGAAAGCGAGATATTAAAGATACCATTAAACAAATGATGTCCAGGTGTTCGAACATAAATTTCATTAGTAGCTAAATATAAGACGTCGGTTTGATTATAATTTATGGTTTCCTTAATTTTTTGCACATTTCTAAGTCCGAAAGATTTTTAGCTGACTATATTTCATATGTAAGAACAATGCTAGCAATAAAGCTATTTTTTCAAATAGTAGGTACCTACAGCTATCATTAAGCCCGTATATTCTTATCCACCACACGTCTTCTATACGACCGGAATGTCTGTCTACACATGGTAATTTCCTTTGTGTTTTTTAGAATATAAAAGTACGGACCCCTATCTTGAACACGCTAGGCAGTCGACACACACCTATGTAATAATTAATTGGACCCACAGGCCAAGTGGACCCGTGACATTAAAACAAATGTACCGGAGATGAATCCGACAAAAAAGAATCCAAGCCTCCGATTCATTGTTTACAGATCATAAATAACCTGAAATCCCATCCGTGGTGAATTGAACATTTTCAATAGCTCTGGTTTCCGTTGCAATCCACCCTTGAAAGTATAACCAGTTATGAGAAGGAATTAAAATCTAGTATTTTTGTCTAGTCGCGATGTGGTTATCACTTTTCAAAAATAAAAAACAAGAATAAAGAAATAGTCGACTGTGACTAAGTGGTATGCATATAGAATAAAGTAGAAAATATAGATATATATGTATTTAATTTGGTTGAAATAATAATATCAGAAAAATACTACATATATATTTTTTAAGTGGCATTAATCTTTAATTAAAAATGTAGAATTACACAATATTGTTCGCGTGAGTTAAAATTCCTAATGACTTTCAGGCATTTGTGAAAGTAGTTCTTCCATAACTGGCTACTTTAACACAGACTTCAGTCTGGCAAAGTAGCCAGGACAACGCTGTATATATCAGAGGTGGAGTCTACTCCATCATCCCACACAATAAACTACGAGTATTTAATTGAAATATAATTGTATCTTATATTTATCATGTTATATTAAAATATATTCACCTCTGTTACAACAAAAATATGTATGTCAATAAAGTCTAAATAAATAACTCTCAAAATTATATCCGTACACTCTGTACTTTATCACTTCCTATTTATACTTTATTGGGTTTGTATACATTATAACATTACGAATTCTTAGTATAAGAAAAAATGTAACTCCAGTGTACCTAATTAAAATAACGATCACCCTGGTTAGTTCATTTCACGCGCAGTTCGAAACGTTCTTGCCATATTGTGGAATTTATATTTGAAGATACGCTGAAGATGGAGCCCATATAGGATCCAAGCGCAGAGCCAACGTCAGAGAGGCGTCGCCCCAAGGATAATAATTGAAGGTAAATAATGTAATTTCCCTTCTTTATTCTTCTTCTTTTTTATTCTTTCTTGATTTGCTTCTTTCATCTCCTTCATTCTTTCTTCATTATTTACTTCTTTACTACTTAAAATTACGTCTTATTTCCATCACTCGTCGACAATTTCTTATCATGGTCCACCTGGGAGAAGAAGATTCGTGCATGAGCCGCCGGTTGAAGGAGTGTTCTGATCAATTGCCAGGCACTTGGAAACGGCAGTGGATGCTGCTCCCAGGATACTAAGAGGGATGGATGCAAGAAGATGTTAATTTTTTTACCGCAGGAGCAAGAGGAATCGCCCCAGGTCGACGTATTATTTGTAAAATTATTGTCGTCGTAGCCTGTTACGTAGCTCCAAAATTAAAATTTATTTTTATTTATCAAAAAAATAATAATTATAGTAGTTTTCAGTTCTGTTTAGTTTTTGTAATAAAATTTATCGTAAAATTTGCTGACTCTTTTATTATGAAATATCACCTTTCATGTTTTATTGTTTTTTTAGTAAAGTTTATTTACCACAAGATGGCAAGGTGGATCTCGATATTATGGTAAGCAGGTACCTTCTGATTCACGTACTCACAAATTCATGCTCTCCCCTGTTACTAGTCGGTGGAGGATAGTCCGCCAGCACACGCCTCACAATGGCGCTTCCAAGTCGCGGCGGGCTACACCTCACAACCTGTAATACCTGTTGATCTTGCTACCGACCGACACGGGCGGGGTGAGGATATTCGACGGTCGTCCGTGATGTTCATGATGAGTATCAAAACAACCCGACTATCATTCATTCTCCAGTTCGAGGATGGACTAGACTGCAGAAAAATAATATTTCTAAAGGTTCGATCATACATTTTATATTTCTCTTACACTCTCCGTAGGAACGTACATGTTGTTTGGCATTGAATTGTGAGTCAGTTATAAAAGTCAAAACACTTCCCCTATTTTTTAACCATTTATCCTAGTAAGCATGCCCCCCAGGTGGGGTTCTTTTGATACAAGCCGACGATGTAAACAAATCCGCGAGCAGAGACAGCCAGCGCGTTCAGAGATTTGTTCCGGTGACTGCGCTTACGGGAAAAAGGATCTCAAGTAATATTAACTAATTTGTTATTATAAAGCCAAACGTTTCAAAATGAAAAGGGTATAGAATGGGTTATATTTATGAGAGAGATTATTACAATAGGTTACTAAAGACTCGGTGTCTCGGCTGATCGCTAAGCATTGGAGTGTTTAGCATAATTGAATGTCAATGAAAACTCAGCTCTGTTCCTAATAATTTCTTGCAGACAAATTTGAAAGGAAAGATACATTACATCGGAGTGAATTATAATTTCCCTACCAAATACGAATTAGCTGGATATGTGACATTTTTGTTTTGAAGGTACATTTTCAAATAGAAAAACAAACGACTTCATGTTAGAAATTTGAAAAATTGATTATTTTCCTGGATTTTATAACTTCATATAATTGCGATTTTTATGTATTTTGAACTGAAATGTATACATGTATTTTTTATAAATTCCTTACCGAATATCTAAATATTGTAGAAAAAAACATTATAAACACGTTTAATATATCCGACAATGTGTGTTGCTGAAAGGTCGTATATATTAAGAAAAAAAAACTGATTTTAAGGTTCGGACATCTACTTTATTTAATTATTTATTTATATGTATGAAAATAATGTAATTCTATCAAAATGGAAGTTCAAACTGAAGCCTTTTATTCATCCTATGCTATGCGTACTGAGTTTATTCTAATATTTAAGCCACAAAGGTTTTATTATTGCGTATTTAGAATAATTTAAAATAATATTTCACTTATTAATTATCTCCATCTACCTATTTGCGTCCAGTGTTGAATATATGCCTCCTTTTTTATGAAGCTTTCTTTTATTTATTTTTTGTACAGTTCCTTCTTGATCTGATTGATAATTAATAATAACACGTTAAATAGCAAAACAGTGGAACGTAATATGTACATACATATCGCACACCTAGATCAAAACTAAGACAACTCAAAAAGTCATTTTTCAGTAGACAAAAAATAAAATCATTATTCTCAATTTTTTGTTACTAAAGTTATGAAACTAAATAACATATATCCATACTAAAATGACATTATTCGAGAACTGGGGCTAAGTTAGTTGTGTATATGACAGAGTATCCGAATACAATAATAACTCAAAATTTTTGTTTTTTTGAGTTGTCTTAGTTTTGATCTAGGTGTGCGATATATCAAAGGGAAAATAATACAGTATATCAAGTGCAACTCCACAATTAAAATTGTATAAGTTATTGTTCAACTTATTGTGAGCTGAGCATCCAATGTTAACTAAGGCATGTTTATAATAATAATGGATAATTTGTATAGCGCCATTTTCGTAAAAACTTTCACCTCAAGGGCGCTTATGTTTAAGGGCAATAATAAACTCAACAGTATTGGCACAAAAACCAAAACCTGAAATCTCCACTGTACCTACTACTCAAATGTACACATCGTGGACTGCTTAAAACTTTACTAATAAAACCTACAAATATTGGTCGATAGCCTTTATGGCTATATAAAAAATAAATCAATTATTATGATGAATTATAAACCATTATTTATTTACATTAAATTTTGTAAAGATATGTACATACATTATATATGTACATACATTAGGTATCAATTAATGAAAACAACGTCTCGCCTGTTGCGCGTATTAATTGTTTTAAAAATTACTAATTTAAATTAATGATATAGTCTTGCGGTAGAATGAAATAATTGAATGTAATAATTACATATATAACCGATGTATTATTGTAATTGAAAAGTAAAATAAAAATCGATGTATTAAAAGATTAAGTTATTCAAAAGAATCAATTCAATTCTTTTCAAAATTCTTTAGACGGAAGATGGAAGCATTCGCTGCGCAGTTTCTCGCCGTGTTACGTATCACGTGTTTGCCGAGCGGATATGTAAAGCAAGAGGAAGGGGTAAGGAGAGACGATGCGCTGCATAAACTAAAGGGATTTCAAATTATCCGTAAATCAAACAATCCTTATGACGCGGTGGGGCCCGCCCGTTTGTGGCGGGCGCCTATTCTTTCGTCCTTTGTGTACGACAGGGCTCGATACTCGCAATGTATTCTAACAATACTAGTTTTTGCTCAAAAATATTATGCGATCATTCTAAGCGAGATCTCAATACAACACTTTCATATGGCATGGTGTAAAATGTACATAATAATATTAATGAAATTACTAAGTAAAAAAAAAACTACTACATTTAATGTAATTATTTAAAATCGTTTAAAATATACGTCACCTTAATATTATTGACTGATTTCGACAGATAAGTATCTATTTTTTATTTAGTGAATAAAAATAGTATTTTAATTAGTAAAAAGTAAGTTATATACAAAAAATACTAGAAAATGTACATTAAGATAGCCCATAATCCTCTCAAATGATTCTTTTATGATATAATGATAATATAAATCGGCCAGACGGCTAATAGTTCTTTAGTTTTATAATAATCAAAAATGTTTTGTAAATGGAGGAACAAAGAGTTTTTAGGTGAAACGAAAGGAATAGTTTGTCAATTTTTAAATGGCTTAAGGCGACATCTATGTAATACGAATCAATCCGGTACCATGACCGGAACCGGTACTGGCGCTCGGTACCGGCGCGGTATGAGCGGATAGGCCGGGCTTTACGCCGGGTCGTTCTGTTCGGCGTGCCACTTCTGCACCGTCATCCAGACTGCAGCTTATTTTGCAGAGCTTCACTACGTAACTTTATTAGTATTTATTATAATCTTAATTGAATAAACTTGTATTATTTTGTTCACGCAATCATCATCTGAGTTCTTTCCTCAATGTAAAGCCAAGCTAAATACCCAATGGTCTAATAACTGTTAAATACTGTTCACATTACCATCGCCCATAAATTAATTAAAATATATGAAATAATTAATTTTCATTGTCCACGGTAAAGTAAAAAATCTATTCGGTGGTTCAGAAGTGGAATTTGGACAACCCTGCGATCTGCCAAGGATCAGTCTATTGCAACATTTGTACATCCCGTCTGCGTGTCTGTAACGCAAATGCTCATTTAAATGTAGGTATACAGTGTTCTATAAAGGGTTCAAATTCAATGTTTATACGAGCCCGCCATTTCCCGCCCCACAATGCTGATGTATAAATCATTCCTGCTTTTCAGAACTAACATTTAATACGGTATGTTTTTTATTACTTTTCAAAGGGCAACTTGCATCTATAGGATGTTTTGGAATCGCTTTATTCGTAACTTTATATCCGAAACACGACTCGAACTAATTCACTCAAGTTTACAAAAACACAATAAAAACGTTTATTAATCAGACGTGCAGGTTTGCACTAAAAATTGTTTGCTTTTAATTCCTTGTAGTATGAACAGTTCTGTTATGAACACAAGTGACACTGTTATGGACCTGTTAAAGCAGCACGCGCCCACCTTGCGCTGGAAGAATGCACAACGTCGGAACGAACGGACACAGCGGATATTTATTTAATTGCAGAAAAACTTTTTGAATAAATTAAATTTGTAAATATTTCAGTGACAATATTTCAGTCACGGGCATATCCCGTATAATCATCATATCAGATCGCACATCATGTGTCGTTCAATTTTCAATTTTGAACTGCAATTACACTAATTTGGAAACTTTTTCGCAATAATCGTATTTTTTTTTACACTATTCAAATACGTTTTCTATTCACTCAATATACAATGTGCAAACAATTCAATATTTATTTTATGATTTTGGAATCAACAGCATTCATATCATTCTAGCCGTTTCTACACATTTAATCCCGTAAGACTTGAGCACTTGACGGGATTTGAACAAATATTGTTCTCTGGTTATTTTCAAAGAATCGATGGAGCTTTGCGAATCAAAGCTATTTCTCATTTGTTCAATTATGTATCGGTTCGATACCAGAAGTCTGGTATCTACGAGCAAGTTTGTGAAAATATGAAACAATGTTTTTTTTAACGGCTCTATCTGAGATGGTAGACATTTGATGTGCTCGGACAGTGAAACAGAATATGTGTGCATCGCCTCTGAAACAAAAGTCACGAGTGTGACAAGTCGAACGCTTCCGTCACTTCCTGTCATCCTCGATGGAACGGGGTCACCGCGCGGCGTGCGACGTGCTGCAGTCGGCCATTTTATTGTAATTGTTAAAAGCAGCTGCTTTAGTGGTGCGGGGCGTGGCGGACCCCATCACGCCACACACTCACACTCGCGTGTGGGGCTCACCAGCGCATTGGCTGGCTTTTTAAATGAAGCCCGATTGCTTGCCATTAAAATGGGAGTTGCTTTCTGCACGGCGGGGGAGGGCGGGTTATTGCCCATCACCCAGCCTTTATTTTAAAAAGGAAATCAATTATAGCTATATTTCTATCTACTTAAAATAATTTATGTTATGTTCAAATACACGTACTTATCACTTGAATCAGGGGTCAGAGTATCTCCGATACTACTACTAGATCTCGGATTACTCGTTTGTTTAAGCATCTATCAGAAATATATAACTTTCCAATGTGAACTACGTAAATAAATATATATCTCGATATATTATTGCAGTTGACTTCATTATTTAACAATACACGTTCTACTAAACAATTTTATTTTGATCATAGTATACGATAAATAATATTTATATTAGTTAACCACGAGTCATGTCATAATATTCGTGTGAATAAATTGCTCCTTTTCTTTATAGGTATTGAGTAATATATTATTTTTTAAATATTATTCAAGTTACTTGCAATCTAAAATATCTCTTTTTTTTCTTGAAGAATATTCCAATGTCGTTATAATTCTCTGTTCTGCGCCAGGGCTTTCACTTCCCGGTAGCTTCTGCATCCGGCAGATAAATATTTATTCTCGGCCTTTTCTTCTTCATTTTTCTAACATTCCTCTTATCACTGTGATTACGCATGATAACGATATTTTAACATGATAAATACACATTAACTTTAACGTAACAAATATAAGTTATTGAATTAATTTTGAGTAGGTACGTTAGAATGAAACACTGCCATTTAGAAGTCTTGCACTTAAAAATATTCAGTATTGCGAAGAATGAAGAACAGGTCGCGTAGTAGAAGCGAATTAGAGAACCGCAATGCTCAGACACGATCACATCGTCTAAAAGTGAGATTTAATAATGATTGTACGAATTACAGAATAAATATATCAAAAACTTAACATTACTGCAATATTATCGTTTTTATTTAGTTTCAGATATCCCTATAATAAATAGAAATATGTGCTTTAACTAAATATACTATCATTATAGATTTTAAACAATCTGTGTTCAATTATTACCCAATCTCTGGGTCATTCCTCGAAGTCGGGTAGATTACAATAAATACCCGGAAATGGAAATATTTTGGCCATAACATGAAGCATCTAAAATCTAAAAAGTCTATCTATCGAAAATATATTTATATACTGGCTACCGGGATCTTTTCCTGTCTTATCTAATCCAATCTACATTGCAACTTCACAAGAAGTTAGCTAACGTACAATAACTAGACAAGCACGAGAAGTCTTTTATCCAAAATTCTTATTTCAAATTTTGAGAAGTCTCGTGTGCCTACTTTCTTATCGATATATGTTTTCATGAACGAAAATTTAAAAAAATATGCTTAGCTATTTAAAAATATGTACCTAATCTTAATTTTGTTTTCTATTTCTATCTCAATTTTTATATTAGAAATCGCGTATTAATTCGAATTATTGTTTTAATTTATGAGAAATTTTTAATTTTTGTTAACAATTTTCTTAATAAAAGAAGTAAATAAAAACAACTGTTTCAAACTCCTGTAAATAATATACTGAGGAGATAAAAAATTCTGCAGCAGAACTTTTTATTATAAGATTTAAAAATATCCCACTAACTGCAAACTTAATTCCTCTGTTCTGAACAACTGAAGGAACTTTTACACGTAATGTAATAAAAAATACTCACCGATATCTTCCTTATCAATAGGAATACATCATCCACTATGGTCCCTCACAACTGAGGATCGCGATCTCTATTTTCCACTTGGTTGATGGCCCACCGCAACAACCTTCTCCAAGCTATCTTCCCTTCTCGCAAGATGCCCAAAAAATTTAAGGTTTCGTCTCAGGCAAATGATTGAGTCTGTCCTTGATATTCAGTTCCTGCAGAATGGAGACATTTGTGCGTCTCGCCGTCCACAGTATTTTAATTTTTTTTTATTAATATTACAAATATAATACATGAGAGTAAGACTCGTGTATAGAGAAGGAGTATATACGAGTTAATTTATGTTTCAGTTAGTCTGTGTACATATTTTTTTTACTTCAGTTACAAATTTATAAGTATGTGAAACATGTGTCTCCAGCACCACATCTTAAAGGCATCAATCAATCGGAAAACGGACGAATGATGTCGCTTGAAAATTTTAAATTAACTATGATGTGTTTCAAAAGTCTCTTAGGCTGGTTGTGTAATCAGTAGTAAATTTTAACTATAGTAACTTTTTACCATCGCCCGTAGTGAAATACGTTTACGGGTTGTTCGTTCGTCAAGTTTACTATAGTGAAAGTAAATAAATAATCTCACCTAATAGTGTGTCAAGGCGAATAATCACAAATGCCTGCGAATTTTACCAACATTTAATTATTCACCATTGACAATAAATACAGTTTTATGTTTTATCTATGACTATTCATCCCTGAGTTTGAAATCTGTCATTGCTGGCAAAAAAATTTCGATCTATGTGTAATAATTTAAATTCAATAACGAAATTATCATCGAATGAAATCTCATCACTAAAATACCGAGAAATTGAATGATTCATTGTCGTATACTGTAACTTTCAAAATATATATCAATGTGACAGATGACTTTTGAAACGACTGAGAAGAGTCCACTATTTTTAACTAACGATTTACGGTTTTAACATCGGATATCGGAGTGTAAAATTAGTTTACTATCGATTGTACTGCCGACACATAAATATGTTTTACTAACGATCGAACAACCCATTTTTGCAATTTTTTTTACTAAAGTAAAATTTTATCACTGAACACACAACCGGGTCGTAGATGACTTATTTTTATCCTAGTAAAACTTGTCGCTATATCTTTCAGATTTTTTTTTGTTGATTTGTGAATGAATTTAAATTATACGATTTTATTATGCATGAAATGAAATTACATTTAAATAAACTAAAGCTGCTGTGAAAAGATTTATCAAAATGTATTTGAGTAATATATGAAGGCTCTACGAGTGCGTAATAAATATTAAAAAATCCTCAAAGTAGGTAGCGAAAGGTTTGGGTTGATTGGATGGACCAGGAAGGCTGATGTATGAACATAGACAAGGCGAGAGAAGTGGGGACAGAAGGGCTTCAAGAATAATTCAGCTAGCTGGAAACAATTACAAGAGGGGCGTGGTTTAGAAGTTAACAAGTCGTTACTTATCTTCTACTGACAAAATGAGTTGGATTCTCACAAACAGCGTTCATTCTCCGCATCTGCTATCAGCGTTGTGAAATCAACTAACCTAACTTTTCGCCTTGTTAAACCGAATCACGTGACCCGCCCATCCGCTTACTGCCTTTATGGTTATGATTTAATTAATTCTCAGCTTTTTCTATTACTACAGCAGATGAGTATCGCTTTAGTATATGTCTAGTTATTAGTGAAATTATAATTTGGTTAACTGTATTATTACGTAGCTTCTATCTTTACAGAGCCGAATCGCAGTGATTGGCGCCTTATTCCAATCCTTAATCTAGGATTAATCTATCGATTAATAAATGTATTTATTTTATCTCTATAATTCTCGTAGACGAGTTATTTCATTTCTAACGTAAGATACATCTATTACAAACACTTTTTAAGCACTCGGAATAGAAAGTTATGTTAATTAACCAAACGTTCAATTGAATTCTTTATTTTTTCTAACTATAGAGGATTTGATAGTATTTTTTTGTTTTTGGCACATAACTATAACATACTAACTACATTCTGGCTCGCCAATATCTAGGATATATTTAAATACTACCTGTTTCCTTATTAGGTAGCCACTGACAACTTCTTTAATTTATTAGAATTTTTGACAACACACATATGTATTACCTTTCTACTATAATAAATAGATACCAATTTAACACAAATCTAAAAGACTTAGTATTTTTTATTAACAATTTTGCAATATATACAAATACTAGTGGTCCCTAATGAGATTTATTAATAATTTAAAACATTGTCTTACGGGGTAGGGGAGCGAGGTACCATTATTTTGGCAAGCCCTAAAGAGAATAAATGTATGCAATATTTGATACAGGTGGGAGAGGTGTCAGAAGATGATGGGCGGGGTGACTATATTTTTCTGTTCAGAACTGAGAAACATTAAATATAATACACATTTATTTCGGCGAAGGGGGAGGGAAACCATTTATTTGTTTTGCGTAGGATTCTAAAGAGTATCTTTGTACAATTTGGAGTGGCTGTAATTTAGTATTAAACACATATTTATCGGGAAATAGAGTGGGAATGATGCCTATGATTTGCGTAGGTCCTTGAGTATAATTATTCAACATTTGTTTTACGAGTAGATCGGTCAAGCCGTGTAGGGAATATTCATTTTAATATACTCGTATATAAATTAAGCTTAGTATACATACTCTGCACCCAATTATCTTCTAGTATCAGAGTATCTTCTCATGTTTTCCAAAATGTATAATCAAACTTTTCTTAATTGCGGCCATGTAAATCAATGTTTATTTTGGCGGTGTAACATATTTCTCCGGGGATTCATTTATAGAAAATCGCCTCAACGAATGAACACCGAGCGATACAATAGACCATTATAGACACGCCTCAAACAATGTCATCATTAAAAATATATTTCTCGCTGGTACATTTTTTTTCAAAACTCGCCCACGTTCCGAACCGTCGAGTGTGTTAAAAAAGTTTTACGATTTTCACAACTCAGGTGGAATCGTTGAAATGAATTTATACAGAGTTTATCGGTAAACTTTGACAACATCACCAACAATTACACTTCCACAACATTCTGTCGCTGGCAGGAATTGCAGCCGGTGTTTTAGTATATTATATATGTAGGTATGGAGTTGCAGATGGTGTTTTAGCATTTAGGGTTTGAAAAATTCTTCGAAAACATCTTGATTTCGTCCCAAAAATATCTTTAGAAAGCGTAACTGGTCTATTTAAAGGCTCACTATTTTTTAAAGCTATTAAATGCAAATAGTTTGTCCACAGAACGTGGTAAAGAATTGTGTAAAAGTGATTTGCAAGTCAGTGCATAATAAGTAAGGGCTTGTAACGAATGAATCTTTATCTGTAGGAACGATTTTACTTTTCTTTTAAGTTATTTTAATATATTTTATATTGTTGTTTTCTGTACCTATATTATCTATTCATTGCTGATTGCAGCGTTTCAATCTTGAGGGTAGTTCAATCAATATATTATTGCAATAGCAATTGTTATTAAATGTCATATCTGTCGAGCGATATGTGACATACATACATTGTTGACCTATGATAAAACTTTGAAGTTCACAATAAAATTGGAAATATAGTTTACAACAGCGGTAAAAGTATCTAGAAGTATAAGGTATCTTTATGGAAACATCGATTTTATTATTATTTATCTCTTACATCTCTAAATTTGTCAGTAGTTGGCTGAATGTAATTATGATGATTATCGTAGCCATTAACATTTAGACTAAAATAATAATGCAGCAAAGATTACAAATTGTTCTGTATAAATATCGTGGCAATCTGACTAAGGACATCGCTACTAACGAATAATTACATTCCTGATAGAAAAGGATTTCATCATTGTTTTGTGTTACTATATTACTTTCATTTAATATATATCACATTTTTTAATTTAAAAAAACTTGGTACCATCTACATAGATTATTTAAAAAGTCTATCATTTATTATACATATAGGCAGGCGCGTGCAGTCAGTACATTTAAATAAGCTGTCCTTAATTATATATTTTGAGAAATAAAGCGAAATTAAATATTTTTCTGACAGAATGCTACCATATATTAAAACATGAATGATATGAAAATAGTTGTAATAAGAATATTATGAGATGCACATTCTATTTAGATTTATTTTGCAGAAATGATAGTCAAGTACAGCTTATTTCTAGCCTGCACGCCGCTGCATATAGGTATATTAATTATAAATCTATTAAAAAATTGTACATACTTATATGTGTTATTATTTTATCTTTTCATATAATATGTGTGTTTAATACAGGCCAAGTACTTCAGCAACCAATTAATTGTAAATACTAACTAATTAGAAAAAATATTTAGTCGCTACCGGAATTTAGTTAAAAATGAACTATAATTTGAAAACTAGTTAAATATATAAATATTATAAAATAAACGTACATATTTCTATCACAATCTAAAATGATGATGACGTCTATCTTCAATTATATTAATTTCAATAGTTCATTTTATTTATTCACAAACCATCACACTACGTCGTTTGAAAAATTCCTTCACTCATGCTTCGATGTTTTCGATACGGATGTGTCGGTTTGCTCTCATTTGATCGCGAGAAATGATTTCACGAAGATAAGCTCTAATCATCGGTTCCGATGAGCGATCACTGCTTGTAGTTCCTTTGCCTTTGTTCAGATCATTTGATCTGAAGAACGTCGAGTCTATATAATACACAAGCTCCAAAAGCTCACGACAAGGTATCATCACCTATCGATCGTTTACTTGAATTGCAGGAATGAATAATCAACAACTTTCGACTAAGTGCCACGGTATTATTTGCTTACTGTACGAGTCAATTCGAACCGAAGCGTGGGAGATTCGTGTTGTCAGAAATCTGCATTTCTTACGCACTCATTGTTCTGTTTGAAGATGTAATCGAATAAAATGACTGACCCGAGTGATATCGTTCACACCATTGACTGATAATACTCGTCATTTCAAGCTTATCCGAAACTGCTAGACCTAGACATCCCGATAAAGTTCGTCAGTGTAGTTGGTTCTCGGCAACGATTTATGCGACGCGAAGATTATTATTTGGGCGTATAATGGATATATTCGTGATTTTTAAATTCATGATGTTGGGATTTTAAATAAATTGAGAAAAAATGTGGAGAAATATTCTGATCGAGTGATATTTCCGCTTTATACACATGTACCTCACGCTCGACCATAAACACTATTATGGTCGTGACAATTGATCTGTTGTGGTTATTCAATATACTATACTTCCTCTTAAATAAGCATTTGGTACATATTTAATAGTACGTATGTGTGTAGGTACATGTAAAATATTATGCAATACAGATCTCATTATCTCTCGCATCTGGAAAGAATCCGGAGTACGCGTAGCGAAATTAAATTTCGGAAAAAAAAACATTTAACTCAAAACATGTATAATAGAGCTTATATACAAAAATAATTCTCCGCTAAACTCTCACGTAAAAAAAATATTTTAGAGCGAAATAAACTTCGTTTTCGAATATTTAATAAAATTCTTAAAAAACCGTACTTTCGTGTTATTAGTATTTTCGAGACCAAACATTGTGAAATTTTATGCGCGGCTTATTCAGTATCTATGAAGTTGCCGTTAGATTTAAAAACAAATAATACCTGTAATTAATTTGTACAGTGAAATGACTAACCGAGGTCGTTTGATCGCTTTTGTAGTCTAATAAAATTTCGAATCAACAATTTGCAACAATTTCTGGAGAATTCGTAGTCGGACAAAAACAAGTGTTTCTATATTCATAACATTAAAAATTTATATTGACGTTGGTAATTTCAGTTGCGATTCAGTGATACAGTGAAATTATTTGTTTTTATTCTAATCTTTACCTGCACTTATATTATATATCTTACACTAGAGAAAAATTAAATCAAATCATAAAACATTAACTTTGGATAATTTTATTATCATTTACCATGAAAATGAGAAATAAATATGTAGTACCTAATATAAAATATAAAACAATGTAATATCTAATGTAAAAAATAGGAAACATAGATGTATACTAAAATAGACAAAGTTTTAAAATTCAATTTGGCATTAAATAATTTTGTTTGGTAAAAGAAACTGCGCATTTTACAGGGTGCGTGTCTTCTGTGGGAGAATTTGAAATTCTTAGATTTTCTCTCAGAATTCCTCCCCTCTCCCGCAATTGTTGTTAGGCAACAAAATCAAAAACGTTTACTTTCATTGACATTTTAAGGCTGAACGTTTTTTAAATTGGATAATCGAAACGATCAGTTTAAATCATTCAGATGTCTGTTGCGATACTTAGCTGCCCAAATACACCGAGAGTATGTTTGTTTTAACAAAGCATGACCGTACTCGATCTAAACTTTTTGCCCGATCAATCAACGTCACGAGATTAGGTAGGTAGGTAGGTATGTACCTACTGCAGAAATCCTACACCAATCCGAGATTTCAAATATCAGTTGGGTCGTGTGCGGGGTTTTTTATTGGGCGTTAAAATATTAACAAACTCTTTACAAACATGCTGTACATATAATAAATGAGAACAAAATGGCCGATGTACGTCGCGTATAAATTAAGTATAATTGAATTTTCTGTGATTGTTTTTAATATTTTTCAACCTACGCTCAAAACACGACACGATTGAATGCCGGCATGATTTTAATTACATTTATTTTTTTATCATTCATCTCGAACTTTATCAATCGTTAATAACGTATTAATATTATAAAAAATACTTTTTACCATAAACGAGCGCAAAATGAGTGCTGCTATATCGGTCGGTATAAAATGAACTCGACTGCTCAGAGCCCAGAGGACGGAGTGTATAATTTAGTTGTCCCAAACGCAAACTTCCAAGTAAAGAGGAATGTGTAATAACGGAACATAATCATAACAATAAAGGAAGGCCATCGATCATATACTAATCCCATACTTATTTGTATCATTTTGCTTTGGGGATACACAGCCCCTCAGTTTAATTACGTGCGGCCGTCCCAGGGCAGTCCGGGGTCGCGCGGTACCCCAAACTGTTTAATACTTCACCCTCCAGCTATTTTATTAGGAAGATAATAAGGTTCAGCCATGCAAGAAATGCCCGAACCCGAATATTGTAAGGGTTGCTCCCGTTAACTTATCGCATAATAAGTAGCCAACTTGACTCCAGATCATTCCCATATCCGTACTTCCCGACAATATTGGGTGACGGCGAATTAAATGTCTCGTGTGACAAGATAACGTGACGATATGATGGAAGTTTGAGCTGTTGCACTTGTTTAGGGATTAATTTCCCGAACAATAAAGACTTACCGAGTTAATTGCATTGATTTCGGTGGCTCTGGATTATATCTGAAGCGGCAATTCACGATGTGGAGACGAGCCGTGTCGATAATATTTTCTAAGTGAGTTTCTTCTTATTCAATAACTAAACTTTATCTACTTCCTTTCAATTTATATTTTATTTCAAAGACCCGCAGGTCTATGTAATTTATTACTATATCTTAAACATAATTTAAACTTTGTGGTAATATAGTTGGATTTTAACGTCTAAGTTCTAAATTATAGTCCCTGACAAATGCTTATAGTTTGAGAGGTTACCGAAACTATTATAATTGCTTCGGGGACAGTAAATTGGTCGAAATTCAAATCGGATTGTCATTAAATGCAATTTCGTATTGCGTCCAATTAACTGGTCGTCATGTATATTTAATTGCTGTGACAAGGGAAACCGTAATCCTAGAATCTTTTAATTAAGTGCTATCTCTAAAATAATAATCCACTCTCGTTAAAACCTCAAATTGAGGTCATATTTTTAAATAATGACGCAATGAGATTCCTTTCAATGGTTTATATTTTTTAGATTTGTTTTCGAATAATTTTATGAATAAGGGGAAAAAAGTTCACGATGATACATTTAATACGGTGTTTGTTTCAATTTTTACTTAGAATAAAAATTTATCCTTTCTTTTTGAGGCAGATTTTCTCGAAGTCTAAAATTCACATTGATTTTGGATTGGATGATTATATAGCCTACTAGAATGTGCAATGAATTGTAGTTTAACCATATTTGTATGTAAATTTATCAAGATTTGATTTTAGAGTAATTTTAAAGGTTCTGTTGTATTTCATAAATGTCCGTTATTTATGGTTAAATTAATGTAATCGAAAGTAAATCTTGTAAACTCGTGTTTGACCGAAATTTCCGACAACACGTTTGATAGACATTTCATAACACGAGGTGTTACCTCAGGCTTCAAGTCATAAATCTACGATTTTACGATTGTCGTGAAAAGTTTTATCTAATGGGTCAATAAAAAAACGCATTAAGTCGTAAATTAGCATTGAATAAAAAATTCAATTCAATTAAGTGTTTTTGCAAACATATTACGGGATAGGGCAGAGTTAGGCTGAGCTCGATGAACTCTAATGGTGCTTTTCCAGGGCTGCAATTCAATACAATAATATATCTACTGTATTTCGTGCTATAGCATTATATGTGTAAATACACGATATCTTATCGTATCCGTACATGTGTGTGTACATAGGATGCAATTCCACATATTCCACTTCTTTTATATTCTTCAACACATTATTCTTCTTAAGAATATGCTGTACACGGCCGTGCCAAGTCTTTCATGAATATCCTCCATTCCTCCAACTTGACTAACTTTTCTTTACTATACTGTTATCTCGCGTATTTTACGTACTCAAACCTTTTTATTATCTGCTAATTTCTACATCTTCATAATCACATTTCAACTGCTTTCAGTCTACTTTCAACCACCATTTGCCGTTTCCATGTGTCAGTACTAAAATCAAATTATTTGTTACCAAATCCAAATTTAATTCCGTTCTCGGTGCAACATGATATTCCTCATCCTATAAAATGAAACATTTTGTATATCTAAACAACTCAAACCGGTTTTAAAATAACTATTTTAATTTCTCCAAATGCTGTAAATCTAAAGCTTGTATTTTGTGAGACAAAACACATAAATGAATAGTTTAAGTGCTACATCGGAATTTATTAGATTTTTTTGTTGACAACAAATGTAGAGTAGCGTGCAAGTTAATAGCTCAGTAAAATGACCGATCAAATTAAACTTGCTCATCTCCCCGCGGCTGGAAGCCGGAGCCGCCCTAGACCGGCCCTAAACCATCCGGAAATTAGACCAGCAATGTGCAATGGTTAGAAGCCACTTCGCAACTTCAGGGTAGGATATGGCTAGATGGAAGAATTTTTAACAATTTAAGATTTTTCTATCTACTTACTACATCTTTCTTAATGTTGTTAAAGTCAACATACTGACTCTTAAAAAATTAATTATTTTGATACACTAAAATTGTATTATTTTTCAGTAACATACGCCTACTAAGGTGTGTAATAATGAAGATGTTATGAATTATTGAACTTGATTATTATTGTAATTAATAATAATTAGTTACATAAATATGCAAAATCGCTCTATGGTTTCCTGTACAGGTGAATCTATTTGGAGGAAATCAACTATTGTTATAGCATTCATTCGTAGAATAATAAAATATCCAACAATTAGAGATATTAAAAATTCGCTTTGTTGCCCATTATTTAGGAGAAACTATTTATCATTATACATACAGTATTATAATATTGCTAATTGAAAGCCTGGCAACAATGACTTTAACAAATACTATTTTATAAAATACATAAAATATTTGGTGGCCTACCTCCCTATCTGCAGTCTGGTATATTAAATTAAATTATTATTCATGAGAAGCAGGTACCTACCTGGGTTGGATACGCAAAGCTCAGTTGATTCATATGAAAAAATGGAACGTCCAAAGAGTAATATATACTTTTTCATACCCGGTACTAGACGATTATACCTACGACCAGAGAAACGATTATACCTACTTTTATTCGAAATATGCGGCGCAAGCGGCATTCGTTATTAAAAGTGTGGCCGACGTACAAATGACGAGAATTATTTAAGTGACATTACATTTTAAAATCCACCCTAATTAAATATTAACATTTTTATGTCATTTGATGTACAGACGTGTCTACTAAACTTAGATTTTTTTTAAATTTGGTAGCAAAATTCATTTCAATATTAGGGAGAAAATATTCGAAAATACTCAATTAGTTTTTGTCATTAAACTCAAAATGCAGGATTTCATTAGGACTAGTTTGCAACTGAATTAATTTATGATTATACCGATAAATATGATGCACCTGTGAAAAGAGCAAAGCAAATTATTACATTTTACATATACATTTTTTATATGTCTTAAATTAAATCGATGAAACATTGTAATAATTAAATGTTTTTATAATATTTAAATAAATTATCATATATCATCTAATAAATAAGGTAGAATCGGAAAACAATGATATGGACACAAAAATATACAAGTCCCCACAATGTACTTATTTAATAAGAACCTTGAGCACATTAAACACTACACTATTATTAAGTTTTTATCAAATCAGCTTAGATATGTTGAAACAATGGATCTTTAGTTGGCTGTATTTAATATTAATAATCTTCAAGTTATTAACAAAAATATTTTCGATATTCAAAATGAGTAAGATAAAAATCCCGCCTTCTCGTCTTCGGTGTCGTGAATAAACAATGAATCAGAGAAGGATTTAGGCGGCGCGGGGGGTGCTGGCATTCCATTGAAGGATTGTCAAAAGGCAGTGAATTATCAATTATAATAATAAATACCATAATATTCACATCACTATCTCATTCTCTCCTGGAGTGTACTTTTAAATCTTTACCAACTGCGAGTTTTTTTAAATAAAGTTAAGTTTTAATTTATTTTCAATAAATAATTTTAAAAATCATGTGTTCTTGTAAAACATTACACGCCAGTAATGATAATGTACATTACGTATTTAGCAAAGACGTAAACCGCTTTTTCTCTTCATAATATCTGATAAATATGGCAGTGAGACTATATAAAAAGTACGTATATTATTTGAAAATATGTTTCCCAATACGTATGTACAAAATTTGAAGGCCCGTGGAGCAGTGGGCCAATGTTGATAATCACTTACTGTAAATGTAATATATTTACGCGTAAATATATATGCAAGGAAAAATAATTTTTAAGAATATTTTTCAAAATCATGTGTTCTTGTAAAACATGACACGCCAGTAATGATAATGTACATTATGTATTTAGCAAAGACGTAAACCGCTTTTTCTCTTTATAATATCTTATAAATATAGCTGTGAAACTATATAAAAAGTACATATATTATTTGAAAATATGTTTCCCAATACGTATGTACAAAACTTAAAGGCCCATGGAGCAGTGGGCCAATGTTGATAATCACTTACTGTAAATGTAATATATTTACGCGTAAATATATATGCAAGGAAAAATATTTTTTAAGAATATTTTTAAAATCATGTGTTCTTGTAAAACATTACACGCCAGTAATGATAATGTACATTACGTATTTAGCAAAGACGTAAACCGCTTTTTCTCTTCATAATATCTTATAAATATAGCTGTGAAACTATATAAAAAGTACATATATTATTTGAAAATATGTTTCCCAATACGTATGTACAAAACTTAAAGGCCCATGGAGCAGTGTTCCAATGTTGATAATCACCTACTGTAAGTGCGCGTAAATATATATATATATATATATATGCAAGGAAAAATAATTTTTAAAAATTCTCTCCTACGTCACTCATAACTCATAAGGCTATTTTTGTGGGTTAGGTTATAATCGCGCTCGCGGAATTTTGACATCTGACCACCACCTCTCGCTCGAGGCTGGCCGCATGTAAACTCGGGCGCGTCCAGTCCATACAATCGAATAGGAAAGCTGAATAATATATTTATCCCATCGAACGTGGACAGATTAAAGTGTGAGTGTTGCAATATTAATTGTGCAAAATATCGAATATTCTACGTGTATTTGAATTTATTTTTGTATTTATTTTTAATTTCTAGTTAAGCATAAGTCACTTAAATTATAAACCGAATGCCTCTTTTGTTAACGAATACTAGATAGATAGTTCTTCTAATTAATATAGAGTTCCATTTAGAACAAAAATACTGTTATGTTCCCCGCGCTAATCTGCATTCCTCAATCTCCTCTTCTATTACACAGCCTCTAATATATAAAAATCCAGTGAGTACAATAAGTACTCTCGTGGTTATGTGTAAAAGTCACACGCGCGTGTGTTAGGTGTACATCTTACGGGGAAGAAAGGAAGGAATAAATTTTGATTAAATTTATTTTTGTCTAAATTTAGTAGTTTAATTTATTAAATACAAAAATAGTTACTTGGCATGTAGGTAGGTACTAAGAATAAGTATATTTTTTGCATTAAATTTTATAGGCTGCTACTGTACTGATTTCACAAATAAGTTTTTTATTATAAAATATAAAAATAATAACATTTAATTGTAATTATATGTAGGTGCACACATATGTTTGGAAAAATAAATAATGGGTATGAAAGTTACATATATCTAAGTTTTCGAGTTCGCGAGTATTGTGGCTTTTCATGTGAATTTTTATAAAAAGTAATAAAAATGTATTCACCATGGTAAAGTATATGATGTATTTATTTGTTTTTTATGAGATTTATCTTGTACGAAATATAATATATTGTGGAGGATGCAAGCTAAGACGTTTTTCGCACATCAATAAATGAAATAAATGGAATTTTGTGTTTGGGTTAACATTTAAAAAAAAACAATAATTATCAAAATGTTGTTTCATTACACGAGACGTTTAGTTTGTTAATGAACATACCGACGATAATTTATTAACATCGTACAGGTACATGAAACCCGATACGCTATATTTATATATTTTTTTAGAAACGGAAAAAGGTCAACCGCTAAACCTGCAGCTCGCAGTCCGCACTAAACTTCGGCGCCAGAAATTAATAAAAAACTTCACTAATAATTATTATATTTCAGATGAAGAAGGTTGTGATATTGGAGTTAAATCAATTTTATTTCTAGCACAAAGCACTTTGGTGTATATCTTAATTCATTTTTCCTACTGTGGAATTATGGCGAGAAGTAAAAATACACAAAAATAGTAAGGTTAAAACTGTCCATAAATATATTTTTTTAAATGGTAAAGTTAGATATGCATTAAATTATGCAAAGCTGAGGATGTAGAAATGAAGAATATATAGTGGTGTAAATAGCAAGATGAACGTGGATGGAACAAAAATTAAAAGCGGTGAGTTAAATCTGGTGTGACCATAAAGCACGAAATTTGTAAGGTACTCGATATATTATGCTAAAATGTTCATGAAAGTGGAAGAAGCGATAGATTTATATTTGTACAACCACATTGTGGCTATGTAGGTTTTGCTTGAGAAATTGTGAAATTCAAATCGAACTATTCTAATTAATTAAGTACAGATACACAGCCTGATAAGGTGACCACAGGTCGTGTATGCAGCGTTTTACTTGTATTATTGGTATCACCTGAAATTGACCGTGCGTATTTCAAGTGCTATAATTAGTATTAGTTAATAAAAAATATATCCGAAGAGTAAACAATCTTTATTTGAGAAATTGATTCGAGTCGACGTGTATTTGAGCATTTAGAATGTTTTTTTCTTGTATTAATACGAATGTGTGGAAAGGAAACAATCCATCAGCCCGAGCGCGCAGCGGGGTTCACGATCGTTTCACACTTGTTTAAACAATAATGTATGGTAATATTCGCTTTAAATGCACCGCGGATGAAGATGTGAGCGCACTCCGTAACCGAAACGCGATAAAATATGCAAGATTAATTTGCTTGAATCCTTTCATTAACATCTTATAACTGATAATTAAAATTAAAATATAATGCCTAACTTACACGTTTTATAAATTTATGAAAATTAGTTACTAATCATAATTATTAACACATGCATACGTATCATCATCTTTCTTATAGAGTGTGGAGTGAAAAGATCGTATGCTACACGTTTCTGTGTTAAGCTTCTTCCTCACACGTACACCCTTTTTTAATTTTTAATTTGATGTGTGTGTAATATGTATTCGGTTACTCCTGATGCTTTATAATTTAAAAAAAAACATAACATTGGCGAGTAATCAAAGTTGATTTAATCCTCGATCTATAAATAATTTCCAACATTGTAAAAGTACCTTAGAATCAAAATTTGTCCGTGACGTTTTCGATATTCTTTTTTCGTGAAAATTGTTTGATTGTATCTGTCTTAATATATACCTATTTGGCAGACATTGCTCCGTGTGACCGAACCGTATTAAAAAATCGTCGACTGGAGGAAGAAGTTAGTCAAAGGTTGAAGAACGATCTTAGTACCTTAATACCTGTAGCGGTAGCTCTAAGTCCAGACAATGCTAGAGATAAATTTGATATGTTTACTTTTGATTTCCGAAATAATGGCCCTTGAACCGTACATTTCTAAATTAATTAATTAACGCTAATGTAAAAAATAGATAAATAAAAATATTATTTTTTTCTATTCAATTCTATTAGTTATTGAATTGAAATAATTCAACATATCTAATCATAATATTATATTATTGTGTTTAAAATAAATAAACGTTAAATGTATCCGAATGTGGGTCAATAAACCCGGCCCGAAGCGACACGTGCATGGGCGATCAATATTGCATCGCGTGATAATTGTTTATAAAACTGAAAAAAAAATTCAATTTTTGTCGGGTCGAAGCAGAATTAGTTTAGTTATGATATCTACTTGACAGCTGTATTGTCGTAGATATAAATAAGGGTATATAATATGAGCAACGCTCGTAACGTAATCTCTGGATTAATTATTGCGATTAAGAATAACTGCGGGTTATAATTTATAGTGTTTAAAGCTAAACATTTAGTAAGTGATTTATTGAGTCTAATTTAATAAGCACCACCCGTGCTGTCGCCTATATATTACGCAAATATTCGGCGATAATATATTACGTAAATTGATTAATGGTAAAATTATCAACAAGTTGTCAAATGATATTTTAAAAAAATAATTTATTAATAGATTTAGCCTTAAAAATTATTGCCGTCAACAGGTTAAACGAAATATTTTACAATCGGAAACCAACTCTAGAATGATTTACAAAATTATAATTGTTTTGAATAAATAAAAGTTTGATGTGATTTAAAGTAGGGCCATAAAAGAAAAAAATAACATAACATAAGCCGTTGACTCCAAACTATGCAAATAAATTGAGAACCACTTTTTTTGGACCTATGAATTCCTTGATCGATATAGATAGAATCGATAAAACGCGATATTTCAAATGCATGTAAAAATATATATTTTATAAACATCGCGTGAAATAAATAACTTTGAATTACGGAATCGCTTTTTACATATTGCGCATATTTGAACATAATGGCTAAATTATTAGTGGCGCGCTGCGGTGATATAATGCGAAGCGACGAATCCTGCTGGGATCGCAGCGGTACGAAACACGCTACTTCGCCACGGGAATTTGTCGTTTCATTAAAGTTCTTCATTCGAATTCACACCCGTGTTCCATTCGATTTTTAAAACAGACACGTGTTTTAAATGGCGTCGACGGCTCTGATGACTTTCGGGAGATATGTAGTCTGTGTGTAAGTACTTACCCTGAAAACAGCGCGGAAGAAGCGTCAAGAGTATTTCAATTAAGCCCCAAACGAAATGTAGCTATTTTGTATTGGATAATATTACCATTTTTCGTACATCACCGGGTATGTCTACAGTTCTTGTTACAAAAATAACATTAATATTCTTATTAACGTTTTAAAAAATCAATAATATATTAATCCTAAATCTTCTAAACATGTAAATTAATTAAAGTTTAATTATGCATATTTTTATTCGCTGAAATATAACCTGTTGGAATATTACCTTAGCCATTACTTATATTAAATAATGATAATCTTTTAAGTGATAATAATGAAAACATCAATTAAATAAATGTTAGTTATGCAAAATCACGGGATAATAATTTGTAAAATTTATTTTTGAATATTAAAGAAACATTAAAATGTAGTTTCATTAATAAATATTATGTCTTTAACTAATACTGGAAGCAATTCGATTCAATGATATTAATATTTTAATATATTTTGTAAACTCAGGTCGAGAATTTTTCTAAATTTAGGATAAAAATGTTCAAAATGTAGGTACGTACGTGCAAAATCTAAATAGTTTTATAAAAGAATTGTATTAATTGTGGAAATTGAGTTTTTGGTTGATTACTTTTGTTTTCTTTAATTTCAAGCTAACTATTGACTAACATCAATAATTGAATGTATAAAAAACCTTGGAAGAAAATGAGTTCTTTGTTTTTTTGTACACTGCAGTGACATGTTTACTTTGGTTTAATTATCAAGGAATGATTTATTCTGATGAATCGCAACCAACCATTTTAATTATGATCGAATATCATTAAAATAATGTACCCGTCCCCTAATTCAGGAAGATATCCACACGACATTACACAAGTTACTCGTAGTGATCTTTGGATATTCTGAATAATTTACTGCATTTTAGAAATGTAATATGTAGTGATAAATAATAAATGATCTTATAGGCAGTAATAGGTGCAACTACAATATTTAATACGTAGGTATAAAGAAAGTTCTCTAGCTAGGCTAGGGGCTTGCATGCATTAAATCCTCCCAAGTCTACTGAAATTACCTCCGTCCGCTGGCCGCTAAACACAGCTATATGCATGTTTGATCGTACCTGACATGTTCTTACATCTAAATCAACTTCCTAACCTAAAACCTCTTATTACGGGCCACGTAAATCATTGTGCGATCTTCAGTCATCCGTCTTCAAGTAGCCAGTTTGCGCTGAGAATTTGATAAAAGGGGCGCCTTTCTTCATCGGATTTAGATAAGGCTTTAAGAGTTTATAACTCGGTGGCTTCTCGAACGCAATTTTGTTCAGATTGGCGTTTTGAATATTTAAATAAAGTTATCCGGCACGTAACTAAACCACTTTTACAGCGAGTTTTAATTTAAAATAATGTATTTAGAACGATCTTTACTTTTCTTCTTCGTGGTCTGGTTTTGTTAACGTATTGCAGAATTTCTGTGTTTTTGTATCGAACACTTATCTGACTTTGATGCATGCGTAGACATCAGTCCGGGTCAGGACCCATCAAAATAATAAGCTACTAACAAATGAAGGTAGTTTGTTAAAAAATGCGAAAATTTTGCTCAGATTAATATTCTGCCGGATGACTGAAGACTACCTTTTCACTAAATACGAAATGACTGGATTCAGTATTCGACGGGGTGTGTACGATGCTGCAGATCGGCAGAGTAATCTGAAAGGCATGTTTGCATTTCAGCAGGTAACCTGCATTTAAACCGAGAGGAACGATTATTAGTGTACAATTAGTGGGCTGGCCGCCGGTGTGGGCCCACTCTTACTTTTTGTTCCCGCAACGTCTTGCCTGAAAGCGGCGGTCGAAGATTCGAGTCTCACGGAGTCTTTTTGAAAGCGTATAAATGTTTGTATGCTCATCACCAGGCACTTATTTATGTGAATAATTGTATAACCAAATAGTTACCGAAACGAAGCAACAAATAATAAAGATACATCTCCTTTTAACGCGCTTTGAAAGTGATTCATTTTCCCGACTAATGAGAAATGATCGGACTCGCGTCTCACCTGGGGAAACTTTTTTCATTAAAAAAACAAAATTGTTTTCAGTTGTTTTAATTAAATTTGGAAGCGTCCAAATATTAAGGACATTATTATTTCAGAGCCGAGCTGCCAGTCATTGTCAATATACCTCCTCCAGTGATGTCTTTAAACCTTCCAAATTACGTTACGTACCGACGGTAATTGATGTTTGTTTTGTTGATGAAAGGAGAATTTAAAAAAATAAAATAAGCTTTACAGATTACATAATTAAATGCCATTGAATTTTCTATAAAATTACAATACTTTACTTTTAATCACGGCAATATAAAATAAACCTTCTATACAAAGTAATATTAAGATGTTCGAAGTTGCTCAAACTCATTCTTACCAATTATTTTAGTGTTTTATTTATTTAAGATAGATGTTTTATTTTATATGAGAATATGTTCGACTTGAACAAGATTTAGGCGTTTTAGAAATACAAATATTCATAACACTTTATGCTTACACCCGATGCTTACTCTGCCGAATAAATGTTAATGATAAAAAAAATTAAAATACGACCAATTCACATTAAAATTTGCAAAATCCCTTAAATTTGTAATAGGCCATGTCAATTAGCGATTGGAAAAATTGTAGTATGAATGTTTACCAATATTGAATTCAAATGCATTTCTGAAATGTTTATCTGGCAACCGCCAAGAAGCCCTGAGAATCGATATATTATATTATATTATATTTACAGGCATTTTTCCGTTAATCGGCCAATATCATAAACATGAACATCAAGTTAACATTTAAGATGTTCAATATTACGAAAATTCAGATTCTATCAGAGTTATCGGGTTCATTAAATTGAATTGCCTGCCGCACACAGAAGCCGAACATGCATGGGCACACGGAACCTACCTGCATCACACGAGACCTGGCAGAGGCTTATTGCCTCAGGCAGGCTCGACTCCATTCCAATAAGTACACATGAATTTTAATGAGTGAAAAAAATATTATAATATTTTTAAACTATTATTTATAAAATCTACACATCTTTGCATTCAAAATCATAATATTTAATACACTTCGAAGAAAAGATGTGTAATTAATTAAGCAGCCATATATATTTTTCATGTATGTATATGTATTGAACATAAACATAAAATAAATACATTAAAGTATTATATAAAAACACACTCGCGCAGTAGGTCACGCGGGTGCAGGGTGTTGGAAAGATATGGTAAATGTCTCCACCAATCGCTACGTCCAAGAATGTACCGAATTGCATTAAATGACGCCAAATATATACCGTAGTTTGAGCAACCTGTTAGTGATGCTAGCAGCGCTAGCAGACTCTGATACGGCCGACATGTAGGAGTAGGACAAAACATATTTTGCAGTGCAGGTTAAATTACTTACAAATAAATACGGTCATTGATTTTGACCCGAGTCAACACAGATACATTATTGTTTTAAGTCGGCTTTCGACCACATTTATGCATTATTATGTATTTTTAGACACTGCAATATTATAACTGCATTAGTTCAATTTATTTCATAGTTGATTCAAATGAATTAGGTTAATAACACAACAAAACGATATATTTAATTTATTTCCTGAATAAAACTAGTTAAGCATTACTAACTTCTACGATCTGTCTGATAATATATATTTTTGATTAGCTCTAGTTTAGGAGATATACAACTTGTAATTTATGTATAATTGTGAAAAGCTAAATTTCAACAGTATCCTATTATCATAATACTATAATGTAAATTAAATTACTTTTCATTGAATCAATCTCAAAGAAAAAAATAAAGTAAGAAAAACATACAAGAATTGAATTTGCTATATGAAATACTGCTATAGTGGCCTAAATCAGCGCAGTCTGTTCATCCTGTTCTGGGATATCTTTAGTCAATGTTCAACAATAGTCTGCAAGCATAATCGCGTTCAACCGACCCTGATATCTTCGTTCCATTGTTGAAATGTCTCGGTGGAACCGTTTACCATGCTCGTCACTCACTGCACCGCACTCTAGTGGGAAGAAATCTAGTTGAGAGTGAAGAAAGTGCATTTTGATACAAGTTGCGGCCTAATCATTGATACTTGTCTAGAAGGTTGTTTACGAGCTCAGCATAATTTTCAGTTCTTCGGTTATCCAATAAGTCACGCAAAATACTTTTAAAAGGTCATTTACATTTTTAAGGTCTCGAATAAAATCACTCAGTTCACCTTAGGTATGTCTGTGTGGCTCACTTAGTGCTCAGGTGCGATATCAGAATCCTGTGATATCGAAGCTTTAAGGTATGTTGTCACCTCCGTACTATCTTCATCTTCATCTAAGTGCAAACTGTACTCCTCTGGAGAGGTAGGCACAGGCAGATCGTCTCCACGCAGTACTGGTCGGATAGCTGACAGGATTATGGGGTATTTTATGCTTAACTTATTTTTTCTCGATATACCGTGCTTAATATATGGTACCATGTAGAAATAATAGTTATCTATGTAATTTATCGGCTCTCTTCAAATCATAGAAATGCCAAAAAGCATTGAATGTTCTTTTTTATGGATCCATCGATAAAAATGTATTGTAGCAGATATGAGGTATTGTAGCAGATACCACATTTTATCGTGATCCGCTAATCAAAATAAAATGATTGGGCATTTCTGGGAGGCAAATGTGACATCACCGCACACATAACAGAAATTGTCAGATTTGTTAATACGTTTCCGTGGCTTCCTGGCTTGTCAAGTTAAGTATGACCACAAAACAAATCTCCAAACAATAAAAGAAACAGGACTCTTACCTTTACTCCAAGCAAGCTGTAATCATACATTAAACAAAATTAGATCTACAATGACTGCTGTGAGGTTTGCCAACCCTTATATTTCCTTTTCGTACTACCTTACTTCGCCGCTCGTAATGCCACACGCTTCATTTTATATACATCATGGGCTCGAAAATGAGAGCTAGCTGAGCATTTTAAATGTCTTATTCGGTTTTAACATACTGAAATCAATAAAATATAAGCATTCTCAACTCAGAAACATTTTCATTGTTGACTAGTGTAATCAAGTCTCTTTCAACGAACGATGCTACAACGAACCGCTGTAGCATCGTAATAAAATGAGGAATACAGATATTAAAATGAACCTAATGGAAAAATACCATTAGACCATTAGCCGACTTTGCAACGCGTTGGCGAATGATGTGTCGTCGTGTCGGGGACATCCCGCTCTTTTATTATTAACTGTAAAGTTCTTTGTTCAGTAGCACCCCCGCTTGAAAATAACGTGAAAACGACTTTTTAAATGATTTTAAACTAAGGAAATATTGTTTATGTTTTTAATTATACAATATTAATATGTAAATTTGTATTATTTTTACAGTTATATCTTTGATTTTATATTAGGTACATTTTTCTATTTAAAATAATTGATAGGAATGGTAAATTTTTGAGAAAATCTGGGACTGAAACGGATTAGATCTCAACACACTTTTTTATGCGTATATACTAACATATACTGTAAAGAATGAGATTTTAGTATATTCCGCTATGTATAGTGGACGCATGAAGATTTATTGTATTATTGTACCATTAGAAAAAAGTAATTTATAAATATTAACTCTAAAAATATCCACCTAACAACAAAAAAGGATGATTAAAAATGTTTGATTTCCAATTATTCATTAAACTTTAATCTAACACGATTATTCGTGTTAGATTTATTTTAAATTCATACTACAACGTTATATAACTTAAAGAATAAGATAAAACACTAATACACCCGACACTTTTTTGAACTCATTCCAGTATATCATTTTGTAGTCAGCGCATCGAGCTTTGCCTCGACAATCGTTTAGTAATTAACCCTTTACATTCAGATCCGACCAATCGCAGCCATCTAACAAAGCTCACAAAGCTCTGCAATTATTTAATACTTAATTTAACTCCCTCCTCTCCGCTACCCCGCGTGTAATCATTCCTCTGGGCAGAGCCGTGAGCAATTGAAAGCGAATTAAATATCATCTGCAGTAATTACTGATCCAAGGAATCGTACATAGTATTTACATATACCACGTACCTACTGGGTGGACACAACTCACTACACATCTGGTCGCATTCACGGTGGCTTTCTGTAAGAATCTTACCCCTTTTAATTCTGAATCGGTTGTACAATCCATCTCTTGTGTAAGTTTTTCTTCAATTTACAAAATAAGTTAAATCACTTAATTACATGCAATATTTAAAAAAATGTAGAATGCAGTATAAATAATTGACGACGAAAGCGAGAATAAAAATGACCTCAACAACAACAGAAGATTGTTAAATCATTTTGTGAATATTTTGATCTCTACTTGTTTAATTTAATAGTGACAAAAATACACATGCGCCTGTTATTGTGATCACTGCATTTATAAGCTTCAATCACGTTTTATGATTTATCGTGATCTGTTATAGTCGGATCTATTTTTAATCACGCCCATTTTATTGAATGAACATTTATTGTAATAATTGTTCACAGTAATCGGTGTGTACCTACGTTCATATGTACATTTTAATAATTTACATGACCTGTTTAAAAAATGAAATTAATCTGCTTTTAGTAACAATATAATATTAATATAAATTAACTTTGGGTTTTATTGTTTTAAATCATTAGGTTTTGGAACACCATTTGTTCTTTCGTCGGGGCAAATTAAAACTAAATTTAAGCATGCATATAATTTTGTCTTTAATTTCGTTAATTATCCCGAGATTTTATATATTCAGTGTTTCAGTTCTTAGAAATCAGTTGATTTATAACAAAGCGGTTACATTAAGTTATTTTATGTTAATTATTGAAATTCATTTTAATAATAAGTAACTTTGTGTAAACCACTTTGATTATTTTACTTCGACTGATTTAGTAACTACTGTTTCTTAGTCAGGTCGTATCTTCGTTAATAATTACACCCGATTTAACCCCAAAGAATAAAAATTAAATTATATTTATTTAAGTATGCTCATTTTTTTAAGTAATATCAAAGTATACAAAATGGAAAACGGCAAATATTCATCTCTCAGTTGAAATACTTATTCAGTTATATTTATTTAAATAATTTTTATTACTTAAATTCAAAGCCAGCTCTCCATCAACCCTATTTAGAAATTACATTTATTATACCTAACTACAGAACATACTTCATCATGTTCAAAATAATATTAAAATTAATTACTATATAGACAAAGTCATCCAACTAAAATCGTACTCACTTTCTTAAACTTACATAAAAAGAAAATACATAATTAGTTATTCCGTGGTCAAAGTACTGTACTCTGCTACTCTGCTAAGGTACTCTGCCGATTAACATTGAAAGCACACAAACACTTAAATAAAATTGAAATCAACAAGTGGATTGTAGCAGCGGGCGGAGAGTAGATACAAAAGATAGCCATACCAAACCAAACACAACTTCCTCGAAGTTGTACTATGTATTGTACATACACATGCATAAGTGTCTGTCACTTACGTCAAAGTAAAGGTACAGTGACAATGCAGGATATTATGTAATTTATTTCTTCATAATAAATAAAAATAATATTGGATAATTTTTATAGCGCCATTTTTGTAAAAAAATCATATAAGGGCGATTTACACACAAACTGTATTTAAAATTAAAGATTGTTATTTTAACTTTTTTAAATAATTTTTTTTGAAAAGTTGCGCTTTTAGTCTCTTCTTTAGTTTCTTATGACGGAGGACAATGAATTCCACGATTTTGGGTCTGCCACCGCAAATGCTTGTTCACTAAACTTAAGGCCGGTTGCGTCATGTTCGGTAACTATAAACTTAGTTTATCCGAAAACGCGTTGAGTCATCTCATTTTTGTCGCTTACTTTTATCTTTAACTATAAACCGCCGAAAATCTCCGCTTAAATGTAAACTTTACTAATGCACATGCCCACTGCGTGTGAGCCATCTGACAGTTATCACCGAAATCAAGTAATTTTTAATTTTTGACACTGTAGTATCGAAATGTACAATATTATGTCGGATAGCGGAGATATCGCAGACTTTTTTTAATGATAAACTAAATATACAGTATATTCTAGGAAAAGTAAATCTCGGCCTCAGCACATTATTTTTTGCGGAAAGATATGGGTTTTAAAAATTCTTTTTCCGATAACGGATTGTATCGAATGGATTTGTTATCTAGGGCACATTCGCATTGTGCGACAGCCGCTGTCATTAAAAGCATTCTTTAAAATTTTTCGACGTCGTATTATTGAAATGAACATTAATATATCAGATAGCACTGATACCGATTCTTATGACGATCAAATAATTGTTCAATACATCCTTAACAAGAAGAGCAAAGCTTTTAGGCCACAAACCGATCATTTTATATTGGAAGAATTAGATTTTATTGCAAGATTCTGCCTGTCCAAAAATATGGTTCGGCAACTGGTTTTGGTTATTTCTGACAATATAATGTAATTTACTAATAAGTAAGTTAAAGTTATCTACTTTATAGGTATATAATAATACTTTTGATAAATATCAGAAATCACACAGTTAGTTTTGTGAACCAGGTCTTGATAACATTGCATTTCTATGCTACAGGATCAATGCACGGGTGATATATCTGGTGTACACAGAGCACTGTTTCACGGATTGTGAATAAAGTGAGCAGAGCAATAGCCGCTCTTAGATCACAATAATTGTCTGAGATACAAAGCTCTTGAAGATAAAGATGCGCTGTGTTGTGTTGCCTAGTACATCAACCAGCATAAAAAAATTCAACTCTTTGAGGGAACAGGAGTCAATGTTGCTCATGCAAAACGAATGTTATGTGAGAGAATTTTAAAACTCCATTTATTATCCAACTGATTAAGATATATCTTATAAGACATTTGGTGGAGCGTTCTGACAAAATGTCCAGCGATTACATTGTGATCTTTTCTGAAAATCTGATCATCGCCATAAATGTAAGATTTTCTTTTAGAGCGATGATAAAACGATACTCAGCTTGATCGAATGCTAAGTGCGCACGAAAACAATAAAATACTGCACCTGTTGCGAAGGTATTATACTTTATAAACGTAAATATCAATAGGTAATAATAATACAATTGCAAGATTCCGGAAAATTGTTCGTTTATACGTAGGTATGACTAACGTGTGACATTAACCGACCTATGAGTGTTCACGAATTATAATTAAGCCAGATGGCAAACAAAATTATAATTCACCAGCGGACAAACATTGCTGCTAGGCCTGTGGGTGGCTATTGAGGCCGCTTCGCGGCCAACAGTGGCCGTTACGCGGCTATTGGTGACAGCTGCGCGGTCAAGGTCTCAGTAAAATCTGTATTTCAATACGTGAATACCCTATTATATTAATGCATCAAGTAATATATTTATAAATATATTAATTAGAAAGATATACATATAAAATCAATTTTATCCAAAAATATTGTTGTTGCGCCACCGGGATTCGAACCTGGATCTATCCAACTATGCTACAGCGACAATATTTTTAGCGACAATTTTCGAACCTATATGTTACCTTTTTGATATTAATATATTTAATCGTTCCATTATTTGAAAGAGCCATCTACCTTATTTTTATTTTTACAGAATCTCAAATACCTTTGAGTAAACTGATAGCAGACGCCAGAATTATCAATTCATTTTTATTAAATTTTGGACACATTGATACAACTTTATTATTAGGAGAACACATTCTTATTGTGAAGTTGTAATTATTCAGAACATAGGTCTGTGATATTTTAAATATGAATTAAATATATTAATTATAAAGATATACATATTCGGTTAGTAAAGAGATCCAGGTTCGAATCCCGGTTGCGCAACAACAATATTAGCTACCATTGGCCGCGTAGCGGCAACAATAGCCGCCCTTAGGCCTAGCAGCTATAGCCTTTCTTTAGTCCTATAGTTTTTCTTAACGTACATCGTGTACATTGCCATTAAGAAGAAAATCACCACAGTTGCGAGATTGTGTATCTTATATAAGTATGTCGAACGTATTTTAAATATCTCTAGAATAAAATTATTTTAATGATTTTTTTATTGACATTTTTTAAATCACTTCACTAGAATATAAGAATATAACCTAGAAAAACTTTCAGCTTTTGAGTGTGGATTTGACCCTAAATCAAATTTTTATATTACCCCAATAAAATAAATTTCAAATTAAAACTCATTTGACCCTTTCCAAATTCCTCTTCTTAATACAATGTTTATTTATAGGAAATTATTTATTTTTTAAGAAATAAAAAAAAAAAATTTATTAAAAGTTAAAATTACGCAAATGCACCAAAATAACCTGTATTACTTTTAAATCTACTGGAAACTAAATGAATAAGTTTTTATACAGCTTTCCCCTAAACAAACAATAAGTAAATAAAATCTCGATGTAATTAAAATTTAGATAGTTGTCAAAACGAACAAAAATGACATCTAGAAGATGTTATAAGATTTGCGGATAGACAATAATAAACACCAAAATACTATTATATTAACATAATGTGAATTTAAGTAAAGACAGAATCGCATGAATAGTTTTCTCACTTAACCTAGAACATATAAAAATTTAGGTTATGATGAATATTAAATCGCATACATAACCAATATTATATTATCATAACCAACAATTATTCACGGCAGTTTTTAAAAGATAAATCATTTAACCTCTCGCGTCACTTTGGCATTGCGACTGACCATAGATAAGAGAGATGACAGCTTAGATAAAAAAAGAAGATGACAGATGCTCAACATACTTGTCAGTCGTCAAAATTCGTACGATTTTGCTAATGTATGTTTTTTCTTACTCGTAATAAAAACAATGTTGACGCAATGTTCAGTAAGTTATAGATGAAACCCCTTCTTCCATAGCACAATATTATTATGGATTATATCCTAGTTTCACAAATATTATTATTCTTAATATACAAATTTGAATACAAACAAATGCGACTGAGTGATTTAGCAATCGGTATCTATTTTATTACATTTTTGATGGGTTACAACTAATACGAAAATATACATTTCAAGCTCTGTCTGTTTCGGGTTAGTTATGCAGCTAGCATGAAAACATTTCTTCTTGTTTGTGTATTAACGGGATATCAAACTTCCGTTCGGCATAATCGATTCACACTGCCAAGATTGTATAAATACTTTTTTCTCAGTTCTGAATTAATTTTGCTTATCGAAGAGAGGTTCGGTGGATATTCATATTTTACAAAAATAATTACCATAGTAATTGGAAGTGAAATTTGACTGACAAAATGAATTGTCGTTTTCTGTCAAATTGACGTTTGATTAACTACATCCTTGCTTTAATCAGGCATTTTAAGGTTATTATAGAAGAAAACATTTCTGACATACGACAGCGCTTCGCACGAAAATGTTTACGTCAAAACCGTCTTGATTAATTACTTTCGAAAACATCTCAATTGATTTTAGGTTTTTTACAAGCGCTGTATTTTTTTTAAAAATATAATTAAACTGTTTATTTAAACATTATACGTATATATATACATTACGAGTAACTGAATTTGAAGCAATTGTTTTGTTTCTATAAACTACAACAGAAATGTTGCGCTACTCGCCTAGTATTATTGTTATCGTGTTGAGTATCACGTTATTCCGTACAGAAAAAAGATTTTTACACAATAACATTGACAAGAAAATTAGCAACATGATTTATATTTTTTACAATTAAAAACAATCATTGCTAATTTACAATGCAAATTTTTCATTTTCATTTCCGAACTTTTGGATAATCTTTGACGTAATTAATTTTTAATACACTAAAGCAATACAATTAAGATTATTTTGCCGATCAATAATTTGTTTTTATTATTTTTACACATTGATCCAATTGAATACATAACAGTTTTGGATCAATATTTAGATATTCTTTCAAAAATGTTATTTGCTGTGAGAACTGTCGGATGACTGACTTTATTTAGCACCTGAAATGCGTAGTGAACTTTTATCGGTACGAGTGCTATATTTCACCATTTTTGCTTTACCCGTATATTATAAAACAAATCCAGAATGTTAAGAGAGACAGTTGTGTGTATTTGATACAACTCGAACAAACACAATCCTGACACAACTCTGATAAATAATCAAATATCATACGTCACGTCTGCCGTTCTGCCTGACAACCAGATAATTTTTGAAGTAATCAAGGAGATTATATTTAATCTTCCGTCTTCTTATTAAAACAAAAAGTAGCTAGTATCTACCTTTATAAAATTCTCGAACACGAGCGTAACAATTTATTATTTACTAAAAAGAGCAAACGGACGTTTATTATTTGGAAGGAGGTCACGAATTTTTTTCCAATTCGCCAGAACGATCTTTAAATAACAGTTTGAAGTTGATATGAGATATAAGAAAATACGAAAATAAGTAAGTATATGAGATATAAAGGACAAAATAGACATGCCCACTTCTTTTTATATTGCGATGTTTCCTTTATACTGTGTCCTTTTACTCGACAGTCGTGCAAATATTATACCTCCGATATTATCCTCTGTAGGTTAATGAGATTTCAAAGATTCTTCAGCGAGGAAAAAGTTCGACCTCTGTCAATGTCTGGAGGCATGTAATATATTATTTAGCGGTTCCTAGATACACGACGAGCAGCTTTAGCTTACGGGAACCACACACATTGACGTCAGTGGTGATTACTCGGTATGCGGCCATAACAACATATTACCTGTCGTTATGCTGAATTGCATAACAACGTAGCGTATCGTTAATACCGAGTTATCGGTGAAACACTCCGTGCGCCACGCTCAACTGCGGCAGACCTGTTCGTAAATATTATATAAAGGCCCGCGAATTCAACAATTGAACATATCATCTGAAACAACACCCGACAGTATTAGCTTAGCAAATTAAAACACTAAATACTCGACAAAACAACATTATTTAATCGTATTAACAATATACTTACTCGAGATACAAATCGCTTAATTTATTTTTTCATAACATAGCCTAGCGTAGCCTTGAAATAAGACATCGCCCGGCAGTCGCCTTTCGGCTAAGAAACGGTGCGTTTATGTGTCACTGAGTATTAAAATATGGAATGGTGAAGTGTTGTACTGTTGTAGACCACTACCTTTTATCGATAATGAATTATATTTGTGTATGTATTCGAGATGAGTCACTAAAGAATACACATAAGTGAGTTGCGAATAAACTATTAAATTAATAAGCTCGGCGCCAAAATCAAACCGTTTATGATATTTATACAACAGATCTCTGCATTATCAAACGTCACCGCATGGCTGTCAATGTAATCACCTCATTATCTGATGTCGCATGCGAGCTTGCGCGCCTGGGTGTGTGGGTGTGTGGGTGAATGTGTGACGAGCGCGTGCGGGGCTTTAGCACCATTGTAACGGGGGGTGACGGCAAACTGCAAGTGATTGATACCAATGTGGAGTAAATATTCTGTTAATATGCAGCCGCATTTGCACCGATTATTATTAAATTGCGAGTATCGTGACATGTCTCGTTTTTTTATCACAGCTGTTTAAATAATAATTTATAGTTAACAGATTAATCCCCACATTTTTTGATAGGCGTCAAAATACACATAATTCGATATGAAGTATTGACTGCAATGTTATACTATTATATTATATACTATTTAATTATTTATTAATTAATTAATTATACACCATACGGTTTCTGAAAATACCTGTTCCTTCATCGGGAAGTCATAAAACTAACTAAAACCATGTGTCAAATTGTGCTCACGTTTTCAAATTCAATTATTTAAAAAATAAATCTAGCACCTAACTTAAACTGTTACTATGATGAAATATATGTAAAGTTTGCGTATAATATTAAAATATTTATTTATTTATTATTGAAATTATTAACAAAAAAATTCTCTCAAACAGTACTAGACAAAAACCTACTAAGAGAGCGAGCCGGATTCAAGGGAGGTTTCAGCACTATGGTTGTTAGAGAAATCACAGATCGCTGCCACGAATACATAATACAGCCACTGTATCGAATTCATCGACTGTTCAAAAGTATTCGATTCTATAAAGTCTTTAAAGTTGTAGACGCGTCAAGCAAACAACGTATTGCTAAACATAAGATACACAGTAACGCATCAGCGTTCGTTAATCTCCACAGTAGATTTCCCTTCAATAAAGGTTTCCGACGAGGAGATACAATCTTACCGAAAATATTTACGGCTACTTTTGAAAACCTTTCTAGACAACTAGTACGGAAGGAGAAAGGTTTTTTTTTGTATAAATGGCGAATAATTAAACCATACTTGGATAAAATTGCGACTGTAAATCTCTACATCATGACAGTGAATAACAATGGACAGAAAAGTTGGAAACACATAGGGACGCCTTCATCCAGAAGTGGATAGAAATCGTCTGTTGATGATGATGATAAATATACAATATTATCATGAGCGATACGACCCGCCTTGTGGCAAAATTCTCTTACTTTATTTTCGAAAGAATTTTTTTAATATTAAATTGTTTTTTAAGTAATAAATATAAATTTATTTATTATATTCGACTATAAAAAAAACAGTAGTAGAGTTATGCAACCCAAATAAGAAAGATTTTGAATTATGGGGGTGACTTTCAACATTTATATAATACAAGATCAATATAAACTAGATGTAAGAATTTATTTACAACAAATGAAAAAATATATACATACATCTATAATAATACAATATAAAAATGTTGGGAAATTGATCAGATTATAAATAGGGAAAGATGTCAATAATTTAATAACTTTGAAGACCTTTAATCGATTTTATATTTTTTCATTCATATTTGCTGCTAATTTCATTGATATTGGCAGTTGGTTATACAATTTTGGAGCAATAGTTAATATAATAGTTTTTATTTTTAATATTACAAAAATACATCTTACACGGATGTTTATTCATTTACTATAATTTTTTTTCATTAATATATTTTATATTGCACAAAAATGATGTCAGATTATACAAACAATTGAACGTGGTTTTTTTATATGATATTATCTACATTTACGAAACTGTTTCCGTATTGTATGTTTATACCATAATTATAGAATTTTAATGTATCTTTAACAAAATGCAAAAACTGTTAATTTTATATTTTATTTGGCGACGCCCACGTATACTACATCGTGTAATTTATAACTAAGCGAACCTCTATATTACAGGCCAATTGCATCATAATGCAGATAAATAATTAAATATGTTAATGATATTAATGTTACAAAACGTAAACTCAAATATTTAACAATTAAAAGCGAACAATTTAAAGATAATGGTTTTAAAAGAATTGAAATTCCATTAAAACAGTTAGTTGTAATTATTCATTCCGCTGCAGCTTCTTGGTCTAGCACTGGTCGCGTATTATTTTTATACGGTTAAAGGACACACAAAAATGAACGTTTTAATAGTTTTAGGAATGCTGAATTCCCACGAAAAATCCACTTTGAACTAATTGAAGAGCCAGGCCGAGTAACGTGCGATGGGAGTTTTAAACTTTTTACTAGAATTGGAGCGGGAAATTTTACTAGATGAAATTTCTACCAAATTTTTTTGAAAATATTTACTACAGATTGGATCAGAGTTTTACTGATAAGCTTGACAAAAAGTGAAATATTCCACAACTTCGGGGCTATGTTGTACGCTTAACATATGAAAAATTTAAGCAGATATTACGAAGTATAATGCGTTATGTAATATTAACGATAGCTCGTACCTTCCTAGAATCTTAACCCCCTTGCATGCCTACAGAAGATTAATTTATCTGTACTTTATCGTACACTGGGGAACTCTTGTCACTCTCCATTTACCAGTCTTCAACTCAAATGTATCAAACTATAATATAACCATTTGTATCATATTATTTATCTTGAATGTATCAATGTGCAATTTTAATCGAACATGTAATAAATATATAAATATTTTTTAATTTCGTATGTCCTTTGAAAGGGCTGATTTTATTTCCGTCACTGAATCCTTCTTTTCTGAAAGTGCACATCATTATCGACCCGTAACTTTAATTATTATTTATTCAATTAATATTCCATTTGTCGACTGTACTATGTATGATAGTTACTTACATATTTTAAATTTTACAAATTTTTAAATCTGTCATCTGTTCAATGAAATCTGTATTATATGTAAAATTAATGTAAATGAGTATTATTATTATTATTATGAGAACATATAAATAAATAATATATAATCCTAAGTAAATATTTAATATATATTATATTTATGTATATTTTTTTTTTGCATATATCATTTGTTCGTTCACCCAAATAAAATAAATAATTCGACAATTAATGGAAAATGTAATAATATACAAACTACTTGTTTTTAATGAATTAATTTAAAAAGATTATTATCAAAGATCTTAATTAAAATATAGTGTATTTCCCCCACCAAGAAGCTTTTAATCAATTATATATAATAGTAAAGGCAGACTCGCACCGCACATGTATACTGGCGGCACGATTAATTAAGCGCCAATAAAGCCAGGGTAATATTTTTTTGGCTCCTCAAAGTTTAGGATCAACAAACACGATTTGAGAGGTGTCAGCTGTCAGCTGTCAGCTGTCAGCTAGATTGAGGACCACGTGACTCGAAGCACAATGAAAGTGAATGCGGATGACGACGAACAACCATTATTGTTAGAAGCACATCGACCATGTTCATATCGTTAATATTTACATAATCAGTGTCAAATGTCACGGCTTCTATCTACTCCGATATCCTGGTAGGGATAGTGGAAGTGCTGCGCTTAATAGTGCTTCGGAGAGGAAATCTGTGGCCCATCGCAGGTAAATATTTTCCCGTAGGTTTGTCCTATCATTTCGTCGCTAAATATTGTTTTCCCCGCACTATCTATCTGGTTCATATATATAAGTTAATATGAACTTTCCAAGTAATACTCTTTATTTTTAATAAGGTGGGAACTAATTTTAATAATAATACGCGGCGAAAGCAAGAATTTACACCCATTATAAATAATTGATCGTACCGAGTAATAATGAACAGTTACAACTGTGAATTGTTTATACTCGGCGCGGATGGCAGAAAAAATAGAACAATAGACAGAAGAATGACAGAGGGTATAATTTGAGAATGGCCGTATCCGTATCCTCCGAAGTATTGTTTTAACTCGGTCGAGGCGGGGCGCAATATATTACAGTGCAACATCAAACGGGTTTGGAACGAGCTGTCTGAACATTTCAAAAACAATCGCGTGAGTTCGCGTGACGCTTCCAGCGTTCGCTTTTTCCCCGGCTAGAGCCTCCGCCCGGCCGGGAGACGGGACCCTGTCTCGGTCTCGGCTGACGCAGTGTCAAGGTCTTCGCAGTTCAAACACATTCTTCAGCGGCCCGTCTGGGAAGTTACGAGAATTAAAAGCGTGTAAAGCTTAATTCAATCGGGAAGTCATGCGTGCGACTGAATAAGATTGCCAAACTTGATTGATAATTGAAAAGTCAGTCTTTTTTGTGCACCGACTTTTTTGGCCCCCGTCGAAATCCGGTATTGTTCGATCGGCGAGGCGATAAGTCCACTCTGGTATTGTATTATTGTCCGATCTTGCGGATTGATGAAAAATTGTTCGCCATAAACAGATATAATTATTTAAACTGACAAATTTTATAAAGAATAATTCATTAAGTTAATAATTCATTGCGAGGTGTCTAGATAACTAATTGTTCAATATGAATTGTACGAAAGTATAATTGTTTGATGCCCCGAAGAGTAATTGGTCGGTATCAATTACAAGAAGGTAGCGGTGGACGTTACTTTCCGACCGGGGCCTGCAATGAAAAGTTAAAAAATTGCATTGAGATAAATCTACTTTTATATATGAAGTCTATATACGAGAAAATGTATCATAACGTCTATAAAACGTTCTACTTATTCGATAAAAAAAGCATATATATGTATACATGTTTAATTTAAGGTTTCTGGTGTGTGTAATAAATAAAAATTGGACTTAAAAAAAAAAACTAATTGACATATATATCTTTTCAGTTTACCCATTATTATTGCGGATTGCGAATTGTTGAATGTAAATTTTCTCCTAGCCTTCTCCATTGTGCTTCTTCAAGGAGATTATAATATCGATAGCGGACTCTGTATTGGTCACTACATCGGCTTTCCCTTGTTAGTCCGCCCTCTTTTTTCACACAGGAATGATTTAGGGTATCCAGCAAAAAAAATTCAAGATTAAATTGTAATTACTCGTAAACCATCAGGGTGAGGTAAGTGGAAGGGGTATTATTCGAAGCGTGTGATTTGCTAATTAAAGACTATTATTTACGTGAGAACGATGCTGGGACGTTTTGGAACAGCACGAACGCTTGGAAACATATTGTTTACTGATGAAGCACATTTTTATATCTATGGCTATATTGAGATACTGGTGCTATGACAACCCAAGCGAACGCCATAAAAAACGTTTGTATTGTCCAAAAATGAGAGTGTTGTGTGCAATTTTTGCCTGAGGGATAATTTGCCCTTATTTTCTTAACCAGCAAAAGACTGTCACTGCTGATGTGTTTTCGGTTGACGAGTTTTTGGTACCGCAACTGCAGCTGTATCCTGGGTTCAACAATATAACACAATTTTAGCAAGACGGGGCCATTTCACACACAGCTAGAGTTTCAATGGAGAAGCTGAGGGGAATTATTAACAATAAATTAATCAGCAAGTACGGAGACATACCCTGGGCACCTCGGTCACCGTATGACTTTTTTGTGGGTATACCTAAAGTCGAGAGTTTACAGCAATAATCGTCAAACAATTCAGGCCCTACAAGAAAATATCCACCATGAAGTTGCTGCCATTGAACCGACGCTTTGCTCTCGCGTGTTCGCAAATTTAAGAGTCCGATTGCAAGAGTGTCTTGAGAAAAATGGACGGCATTTAAACGATATTGTTTATAAAATGTATTTAAACTGCATCGTTAAACTCCATCTTGTATAAATAAAATATGAGAATAACGTTGTAGTTTTTTCTTATTTAATACTAAACTTAAAAATTTTCCGCTGGACACTCCGTATATATAATGTCAAGCTCTTTTAAGATGTATGAATCAAAGAGCTGGCTGTTCATAGTCTCCTAAACACACGGGACTCATGATTCTAGCATTGAGAAATATTGGAAGGCGAGTTCTATAAATGTATTTAGTTATTCATAATAAGTATTTATGTTTATATATATGTAGTGGACGAGAAATAACAGAAAATTCAGAATCAATGCGGACGGGGAAATAGCATTCTAAATTATATTTTATGGCTTTGGATTGCTTTCTTATTAAATTACATTAGCATATGTGTAATAAGCAACAATAATATCCTGAAAAAAGCAGTTAAACTTGTTCGTCGAATGAAACTCCGTTCGCCGATAAAGTACATACTACAGTTCAAATGTGTTTGGCAAAGATCATAAATTATTTATTTGTTTTTCTCGATATGAGCACATAATGACGGCAAAACCTGCATATGATGTATTATTATTTCTTATCATAATGACGATCGAGGTTTCCTAATTGTTTCGGATCTTTGGCATTTATAAAAAGTTAACATCTGAATACAACAACGTTCAAAATGAATTATCTTACATAAATATAATATATACAAGTTATGATGAAATAACGGTAGGTACTCGAATCACTTTCGTCTTACTTCTGATCAAATTTTTTTACCTCGCGGATAATCATCCCCACTCGGCCAACTGCACCTATTATCGACACATATTATTAAGGAGTGCGATACTTACCAGGAGAATTACAAAAATTGCATATTGGTACGGATCGAAAATAAATATGAAATATCGTGAAAATCATCTAAATAAGGAATTTGTTTCACCAAGAAGACAAACTATGTGTCTAATGTCACCGAAATTCATAAAAATAATATATTCATTATCATCAGAAAACGTTAATTGCAGAAAAAATAAAATAATAGCAGAATAAAAAGAAAAAGGCTCGAAGCTAAATGAAGAGATACTGTGAGAGATATTTAAACAGAACTTAATATGTAATGACCCATTACAAAAGTGATTCATCGAACTGAAAGTTGTGCACAGATTGTGCGTCTACAGAGCATTCTATTTCGTTTTAATTGTCGCGTGTGATGAAAGGGACTGCACCTCTCGAATTTATAGTCGTGACAAAAATATAACTCGACATGTGTTTTGTACAAAGTTTAGTTTATTTAAATAATCATGTTGCACTACAAAATATCTGGCATGTCAATTAATGATATTATCTCCCTGCAAGATGCTAGTGGTCAGGACAATTCGTGTCAGTGTTGTTTGTACAGTCGCTATAATTTTTATATTTTACATGTGGTTAGCAGAAATATTTTTACATGTTGGTATTTTTTGTTCGTCATCGCCCCCCACCCCCTTCATCTCCGCCTCCTGGCCGGCCGGCTGCGGCTGAGCGCTGGGGAGGATACATCTCAACTTTTGATTGATATTCAATGACCTCGCCGTCGAACAGATGTTCAAATTACCCGACGTTTCAACACACGCCTTAATATAAAGCCAGTTTAGTGCCGAAAGTCGCTTAAATTATTGTTTTCCTGCAATTAACCCATCAAATGCCGCCTAATCAATGGCTCAGTGATTATTAGTCAATATCCAACTCCAAATATGTAAGCGCTCGTTATTTCATTAAACCGAATAGAAAAACTTATTTGTTTATCGATCGAGATCTGTAAGTAATCCTATCGACACATCTAGCGTACGACGTGGTGGGTTCACTATTTCACACCTTCGCTGGTCACCCGGTACCATCGTGAGGTAAAATATGTTTATTACAAGATCAAATTTGATCAAACCAGCATCGATATCCATATTTGTGCTATTTTCAATAAAACGTAATTACAGTTTATCTGAAGCATTATGATTCAGTGTTATATTACAGAAATACGATACGTTTTACCAAACATATTTTAATTTGGTTGTAAATTATGTTAGGTATTTGAAATAAAATATCGGCGATTGGAGATCACATTATGGAGGTTCATCTTTTAAGAAAGTGTGTATTTGTCGCGGTTTCAGCTGCACGTTCTCATTTCCATTTCCCATTACAAATCGCCAACGTAAAGTCAAATTTTCTATACTATTATAAAATCCTTACTTATGTGCCGGTTGCCAAAAAGCTTGCACAAATAAAACATATTTTATAATTAATACAACTGGTACAACAAAAGTAGATCGACCCGAATATCGCTGGGCCGGCGACATTAAAAGGATTGCAGAAAGAAAGCACCTGGCTTCTGGTGAGATAGAATAGATAAGGATAGATATATCCTAATATCCTAAGATAAATGAAACTTTATCTAATAGTGGATGGACGCCTAGATCGATAGCTGAAACTAGCTAACGGTGGATGGATCAATGACTGAAAATGAATTCAAATTCATTTGAATTATTATAATAATAATATTTTATATTTAATAAATAGAAGAGACGTGACTAAAAAGATTGTTAAAAAAATCTCACATCTTGGAAAGATTGGAAGATTCATTAATACTGAATCTTGTAGTATACAACTCTATTTTCTCCTCTTATAAACTGCTGCAACAGTATTTTATTATTGGCTAATGATGAAGAAATGCAATAATTATCATTACTGCAAAATAAAAAATTGAGAATAATATTGAGAAAAATATATACTCGGTGCTCCGTTAGAATCTGGACAAAAAAGCGTTATTGCAAAAAGTTGTTTATTTAAGCCAGTATACAAAGATACCAAAAAATGCTGTTATATCTCATTTAAAGGATTCTCGCTAGGAACTTTCATTCTATATAGTCACCCTGCGCCTCTATCACCTCGATCCTCGCCCTAAAGCGCGAGCACGCTATTTTCAACTGATCGCGGTTAATGGCTCTATAGCACTCTGTCTCGATAGCGGTCCGGAGGGAGTTGACGTTAGGGTGTCTAGACTTTAAACTTGTCGGTTTGTCTCTCGACTACGCCTCACACTTAGTAGTCTAGAGGGTTTAGGTCGGGACTGGTGGGAGGCCAAAAGTCCTTCGACCGAAACATGTCAACGTTGTCACAGAGCCAATTTTGCACTAAACGGCTCGTGTGAGCGGGTGCTCCATCTTGTTAATAGATATACAGTCTCCCAGAGGCCACAGTTTCCATCCACAACTTTACTACTGTCTTCAGAACCTTTAAGTAAATATCCTTCGTGACCGTTTCGTTCTTCTGGAAGAAGTACGGTGGCATGACATCACCCTTACTTGAGACGACGCTCAGGATGTGAATATTGGCCGGAAACTTGGTTTTACCAGTCATATACAGTTGATCTTGGATACCTGAAGAATTTAAGCATGTCGGTAGGAGTTCTTCCAGCACGAAGGCTTTCTATAATCGCCGCTCTTCTATCGTACGCCTTGCATGAGTTGACAGGCTCAGCCATTTTGAGGTTACGAAAGTCTTACTGACATATTTAGCTAACTTTAGCGCCAACTAGAGCCTAATCCTGAATTCAAATATAGCGGGAACTTCAAATACAATTTTGTCTGGATTCTAATGGCACACCCTGTATACTCGGATCAGTAGAATGCTGAAGGACCTTAGTATGAAAAATAAATTTATCCCACTAGCTTAAAATATCTACCACAAACATAGTGGGTGTGTCTGTTAATTTCATTACATTTTTACAAAGCAGCCAAACTTTTTTGCCTAATTGCGCTGTGGCGAGAAGTAAAAAATGTTATAAGTATTATTTTATTTGAGATGCTGTCGGTGGATAACGTTAGATGCTGAAAAATAATTAAAGAGTAACAGCTTCGTGTGGTGGCCAAATTAGACACTGTAGCAGCCACGTACGAGAAGTGGGATTTTTTTCGCCTAGCGCCTCGCGGGGCGGGCAGACCGCGGATTTACTTTTTGCTTAATGTCCGAGTTTTCCTCCGCACTCGCAGCCAAGTTTTAGGTATAAACTTCGTGACATGTCCCCGTGAAATTAATTACCCCCGATCTTGATCCGCCGAAAAAAAGAGAAAAAGTGTCTCTGTAGCTCATCGTGTGTGACTTATCGGGAGAGCAGGGAGCATGGCGCAGATAACCTCGGCGAGAGATCAGCGTCTCCTCGTCTCGTGAACTCGCGAGCCTCCTCTTTAAACATCGGAGCAAAAGGAAGAATGCCTTCGGCGATATTACCGGAGGAATGTAGGTCTTCACGATCATCGCAGACCTCACGATGGGTGAATTTTTTTATTTATTCTCGAATTTATATTTTCCAATCATTTTTAGCACCGCTAGATTAAAGTAAATAATATATATGGCTGTCCGCCTGAAGTTAATTCACGGTTGTAGAGAGACTTTATGTTCAAATTGCCTCCCAGCAGTACCGGATAGTGAGAAATCTGTCAAAAAGCTATCTACCTGCTCTAGAATGTTATGTTTCTCTTAATTATTGTAGATCAAAGTCTCAACCAAATTTCTTATTTTCATATATATAACAAATGTAAATATGTATTACTATTAGTAAGCGAGATTTTTTTTAAATAGCTACATATTCTTTAAAACACTACTCAGTCGTGAGCTGTTTAATTCCAACTGTGCAGATTTTAACATACCTACTGACATTCCAGAAAATTTCGCTACGAGTAGGTACCTGCTATTAATAGTAATGGAGGCGATGTACTCGGAATACACGTCACATTGGTACTCTTATTACTCATCTTTACAACTCAAGCTAAGCGCTTGTGCTATAAAAGTAGGACTAACTCCTTATTTACCAAGACGAGGGTCAAACTCTCGACCGTTCACTGGGCGTGTGTATGGCTTACCGCTAGACCGAACGAGTACGTCATTAAATACTCTCCCAAACTTCGTCTCGTTTCTTCTATTCGTATTTATTTAGAGCGCGCCTTGTACGGCTTACGAGGTAAAATAGAAACGCCATATATTGAATTTTTACATCGTCAGTATTTTTTATTTATTAAATTATAAAAATTACATTAATGTAACAGAATTCAAAAGTCAACTAATCGTTTATAAATAAAGGGTGACCACTGAAATACTGAATGGTATAAAACAAAATTAACTTTACAAACACATGTTTTTTAATTTTTCAATTATTTTATTTGGATAATTGATGTTTCTTTTTAACATTATGTGTGAAAAACAACATTCATAACCATGACCACAATATTTCTGCTCACAAATACATGCTGATTTCAGTTTCTCGGAGTTTGAATAATTAATCTTTCACTGGAATAGAAAAAATCAACGAGTTTTACTTGTTGCTGGACATTACACATAGCCATTTTAATCTCCAAGGGATCGCTCTATAACTAACAAAAAAGATTACAAACGAACAACTTATGAATATTTCAAACCCTTCAGTCTTTCAGTGGCCACCCTATATAATAAATTCATTAATAAATATAAATTAGATAGGTTACACACACTTCAAAATACATTGCAGTACATGTCACGTTTCAATAATTTATTAATTTATAGTTTTTCATGATTCCTTATATTTTCTTTCATAGGTGCCGAGTCTCTTCTTCTTATCGTACTTTTTTTTATCAAAAATGTACACAACTACTTTTGAAAGTGTCTGCAATGTTTTTATAATGATGTTTTCGTGAACCCTTCTCAGGAACCAAGTTTTGATCGACATTACACTTATGAATATTTTCTTGGCTCACTGAAGTCATGACAGTCCGCGTCCCTCCTGTTGTGTCGGGTGGCTAGGATTAAATGTGGATAAGTTCTAGGGCTAAGGTCAGGGTCCAGTGAACAGGTATGGAGCGCCAACCCGTCTAGATGTGAAATATTGTCCAACATGTAGCGCAAATCTGCTACAAATGCAAATGCGCCAATTAAAAATTTTATGTGGCGACTCCATAAACCTCTGTCATTTATAAAATAACAGAAACCAAATCTAATATTTAACTATACTAAGAGATATTCTTGTAGTCTGTCGATTATTTGTTTGGTCGGCGTTTTGGCTTCTTGAAATTGTGTGTTATCAAGATTTTTGTGATGAAATATTGGCTCGTCAGTATTTTGACTAGTAAGTATTTAAATTGTCAAAATTTCGATATCCGTATATTCGGATATCCGGACACCTAATTTCATCTGTTTTCCGACGCTGCTCTTCATCCTACCTTCACTATAAAAAGAGGACGGCTTACAAATTAAATATTTTCTAAGAATTTGACGTTTACTTGTTTTATTCGAAACGCTATTCGCACGAGTGACGTACTATGGGAGAAGCCGAGTGCGCGAAGACAAAATCGCGCAAATCTTCAAGGGATTGAGACATAAAACATCAACTAAATTATTTGATGGTGTTTTTGGATACCGCCTCGCGGCCCGGGCTGTAACGACAACATTTAGTATCATATTCAAAATGATGCAGCAGGCATTATGTTCACCAAATTTTCGTGACCGGATTAAAAAATATATTAATAATTAAAAAAAAATAATAATAATATATTTGATGTTAATTATATGCATGTTATTGAAGTCGAAATAACGCATGCAGTTTGAATTTATCATGAAGCAATGATAAATTAGTGTAATTACCTCAAATATTCAATTAAATATATCTCAAAATTATATACAGCGATTGATTTTATTTTTAATTAAAAAGTCTGCGTAAATAAATATCACCTACAAAATACATATATTATATATTTATATTCAAAAAATATTATATATTTTAAACGAATAGTGTTTTAAAATATATTTTATATGTATAAAAGTAATTAAATAATTGTGCATTTCGAACCATGTAAATCAAAAATAAAAAACATTAAGAGCTAAAAAGGGGTAATATAAAGTTATTTATTATATTAATATTTGAGTAAAAACTTTTTAACAAATGTAATAATAATAATAAAAACTTTGAAATTATAAAACGATACCCTCATGTAACACAAAATCAATGCTGTATTTATTATTGGTGAATTATTGCATAAGTCGTCTTCGGTGTGGCTGCTGGGTCGCCCTTCGCTACAGGTGTCCCGCTGGTCAGCGGCGTGCCACGACTCCGGCCTACAGGCGCGGAGGGGGGGGGGGGACCACCGGAGGAGCGCCCGCCCGCCGCAAAATAATTATTCCTTCACTCACGGTCCAGGGCCGCCACCGCGCATCGGCCGCGGGCGCATCGAGTGGGAACAACTGTACCTATCTACTATCTTGCCATTTTTTGCGGGAGTAGGCAGAGAGGATGTAATGCCACACTATTCTGTTCCGATCCACAACTATTGTCTCGCCTGTATCTTCTATCTATCCAACCTCCAATGGTCTTTCACGGATGTCCAACAGCCGCGTCATAACGTATTCGTAACACCTTCTCCTCGCTCTCTTATCCTATACATATTATAAATGACTTTGCCACATACCTGTGCACCGGAACAATTTCATTTATATTGCATTCAATTTACTTTAATTCTTTCCTTGCTTGGTTCAGACTATATTTCCATTAGTCAGTACTGGTACCAAATCTAAGTATCTTTCAGTAATTATTGTGGTTAAAGAACTATTTAAACCGTCGAATAAATGAAATATTTTAGAAACAAGTGTACACAAAGCTTCAAAATATCCAAAATATCATAATTATCAGTGTGTTCTCTCACTTTTAATCTACACCTACAGTGTCAAAACACAGAAACTTATAATTGGCCTCATTCACAAGTTTAAGCTTGACATAACTGCACCACTAACAGGATTGAATCAGACCAGATATAGGCCAAGACTGATCCATTAAATATCCTAATTAAGATGCCAAAGTTCTCCACTGTTAGCTGAAGAAATGATAACTGATGATGATACGGTGGAAGCGCTATAGAAGCAGTGACAAGCATCAGTACCACAATGAAAACAATAATATGCACAACAATAAGAAGAAGACAATGGAGAGGTGAGCTGGTTGTATGAATGGATGTAGACTGAATACAAAGATAAGTAAAAATTTGTAAAATAAATTTAATATTTAAGTTAATATAAATAAAATAATATATATATATTATATAAGCTTGATAAATATACACTTTTTTACAATCCTATTAGATTATACGGAAGCCCTGGCCGCGCAGCGGTCACTACGGTCCGCGTAACGGCCTCAATAGCCGTTAGCCCGCCCGCAGGGTATAGCAGTAAGCAATCGACGGTACTGAAATTGTGCCAATGGTGTTCTTACGTATCAACTTTGCATTATAGGTATACATCTAATTAATTATACTTCGCATGATGTTCTTGAAAAAACTGAGATCATGTTTTCATAAATAATTATTGAACAAACGTAAACATAACGAAAAAAAAAATATTTAACAGTGCGACGCGAGATGACAAATGGTCAATATACTCGGCAGTCTTAAAAATTCATACAATTTCGCTGATGTATGTTCTTTTCACTAGTAATAAAGACAATGTACACTACATTTCAAATTAAATATATATTTACAAATTGTTATTGAATATACAATAGAGAAAACATCAAGTAATCTTAACCTAGAAATATTAAGCAAAGTAGCATTTTTTTCTTACTGGCAATAACACCAACAACAACGACAGTAACAGTGACGGAGGATGCGACGTAGAGCAATTATATAATAGGATGCTACGTATAATGTGATTGTATATTCCGAATCATAATACTAGTCCCCATAAGATAGGTAATATTTTCTGAAATAATTAATAAAAGAGCATGAATTGAAAAACTAATAATTCTCTACAATCTAATTTGACTTAGTGGAAAGATTTAGAAGTCACCGGCAGGTAATTGGCATCATGCGAGCGGTTAGGGAAGCAGATTAGCAGATTGAGTCGATAAAAGTATGGAATATTTAATTGTCTGATTTCAAGAGTGACCACACGCGAAGGCTTTTCGTGACTGCATACTTGAATAAGAAAAAAACTTTTTTATCTTTTAATTAATCTTACCCAAACTCAAACAAAACTAAATACTGACGTACCTATTAAATGTAAAATTACGTAGGTATCTATATTTTTAATTTCATTACTCTAATTGAATTTCAAATCCCAATGTAAAGTTGATGTTGTACGTTATTCTTGATCAATTGTCTTACTGAGTCACACTAGATTAAAAATGCATTTGCGGTAACCCTGTATTCGGAGATCTCAGCCAACCTACTCCTCGACCGGTCCTCCGGACCCTCGGCGTGGAGGGTTGGCGATTAAGAACTCAATTAGGCGCGCGGCCGCGGATCTCAATGACCCCAAACGTATCGAACGTTTGGCGACTGTATGCGTCTTCGGGACAATAGATTTGTAGAGATGAGAGTCATATAACTTTCCTAACGGTATGAAAATATTTTAAATAACTAAATAGAATGTACCATCTATGTAGGAACAAATGTACAGCTCTCTGTAACGTAATAAACTGGATTAAGAAAGAAAAGTAATGATTATAAATAGAATAATGAAAATACAAAATTATAGTACGCTAAATTGCAAAATACATTTTAAAATATTGAGATAAATAAATCTAGTGACAAAAATTGAGCGGTGGCTTATTAAAATAATTAAATAATCGATTCGAACCATGAATGTCATAAATCGGGTGCAAAATTTCCATATAATATTGGTTTGTAGCATATTTTAGTGTTTTTAAAATCGTTTATTTATAAATTCAGTAATATAATATAATTATATAATGTAATATGTATAATGTAAAGTAATATAATATTTATTAAAGAGAACACATTCTTCTTGTGAAGTTGTAATTATTCAGAACATAGATATGTGATATTTTAAATACTAATTGAATGTATTAATTAGAAAGGTATACATATAAAATCAATTTTATCGAAAAATATTTTTGTTGCTACTGGGTTTTGAACTTGTATCTCTTCCAATGCGGGAAACTTGCATTATCCGATTATGCTATGCCAACACAATTTTTGACGACCTCTTTTCTACTGGCCCATCCTAGATTTTTTTGTTCAATTTGCTTGCTTCAATTTGGTCAATATTGTTAGAAGAACACATTCTTTTTGTGAAGTTGTAATTATTCAGAACATAAGTCTGTGATATTTTAAATATATTAATTAGGAATATATACATATAGAATCAGTTTTATTGAATAATATTGTTGTTGCGCTACCGGGATTCAAACCTGGATTTCTTTCCAAACCGAGGAAGCATTATCCAACTATGCTACAGCGACAAATTTTCGAACCTATATGTTACCTTTTTGATATTAATACATTTAATCGTTCCATTAATTGAAAGAGCCATCTACCTTATTTTTACGGAATCTCAAAAACTTTTGAGTAATCTAATAGCCATAAATATCAATTCATTTTTTATTAAATTTTGGACACATCGATATAAGTGGATGCCGGGGTAGTAATACTGTAAAATCAATAATAGTAAAAAAAAAAAAAACATATACATTAAATAGTTCCTGTCGAAAAGAAAATCGTCGAATACTTAGGTTAATAATACGGCACGTAATCAGATATAATTTTAAATAAAATTTAGAATATCGAGAATATACGGAAAGTTAATAAATTCGCGAAATGCTTAAAAATTTTTATTTTTCCGTTTTCAATATATTTAGCTTTAAGCCTAACACTTTTTTCAGATCTTTTTATAAGTTTATTTATACACTAGAAAAAAATTGCAGTTTTCACTTCTTTGTCGTACGTAAATTTCTTCCCCCGACGGTGTTTTTCATGTTTGGGAATAAATATAGTCGGACGGAGCCATATCTGGGCTGCATGGAGAGTGGTTTAAGGTTTGGAAGCTACAGTCGTAAAGAGGACTTCCTTAGTACTTGGGATTTTTTTTATTAAACGAAAAATTAAAAATAAATACAATTTTACTATATTAATCTTTACCATCAATTAAAGTAATCGATTTAAATAATTTTTATGCAGAATTTTAAATTATATTATTTTTTTACTTATTTAAAATATGATTATAAAAAGGAATATGATGTATAGGCATCATAGAATGACAGCTGATTACCAACTGACATTAACCTCTTTACGGAGTATAAGAAAACAGTAGGGATAAACTTATCTTTTGCTTTCTAAGTTTTCTAAAAACATTAAATTATATTAATACCTGTATATGTAAAATCGGTTCGGCAAATCAGAAGATCGTAAAGCTGAAGATATTACAGTAACTTTGCGCACCTACATATATAAAGTATGTGATGAGACTAATCCATTTAAAAAATTAAGTTCTCACGGGTCCATTTTGTGTCCCATCTACGAGAAACCATTAAATTAATCTTTGAATTATATTTGTTGAAGTATAATATAAAATAATATGTTCAATAATCATACAAGAATTACTTTCGACCTTAAAATGTTTATTAATATCGTAGAACGTTTTTGTCTCAGTTTTTTTAATTAATTAATTTCAATGGGATTCACGAATTTATTTTTAACCTTTATGTAAAGGTCAAGGATTATTCCATCAAATGAGTAGTAGTTTAACACACTTAGGAACAAAGTAAGGAAACAAAATGCGGTCTTGTAAACCATTATTAGTGATCTGTGGTATAATCTAGAGAAGGATTCTGCACTGTAGTTTCGGTTAATTCGTCTCAGGGGAGGAATCTATATCCATTAGGATTGATTCCCGAAAACATCAGCTTTTTCTATATGGAAGAGAGGGCGAACGCGGACGGAGGGGAGGTGGCTGATCGGATTTATTTCGCTAAGGGGTAATTATTTTTTTGGCTTTTCCAGTTACGTAGACTATTACTAGCGCATTTAAATACAACAAAATGTTATCTGTAATCGTGTGTTTCTCTATTAGGATTAAGAAATATACATCCCTATGTGCATGATAAATAAATGAAAGGTTTACAAATAAAGCCGCCAGTATCCAACTGACGAATGAGTTTTTGGCAGAAATAAAAATTTTATAATTGATAACTATTCTTGAAAATTGTCAATTTAAAAATTATTAAAATAAAAGCATATCAATTTTAAAATCTCCATTTAATAAAAATACGATAAACATAAGAAAATGGTAAGTTTTGTTTTAATTTATTTATATTAATTTAATATTTAGCACAAATTTTATATCGGTACAGAGCTTTCAAAATCAGTAGATACTGTACTAAATAAAGAAGGATGTCATCTGACCACTTTATATACGTTATGTTTTGTACATAATGATATGTATTATACAAGCATTTACTAAACATCCGTATACAAAAGAAATAAGCGAATGATCGCAAATTAGTTGTTTGTATACATTATAATCATAGTGTGTATATTATTATATATTATTATATAATATCGTGCGCGAAGAAAACAAGCGAATGATAACAAATTGTCTGGTAGAAAAAAGGTGGCTCACAGCACGCTCAATTAATGGAATGTGTTTATAATCCAACGATTTATTCTCAACGAAAAATATGTATGTCTTGTGGGTGGTGTACTAGATATCTGCTTCTTATCTCTATCGTGTGTATGTGTATTTTCACTCATTTTATCTGCGGTTTCAACAGTATTTGCATTGATATACGTACATACGTACGTACTTATAAAATATCTCCAGGAATCTGCTCCTGAATAATTCTTAACGGTTTGATGCTTGGTGTATGCACTTATGCTTTTCACGATTTACTTATCTACTTTAACTGTTTATTTAAAACATATACATACACACCGCAATGGGCGCACGCGAGAGTTCCTCAAAATAATTCTCGAGGAAAAATATTATGCTAAAATAAACAAATTTGTGTGTAATTTATTCATGTTAATTTACGTAAATCTTATAAATATAATCAATAATAAATAGACTAGATTAAGAGAATGTTGACACGTAAATATATGAAAGAATTTGTCAATATTCTTGTGTACAACGCTTTGAATTTTTTAATTATATATGTCAAACGCCAACCGGGATAATTAAAACCTTTAAATATCGAGACAGTCAAATCAACATAGCATTTATTTTAACAAGTTAAATAGTCAGATATATCCAAGATTACTAAATTTACTGAACGTTTGTTTAATAATGAAAGCCTCCAATGCATTTTTTAAGAATCCCTACTACAATTGAAATTACTATACAAACTAGAAATTGACAAATTTATGTAACAAGTGCAACAAGTAACATGTGTCAGAATATAATTGACTGAATTACTAATTCGTGAATGAAATATAATGAGTAATTAACTTCATTAAATAATGCATTATCTCGCGTATGCCATCGGCGCCGGTGCTGTCCTGGGGTCGCATCTGAGACCCTGCTGTACTGCAGTCTGTACAAAACCCTGTAGAAGGCTGCATTATAACGGAGAGCTCCAGTCTTCTCGGACCACCCTTGCCATTAGACCGAGCTCTCCATTATTCGCGTGGGTGGTACTGCGCAATACCACCTGCACCTTAAACAATCCCACGCGCGGGCCTCTGCGTGGCCAGCCCGAGAAACGAATAAACCATGGTAGACGTCATCCTCGTTATGAGGGACCGTCGAAGATTTCAGTAATTCCAAAAAATTAAATGATAAATATAACATATACATTTTAATCAATAAATTATTACACGAAAGTGCTTTTAAATATTCCTAACTAAGTAAATATTTAAACATGAGTATTTTCATTTCAGTCATTGTTCAAACATGACGTGTTTATGTGCCCATATCGAGACTTTATGCGACTAAAATAGCCGGTCTCGGGCGCTTGTGACGTCGTTCTAGCCGTTACATGCAGTAGAGCAACGATTTCATCTTCTTTCCGGTGGTCTTTCTCCCTAAACCTACTTCTAATATCGGAATTGACCGTCCAATTAAGAAATAAATCTTATTATTATCAAGTCATTGTCAAATTTGGAAACAGTTATATATATATGTTATTAATACTCAATTCGGTTTTAAATTTGTTCAATCTTCTGATGCATTGCTTGGAGATCTTGGACCACGGAACAACTAATGCGAGCGACATTGATTACAATCGGCCACTACATAACAGGGTAACATTAGATGACTTCGCCTCTACTTTCCCAATCAAACTATTCAATCTGAATCAAATATTCCTTGATATCGTTGAACATAAATAATTAATATTGGTTGTTATTCAATTAAATTGTTACGCATTCGATATTTGAGAAGTCGTAAGTATATTGTGTCATGTGTTATATAACATAAATTGTACATTCCAAATAAACATACTCATATGTATATATATATAATGTTAGAAAATTGTACTTGGTAGATTATTATGTTCATTTTTATTGATTATATAACTTAACTTAATTAGTCATTTAAAGTATCAATCGGTTTTGTAAAATTAACCAAAATATTATAAATAACGTAATAACATTAACCACACGTCCTATTCTAAAAATATTTCTAATAATTTGATATCACCAAGTCAATTTACGCATCTTTCATCATCATAATAATTTAAGTTAAGTACTAGATTTATTTTTTAAATAAATGTATATTTAAAGAAATTTAAAAATAGATTTAAAAAAAAACAATAATGTGACATATGTTTTTTGATTAGTTAATCTGACATCCTGAAGAAGGAAATGATGTTTTCCGAATCCGGTTGATGTTTTAAATGACTCATTAAGTGGTTTTAATAAACAAAGTTAAATACATAATCTATAAAAAATGTATATATATCAACTAAATACAAATATAAATAATTAACATAGCGGTTTATTGTAAGATTACATCTAATCAAAAATTGTTAAAATTGGCCAATGGCGATTTCAATATTATAATAATATTCCGTGGCGTGACGGTCGTCGGAACAGAGGAGTCAAGTACGCCTTCGACATTTTAATTAATTAATTCGGTTTGGTAATTAAGGTAAAAAAGGTCTTTTATAATAAGTAATAGAATTAACCAATTACAGTTCTAATTTTTTATCTAGCTTAACAACAAAATTACGTGTATTCATTTTTATATAAGACAAGTTTTAAAGAGCGCAGTTGTTAGACTCATCTTTAAATCAGGAGATAAAAACAATATGGGTAATTATCGGCCAATTTCTCTTTTGAATACACTGTCTAAAATAATTGAAAAGGTTATAAAAACGCGGCTATATTCCTATCTAAAACAACATATATTGTCAAAAAATCAATTTGGCTTCAAAACAGGTAAAAGTACCCAAGATGCCTTAAACTCTTTAAATATAACACTGTATTAATATTCAAGGGAACAACATGGGAACATATTTATTAAATTGCTGAAAAAACCTACATATTATCAATAGTTGGTTGGATAAAAATCTATTGACGCTTAATGCAGCAAAAACAAAATTTATACCGTTCTCCATTACAGAAGTAGGACAATCCAAACATAAGTGCTTGCAAATATATAAATGGCTGTAACTGTCCTAGTATAACAAGTTGTAAATCAATACAGTATTTGGGAATAGTTATTGATAGGGATGACATGAGATGGGATGTTCATTTAGATGGATTAGCTAAAAGATTGCGAAAATTAATCTATATATTTAGAATACTTAGAAATATTCTGAATAAAAAGAAGAAGAAAACTGTGTACTATGCATTGTGCCAATCAATCTTGAGCTATGGTATTGATAGTTGGGGGAGTGCATCTGGGGTACATATATATCAAGTAAACATTGCTCAGAAGGCTATACTCAGAGTAATACACCGCCGTGACTTTTCGTATCCTTCAGAGCCACTTTTTAGGGAATTTCAGGTTTTGGATATAAGACAATTATATATGCAGAATATATTAACTAGCTTTCATAGGAAAATAAGCGCTCCATCTGTGAGGACTGAAAGATATTATTCTACAAGAGCAAACAAGCTTAAAATAGTTCCAAGAATGAAAACTAGTTTTGGTCAAAGATTATTTACCTTTCAAGCTCTCAGAATATATAATCAAATTGAAAATAAAATTAGAAATTTAACTGATATTAGGACTTAAAGGGATATTTCAAATTGGTTGTTGCAATTAGGAAGAGCAGATACAGAGAGTAAACTCTTTTATATAATTAAATAATTTGTATAACTACTTTTGTGCGTTTTGGTCTTGTATATTTCCATCTACCTTATATCAGCTTACATTATTGGTATTTTTTTTCTTCTCTCTTTTTCATTCACTTTTTTATATTTTATATATGTTTTTTTTCTTAAATATTTTCACATTATATGCTATGTATGTATTCGATCTTACTGTGTTTTGCCTTCGATGAGTTTTTTGGTTTTATAAAATATATTAGTTTATCAATTTGCCCTAAAACAGGCTTGCCTAGTTAAGCAATGTATTATTTCACTTTTCAAAAATTAAATCTTTGTGTAAACAAAAAAAAAAAAGGGTATATGCGTTTTACTTGGAATATTTAAATAATTCGTTTACTTTTATCGTAACTCTTAAAATTACTTAAATTCCATTATATATATTTAATGGAAATATTAGTTAATCTAGGGCTATGCACGATATATGAAATCTTGTTGAATTTTAATGGGTATTTTTTAACCACAGATAAGTTAATTTTATTACAAAAAAAATACGGAAAAAAGTGTTCGATACAGTATGTATACGTATGTATATGATTATAGTATGTAATACAAAGTAAATAATCAGTGTATTTTGTTAAACCTTTATTAAAATTAATAAGGTAGAAGGTATAGACGAACCCTTGAAAACCTATATCCATTTATTTATTGGGGATAGCTGAGAATGGTTTAAACCTCCGAGCAAAAAGTTTTAAGATGGACGTTTCGCTCAGATAGTATACGATATCTTCTTTTGATGATGTAGAAAAATTTCCAAGTATCGACTCACAATTATGATTATAGTAGAGGCATGATTTAATGTTGTGCACCTGCACATGTGTCTGAAGGCAGCAGCGATAGACCGCGTTGTGGCTACTGTTTTGGAATACAAAATTTGAAAAGGTTATGGCCAAGTTGTTTCATGGGTGTCGTCAAAAAGGGGTTAACGATGCTTCCTTCCAGAACCGTAAAGATACACATTTTGAATTGTTTTAATCATTTATCCGCAGCCTGAGTAGTCACAGTATACAGATACGTACTTAGACAGGTATGCGAGAATACATCTAGGCACTCGCGCACTTTGTACGTGCTATATTATATGTAATATCATATTATCTGGTAATATATCGACAATAATGTTGTACAATATTTCAGCAAAGAACTTTTAGAAAGAAGTAACAATTGTTGTTACCTCTCTCACAATATTGTAGAGAAGCACAAGCACTGACTTTGGAAGCTTCACGAATGGCCAGAGAGCGGAGGGTATCTAAATGAATATTATGTCAACGTAAAGAAAGCGAACACGTTCACCCTGCTCTATCGGTATCTAGTTGTGAATATATTTTATCGGTTAATACTGGAATTGATGGTGATAAGTTTTACTTGATTTAAAATGATTGGTTATTTAAAATAGTAACAGTGTGCTTATTAATGTTTACATTTTTGTTGTAAAGTTGCAATTTTTAACATAGTTCTGTGCTATTCTTAATATAAATTAAATGTTTTCATTATGAATATTGTTTCGATAAATATGTTTGTTTTTAATTTTTATTTTGTATATTTTATTTTTTATTAAATCGTGTACTCTCATTTTCCTGTAGGCGCACTTGGGGGTTGATGCGTCTGCGACATCGGCCCTGATGATAGACCTTGTCAAGGAATCCGCTACGTTGGCTAAAGAGGTCGGAGACATACGGCAGAACAGCCCAGAAGACTCTTGAAAATTTTTGAGAACGTACGCTAGTAATCTTACCTACTTACTTACCATCACGCTGTTTCCCCACGGGGATAGGTAAATAGGATAGAGCGCCACACTCTTCTATCCTGACACATAATTCCCGCCTCATCCACATTCATACATCTTCTCATACAAGCTCGCCGATTATTGTAACTTTTAACAGGACCATCTTCCAGTATCTGGTTTACCTGGTCGTGCCAAGCTATCAACGCTTCATATATATTTATTATCATTCTCTCCTCATTCATCTGTTCCATATGACCAAACCACCTAAATGATCCTATCTTAATCTTACTCGCTATACTAAGATCAGCTTTACATTCTTTCCTTATTTCTTCATTCTTTACTCAGTCATAAATGGATCTGCCACATATACCTACGATTAAATGATCTCATTTCCACTGCATTCAGTCTACTTTCGTTCCTCTTCTACCAGCTCCAGGCCTCACTTCCATGTATCAGTGTCGGTACTAGAACTGGTAGGTACCTATATATTATGTTATTTAAATAACTATAATCGTAAAAATTACGTTTACCCCACTTTTACGATACAAATATGTTTTGTAAATTCAGGGGTTACCAAACTATTTATAAAAAATAATTTCACACGATCAATGATGTAATATTTATTACAAAGGTAATGAAAGGAATGGAGGTTATTAACAATATTTTGACTCCACGTCTATCATCGTCATTGACTCGGACAAAGTGAAAATAAAAATAGACGTTTCACCACGAGAAAGTCGGATTAATCATGGAAATAAGGGCCATCGGCGCCAGCGGGCAGGGCGGGCGGACAGGGGGCGGGAGGACAGGAGGGCAGCCGGACCGAGGATCACGTACGACTTTACTGAGACAATATATGAGAACCATCATCTTGTTTTATGGTTATTATTTCCTACCTTTTATCCTTCGTTTCGTACTCGCAACACAACACTCACCCATCACGTAATGGTGAATTGTTTTATTTATAAGGAAATGTAGAAAAAAAATTGTACCCTCGACTGCTATCTGCCCGGGGAATCTAGGTATACTACTTCACACGTCGTCAAATGGGGCTTTGGATTAACATCCACAAAATATATATTTTCAGAATTACGCCTAAACAAGCGATGAAAGCTTAACATGCTGATTACTTTGATATATTACTACATTCTGCTACATTTATCCAATGTTATTAAATAACTTTAATTTCTGTACCAGTATCTATTCCGGGTTACCCAATCTATACTTTTATTTAAAATATCGTAATATATTTATCGTAAGTATATATTTAATAAATATTTGTGTAGAGCATGCTCCTACATCAGCTGACACTATAATTTTCACTTATTTAGCTTATGACTCATGACTGAGCATCGTGCTTTGATGGATCTGCATGAAGTATTAAACACGTAACATTTTGTTACTTATCAAATATGAGCACGTACCTAGTTTGACAGTATATATTGTATAGGTATCTTAAATCTGTATTCAGATACATAATTAAAAAAAAAACACAACATATGCCAGCCCTCCTTACTAGATCAAGATTTATATCAATTTGCAGTTAGTCACAGAGGCGTGTAATCCGTTCAATATTATGTGAGAATGTGTAAATTTCCTTTATTTTTCATATTTTACAATTATGCATAGCTTATTTTAATGTATGGACTTAATCAGCTTGATTCAGCAAGGGATGATAAAATAAATCGAACAGTCAAACGTGCGTATCTCCCTATGGCGTCTCCGTAGCTCATTTTACACAATCAGCTGTTTGTAATCTCACAATGCACCCAATGAGTCAATTAATATTACAAACTATCAGTGTTAATATTTAAAGGATATCTATTTACATTGACTATTTCTTTATAATCTAATAAATATTCTACAGTATCGATTTCATTCTGAAATAATTCGTACAGATGTGGATGTGTGCACGTAGCTATATCAACTCCACTGAACATGCTGGTTTATGTATTGAGAAGGGATGTCATTACTATAAGTGAGTACTGCGGGCATAAAATAAAGATATGTCTTTCAAACGTCCGACTAAGGTAAAAAACGAAGCTTCACGAAACAATTAAATTATTTGAGAAATGTAATCACCGCGGCACCGCGTCGCCCATCTCCGACCATGTATTCAATTAATTTTAACATTAATTAAAACATTACAGCCAGCTTATACAATATATATTTTTTTAAATTTAACGTATGCAAGAAGCGGTTTCGCCAGATATACCTTCTCGACAGATAACGTATCCGACTAATTAACCTCTGATGGGTCTTCTATGAAGCCTGTTGATGCTGCGCACTAATCATCAATTATCTCCAGATTGATATGTCATATTATTTCTTCTCGGAACATTGCAGAGCCCCCGGTCGAAGTGGACCCCCTGTCGTTTTATACCGGATCGTCTAAACTATAATATGAACATCTTAACCAAACACAAGGTGAATTATAATCAGCCGGTTAATTTGAGCATTCGTGAAAAAATGGAACGATGTATGTGTTCACTTTATGATATATTCGTTCATTTTTTTCACCTCTTTTTACCATACTGCTAATCTTTTAATGGACCAAAAATTATTTGATCTTTATGATCAATTTCCGCTTCTAGGTGTACAAATCTAGAAAGGTTATTTTAAGTGATTCGCATAAATTCGGCACAGACTAATTCCTCGATGTATTTCATTTACATAGTCCTATTTTCCATGAATAATGTGTTAAATTGATCATATATAATGACTGAGGTATATTTTATGTAATAATTCGTACTTCGTCAATGAACGACGTACAAAAACGTATAAAATGAAGATATCGGACTAATGAGCTCTCGTAACAGGGTTACACAACATGTCAGGAATTTGAAAATATATATAATTCTGTAATCACCATCACTTCCTTAACTTCCACTCTTAATCCGTAATTCTTGTAAATCATTCTCATCTCGGCCAGAATTTGCATTAGCTGATACACGGAGCGACACGCTACATACATTCATCATTCCTATTCCTAACATTCATAATTCAACTCTGCTGCTACTATTTAAATTTGTAAAATAAAATGATCGATTGCACAAAATGTTAAAATTAATTAATAGATAGGTACCTACCTACTTCCTCTCGGTCAGAATAGAAAAAATATGTTAAGCAGCAAAGAAGGTAGATAGTGCTCACCTATGTTCGGTTGACAGGATTACACTACGTCATATTTTAACGGTCGTTTAATTTATCAAATGCAAAATACACATAGAGTAATTATATTTGACATATTGATTGCTACTGAAATACATTTTTTTATGCAAATCGTTACTAGATCCATTTGCTTTACTGCCAATAGTAAAATTGATTTTAAAGCGTCGTAAAAAAATTTAACCGCCGAATTATCGTGGCGTCGGGCGAAACGTAAAATCTATTTCTGATCTTAGTTTCTTATTTTCTGAGAGTATTTTGATAATTATGAGGAAAAAAAACATTCTTTACTTGTTATAGAGGATGTAAAAGTAGCTCTATGTATAGGTCCACAATATTTTATATTTTATTGGTGGATACCTGACTAAATTACGAGTCGAAAATGTTCGAGGAATATATGTAAATTCTGAACCGGTACGGAAATTATAAATACTTGAAATTTAAAAAAAATCATGTATCAAAAAATAGCCTGGCCGCTCAAAATTCGATGACGTTTAATTTGTAGTAATGTTCAATAATAATTTGAAATCAATAAAATATTTCAATTTAGTCTGGTGAAATATTGTGGACTAAGTCTGTTACACTCTGTATCATTTGGTTTATAGTACCTACAGAATAATAGACACTTTGTTATATTTTTTGTTCTTCAGCATAAGTTTGAACACATCTCTATTAAAAATGAAATAAATTTAATTAATTTTAAAACCTGGTAGGTTATAAGTCGTTTAAACCTTTATTAGTTTTGTTACATAAATACTGACAATAAAGTTATGGAAAAATGAGTTATTAACCGTTAAATAAAATAGTATGTTCGTTGCGTTATTCGCCAAATCGATTTGATCAGACGATGTCATACATCGAGTAGTACAGTATCTGTGCGCAAATATGTTCATTCCTATGTGTGACACATTCATGTACACGAAATGGGGTATGGAATGGTTATTTAGTATAAGTATTTTAGTATGTCAATATATCTATAAGAATGAAGGAGAATATTATTTATATATTATAAATGTGATGTGGGACTCTGGACATAACTAAATATGTGCAAGATAAGTTATAGTAAAATGGAACATGTTGATCGTGTTTATATTAGAACATATATAAATATACTTATGTATGCACTATATTAGGAATAAATAATCTATATATTGTGTTTCCATCCAACAGGAACCATACATCGAGGATAAACTCTCAACTATTTGCCTTAGACGAATTTTTCGATTTTATATCTTTCGAGAAAAGAAGATGGCTTGGAATAACTTGTGGTGGATCACGTCGAAGGACGGAGAGGAAGTGGAAGATTTCACACCCGTTGTGCTTTTTTTCAGGAGTCAGTACATAATAAAGTATGTACATTGTAACGTTCTATCAATAAATCTCTATGTAATGGCAACTGAAAAACGAGAACACTCTTCTAATCCTTATCTATGGAATACCGGACTTGCTGCTGTCAAAAACGCTCGAGAGCGCAGCGCGTCTGCACTGTGAAAACTAAAATGTAGTCGCGAAACTTTGTCAATTTGAAGGAAGAGTGAGTGACATTATATAATGGGTTCGCATGCCCTGTCTTTAGTTTGTATAACTGTCAAGAATAATTTTCGCATTTCAGGGCCCCGGGGGTCCCTTCCATGCCGGGAGAGTGTTATTGTAACAACATTATGGTACACCATGGGATGATATCATAAGTATTATATCCCATCTGTTCGGGACATATATTTGTACTTGAGCCAGGATGATGTACTGTTCCTTCCACCTCCCTCCCCTTCCTCACCTGCCGCCGAGTCAGTCGATCGGCGACCCTGAACCGGCACGGTTACAAATAGATTTTGCAGTATAACAAAGAGTGAGAAGTTTGTCTACGTGACCATCTTGTGCAATCTGAAGGAGTCAAGACCCTGACCAGGAGATAGTGTCCAAAAACCTAATGTTACAGTCCACCTTGGAGGTGCTAGGAGAACGGGATTGTGGTGAGTGGAACTTCCTTCCGAATCCTGTTTCTTCCGGCACCTCCAAGGTGGATGTAACTTTAGGTTTTTGGACACTATGGACAATGTTCTTATTTTTAATTAGAATAAAAAGGACGAAGATGACAACTGGGCGGAACGAGAGTCGTATAGACGCAACTCGTTCCGAGATGGACGATCGGCGGGGACACCTGACGGATGGGTGACCGTGATGCAGCCCATAAAATAATCTTTTAGTGACATTGGAGGGCGACCGATGCCGAATTTCAAGGGGGCTCAAGGACGCCGGTAATCATAATCGCGGCAGTATCATCACTGTACTGATTCCGAGTACCGGTCAGCGTCAATATATCGTACAATTATAATATTAATTGTATTTGCCATACTTTAACTCAAAATAGTATTTAGGAGATAATAAATAATAAATAATAAAGTTGTATCAATGTGTCCAAAATTTAATAAAAATGAATTGACAATTCTGGCGTCTGCTATCAGTTTACTCAAAAGGTATTTGAGATTCTGTAAAAATAAGGTAGATGGCTCTGTCAAATGATGAAACGATTAAATGTATTAATATCAAAAAGGTAACATATAGGGTCGAAAATTGTCGCTAAAAATAATGTCGCTGTAGCTTAGTTGGATAAAGCACCTTCCCCGGTTAGGAAAGAGATCCAGGTTCGAATCCCGGTGGCGAAACAACAATATTTTTCGATAAAATTGATTTTATATGTATATCTTTATAATTAATATATTTAATTCATATTCAAAATAGTATTTTTACAATCACGAAGTGGCCTGTAATAAAAAACTAACCGATATCCATTTTAATGTCATCAACTACCGACAAATTCAAATATCTCTGTCGAAGTTCTGTACATGTGCGAGCTCGGAATTTGCATCCGTATTATGACACGAGCGGTTTAGGATCTCGAGTAAATGGCGCAAACACCCGAGGCATTTTATGGATATCCAAATTGAGGGAAAAAGTAGTGCTAAGCTCTGCGGCGGGAAATAGGATCACGAGCGGTACAGCGCACGGCGCACGTGCCGCGGGATGCTGAGCAGTGGCAGTGCCTTCATCCTAGACGCCACACCACCGGCCCGAACTGGCTATCGGAGATGACAAAGCAAAAAGCATTATTCAATTTATTTATTCTCTCTCCGTATTCTATAAATGTACTGAGATGTAATTCATTGATAAATTGCGTACGTACATTTTTTTACTGTCTCTAAAATTATAACACTATCGCGGAGCTATGTTCCGAATTATCACAACTTCACAATAATAACGTGTTCTCCTAATATAACACTAACGCTATTTAAATCTTAAAAATTAAGTATGAAAACTTCATATTGCAAAAATATAATCGTCCTACAATGCCTAAGTTCATATTAAATAATGTAAAAAAATATTTAATCACTTTTTTGCTTGTACATTCTTCGTAAAAATTTTTTCACGCATTCGTAAACTTTTGACGGTAGACATATTATAATAATACAATTTATTTTTGATTTTTCTATCATAACTAGCTTTTCATCAGGGCTGACCATTTTAATGTAGCCCGAATAGTCGCCTAAGATTAAATCCGATTTACAGCTGAATAACCCACAAGAAATTTTATTATCATATTCTTATCGTTTTTATATCGTACCCATATCACTACATTATGTGTGCAATTTAAATAAAATATATAATAATCCATTTAACAAATTTTTAGAATTCACATAAAAATTAGGAATACGTGGTGTTGAAAAAAAAAATGGTTTTGAATCATTAAAAAAACAAAAAAACAAAAATATTGAAAAGTATGACAAGTAAATGTATAAATAAATATTAATAATAATACTGCCCTTATCCCATATGTAGGTTTATTGTTAGATTTCGTTTGATACGTGTGTATGGACACTATAAAAAAAGGCATCATCTCAAAAATATTATACCCGCAGTATTATATATGTTCCGTATTCATAAAACACACTTTTGCCGCATCTTGCGAATCGGCCGCGACTTGTGTTATTGACACTTTTCCACGTTCAAATTCCCATCCATCCTTTTTCCTTACTGTTTGTCTTTAGTGTGAACAGTGACTAGAACGAAGTTTATTCGGTCTAGACATCGCGAGAACATTAGTGGTGTGGATTTATTCAATTCCTGTGCACCAGCATTGTATTGTTTTGGATAACCTGTGAATTGTGTGCACAGTGATATGGATTGTTGTTTTTGTGTGCCGCGGTGAAGTTCATGATATCGCCGTCTTCGATTGGAAGCGGAGATCTGCATACCGCGTGCCGTTTGTGTGATCTCAGCTGCGACTGCGGGAGTAACAGAGGTGTCATATACGAAATAAGGCGAGCAGTTCTTCAGATTCCCGATTCTCCGAGATCATTGGTTCTTCAACTGGAATCTCTATCCCATCATCAACCATTATCCGTTAATCCAGGTCCCCTTCCTCCCTTCCTTCCTTTACCACCCCCCCTTTGGCGATTCCGATTTACGACCGGAATCGTCGTAATCCAATCCGCGGGACGCGCGACTCGAAGATCGCACAATTCGTTCGGTAGATCCTATTCGGGGCAGGATCTACGTCTTCTTGACAATATATGTCCGGAGGAGGGGCCTCCGAGCACTGTCCCGAGCCGGCTCTGTGCATTGTTGTCCGCGACAATCGTCGACAAGTCGAGACAAAACGTCTTGAATATAAATAGTTTGATAAAAAATGAAAAGCAGGAGGAGATATGGCCTGAATTACAATATCTCTGTTATTTACTGCAGACCATAACTTTACTGTCGGGCGGGAGATGTCAGATAAGCGAATGCGTTTTCGTAGAAACGACTGCTTTTTGTTTGAGGTCTGAGCCCTGATATTATAATGAGAAATGCGTAAAGCATAACTATTCAAAAAGTATCGGTCAACTAAAAACTTTACCCAGCATTACACTCACCTACCATAGATACCTAGGTTCGTCAAAAGCAAATAATGTACATCATTTTTAAATAACATTTTATTTATTAATTTATTAATGCCCTTATGGGCTTTTACAAAATAGGTTTGGTACAAAAAATACAAAAAAAAACACATGAGCAGCTACACAAGTAGCATGGAATATATATATATATATATAAAATTGAATAGAAAAATAGAAATTTAAAAATAAGCAAAACAAACTATAAAAATAAAGGTTCAAGACAGAAAAAAACAATAAAAAATAAGATTTGACACACAATGGCCGAGTATTAAAATCAGTTGTGTCTTCGACTCAGAATAGCATCAAAAACATTACTCTTATATTTAAACATTAAATATCGAAATATATCTTCAAAACCTGTGGAGTGTTTGTGTGGGTGCATTCCTATAAAAATGAGTATATGATGAATTTACATAAAACAGCACCGACGACCTGGTACTCCGCGCAGGAACGTGGTATATAATCAGTTCAGTTAAATTAGGGGCGTCAAGTATGCCATTTACTATTTTAAATAAAAATAATAAATCACTTAAAGTTCTTCTACACGACAAATTAGTTAAATTAAAAGTGCTCATTAGAAAATCACAATTCAATTGTTCAGCAGGTATATACAGTTTGAAGTTAATACATCTTAAAAATTTATACTGAACCCTTTCTAATTTTAATTCTTGCACTTTATAGAATGGAGACTAGTTGAATTGTAAATTGCTACGAACTGTATAAAACTTTAAGCGATTTAAGTGAATTGCTATCTTTCACCGTTCTTAATACAAAACCATAGCTTTATTCTTGTAATGTGTGGAACGAATGATAGTTTTTCATCAAATAATATGTCAAGATCTTTAATTTGAGATACTTTTTTAAGAGTAACGCTGTTTATGCTGTCTGCTGTCATGAAAAACAATGGGTTTATCGAAACAAAATACACAATGTTTTAGATGTTGGTTACATTATCTGGAGCTCGTAATTCTACATTGTACATTGACAACATTCTTCTCCCAATATATTGTACCAGGCTACCGATGGCCATGCCTGCTGGATGAACAGTTTCCGTGTCAAACCACATTACTTCAGATATGGACATTTTCCAAGTGAGGCGTTCTGTTTAGAAGGTACCTTCTACTGCAGAACTCGATGATTGGTTTTAATGATAATATGTTACTTCGGAGACTTCCAGACTAAAATGTACCACAAAACCGCATTTTAAAAAATGCGATAGAATAGAGCATAAAGGAGTTTGGCGGGTAGGGGAATAATATATAAGAACGTTGTTATTACCTTTTTAGATACCAATGAGAAATAAATATTTCCACAAAGCAAAAGTTCACCATCTGAACATAGAATAAAAGGCATACGATGTTTTAAATACAAAGACCAGTATACAGGGTGGGGCGAATCGAATAACATATTGTATGCAGGAGTGGTTTGAGTCTCGTTCCGGGAGTCCATTATGATAGTCCCAATTTCATTTATTAAGAATATTGCTTTGTACAGATCTCTATTTTTTGTAATAAGTAGGTATATAACTAAACAATCTTGTATATCGCATATACCTCTCTTGTAAAATACTTTCATAGCGTTATGAAAAATATATTCTAGAATCCTCTTCCCTGAAACCATTTTAGATGTGCCTAGAATTATTATTATTAATAAGATTATTTTTGTTAATTTTCGCTTTTTTGTTGAACTCATTTATGTTTTTAGTTTATATATTTTTTTATAATTACGGGGACTATTTTATATTTTATCATTAGTGGGTATGTTGGAATGTCGTACGCTAAGCATAAACTTAACGTACGATGCTAATAACGATATTGTTGAAGTATGAGAGGCTGTATTCATCTGAAATGGAGGCACTCTGCCGAGAAGAATACTATTCTTCCGAAGCATTTTCTTGTTAAAGTACATAGACATGTGGTAGTTATTTCCCTTCCTTAAAAAATATTATTATTACTTATACGCAAGGAAAATTCATCATGTTATATGCTATTAAGTGAAGGATTAAAAATATTATATAATTAAATAATGACAGATTTATAATTAAATGATATGCATACATTCAAGTTCAATTCACACATAAATTTGAGCTGTGTCGTTGAAAGAAATTTGCACCGCGTCACGAATCGACGAGGTTTATGTTCCGAGATATTCAGCGCATTGGCGCACAGCGATATTTACAATTTACATGGTACCACCCTCGTAGGGTTGCCATCTCTCTGGGTACCATACTTTTCATTTGTTTTGTCATTTTCGATTACATATTATTTTAACATAGCACTGTAGCAATAATCTTAATTACTTCTTATTTTGTACCAAAATTAGGTGGGCAGAATGTTGGCGCAAGTCGAATAGTCATTCCCCGGCCTCTTTCGTCCATCCAATAATCTATACCTGTCCCGTTCTGGCCGATTACTTGCATTTCGCCGCCGGGATCACTCTCCGATTGTGCCTCGATCGCGAAGCATTAAGTACTTGTGCTTCCTTCTGCCGGCCTACACTCACGCCGTGCGTAACACTCGGACCGCGCAGAGGAAGTGGATTTCAGATTTCGGAAGTGCAGTGATATATATCTCGGTTCGGAGGTGCAGTCGACGCCCAACCCAGGACTTCAAAGCAAGGCAGGCCAGATCCATTTGCCCTTATGTTCCTTCAGACTTCCATTTCATACAATACGTAACACTATTCTAGATACAGTCCACGGGACATATTCCCACCAATTAGTGTATTGAGAAAACCGCGCGGCGCGAGTAGGTAGCGTTTAGGTTGCATGCATGTGTGATAGATTGCGAAAAATTGATCAAATATATGCACAGCTTTATTTGTTATTTCGAAATTATTTTGCTTGATAATTTTAGTTTTTTACAGATTTACATATGGACTGTGAATGTTTTCCTAGTGGACTTAAATAAAACGTAAATACTTATAATATGTAGGTATATAAAATACGTTTGTAGGTAATTTAGATTTATTTTGCTGAAATTATCATTTATTGTTCAGCATTTTTAGTCGTATGGATTGCACGCCCTTCGTAAGTAGATTTATTGAATTATTTTAGTAATAGATTTAATTAATTCAACCATTTTTATTTTCTTCATTAAGTCATATTGAATGAGTTCTTAGCGAAAATTAATTCTATAATATTATGCGAGATTAGCGAGCTTATTTAATTTATGTTATGTAATTTTTCTTTATTCGACGAAACGCGAGATTTACTGTTTTTTTAGAAAACTGATAGCTTTTCAGCCAACGCTAATGAAGCCGCGGAACTAGCCTTATTTTGTTAAAAAATAATTTAAACCCAAAAACCTGATGGAGTAATGTTTTGTTTATCTTTTTGGGTAAAAAGCTTTGTAGAGCCGCTTATTTAGTATGATTAAATTGCAATGGGATCTTGCAAGCAAATTTTTTTGCAACAAAAAATGATATAAAAACGGTTTATAAAATTACTATCTTTATAGTTTTATGGCAGTATCCACCAAATGCTACAAATTTATACACTAATTACGTAAATATTATACAATCAATTTACAAAAAAAAACATTTTTACCTAAAACCAAAACTAATTATGTCTGCTTTGATACATTGTTTTAAATTTAATACAGATATGTTATGCTTTTTTGAAATAATCTTTGTAGTCTTTATTGTAACTGTATTTTTTTTTTGTAACATGTGAAATCTAAGAATTACAAAAATGTGTTTTCTGAAATACATATACTTTCAAGTAATCTAGTCATGCGCCGTAGTTGAAGTATATTCTCGTACACTACTTCACAGGGGTAGTATTTCAACATCCGTCTGAATGTTTCAATAAGTTCAGTCATCTCAATTAATGAAGTCTTTCGACGATGCCTAACGTAGAAAAATAATATTGTTTTTTTTTATATATATACTTATATCAATGTCACCTTAATTGATATTAAAAAAAAAAGTTTTATATGTTGGTCAATTGAATTTGTAATATTAATATAGTTATAATATAGTAATTGTTTTATTTAATTTCTTCTAAATACCTAACATCAACGACAAGTTAAGAAGAATGGTTACTCCTCGTCCTCGCATTACTAACACAACATAAGATAAGACTATTGGTTAAGCATGCTCTACCGATCAATTATGCCGCCGCTGTTAGGCCAATCATTTGACTACATAAAATCTGTTTTTATTTTTCAATAACTTTGGCATTTACAACACTGTGTTATGGCCGGTACTTAAAATGATATCGCGTTCCAAGTTACAAGGTGAGTAAGTTTTTAATAAATTTCACCTTTTTATTGAAGCGTGTTCCCATTTTTCACCGGAACATACCACCAGACGTCGACGTCACGCTGAGAAAACTACTTTAGTCTATTATCAAATTATTACCGGATTAATCACGCAGTAACCCGTTTCACGCGCCCATTGATTTGAATCCAATAAACAAATCCGTCCGCTCAGTGTTTGTGATGTTACGCAAAACGTGAGACTAATAGATGAATGTAAGTGGACTAAAATTAACACTTTGAAACCTAGGTTCAATGTGTATTACAAAAAAATATTCTACCTAGGCATAAAATGGCAATTTTTGGAATTAAACATAAACATACCACACACCTAGATCAAAACTAAGACAACTCAAAAAGTTATTTTTCGGTAGACAAAAAAAATAACATATTCTTCCATTTTTTGTTACGAAAGTTATGAAACTAAATAACATTTTAGGTCGTGAATGTATCCTAAAATGACACTATTCGAGAACTGGGGCTAAGTTAGTTGTGTATATGGCAGAGTATCCGAATACAATAATAACTCAAAATTCTTATTTTTTTGAGTTGTCTTAGTTTTGATCTAGGTGTGCGATTTGTAAGTTTATATGGATATACTATTATATGAGGCGGCGGACTAGTGGTAGGTACCAAAGAACAGGACAAGATTCCCTTTTAAAAGGTTGGTCACCTACACCTTACACGCTGGACAGCTCTGGTGAATTAATGGCTTTACACTTATAATTCTTTCAAGTTCTACAGAGTAACTAATAATCACAACTATTCTGATATTGCAAGATGGTAAAAAATATATTTGATCGAGTGTAAGAAAGTGTAATCTAGAGGTGTTTATGTGGTGACCTAGGTACAGTCACTATCTACCTTCATTGGAATATATATATATTTTTTCTATTTTAAAATTAATCGAATAGCTTTCGCAATGATTCTCTGATTTGTATTAGTATTAAGACAAGGATCCAACCCCCATTTCCTCGATCGTTATACGAACATCTTACCGCTAAACCAAATACGTGTATTAACTTGAAAAATATATTCTAAACTAAAATTTGCTCATAGAATATTTATTATTCTCTTCGAATAATATTTAAAAAACGATATTTAGTTAAGTCTTTACTCAAAATTTTGGATATCAAAGTGTTAACCACATGATGACTTGTTTAGTGGAAATATTAGCATTTTATAAGATCGAATAAATTAATAATCTTTTGTGTTATATTATTTGTTTAATACCTTTTTTACGTTGCGCCTTCTAATATTATAATTGAAAATTTGTTAATTAGTTATAACATTCCATGCAATCCTCCTAGTCCTCTTCTAATGGAACCTTCTTGTGTTTAGAAAAGGTGAATCAATTTTTATGAATTGTAAAAAAATAATTAAATAATGAAGTATTGGAGAAAACTTTGAAAAACTCTGTTAAATATTCAGTAACTATAAAATATATAGCATAAAATATCTGTGTGTTTATTTGGTAAAAAAGTTGTATACGATGCAACTAATAAGAATGTAGATTAATAGAAAACGTGAAATTATTAACGAATTTTTATTGTTTCTCGTATCGCTTCTTACGTTACATTTCTTAAATACTAGACCTGCAAAGCGCTTTCAGGATATATTCCGGTTGAGATTCAAATGTTTATGTTATGAAAATACAAACATTGCCGTATTAATAATCGATCACCCGAGTACCCCGCTTTAAAGACGCAACCTAAAGTGTACGTGATATAAATATCACACACAATTAAATCTACAAATATGCTATCTTATTAACAATAAGCTGTTAGAATCTTTCATAAACTACATTTGACCAGCAAGCGCATGAATAAATATTTTCTAAATAAACTTCAATAATTAATTAGCGATTATTTTGAAATATGATCGTAATATTTGGGATCTTTTTTACGAATATTCTTAAATTTTTTATTAACTTTCGTTTTATAGTTAACACATTTTACGACTTTTTAACGTGATCAATCTGCTGGTGAAATATAAAACACGGCATATTCCATTTAGTCTGGTATGTTTTACTGTGTATTATGGTAAAGTTACCGCAGCACGGGTATCCTTACTACTTTCTCTTAATAAAAGTATAAAAGTGTTGTGCTGATCGCGTTAGGGTAGACTAGCGGTAAGACTCTCGCCTTGTGACTGAGATGGTTGGAGATACAAAAGTCTCATCTTATTGTTCATGACTAAAGAGCTCAGATTGATGCTGAATTTGTAATAATATCCAAGTAATGTATATTCCGTGTACCATGCAAATAGTAAAGCAACACAGAATCACATCATTGAACATTGACAAACAAATGAATTAAGTCCCAATATATAAACCTAAAATACAATAAAAAATCAACTACCAAATTAATTATTATACTTTTATTATTTCGAATTTGGAGAATCATTAAACGGGATCGTTTGGGTTTCGTTCTCGCTATACTGTTGGTATTATTATTATTATGTGTAAACCTAATAATGCCCTAAAATTTAATTTCATTGTAATACAAAACACAAAAATGTACCTTGAATAAATATTTCACAATGGATGAAAGATCGGATATGTATGTATATGGCTCAAGGCGCGTAACACAAACATCCGTAAAATGTATAAATTGAATAGGTAGGTACTCGTGCAACACGCTAAGCGTCCAGGAGAGCAACGTGAGGCCGAAAGCAGAAACCAGTCCGAGTTGTGCCATTACGAACAATGTTTGATTTTATGAAGTGCCTTACATATTTATAACATTCCGAGATTACCGTAACGGGATCCGATCACACGGCCACCGGAAGTGTGGTGTGACGTCGCTGCGGCAGCATACCTCTTCCCATAGCACCATGCACCGCGAGGTTAGGTCGCATCTCGGCAGAGACTCCAGACAGTGGACAGTGGACAGTGCGCCGGGGCTCCGTGTCGTCACTGGCGCGCGGTAAGAGCCGACGACCAATAGCTGCGCGCCTCTCCACGATCGCTCTTATGCAGATGAATAACGGAATTCGAACGTATCGTAAATTAGGTGACACCTGATCTTTATATTTTATTATTATTTTAGATTGAAGTTTGTTTACGGTGAACGACCGGATCAACATTCCTCGTGTTGTTTCCCCATCCGTCTCGGGCAACTGGACTCATCTGCAGGGGTGGATTGCGTCGATGCGCCACCGCGATAAATCTCGATGGACCACTAATACAACGTTTATTGTCTCTCGTACTAGCTAAACTGGTTTCAAAATTTCTTTTTTTTTATAACTTTCAGAAAGTATTTCTTACGCCATATTCATTCAATCGATGATTGAATTAATTCAGCCGGTGATATTTTTCTCATCATTGAACTTTAAATGATCTTGTCATACTCGTATCATCGTAGGTTTATTGTATTGTAAAAATCATATTTATTATTAGTTTTCTTTACGGACATACGTACCTACATTAGAACTCTAAATAATATCGAACGGTATGACATTATTCTTGCTAAATAATGCTTAAAAAGTCTGTCATACACATATTTACTAACAGTATAAAATTTCATAATACACTTACGTAACATATAGCACATGAGACTAATTATAAAATTCCGCAAATATATTTAAGCACATGAGTATTGAAGCAATGTTACAGTTTTCATTATAAAGTAACATAACATTACTAGATGAGAGCATTATCAAACAAATGTGCACTAACTTTGTATTTACTGTACAGGTATACTTGTAATAAAATAACATAAAATCTGGGAGGAGAAAGGGTGGGGAAGTTGAAATTAGGATGAGGTAGATGAAGAGCAAGGAGATGTGTATGTATAATACTCAGATAAAATGATTGTCTAAAATCGACGTAGGAAAATGGCTCATGAATTACTTTAGTGTAGAAAGGTTAGTATTAAAAAAATCAATTTCTGTTAAATTACGATTATATATAAATTAATACAACCACATGGTTGTATTTATTAATATTGTATGTATTGATATATTTTGCATAAGATCTGTATTTTTTATTGTAGTTATATTATTAATAATTTTAGGACATAGGGACTCGCTGTGTACATATTGCAGACTAAATAAAGCTTACTAATGGTTTTATAGTTACAAAAACATTTATTTCTCCAAGTGAAAGGTCAAAAGACTGTTCAAACGGTATTGCTGACGAACTGAAAATAATTGTTTTCTCACCATTGACTATCGCTGATTAAAAAATCAGCTACTTTTGGATATTTTACAATCGCTACTTGCAAAAACGGGAAGAAACACCAACAGTATGTAAAAACGAGGATAATAAAACAATAATATTTAGTCACCAATCCACGCCTGTTCATTTACATAAAATACTTTAAAATAAAACTTATTAAAATGTACGCTTTTCTCATTCTTTCACGTATCTTCTTCCTTACCTTCCTTTATCTTCGCCATCGTTATATCGACTCAAACCCACACAAAACATCCCAGTTCGATCTGCATTGCTGAATGCACTACCTGCTTAATATAATGTGCACCCACTGCTGAATCATTACAAACTGAACAACTACTCATGTCCCAGTTTCTTATCGAGAACTAAAGAGCAGCGTACAACTCAGGTTATTAATGTATAATTAATTAAGTGTGTACCTAGGTATGTCGTAAATTAGCGTTTAATATTAACATTGAATATTTATATAATTAATAAAGAAGAACATAACTGAACATGGCTGAAGAACGATGGCAACTGTAGAGCTTTTCAGAGCCGCAGGAAACAAAGTGATGACAGCCAACATCTGTTTAACGTATAAGAAGGAATGAAATTAATATAAAAACTAAAATTTAAAACGTATTATGATAATTTGTAATATTGTAAAATTGCTTTCGTGTTGATACATAGATTCACATCGTAAGATTAATTTGAACCATTTTTCCATCGATTATCGAATTATCGATTTGTATTCGGTAAATTGTAATTATAATAATAAACGTTCCATTATTAATATTACATCTTATATAATTGAGTGGACACACAGACAGTGGAATTAAAAGTGGTCGCTTTTACGCGAGTCTGCATTTAAAATACATAATTTCTTTAGATCTGTGTTTGTAGACCTTTTGATGAGCGATCTCTAATTTCACATCTCGGGTTCCGTCTGTTCCGAGTTCTTGTCGGCTGATGATTGAAATATGGATCTCGCGAGATGGCCCCGTAAGAAAGTTCTCGTGATGTAACCGGTCGTTGTTCCTGCGTCTGCTATTATGTATTTGTACAATTAAAGGGCACGTTCCGCGCAGTGATCTGCCCATCGGCTGGCACTCGGACTGGGTGGTCTTCGATTTTTCCCAAAACGTGACTTTTTGCGCGTTCACGATCGGGAGATCGTAAAGTATGAAGTCGGGAATGTTTGCGTTAGCGATATGTCTAAACCGGAACTGAACCACGCCGCAGCGTAGAAAATTAGGCTGCTGAGACAAAAGTGAAGCACGCTGCAAGTGGGAAAAAATTCTAAACAACTTCATCGAGTTAAACCCGTTTGTTAGTTGGTCCAGTTGCTGTGGTGAGATATTTTGGCGCACTCTTTTCACTATGCTCTGAACTGGATCACCTACGCTCGGCCCTCGGTCCGAAGACCTTCCTCGATATTGACGATCAATATTGAAGGGAAGGGAAGAGGAAACGTCGGCTTGCCTTTGTCATTACCGGCAACGAGAGTTCTGTTTGCGCAACTGAGTGGTAGATGGCGAGTGACGGCGGGGATGGCGGCGAGGGGTGGGGGCATACAGCGGACCCTCGGCACGAGACGAATGTGTTAAGTGTCAAGTGAGTGATTGGGAAATACCTGTTTTCGGTCACTGCTAGTGAAAACATATCCCTGTTTGCTACCAACACTGTCATATAACGCACAACAATTAGTTATTTCGTTTATTTTTTTTAAACTGACCTATTTAATGCACTGTGTAACTAAACCACACTTTTAATACTTCATTTTTTTTTTTTAATCTAAAAATCTAGTACACAACTATATATATACAGGCACATATAATTATTAATACCTGACTTAAGCAGGATTTTAATAAACCGGTCGATAAAAATACATTAAATTCTATACATTTTAGTGTTATTACCACTATTTAAGAACTTAAGCACATATTTTAAAAAGTTGATAAATATGCAATGACAATATTTGAGATAAAAATCACACATTGAATATTCAATTCAGCAGAGATTATTAAATACAGAGTAGAATATTGAGTAGGTACGGAGAAGATTATCGGATACAGCACTCGTCCGCTGGTGAGCCGCTCTCGTATCTCGCGCCGCTTCCACAAATGCTCAGTTATTAATACGAAGATGCATGGAAGAATTAATAATACCCCCAAAGCATGCGAGAGACATCAACTTTTGTAGAACGCAAGAACGCAAGAAACGAGATTATGCCGGAGCACTGAACAAGCGCCCGAAGTCCATTTCGAGCTAAGTCGCGTGAGTTATATATATAACTATTTTGATTTTTAAAGACCACCCAATAATACTTTTAACCCCTACAAGATTAGCTTCTGCATAACAAAAATTCTGATTCCGCTCCATATTAACGTATATGTAATTTTAATTTTTGTATAATATATGCAATTTTCTAATAGTAAAAATGTATTCTAATATATCCACAAATAATGAATTAACACGCACGATGGTACTATAAATGTAACCTAAATATGCGGCTTTAATATGGCAACCCTTAAACGGTAACAGTGAACACTAACCACGAGTACTCACCCCTTGGCGGTGGCCTCAGTCTATGCGATAAATTAATTCACAATCAAATTATAAGACCAGGTATTGTATGATTTAACTGGAACGAACATCAAACGCGCGTTATCCGGGGTGTGATTTTGCTGGGTGCTGGGTGCAGTCAAGTGTGAATATAGAAGCGCATGCCTCTGTGCCACTCTGTACCGAGGGAGATCGGGGATAGATGGAGTTATCATTTTAAAAAACGTTAGATGTGATTTAATCATTTTGGAAAGTTAGAAGTATCTTATAATTGAGCCCGTGAATATCGAGCAATAAGCAATACGCGATATGATTTGTAAAAACACATTTATGAAGCCGGCAACATAGTATCTACAAAAAATCGGGCCGTGTTATTTTATTTTATTGCCAAAGCAATTTTGTTGTAGAGTCGTCTGTCTACTGTGAATTATTTATTGGTTCTAGTAAGGTTATCCAAAGGGCATCTAAAATATTGAATATCGTGATATCCTTGAGATTGTGACAATATATGGATGACATCGCGCCAGCACCGTCTGTTGGGAATGTATGTGTATGTGTGTGTAGCGGGTTTAAAAGGGTGACACGCGCCGGGCGCGCACTCTTATTCTGCCGCTTGTCTCAGTGAATACAGTATTATTGTAATAAATATTGTAATTGGCACCCGATGAGTTTCATTATTAGACTACCAACAATCTTCGGTGAGGTACACAATTTTGAGAAGGACTGACATCTTAAATATGTAACACATATAAATATACTTGTGGTGTTACACATTAACTGTTAAACTGGAATATTTTCATATTCCGCTTCCTTGAAAGTCTTTAGTTCAAAATATTGTAGTTATTTGGCTAATGGTCAGGGCAATACACAACAAATACGGCCTGTAATAGTAATCTTAAGATGCAGAGTTCGCGAAGATTCGCCTTGGATTACTTGAATGGAATACGGCAAACTCTCAGGTCTGCAGCCGAGTGAGTTTTTGAGCCAATCATGTATGAGAAAAAGTTATGTAAACAGGCATTGACTGTAATATATTCAAAAATATGTATTTATCTCTTTACCTCTATTAATACGATAATATAAAAATATTATTTGCATGTTTACGAGTACATACGAGCTTTAAATGTAAAACGACGTTATTATTTTAATTTATCTAACACAAGAGAAGTTACCAGAATGTACTTACTTACTTACTAAGACGCCGTTTCCCCGCGGGGGTAGGTAGAGAGGATAGAGCGCTACACTCCTCTGTCCTGATACACTATTCCCGCCTCATCCACAAGCATACATCTTCTCATACAAGCTCGCCGATTTTTGAAGCTTCTAATAGAACCATCCTCTATTATCTGGTTTACCTGGTCGTATCAAATCTTCCGCGAACGTTCTCTATTTCTGGTGCCATCAACACTTGCGTCATATATCTTTCTTACTATTCTATCCTCATTTATCCATTCTATATGACCAAACCAATATCAGCTTTACATTCTTTCCTTATTTCTTCATTTTTTACTCTGTCATAAATAAATTTTCCACATATACGTCTAAATTATCTCATTTTCAGAAGAATTGGAACTGGATTGAAACCATCTGGGTATCATTGAATAGTAAAATACATTATTTATTGTACGTGGTTGAAGCGCGGTTGACCGTGTATTGCACGTTTAAACATAAAACCAGGATTACAATACTGCTCGAACATTCCAAAAATCGTGTGTCAATGCGTGTTTCTAAATCACTATTCCCGGGAGCCGTGTGCCTTGGTTAGATCAATATTTTGAATGTGTCGTACGTTTTAAAACTCATTTTCAAATATTAAATCATAATATGTGTGTTTTCTAAATTTTATTATTTCTTAGTTAAACTATTAGATTAACTTATATGTTTGCTCCATACTGTATACTAATTTACCGTTGTAGTAATATATACAAGCGCTCGTAAAATACATTATTTTAGAAATAAAAGGCAAAATAATGTTTCATATTTTGGAAGAAGTTAAGGTGGTCAGTTCTAAAACTAGATTCTTGAACGAAACAATCTTCCATTCCATCGTTTATATAATTTGATCACAACTCACAGGCGATGTATCCGTAGTCACCCGGCGCCGGTCTCCCCGGGCGCGGTGGGCGACGGTTTCGACAATGCGAGTGACGCCTCGGGAAACGCTCCCGCCGAACCTATTTGATAGGAAGATATATTCAACGTAGGCAGATGAATAGAATGCTTCAAATTAGTTAATTGTGTTTGAAATCATCGATAGAACCGAACAATTATTTTTAACATGCGCCAATAGTGATATTTATTATTATAAAAATAATATGTATTAATTAATAGTGTATGCCAAACGACTGGATGCGATAAAATACCCAATCAGCTAATATAGTAGTATGTAAGTACATATTACATTATTTAAAAAAAAAAAGATATATGGAGTGAGTTGGTAAGTATCTATGTCTCTTAATCACGCTATAAATTTGATTTCAGTGCCACTATCTATTAATAAATGTTATCAATAAATATTTGAGGAGATAGTCCAAAGATGGTTCAAATTCAAACATTAGTTTACTCGTAATAACCATTTCAAATTATTACAGTTGTAAAAGGTGTCCAGCGGAAAATTTTCAAGTTTAATATTAAATTTAAAAAAACTACAATGTTATTCTCATATTTTATTTATATAAAATGGAGTTTAACGATGCGGATTTTACGTTTTATAAACATTATCGTTTAAATGCTGTCCATTTTTCTCAAGACACTCTTGCAATCAGACTCTTAAATTTGCGAACACACGAGAGCAAAGCTTTGGTTCAATTATCCCTCGGGCAGAAATTGCACACCATACTGTCGTTTTTGGACAATGCAGACGTTTTTGATGGCGTTCCCTTGGGTTGTCGTGGTACCAGTATCTCATGTTCTGTTTATTAACATAGCCATCGATATAATAATATGCTTCGTCAGTAAACAATTTGTTTAAAAGCGTTCGTGCTGTTCCAAAACGTTCCAGCATCGTCCTCGCTAAGGTTTCACGTAAAGGATAGTCATTTTCTGTTGATTTTTTTATTCCAGTACAGGCTGCCATCTTCCTTATCGATTTACGCGGATTGCGCATAATTTCACGTCGAACTTGAGTCACATATTCTGACGTTGATGGTCCTGGAGGAGTTTGGTTAACCATCGTCCCTTCTTGTCTGAACTTTAGAACCTAACACCAGATACGTTACGTTTTCGGCCCATCATTTACTCGTCGAATATTAAAGTGAGTACAAAAAGCGCGACGCGCACGAACTAATGAATCACCACACTTTAAATATTGCTCCCGACCAGTGACTCATTACAACTGGCAAACCCGCAAATCACGCGCATCGAACTATACCCTTCCCACTTACCTGACTGATGATTTACGAACAATTACAATTTAATTTTAAAAGTTTTTTGCTGAACACCTTATACATTTATTTGCAGTTGTAGTTTTTTGATTATTTACACGGATTACAACTGCAAATACAACCGTAGCAAGTTTATAATTGAAAGTAAAATATTACAAAACATGTGCCAATATGTTGAATTGTCAATGTGACTAAAGTAGACGTTTACGAAATGCACAACGAAGATATATCGTCAATTTTACCTCCACTTATTCCCGGAAGAAGAGGAGAATTTACAATTAAAATGTCTTTTGATGATTATAATATTCAATAATATCGCAATAATCTTTTAATTTTACCGTTTCTTTAAAAATATGTGTACTTTGTTTTATGAAAATAAACGGTTTAATTGACTGTTTTTAATTTTGATGTTATTTGAAAATGTCTGTATTCTGTTAAAAGTATTAAGTTTTTCAGAAGTTTTATTTTTAATTTTTGAAATAAACTAAATTATATATCACACTTCATCCGTTGTAATAATTTTACAAATGTTTTTTGGAACCCTGTTGGTTTTACCTGTCATTAAGGACCAAAATAACTAATTAATATGGTCATTAACCAGATCAGTAAACACATTTAGATTATTTTAACAATTTGTCAGAGATAATACAACTAGATGCTTTTATCTCAAATTTGTGCTAAGTGTATCTACTCGTCCAATTTTCATAAAATTCTTTCAATATCAGCTATCCTAGAAGGTTACATTCCGATTTTTAAAGACTTAAATTAGGAAATGGTAAAAGATCCTTCTATTAAAGTTTCCAAGGCATAGCATAATAGCATAATAATCTTACGAAGTTGGAGACCAGTTCAAAATTTATGTCGATGATTTATATGTCGCACTTACCCCAATTCACCCTGGATGTAAATATTTTAATATCTGGCTCACTGGGCTTCGTCCACGCTAAAGTAAGAATTTTACATAGTTTATCAATAATCAGCAAATATACAAACCTAGAAATAAAAAAATAATGGAATAATACTATGTTTAAATATGAAAATCATTTACAGGTCGATTTTTAATCATGGCATGATGTGTTGTTTACCGATACACGTCTAATGTAATTTAATGTCCTACCCATAAAATAATTCAACATTAAAAAAATCTACGTACTATTATATTGTAATAATATAAATATATATACTAGTAACAGATTCGTCGGTGGCCGACTGTTCAGTGCCATAAGTAAAAAATTGACCTATAAAACTTGAAATATTGTTCATATATACATACGAGTACGTATCATGTTACAAAAAACATAAAAAAATATTAATTAAAATACATATATATTTAGATTACTATTGTTAACGTATTTGTACGTGTGAAGTGCTTGGCGACCAGGATGCCCAATGTACGTGTGAAGTGCTTGGCGACCAGGATGCCCAATGTACGTGTGAAGTGCTTGGCGACCAGGATGCCCAATGTACGTGTGAAGTGCTTGGCGACCAGGATGCCCAATGTACGTGTGAAGTGCTTGGCGACCAGGATGCCCAATGTACGTGTGAAGTGCTTGGCGACCAGGATGCCCAATGTACGTGTGAAGTGCTTGGCGACCAGGATGCCCAATGTACGTGTGAAGTGCTTGGCGACCAGGATGCCCAATGTACGTGTGAAGTGCTTGGCGACCAGGATGCCCAATGTACGTGTGAAGTGCTTGGCGACCAGGATGCCCAATGTACGTGTGAAGTGCTTGGCGACCAGGATGCCCAATGTACGCACGGAAAGTAAACTGAGAAACGAATGTTAGCGAATGGAAAGTGATGGTGTTCGAGAAAGATTGACTAATGAACGAGTTTGGAAAGCTTGTTTACTAGGGACGGCAATGTTGAGAGTGATACTGAAACGAGGGTGACTGCGGGAAATAAAGGTGACTGCCAATAGGAGTTTGTCACAATAATCAAAAGTAGTGTTCATAATGGAATTCTGGTGCCAATACTAATGTATGGCAGTGAACCCTGGAATGGATAAAAAAGGACAAAGGTTAACTGAATGTGGTGGAAATGTGGACACTTACTAGTGACCAAAAAGGGTGATAATCTGACGGAGAGAGGTCAGGCCAGTAGGGTGAATGTGGTAGAATTTCCCAGATGAACCTTAATTAAAGGCAAATAGAAGTACATGTTGAAAAACTAGACACATACAGGCAAACAGCGACACTGACGTTTTAGAGCAGAAAAAAACTATTTTATCATAAAAATTTATTATAAAAAAACGAAGTAATATATACATACATACTCCATACATTACTGTATACATCTCGTACAGTTGAAGATTTGCTCGTCTTCTTCTTAGTCAAGGCCTTTTTAATCTATCTTATCTCAAACAATTTATAGCAGTTCATTTTATCGTTAATTTTGTCGTTTGCGAATTTTACGGTTCCTAACTGCACTCTTAATCCAAATTGAATGTGATCCTCCTCACTTGTGGTTTTTCTTTTTTTTAATTATTAATTCTTTTATATGTCAGCTATAGAACAAAATGTCAATAAATCTAATAAACCATTTTTACTTCCAAATTTTAAATTCACCGCAACGTTCACCCCCTCATAAAAATAAATATATTTATTTTGTACATCTATCTCAAATAAAAATATGCACCATAGTATATATCACAGGCGGCAGTTTTATTATTTCGTGAAAAATAAATTAAGTAATTAAAAAATATTTTTTATGATCGAGTATTGTGTGCGGGTAATATGGCCTACCATAGAGTAGGTAAATATGGACCACTGGGTCACTTTTTTATTATTACAGAAAATTGCCCCATTTGTTACTGCACATGCAGGGAATAGACAAATATTGGTCGGATCGAATATGCAAGCAGCAATTTGTGCACTGAGAAACAAGAAGATGGGCTTTTTAAAGGCTTCAAAACTATTCAAGGTACCCTAAACTACTCTCTGGTGTCTTGCATCAAAAGCACTAAAGGTCCAGAACAGTATTTAAATGTTGTAGTTTCTACAAAGTTGGGGAGACATACTGTCTTGCTTGTCAATTTAGAATAAAATCTCTTAGATAGCATTCTGGCGATGGAATCAAAATACAATACTTCGGTTTGACTAGAAAAGATATTATATCTTTGGCTTGTCAACTAGTCGAAAATTCAATGGAAGCTTCTTCACGTTCACAAAGTTCCACCACACCCCCTACATCTACTTCAGGAATATCACTTCAAGCCCAATTTCATACTTCCTGTTAGTGATTTTATATCTCCATTTGAGATTTCACCAGTTCCCGTAAAAAATACGAAGCAAGGCCAGCGAGGCAGGAAAACTGGTAAATCACTAATCATAACTTCTTCACCGTATAAAATGAAATTGGAAATCAGAAACAAAGAAATGAAAGAAAAAAAGCTAGTGAATCCTAATCGAAATATCAAAAAATGCAATGCCGAGAAAGGAAAAATACAAAATAGAAATTCTGTCTAAGAAAGGATGCAAAAAATCTTTATCTCATTGAGGAATGCATCGACTAATAGAGATTTGTCTGGCTCCGAAAATGAGAATGATGGATTCAATCTGGATGATAGTTCGGACAAGAACCCTGACTGGCGAAAATAACAAGATAAAAATGTATTCATTGTGATGGACTATATTTCGATGATCGTAAAGGAGAATCGTGGGTACTATGCATGTCATGTAGAATATAAGCTCACGACGAATGCTCAGAGATTGATAAAAACATCTTCATTTGCGAATTCTGCTCTTCAGAATACTAAATACGTTGCTAAGTGCCTTGATAATTTTGGTAAGTAAATATAGACCACCCCAGTCCATGGCACAAATTTAAATTTTCGTATTATTTTACTATTTCTCAAATTTGAGTTTGCTGAAGTATTATAGTAAACAATTATATTATGTTAACCAGATAAACATTTGACTTATTAAAATTAAAATAAATGCGTTATAATAAATAAGTTTTATTTGAAAATGTGCTTATGGTGGTCCATATTTGCCGGTCTTACATTATTTATTTATTTTCGTATTTCTGTTATATGTAATACCTACTATTTTTGTTGTATAAATATGTATTTTCATTTATTTCGTTATTCAGATTATTCGCAAATACTATGTTCTGTGACTACAATCTGGGTTATCTGGAAAGAGATTTGAGGTTATATAAAGGTTTTTAGTTTATGGTTATTTTTATTACAAAATAATTGTGACTTGAGATTAAAGTTATTAAAAATTACAAAACATCGAACAGATCAAAGTATTTTTTTCTTCTTTCTGATTTAAGATATTGGATCTTTACACTTACATTTAGCGTAATTTTAACACCATCTGGTGTAGTGGCGAGGGGAATTCCTAAAACTACACGTAATATTTTTTAAATTACTAAAATAATTTTGTCAAGTTTTTGAAATGTACGACTAGATATAAATGCATTAATATTAGTTTAAAAGCCACCAAAGAAGCTTCTCTGTATTTATAAAAGAATGAGATCAAAAATATAAAGAAAAAGAAATGAAAAGCGTTAGTGAATTCGGATTCCTAAAACCCTTTAACCACACCCAAGCCGCGAATGTTAAACACCATTTATACGTGCAGGATGTGCACGCTGTTTTTAATAATTGAATAAAAATATTAATGAACCGAGGAAGAAAGTAAAAATGAATTAATAGTCCGTTTGCATTTGGTCGGAAGCCGGGAATGCATGATACAATCGTCATCCAAATTGCTATACACGAGTGCGCTCGAGGCTTGCACCCATGCAAGAACGAGAACCTTTGTTGCAGGGTCCGGTGGAACGGTTGTGAACGCATGAGAACTTTGGCAGTCGAACGTGAAATCGAAAATGCACCAATGCACCCATTGCGACTGCCAGTCATTATCTTATGTTAATGAGGCCGACAATAGTGGCTCTGCAGAATATGATTAATGCGCTCGGCGGTTCCCGTGAATATCTTCGCGCCATTTTGTGAAGCATGCTTTTTGACAGTTGACTTAATCTGACCTGCGGAATGTATTGGATCAATTACTAACCTAGCAACGAAAAATGATTAATAATACATTTATATTATATTATTAGTTAGACGAGTATGACAGCTATAATTGTAAGTGTCCACAACACCCACGGAAAAATATTTTAGCCGATTGCAATTCTTCACTCGGATGAATGAAATAAAGTACTACAGAAGAAAAAAATATTAGGAGTATTCGTATACGAGAGTGGGTTAGTGGGGGTGTGTGTGATTGTGTTACAGACGGTCAGTAAGTAATGTTGCGCCGATTATCAAAAATCTGTTAGTAAATGTGTAAATTATTTGTTTTATAAATTTAACAATTTTTTGATTATCAAGAGCTTAACGTGTAGTTAGATTTTTACCACGGCACGATGGAGCAGAAAAAATTGTGATCTAAATCATCAATATGTTAATTTACGAAATTCACCTGAGGGCACGTATTTGGGATGGGAAAAATGGTTATTCAACCTATAGATGTATGCTTATCCTGCCGTGCGAACACATTTTGTTTCACCGCATGCTTCATGTGCAGTAATTATGGCAATTAAATAAAATGGTAGCACTACGAACTGTATTTGTGACATCCCCGGTTACGTAATTTGTAGTAAAAAATGTGTCTCTTCGACCCCTCGGGCTGATGCGAGCGTGAGTGAAAAATTATATGTTAGAGTTAACTGCTTATTGTTGGGAACTCATCCGTGAAAGTGGAGGCTAATAATGAAGAGGAAATACTCAGCCGCTACTAAAAATAATGACAGATTGAACCCGTCCCATCAAGACTGCCTTCATTTGTGTGCCCACAAATAGAACAACATTTACAGAGATATTTTTCTAAACTATGACGATTCCGATAATATTTAAAATAGCTATTCGCTCTATACTGTTGATTGTAATTGCTCGCAAAAATAAATAAATATTAATAATTATAAATTCCTGATGAATTAACACATTTTGTTTAATCGTCTTTTGAATTTTGTGTACATACGGCATTGTTTCAATTCCAAGTCGCGAAAGTATCCGTTCTTCAGATATTGCGGTGCCGGTGTTTTAATAGGAAAGTTATGTCTCATGGTTGATTAACTTGCCTAAATGTATAGGAAGCTAAAATGGTTTTATTTGAGTAACATATTATCCGCAGGTGTAGGCAGAGAAGATAGAGCATTATTCTGTTCTGACAGCTTCTTATACCTACATGCTCGACGATTGAGACAATTGCTTGATTGAGGGTTCAGCAACAAAAATATATTATTATTTAAGTACTCTCTCATTATAACATTATATCATGTTATGTACTAAAATAACTAAGAGATATATTGCCACGTACTTCCATTTTGTTAAACTAACATTAAAATTCGTATACCTTCTAATGAATACTTATCAATTACCAGTCTCTTTACCAGCGCTGTGCTAGAATCACCTGAATTTTATGGATGTATAAATACTATAAAGGTACTGTAAACTATTGAAACCTAAATCTTTTAATTGTAATTAATTCATATTTTATTTGTGAACTTATGATTTTTCATAATTTAGTTCCTTAACTTACGAAAAATGTTGATAATTAAAACAAATTTATACGAATTACTTAGAAAGGCGCACATAAAAATATATATACCGAAAAAATATAGTCTCTGCCGAATTTTGAACTTTCTAATGCCGGTAGATAGCTTTATATAAAAAAATCCGTAATTTTTTAATAGAAAAATTCATAATTTTTTAATTGAAAAATCCGTAATATTATATTTTGTCGGGACCAGAATATTTTTCACGTTAACTGATTTTTTACGTTAAACGTCTTCACGTTAACCGTTATTCACTGTATAAAGTTAACGCATTTGTAATAAATGAATTCACGTGAAATGCGTAGATTGAAAAGGTTGAAGAAATACTGCTCTATATTGTAGGCACCTTGCTACGAATTAGATTATAGCCGAGTAGATTGATTACGTCCTGCATGCCAAGATGCAACAGCATTATTTAGAGAAGTAATCTTCCTGCCGTCATGGTCGATCAATTTCCCTTGCAAAAGCATCAATTGATTTCAATATTGGCCATTATGGCCGTCGTCTCTCTACGAGTGGAATTATCCGCACAGGCTTTTGTTAGGTAAGCTAACTGAATTTGACGTCCCTACAATATTGATTTCATTAGGCAGAGCTGACTTTGTTGGATCAGATCTTATCTCGAGGTAATTCCGTGATTGATCGGTGCCATGACATTTCCCGCCATTTTTTGCCTCGGTGTATTTTTACGTGAGCATGTTTAACTTTGACAGGAATCTGACATGTTTATTTTTATACTGCACAATACAAAAACTGATAACATCTTGAACCGATCTGGCTTCGGCCGATGGGAAATGTGACCTATTGCACGGGAGGCGTCAAAATTCAAACAAAAAATACAATTTGAATTATTTTTGTTCAGGAACATATTTTCGTGCAAAAAATACCATGTTTTAATTTATTTGTGACTATTCGTTATTATTTATCAACATTCATTTAATAAAACAGAATGTTCAGTCCATAAAACGCATTTTAAATATATTACCTACAGGTTTTCGGTCAATATAAATAATTTTTGCTTTATTTTAATATATATATGCATGCATACGTGTATATCTTGAATGCTTTTGGAATAAGGCATCTGTTTAGGCAATAAATAATAACATGTTATCCTCGTATTATTCTGTACATGAACAATAATAACGACATCTGAATGTGACGCCCTTCTTAAAACTCGTAATTATTTTTAGATTATTACATTTTTCGTATGTAGCATATATAGTCGAATAATACTTATAATATCTTAAATTATTAATACATTGAGTAGTTGGAAAAATGGCCACATTCCGTAATTAATCAATTTATTGGTGGTACGAAACATCAAGATCAATCCGACGATTTTAAATGGCTTATTCATATTTTTTTAACAAATTTATTGAGCAATTTAGTAATATCGCATATTATTATAGGTCAGATCTCATAAAATAATCAATATCGTCAGCACTGTAGACACAGTAGATCGTGATACAATCACGGGTAAAAAATCAATTTCGGCAATCGAACTCAGATGCGATAATGCAGATAACCCGGCGAGCTATTGATGGGGTTTCGTGAGCGAGAGCAAGCTACCCACTCATATTCCTTTATGTTGTTTGGGCTGTGAACTAAATAATATTTAAATTATACTAAACTTCACAAATAAGCAAAATATAGAGAAAGAACGTGGAATCTACAGAAAAAATATATAGGTATTTATGTAAACAAAAACTAAACTACTAAAAATATTTCAATAATACACTATTTATAAGTAACTAGACAAACTTAATGATACAAGTTTTTACATTATTGAAATGTAAAAATGATTGATATATATACTTATAATAAAATATACAACAATAAGGGTATTATAAAATCAAGTAAATCCTATTCAACGTACCTATTTAATACACGCCAACTAGCGCTTTTTGTTGTTACATATTATCATCATTATCAACACTTGATTACATGAATTATTACCCTTTTAATCCTATATACCTAGTTTTATATTTTACTTTAAAAATAAAAAAAGCGATGCATATATGAATACATTTCACAATATCTATTTTTACTATTTTCGAACTAACCCAAACGATTATGCTATGAAAATAGAACTAGTGACTCGAACCCCCACGCTAATCGTAGATCGCTAGGCGAGTATCTCAACCACTAGACCAACCACCACTGGCGCTCTAAAGTCCATGCCATTCATTCCTTATATTGTGTATTAATTACTAATTCTTAATTTATCATATTAGCAAAAATTATTTTGCAACCTTAATATGATTAATATTCATTATCATTTGTAATATTTTCATCTTTGACTACCTATAGCTAAATTAATTGATGTGCCTAATTCCTAAACATTTTTTCTAGATTGGTGTCAGTTATAATCACGATTTCGCATAATAAACTGTTGGTCGTGTATATATATCTCAGTGTATTATACATCAAATTATATGTCTTGAATATTATTAAAGCTAATATACACGACGATATTAAATAGTGTTTCTGTTCCCACATCTTTCCCCTTACGAGTTATTATAGCCAAAGATAGACAGATGGGCAATAAACGCAGTTATTATAAATAGTTTAATATGTAGATTAATATCGCGTTAGTTCTCTTTCGCGAAATAGTAACTTTACTCCGCCCGGCGCCCGGTGCTGCAAGCCTCGACAGATCTCTGCAGTCTGCAGCCGCGACCTCCCGTCTCCCGGTGCAGGCCAGTCTCCGAGGAAACTTCGTGATCCCTTTGTGGTAATCCACATCGTGATGCTGCGTCTCATCTCTCCATTACTCCTCTCGGGCGGCCAGTGACGGTTGATCTACACTGTCAAACAATAAGACCGCTCGCTTCTCGAGTCTGGAACCTCAGAGTGCCATGGGCGGAACAGTGTACGACGGAATTGAATTATTTAAAGCGATCATTTTTCAAGAAAATATTTATATCCAAATATATATATATAAATATTTATATTAGAGAAGAAAACTACATAGTTTCATAAATTATATATAGAAAAAACTATTATATTTACGGGACGACGAAGGAAGAGAGCCAGGTGAACATAAAAATATTACATTCGTAAATTAGTATTTGAATTCTTATGATGGATATGATAAGATATCATACAATAAACCTCAGACTGATTGTTTTCATATAACTCTTAGGTACCAACTTCTGTAATTAGGCTATACTGTAGAGAAAGTGGTATGTACTCAACCCGCAAGCGACTATTGCCACGTTTAAATATTTATACGGTATGAGGTACCATTAATAAAAAAGTAATAAAAATATTACTATCCTTACAGGTATTTTATTAAACAAGAATGGGAAAGATTATTTATAGAAATTTACGCTCGTCGATCGAGGATGCTTGTAATAGTGGATATCTGATTTACCTAATTGTGTAACGATTCATTTATTCGTCGTAGTTGATCATCGACAATTCAAAATCATGTATAATATAACAGAACAGGTAGCCAAAATTTTTATACCAAAAATGTTATTCCCTAGAAACACGCCAATGGTTTTATATCTATAATACAATTCGTGGGATACAAATGACAGTGACATTGAGGAATGGATTTACATAATGTAGATTATGCTGAAGGAAGTTTTATTATACCACTTATAATACGCTAGTATACATTATTCAAAAAGAGAATAGATCAAATAAAAAATATCGTTTCAATTGTATATTATACTATTTTTTAACAAAAACCTAATCTACTTGTTTATAATAATACATTATTTTTTTAATCAAAATATGCTCGTTACATAAACATTTTTAAAAATACTTTATTAAATATAATTAAAAAATAACTTTTAAAAAGTATATAACGGAAATGAGTGCGTAGTACCTGAATATATTTTTTTAGTTTTATTAGTATTACTTAGATTACAAATAACCGGTTTTCACTGAACCTGGCTGTGGTCATAACAAAGAACAATGAGAAATAAAATGATATTAATTTAAAATATTTGAAAGCTAAACTGAGGGCTCGTTTCCGGTGATATTTTTTTTGCAGAATGTAGATTTTTAAATTATTAAAACAAATTACTAATAAATTTTATAAATATATTTCAAATTATGGCATATTGAAAAATGGTGTTCAAATTATTTTGTTGACATAAGGCAACCGTACATAAAAGAAGATATATGATTGTTGATACAATCTAAAAAATATATTCAACCTTTTTTTGGTGCACAGAAAACGTTATTTTAATCCAAGAAAAAAGTCTTAGCTAAAAAAAATGTATTACTTTCCTGACGTTTCTCCTTTTTATTCTCCCACCTCTATCCATTTACTTACGACGTGGCGCGAAGAAAAGGCTTAAAATGAAATATGAAACATCTCGTGTTTTAAAGTGTTTCCTGCGGAGCAACTGTCTCGAGTCATGAGCGCTTCAACATTTCCTACCCACAATAGCGAGCGCTCCGCAGATATCCGGCCACACCGCGATGCTTAATTAATTGTTACCTTTCTCGAAAGCTTTAAAAGGACTTCGCTATGATAAAACATTTTATGAAGCTCAACATTAATACAGTCGTTGCAAAGTGGTTCCACTATTTCTAATATCTGAGTCAAGAAAAATAAACTATAATATTCATTATAATCGAAGTTAATCTTCTGTCAGTACCAACTTAACATTTTCACACAATACTTTGGATATGAAAATGTCACTCACGTCCATTCCTGGCTCTGTTGCCATTCTTGCACGAGTCTGTGCCAAGCATTGGAACGTGTAACGCATTATCGTTTCCAATACTATATATCGAGTTCACTCATGTCAAGAATGGAAAGGAAAATATATACTCAAAATTTATTCAATAAAAATGTTCAACCAGATACAATTTAAAATCAATCTCAAGATACATAATATGTTTCACTTAGAAAGCGCGTGCGCGGTGCGAACATTTTTATTTATAAAGCAAAAATTATAAAGTTTTAAACACAGTAAGGACATAAATTATTAAACAGATATTTATATTTTTCAAATGTAATCATGTTGTTATCACATGACGCAAAGAAATCTCTCAAGGATGTCTTCTGATAAGAGTCTCCTACATATAGGTACCTATTCCTGAAGTCAACAACGACAATATAGAAAAGTAATAACATATACATATAGTATATATATTTTTGATATATCTTTTATTGTTACCCGCCAGTAGATAGGCAATAATGGGCCTGTTTTGGGTTTTCATGAAAATGTTTGTATCAAAATGAAAATTTTTAAAAATTATTTATTCTTAACATAACATAAATAAAATCTTAAAAGCTCGCAAAATTTTCTTCCCCTTTATATCAACCACTTTATGACCTCCCTTTTGTATACTAAGCACTCGTGATTTGCCTCATACATAAATGCTTATTTACTAAAACGTTATTAATTATAACCTTTATATCTTCTAACTCAAATTGGTATTTGTTGGTTGAGAAATATCTGATTAGCCAGACGAGTTAGCATTTAAGCACGGTTTTACACCTGATGATTATTTTCATACACACTGTCAATGTGTATGAAAAATATTCAATTCAGTCAATATATATAAATATAAATTAATGAAATAATAATAATATAGACGCATACACGGATATAGCATCAATATTCTAGTATTTTCAAACGATGCTAAATGCCTTGTGCTATGCAAATAAGACCAACATGTGGTTTCCCAGGTCGAATCACGAACCCCATTACGAGTATTTTGCTCCTAAATCAAACGAGCTCCTATCTATTCTACTATTTATAATATAAAATAAATGTTATGATATGTGTTTTAAGAATTCAATTTTGACATTCTCAAACAGCGATTAAAACAAAAATAATTAATAATGTGTTTCGATTACGAAGAGTTTTAAAAGGGATATTGAAAGTAATGGAGAAATATAGTTATTTTATTATTATAATTATGAAATCACCAGTATTTATACTTTCATCTATGTAAGTGAAGTTTCAAAATAATTTAGTTGTAATCTTTTGCAATTATTTAGAAGTTCTCTTTGTTATTATCGAAAGTAGTTAATTTTAATGAGATCAGTAGAAAATTATGAGAAGTAAGAAATAATTATAATTTACATTTTTTAGACTTTTTTTTTATTATCATTTTGTAACTCATTCGCATCATATATGTAATTTAGAATATTCCTCATAATTTTTCACCTTTTTGGGCATATTTAAATATATGGGTGTTTGTAAGGAAACTATGGTAGACGTGAAAGCATTTATATTAATTACATCAAGTATTTTATTAGTGTTCATTTTTGTGTAAATTTAATATGATTAACTATAATTACTGGCATCAAAATACTACAATGTCTTTATAAAAATATGATGTAATTATTATTATGAAATTAAATATTATTATTTTGAATATAAGCATCACCGAAAGAGAAAATTATTTGTCCTTAAAATAAATCTTTCAATATCGACATTTTTAATAATCATTCCGCTACTCTTTATATCTACGACGTAATAAAAACTGCACACAAATCAATTTCCCATAGACGAAATCAAGTATTTAAATTGAATTTCTTCTCTAACGCATTGAGTTCTCACATTCATCAGAGGCTAGAAAAAATCGATTGATTGATTCAATAATGCCGTCTCAGCGAGCCCGTGAACACATTTAACCTTTCTACTCTGATGTCTGTAAAATGTTCGGGGAGTTGATTCGACATCAATGAAATTTTACGTCACAATCGCGGAAGAATACTACGGAGGATACTAATTATGTATATATATTATAATAACTTTCTCTGCTATGATTTGTGAACTGAAATAATTTATTACGTTGAAGGTAATAATGCTTTTTGAAAGAAAAATGTATCTCCAACATTATTCCCGATCCTTATACTTATTTTATAGTAGGTAGTTGGCCAACTATTTAAAATTATACATATAATCAAAAAAGGGAACTTCTTAAACAGTCTAATTTTAAATTTTAAATATGAATTAAATATATTAATTATAAAGATATACATATAAAATCAATTTTATCGAAAAATATTGTTGTTGCGCTACCGGGATTCGAACCTGGATCTCTTCCCTAACCGGGGGAGGTGCTTTATCCAACTAAGCTACAGCGGCATTATTTTTAGCGACAATTTTTCGACCCTATATGTTACCTTTTTGAAATCAATACATTTAATCGTTCCATCATTTACTTAAAGGTATTTTGAGATTCTGTAAAAATAAGGTAGATGGCTCTTGATAATGCCATCATAAGGCGAAACGCGTCTCACAGAAATTCGAGTAGAACTAAAAAACAAGTGTTTTTATTTTCATATGATGTTCTACAAACTTATCTCCGAAACGATAAATATATTCAAACCCCTAGCGTAGAACGGATAAATTTTATTTTTAAGGAGAACACATTATTATTACGTAGTTGATGTTTATTTGTAGTTCTGTGGTATTTTAATAGAAATTAAATGTATTAGTTAGAAAGATATACAGATAAAATCGATTTGTCGAATGAATGTTTTGGTTGCTACCGGAATACGAACAAGGATCTTTTTCATGAGGGGAAATGCGTTACCTTCACGCTGCGCCAATCGAGTACGTTGACGACAAATTTTCGAACCTATATGTTGTAGCTCTTTCGAATAGATAGATCTATTATTCCAATTTTAAAAACCTATCACCTTTTATTGCGACAAATGTCATATACCTTTGAGTAATATACGCTAGGAGACGCTGGAGATTAAATCAATTAATAAATTTGGATAAACTTTGGTACAACTTATATATCCCGGTAGCAACCAAAATATTTTTTCAATAAATTGATTTTATCTATAGGCATGTCTTTCTAATTTATACATTTAATTTGGATACATTTTAATTTTTCATATTACTATTAATAGGTTAGTCATACAAAATAATTTTGTTCAGAACATACGCTCACGTGTATGAGTATGAAATATAGTGTTATATTTACCCATCCCAATGGGACCGCGATACGATGGTGCTTGTATATTTAGGTTGACGCCGAATAAAGGATTGCGGTGTTAGAGAACAGAACGGCTTTAGTGCCCCTCCGCTGTCACAGGATCCTAGCGGCGACCCGCCTCAGCTTCTCGGAAGGGTGGAAGAGTCCCGTGGAATCCCAATCCGTCTCACCGCCATTGTGGAGATGCCCGAGGACGCCGTGACTGATGGGCCCGCCCGACACACGCGGTGTCCGTCCGCAGGAATTTTAATTCGGCTCCCGCGCGGCTCCCTCGCACCACAGAAACGATATTTTTTCAATTCCCACCGCGGGACGAGGGACGCCGAAAACTAATTTTCATTAAATTAGAATTCAATTAAAAATGTTAATAACTGTAGCAACCTAAATATTTTTGTTTCACGATAACTACGCGTAAACATTAAGTGTACTTTTGGTTCATTGGTGACTCTTCGAACTCAGTATGATTTCCAAATCCCATCCATTTTACATGCTCTTACAACGTTACTACAAATACTAAAAAAATAACTTTATTTAAACTGTTATATTAATAAATATTATTATTCTTATCATATTAAAATAGTATTTTATGTACTCCTTGAAAATATAGTATATAATGTAATGTTTGTGTTTCAATTGGGGAGTACGGACATTTTAGTTTTAAATAATGTAAATATAGGTATTGAAGTAAGATATAAATTAGAGAATTAAATTACTAAATTTGCGTACATAAATATAATCAAGAGTTATGCCAAATTCATTGAAAGAAATAAGAACTTGACATTGCTGTTGGAGTTTTAAGTTTAATAAATATTATATTTTAAAGTAAATATGATTTTTTATAGTGAACTTGTAAATTCGGTGCGAAAAGATTTTGTTCATATAATGTAGATGGTAACGCATTCTACCGGCAAAAAAAAGTTTCAAGATCGAGTCCCGGAGGTAACTATTTTTTTTTCTTTCTATAAATAAATATATTTTTATTTTCCTTCTAGGTGATTCATCTAATATATTTTAATATACAATAGTATTTTAAATAATTATTATCTACCTACTTGATTTTAAGTATATTTTTTAGAAATGTTAACCAAAGCAAAATTAGCGGTTCACAATGGAATCCCGGTACCGACACTGATGTATGGATGTGAGGCCTGGGCTGGCAGAAGAGTAACGAAAGTAGACTGAATGCAGTGGAAATGAGATCAGTTAGGTGTATATATGACAGATCCATTTATGACAGAGTAAAGAATGAATAAATAAGACAAGAATGTAAAGCTGATCTTAGTATAGTGAGTAAGATTAAGAAAGGATCACTTTGGTAGTTTAGTCATATGGAACGGATTAATGAGGAGAGAATGGTGTATGAAGGATGTATGACGTAAGTGTTGATGGCCTCAGAAGTAGAGGATGCCCGCAGAAGACTTGGCACGACCAGGTAAACCAGATACTGGAAGATGGTTTTATTAGAAGCGATCAATCATAATAATAATAGCGAGCTTGTATGAGAAGATAAACAAATGTGGATGAAGCTAGTATTGTGTGTGAGGACAGAAGAGTGTGGCGCTCTATCCTCTTTTCCTAGCCCCGTGGAGAAACGGCGTGATGTTAAGTAAGTAGGTTTTTAGAAATATCCTATTGTTTTGAAAACAAACATAAAATATTGTTGATATATTTGTACATATAAGAAATAGACATTTCCGTAGCAACAATGGTAAAAGTAAAGAAATGTGGTCAAGAATGGTAGGTAGTTCATATAAACTGTGATTGTCATGGTGAACTTGATTTTTTAATCATTTTTCAATCACAAAACTTATTACAAATTGTTGATATAAAATAGGTTGATATTCATAAAATTCAAATGAGAGTTTAATTTCAGTAAGCTTACTGGAAGCAATTCAGTCAATTTTAGCTAATGAAGAAAAATTGCAACAATTATCAGTACTGCAAAATTGAGAATAATACTGAGAAAAAATAGATATTCTCAGATCAGTGCAATGCTGAAAAATCTTCATATTTAAACAGAAAATATATTTTAATGTTATGGTACCTACATTAGAATTTATAAGAAAAAAATTATTCAAATCATCATGAACATGAACATCATACAAGATGAAGAGATAGACTAAGACTGCCATTCAAGAAGATGGCTGAAATTCAGAAATCGGTGATGTACAGTGCGATGAAATTTTTCAATGAAATGCCAGATGATATAAGAAAGGAGAAACTATATAGCTTAAAAATGAGACTAAACAAATATGTGCAAGATAAGTTATTGTAAAAATGAAAAATTTGATCTTACGTATATTATATATATACCTACGAGTATATATTTATGTATGAACTATATTAAAAATAAATAAACAAAATTTCAATGTTTAGGATGCAGCATCCTAAACTATTTGATAAGCAGTTAGACTAGATAGTTATTATACAAAATTTCCCGATTTAGTTTCATTTGGGTTATTTTATCATTGTTTACCGTTATTTAAAAATATTCGTCAGAAATTAGGCAATAAATTCTCACGAAATGCCATTTTAATGCAAAACTGCATTTTTTTTTTAGTCAAACGAGTAATAGAAAGTAATAAACCAAGGCGGACAGTCAAACATTAATATTTGTTTAATATTATTATTTTGTATATATGAATAATTGCCATAATTTTCAATAACATTTTAGATATTTATTCAAGAGGCAATTGAACAGACAAAAAAAGTGAAAAACCACGCTAGTAAAACATACCATGTGTAAAAAATAATCACAAATAATGCTGCTTTAGGTAATCTTTGAACACAATAATTATTTTTGATCAGATGCTACTATAATTTCCTCAGCCTTTGGAGTATATATATTATTATTAGGGGTCAGTTTATATCTTCACTCGAGCCATATTTCTCAGGGCATCATTATTCCTACAAACGACATTCGCATCCATGGTCTCTGAAGTGAAGCTCAGATATAGAAAACCGATTGTGCTGGAGGAAATTATAATATCAATTATCATTGTACTTTCTATGAGGTTCGCTGATTTTGGGTTTGTAGTGTAAACATTATACATATTGTAATTACGAGTATGTTATATTACAGAGATACATATTATGTATATACTAATTATCTCTGGATTCTTTTTTCTGGTTGGTTTCGTCAGTTCGGAATCGAATTATTAGGCACGAAAGTAAAAATACAGAATATTTCACAAAATAATTGTAACACTCTTTGACAAAGCCACCCTTTGACTTCATTCAATAGGGTTTTTGTCTCTCGGCGGCCGCGGCGATCCGAATAGCTGTCATACCTCGATCCCCGAGTCGCAGCCGCAAAAAAATGTCAGATATATGTCGCAGTGGAAGGAGGACATTTATTTCGCCTTTCAAACTAAATTCACGCGACCGCGACCGTCAGCGTCACGAAGCCCGCTGGGAATTAATACGGCGAGTTCATTCTCTATTTACCTTTACGACGAATTCCTGTATTCCCCGAACAGGGCTCCTGAATACATCGCGAATTTGTGAATTCCGGTGACGACGATCTCCCGAGGCATTTTACTCCTGAAAGAAATTGTGGCAGTCATTCAGCTTTTAATTACGCTTCCAGGTATTTTTGGGTGCTAATGAGAACGTAAATTTTCATGGTTTAGTTAAGCCGTGGATTATCTTCAATAGGTTTTTGTTAGCTGCTCCTCTCTGCTATCTCTCCGAATCGTATTTGCTTTGAACGATAGCTACTTATTCATTTAATGAACGTATATTCATTTAATAATTATCAAAACCAATACCGAGTGGGTACATATTAATATATATATTATATTATACGTATAAATCAATCGACAAGAAATTATTCATATATATATATGTTTGTATCCAACATCTTTTAATAGTGGGAACATAATCTGTGGGAGCGTCAACTAAAACATATTTGCAAATTATGCTTTGTGATTTATTATGTCCACTTTTATTTAACTTTGTTTATTAAAATCACCGAAAACGGTATTTTTTCCGAAACTGGTTGATATTTTAAATGACTCTATATATATTTTTAATAAACAAAGTTAAATAATCCATAAAATTAAAAATATATTATAGTTTTTTATGGAAACACAATTTTTGCTGTGAAGTTGCAATTTCAGAAAAGAGTTTTGTAGTATTTTTAATGTATGTATGTATGCATATTTTTATTTAGTTGTAAAAAAATTCTTACATCTAGTATACAACACTTTATAAAACATAATAAAAAAAAATGAGGTACATCACTTAGCCTTAAATAATTATAAATACATACGCAAGAGAATAACCACATGAAATGATCAGCAGACAAATTATGATGCTGCATACTCTTAACCCACTAAAAGTAGCGCGACTAGTCGCTTCCTTCACATTAGCTGGCAGTTCATTGAACATTTTGAAACCTTTATAGTATCAACTATTTTGTGTACAATACATACAATACAATACAACTCAATTGAATCAATTAGAAAGATACGCAGATTTTTTTGATAAATAGTTTTCTTTTAAGTAATCTTAATAAATGATAAATGATTAATTTAATTTGTATTAAAGATAATATTATATGTAATCTAAAAAATTAGACTATCAAGAATATATTCCTTTTTACAATTCATTGAATCCAAACAAATACAGTATGCCGTAAGTTGTGTAGTATTTAGTGACCTGAACGTTTAGATATGTGTTAGATTTTGTCCAATTTGCATCATTCCAAAAATTACTCTATATTTTCTTATCTCCCGCGTATTCTCCTCCTCCAACCGTTTTAACAACAATGTTTTGATTGCTATTATACACCTAACACTAATAAACTTGGATATTAAATCTGAAGTGCCGAACCATACTGCCATAATGACAGAATATTGATAGCTGATAGATAATAGTTTGTTTTGAAAGATTAAATACAAACATTATACGGACGTAAAGATCTACGTCCTCTGTCTAGTTTTGAGTGCTCAGATTCACGTATCACTTTCAAATAGTATTGTTATTTTCAAGATAAGCTGAGTATCGGATAAAATAGAAAGATGGCGACACTCCTGTGCGGGTAAATATGCAAAATAAAAGTACTAATATTAAAAATTCACAGGGAGCATACGTAAACATAAAAAATAATAGTAAACAATTTAGATACAAATGCACTACAGCAACTGTGATGGCCCTCTTCCATTGTGATCATTGATGAAACGACTGCACCGCAGATTAGGAGTCGTCTCACGTAATCGGTACAGAAGATGTTTGTTCGCCGATTGACGCTAAAAATCGTAACACGAATTCCACCCTCCGCCTGTATGATATGTTACCGACAGCTGCCGTGCTCAAAACATGTTTTGATTCCTTCGCACGTGTGTCGACAATCTCGTCTCATAAATGTCGATTTCTGTCTCTGTAACGACCCGTCTACGGCGAGCGAACAGAGAATCGGAAAATCTCCTATGGAATTATTATTACATGTGTGTAATAATTTATAATTGTCTCCAACTCGACTTATTCAGCAATTTATATTTGGTTTAAGATTTTTGACTTCATTTTTATTGAAAAAAATTACAACTACATGTTTTATAGACAATTAATAACACTAGCACAAATAATTAATATAAGCCAAAATGTCATCAGTTGTCATTTATTGGTGAACATGTCTGCTGCTTCATTTGTCACTCGCTCGGGTAGGAATCGAATATTGATGTATAATACTATTTTATGACAACTGAAATATGTTTTCCAGAATTGTTACATTATTCCTTAATACTTGTCTAAGAAATGTTACTTACTATATAAAAAGCTCCTAGAAGCTAATTATTTTCGATCGATTTCAATGCATGTTGTTTCTAATGGGATGTATTTTATTTTCTGTGATGTTTTATAATTTATTTTTGTACTATTTTATTTTCATTAAACAATTTCTTATATGGTAAAAGCACAAAATCCGTATTAAACCTTTTCAAATGGAGATACATTTTGAAGGCGCTTTCGGATGCTCAAGTTGAGAAACAGTGACATCAATTTCACAAACAAAAACGCAATTATATGAAATCAAATATAGAATTTTAAAGTGAAGGCAATTTAAGATGTTCGCCAGATATTGATGAAAGTTGTACAAAAGCCAGCAGGAGACATCAGCGAGCAGGCGATAAGTGAATCCGTTCATACACCGAAGACGAGCTTTGTCTGTTTGGTTAGATAAGTGATGGAGTCGCGGCATTCCGTCACGCGTGCTGCGGCCCCATGTTTGGGTTAGGCCAGCAGGCCTCGGCACCGCAATTGATGGGGAGGTGAGGTCCCGGGGGATGCCGGAGAGAGGAGGCTGCGGCTTAGGCTCGAGAGGGAAGGAGGCAGGAGGCAGGAGGGGGGGGGCGGCCAACGGTTTAAATACAAATTGCAAATATTCATTGGCATGAAAATAGTCGACCGATATTCTTATACGATCGAAGACAATAATAATTATTGATTTTTAAACAAAAAAAAATCTAACTCAAAATGAATTAGAAATATTCAATTTAAATTTATAGAAACTATTATAAATAGATACTTACTGGTGATTCTGTAGGCGAGAATTACGTTCGTTGAATCACTTTCGCTATTCGCCTAACTCCCGTCTTATATCAAATGTTTCGTGGTTTCGTGGACGTCCTATATTTCTTGGCTATCAACACTGGCATGGTATCATGTTGCATTCACTATTAAGTGACTCTCCGCGATTCACTTTTGAACATCAAGTGCAGGTAGGAGGATGCCAATATTTAATATTACAGTACGGTAAATATATACTTAGCAGTAGGTTAGCAAATAGCACAAAAAAATATTTTTTTAAACTTGATTTTTTTGTTAAACAATGATCTATTCTATGTTAGCCATTATATCATTGGAGCTACATTATATCGCTAAATTTGATTCTTTTCTATGTTTGTCATTGGGAACTCATTATATCGCTATCCTATTAGTACCTGCTTGTCAAGCAGCTGGGCGAGCACCACATTCAAAGTAAAATTGATTTCGAAAATTTTTAGTTACAGTGTACGTATATTTGATTGGCCATGGTTTATCTGAGCAGATCCATAGATTGACACTTTTAAATTTATTTTATTAAATATAATGCAATTAGTGTTGTTTTTATAATGTTCAAATTAAAAAATAAGTTGAAATTTATGATTCAAAATAGAGTCATAAAGTAATATGACCATTCTCTCGGTGATTTATCTTTAATTAATGTGAATCCATTCAATTCTTAATCGTTCCCTCGATAGGAATAATGTCAGCCCTTAATTCGCCTAAAAATGCTACTCGCGCAATAAAACCGTTTCAGAAATAAGCCCGGCGAACACTTTTATACTAATTTACTGATCGTTTCTATCGAACACTGAAGCTGCAATCCTTTCGCCAAGTTGAGTATTATCCACCCGGTCTCTCTCCATTCACGCATAGCTGTCTGGTCTGGTCTATACCTTCTCTACTTGGAAGATAATGCGCGGCAACTGACAAGCGAATTGCTGCAGTCCACCACCTACTTTGGTTCGCAAAACGACGTTACGCCTAATAACGTAATAACTCGAGTAACAGAAATGAAGTGAGATCAACACATCGAGTTAATTCAATGGACCATTCTCAGAAATCCTATACATACTCTACGTAAGTAGTTCCCTCAATCTTGTATTCGTGTGTGCATATATCCCAAGATCTACGTTCGTGTACATCTGTGTGTTAGCAAACATGTAATCTACTATGATAATGAGCGGATATTTTGTAAATTAATTACCAATTTCCTTTGATTGGGGCTTACGAGAAAACGCATAATAATTAGGATGGATAATTTGTGGCATTAGCTGTCTGTACCCTTTACTTAGATATTAAAATGCTTGCTCTCTAAAATATCGGTGCAGAACAGATATTTAGAGAAATAACTTACATACCTTTTAATATTTTTAATACTTTCATTCCATATATTGATTATAATATATAAGTTTTGACGGATAATTTTTTAAATTATAGAGCTTTGTTAATAACAATTTTAAGAATTGTGACATTTTTAGATATGTTATTGTTTTGACTTCTTGTATGGTTGTTCGCTGTACATATTTATAAATTTATAGATCTATGGTACCTTGTTTAGTCATTCTTTCAATTACAAATAAATTTCAGATTTTTTTTCCTGGATCAAGTAACGCTAACGGTTTCGAGTTATAATCAAATTTATAATTTAATAATATGGCGTATCAAAAAAAAAAAAGTGATGTCAGGTAATTAGACTTCGTTGGGCTTGAAACCCGCACACTTCAGTATTTCAAAGTAGTTTTAAATATATTATTCACTCTCCTCAATTGTTAAATTGCAATATTTTAATTTAATTTACCTTATTTAATTAAAGTTTTTAATTTTTTAACCATAAAAAGTGTTTTCTGTAACATATTATTGTATAAATACTAATTATCTTTAAATGTTTTTACAATGTATTAATGTCACACCAGGACTATCTATCAGGGTCATTAACGATCTGTTTATAATCTGTACGTGAATAATAAAAAATAATTTAGAATGAATTATGAATATAACATCCCCTGATATAAATGTTCGCAAAATTATAATTTTCTGGTTTAAAGTTGCCTACGAAGCTGAATATAAAGAGTTCATTTGTGACAAGTGGCTCCGCTAATTACCCGACTATACCCGGACAGGACTTAACACTGGACATTTCCTCTCATCGGTAGTACGTGATTGAAATTCCAAAACTTTTTAGGATCGTTCCCCATAAAGGAACCTTTCAAGGAGGCACTTTCCGGGGACAGCGGCATTATCTAAGTTACCGTGTCAAGCGTCTCTTTAAAATACCGTGGAAGATGCACAGCAACGACTCCGCTAAGCCCTATCGAGATGTCCATCAAGCTAGCGACAATACAAGGTGCTCGAGATAAAACGATATCTTCTCGGCAGGTGTGCTCCAGTATTTGTGTGCATGTCGCCTAATATATTGCGGGTGAATATGTGTTGTGATTTATTACATCATTTTATTCGTCAGCATTATTGTTCGTTAGACTGGCTGATAAAACAATACATATTAAATCAGTATTTTTTCGAAGCCACGTCTACCAAATTGCGTACACATTAAGTAATATCGTTATTAATAAAATGATGTAATCAGTGTTTTATTAGTTAAGTATATAATATGTAAATAATTATTTATTTTTATTTTTAAGGAGATCGCATTATAATTGTGAAGTAGTTTTTCAGAACATAGTTCAGTGATATATTTAATACGAATTAAATGTATCAATTAGAAAGTTTATCGATTATCAGTTTTTATCAGTTTATCGAATAAATCATTTGTTGCTTCCTATCCGGGGAAGTGCGCTGACCTATTACATCACGGCACCATAGTAAGATTACGACAATTTTTCGAACTTACATATCGCACTATCTGTCATTCCATTATTTGATTAATTAATTTATTTATTAAATTTCAATTATTATAGTGAAGTTGTATACAAAAATATATTTTCGATAAATTAATTTTATCTGTATATCTTTCTAATTGATACATTTAATTATTATTAAGTTATTTATTCTACACGGTCTCACAAAAAATTCTCTTTAACCTTTAAGATCATGTTTGAGTGTCGCGCTAAACAGCTTGTCTCCGATCTCGGTCATATGTAGCGAGCGAGACACATGATCAGTCCATATTGTTGATGACCTCTAGGCTCTCTTTATCTCTTCTTGCTTTACAAAAAGTTTGCGATGAATCTCTCTATTTCTTCTTATTTCATGAAAAATAGATAGTCCGTGATGGGCGCTGCTTGCGACGCCAACACCTCCAAGGCGTCTGTAGGCTAGGTACTTGTCTATGAAGAGTTGTAATTATTGTCTATTTATATGGTACCTACTGTCCTCTATCTGTAAGATAATCACAATTTTATGCTCAAATTAAAGTCTGTTGAGCAAGGTTTAAATAAAGATCTAATATTAAATAAAAGTAGTTTAAAGAATTTTTTAAATGTTACCCGGGATATAAATTTATTATGGCATCAACCGTACTGGTCGTAAAATAATTAAAAATAAAATGTAAATGGTAATAATGTTGGACCAGTTCCGTGTATTATTCCCAACAATTGCGCTCCGATCAATTAGTCTCCCGTAATATATGCGGCTGCTCCTCCGTTCCTCGCCGCGTCATGTTTAAATCCCATTGTGCATCTTTTAAAGGAACATTCGCAGATGAAAGTGCATGGATGTAAACATAATTACCGAACAGTGATGCTCCATTGAGAGGCTGCGCGGCTCCGGGATGTGGCTGAAGGATCGGAGTGCACGCTGCCGATTAAATACATGGCGGGGTTTCTCCGTCTGTTTTTTGTCTATTTCAAGTAGCTTTTGATAAAATATACGTTTGTCTGTCAAAGTATATTAAAAATATTAACGATCATGTTTGGAATGAGAAAGAGATATTTTACAAACTTTATTAATTTTTTAATGCTATACTGACATAAGCGATCTCCACTACCGCAGAAAACACCGGTTATTTGTATAATCGTGGACTTGAACAAATTATTATTTTTAAATATAATATATTGTGACAATAATTTAATGAAACGAGTCATAATACAATTAATGAATAAATATAAAATATCACGAAGAACGTAGGTGGCCTTTTATTTACATTGTCGGTATGGATAATCCCATTTTTCTAATATCGTTTTTGTGAAATTCTGATGGTTTGTTCACATTTAACCCATTCGAAAAGCAATAATAAGGAAGCTCCGTACTTTAAATTAGCATTCGCTTTGTCCGGCCCGGCTTGACACGAAATATCTCCATATAAACGATTTCCATAACAATAATTACCGTGTAATCATCCGTATAAAAATTGTCCGATTGGCCTCCTAACGCGCTCGACCGCCCGCTTAACATAACAACATGTTAAACATGATACAATATCAATAAACTCGGCAAATAATTACCCGCTCAAAAGTATGAAACTGAAGAAGAAACTGACTCGCAGCAGTCTGGCGTATATTCGATGGCGAAGATCTTCGGACAGGTGATTGCTCTGTTGAGCCTTCGAAAGGACGTATTTAACTGTACAATTAGTTCTTTGTATGGTCGCTATCTTTGTCGATAGACTTCTGCGCCTTTGTTCGTCCACTGCTGGGCACCCGACCCGATTAACGTTAATTGGGCCTCGCGTTGCGGTGACGGCGGCTCCTCGCTGCAGCGCGCTCTCGGTTCCTGGCCAGACGAGGTTCCCGAGAGCGAGATTTCTAAATATCTTGTACTTAGATGTATGTATCATTGTCTTTTAAATAATCCTTTGTCTCTTCATAAAAACACTTTCTAGTAAGCTAAGCATTTAATAATATAACTGCTTAAATTACGGTTATTCTTAATATATTTTTAAACTTCTTATAATTAACAATTAAAATTAACATTATTAATTAAACTAAACGCTGGGTTACTTTTTTGGTTCACACTGTCATGGCAGAATATATCAGGAGAAATTCTAATATTTGATTGATTCACTAAAGTGAAAAAGGTGTTTTATAAATTTTATCTCTATAATAGATTTTCAACATTATCAAACTTCAAATCTTAGGATTAATGAAAATAATCCCGAGATTAGAATTTTTTTATTGAAAGTTCAATGTGAATAAACAGAATTTATGTAAGATATTAAGAGCATTTAAGTTAGTAGGTAATGAATCTTTGAACAAAAAATAACGCAAGTAATAATGCAAAATCGACAGATATTAATTTAAACGTGAAACAATTTTATTATTATGAATGATACACCCGAAAGAATAGCAAAGCATTTCATAATTTCGTATTGATCTAATTTTAGTACACAAACACCCTGCTGCTGAAAGAATGCGTTCAGTCTCAACACTTAACATATTGTCATGAGATCAAATAAAATGTAAATGTATTAATATCAAAAAGGTTGGTTTGAAAATTTGTCGCTAAAAATATCGTCGCTGTAGCATAGTTGGGTAATGCACCTTTCTCGGTTCAAATCTCGGTGGCGCAACAACAATATTTTTAGATAAAATTAACTTTATATGTATATCTTTCTAATTAATATATTTAATTCATATTTCAAATAAAATGTCTGCAATATTTTCATATACATACTTTTTATTTATTTGTTAATCTTTTCATAAAAGATTTATTGTTTGCCTAACAGTAGTCAAAGCTTATCGTCACTCTCATCTATATGGAATTTGGGATTTATAAAATATTTCAATACGTAAGTTAAATCAGTTCTTCGTTTCTTTGTTTATTTTATTTTATTAAAAATGGCATTGACTAAGCATAAGATAGATTTACGTCGAAATGTTCTTCGATAGTTAATTTTTCAAAACTTCAAAACTTTATGTCGTTTCCATCCACTCATCCAAAACATGTGATTATAATAATATTCATCGTAAGAGCAAGTACTTTAATACTTATTACTAATAAATCATTAATTCCGTATTATGTTACTTAATCAATTGATCACATTTTCTAAGAGAAGATTGCACAGGTTTATTAAGTAAAGCGCCACTAACATTTATAAACAATTGGTTTATGAATTAACATGTGTATATGCAAGTCTGATGTGCTTATGCATGAATGTGTATTTGATTACGAGATATACGAGAAAATACGATATTGTTGGATATGCACGTAACGCACTAGTTTGCGTTCTTTGGTCAACATATCCGAGTACATACTTTATTTTTAGCACTGTACATTATTGATATCTATCGTATACGTATTTTAATTATACTGCTTTTAATAAACACATACCAACTTGCCCTAAAACAAGCTTGCCCATTATGGCAATGCAATCATCATTCAGAAATGTTATCTGATTAATATAATTACGAGGGGCAAGTAAAAAATAAGGTTCCTACATTTTTTTCAGGTATAAGGTATTTTTTATTGCAATAAATAAGTAAACCATCTGAAAGCTTGTACTTTATTCTGTTTTTCTACATAGTCTCCTGATTTTTCTATGCATTTTTCCTGACGAGTTATCCACTTCTGAAAACCCGCTTCGAAGAATTCCGCCGCTAGGCCGCCGATGAACTTGGTGACCGCTTCTTTCACCTCTTCATCTGTATTGAAGTGTTGTCCACCCAAGTGTTGCTTCAATTTCGGAAACAAGTGGAAGTCGCTGGAAGCAAGATCAGGGCTGTAGGGGGCATGGTCAAGCAATTTCCAGCCGAATTTGTCCAGTAGGGCGGTGGTCTGTCGAGAGACATGCGGGCGAGCGTTGTCGTGGTGCAGCCTAACGCCCTTGGTCAGCCTTCCTCTCCGGCGATTTTGGATGGCTCTTTTGAGTTTTGTCAATGTCTCGCAGTACCTGTCCGAATTGATGGTGGTCCCTTTAGGCATAAACTCGGTCAGCAAGACGCCTTTTCGGTCCCAAAACACCGTAGCCATCACTTTCCCTGCGGAAAGCGTCTGCTTAAACTTTTTCGGCCTAGGCGATTCAGGATGGCGCCATTGTTTGGACTGTTCTTTTGTTTCTGGAGTGACGTAGTGACACCACGTTTCATCTCCCGTAATAATGGAGTCCAAGAATTCTTCGGTATTCTCAGCGCATTCTCGAAGAAACCCCTCGGCACACTTGACACGATTGTCTTTGTGGGTTTCTGAAAGCATGTGTGGGACCCACCGCGCGCACACCTTGCGATAACCAAGTTTATCGGTCAAAATGTTGTCGATGGTTTTTTCACAAACCTCAGGAACCTGGACAGCAAGCTCCCGAAGCGTTACTCTCCGATCTTCGAGGAGAATGCGCTCAATCTTCGCCACGACTTCGTCCGACACCGATGACCTCCCACTCCTTTGCTCGTCGTGGACGTCTGTGCGTCCTTCGGAGAACTCCCTGCACCATTTGCGGACGTGTTGGACGCTGATGCAAGCTGTGCCATAAACTTCTTCCAACTGTCGATGAATTTCAACAGGTTTAAGCTTCTTCGCGTTTAAAAATCGAATCACCGAACGGATTTCACACCTGGCGGTAACGGCGATGGCGGGTTCCATAGCGGATGGCTGTCAGGCCTTTACTGAGCGTCGCAGCGTTTGCTCCCGGTAGTGGGGATATAGTTAAGGGACCAACAATCAAGGCGGTGTTGCCGGATTTCGCCTAGCATCTCGCGTGGCGAGTGTACAGCGTAAGGAACCTTATTTTTTACTTGGCCCTCGTATGTAATATTTTTTGTATGTAATGTAAATAAATAAATATAAATAATTGCATCTTTTGGTTTGCAGGTGGTTGCAACTATCCTATTCTGAACAGCCAATCAAAATTCACTAAGATTAATGTGAGAGTGATAATAAAATTAAACAGATAAACTTTTCTTTAATAGCCTTACTGGACATCGTTATACAGTCATTAAATGGAATTAATAACCCTATTAGCCATATTTAAATAAGGATAGAAATGAATTAATTGGTGATAATCTGCATTGTTAGAGAGTGGATGATGTGGTCGCCAGCATGTTAACAAGTCCTCTTTAAAGGGATTAGATACCATGCAGTACTTTAATCAAACGTACCCTTATATTTGGGAAGGATATTTCAATAGGATTTGCTTTCTCATTTTATCAAGAAAAACCTAGCCGATAATCTACCACGTTAATCCGATTAATGTATGTAAAGTATAGACTGTTGATTCCGAGGAAACCAAATATATACATACATTTCTGTAGTAAAATAATTAATATATCGGTAGGCACCTGATGATGTTTCAATTATTTGTTTTAATATTCTTGGTCGTTTACAAATTTGTTTAATACGAATTTTCTAAAATTATATTTTTTTACAAAATTTCCCAAGAATAATCTATTTTGTTTTATAATTATTAATCGAAAATGAAAAATATTTTTGAATATTATTCGGAAGCAAGGTGTAGGTAGGGGTAGGTTTACCAGGCGTGGACCGCGTGACACCAGGGAAAGGGATGATGACGTCATGTCTTTTTTTCATTCTCTGGTCCTTAGGAATTTTAAATGTCCCCAAAAATGCCTGGAATTTTCATTACGAATTATTGTTTTTAAATGTTTTATATAAAATACTCATTTTTGTTTGGAATTACTTATATATTTCTGTGATGCCTTTTAGCGATATTTTATTATTAATTTGGCAACATAAAATTTCCGTAAATTTCTCAGTGGGGTCGTCCATAATTTAATTAGTTTCATAGTGGCTTCGGAATAAAATTCCGAATGCATACAACGCAAGAAAATAAAATCAGCTCTTCACATCTTCACATTGTACGTCACTCCTTATCGGGACCGCCTGCCATGTTCGGCGCGAGTCAAAATATTTGACAGCGTACTTAACGGGCGGCCGGTGAAATGATAATATTTGTTAGCGCCATTTCCTCATATTTTATGTACATTTTGAGAAATCGATATGTTTTTTTACAAATTTACTGAAAACATTAAATAATAAATATAAGGCAAAAAATAACTGCAACATGCCACTTAAGTACCTATATATATTTATATATTATTATAAATAAAATTCTTAGACGTATGTAGATAGATATATTTTTTTTAATTCGCTAATGTAAATTGAAATATTATGAACGTGTAACATTTTGATATTATTACTCTGTACATTTTTATTAATTAAAATTGTATAAAGCTTGACTAACATAAGCGATCGACAGTCCGAATGTCATTGCAGAGCCCTGTAATAATAATATTGACGAGTGAAATACTTTGCTCTTTAGAAGTATCATTTTTAATAGTCTTTAATAAACTAGGCAGGCAATTGTTACATGGGGCCATTTAATTTATTTGTTATTTAATGTTACGCTTTTATTAAATAGATACCAAGTGATATCTGTACAAGCCCTCTAGCATTTACACCACCTAATAATTTCTGTATAAAACACCAAGTTTTTCTAACCACTGATTTTAGGTTCCCAATTTAATACAAAAAATTAAGTGCAAAATCTGCTGTGTATCTGACCTTTCTCACCACATTAGCCCTGATGATGGAATCTGCAATGGAATTTGAACGTTGGCCAGAAAGATCTGATATTCATGGCATTTTTAATTATGTTCAATGTTAAAAAATCTATCAAAATAAAATTAAAATAGTACAAACGAGGTTTTAGACAGTTTATTTGTATATGATGCTGGAACGATTATATGTAAATATAGTATACTATACAGTACTGAAGATTTTTGTCCATATAAGAACTTTACCTGGTTGATAATTCTATGAATAAATTTTCTTTAGAGAAATCATAATTATATGTCGTCTCCGTATAGCAGAGTTCGTCAACATTTATTTTATATGAGAGAGATTTTCAGAAGGCATAATGGAATTAAAGTCGATAAGAAAGAAAAACGTTGTTTTTCTATAAATAAACTCAATCATTATTTCTGTGTACTGTACATGTTTTTAGTATAGAATAAGTAATAATGGTTTAATAACATACATAAATACGGTTTAAAAATAAAATATGTTTATTCAGCGGGTATCCTAAAAATGTGTTTTATTTTTACCTACATCAGTACTTGGATCGATACCAGGTGACTCCAAAACTTTTACGTAAGAAATAAAAAAGATTCTGTAAGCATCGAGTATAGATCCTGCTATCTCTCACATCATAAGCTCTCTAAGCACTTTATCACCTCTCTATTGCCCCATTAGATTATGGTGTCAAATTGTCATTTATTTATTTATGTTTTGTTTTGTTTAAATATAACGCATTGATTTTGAAAATATCTTTGCAATGAATATTTTATTATTTGTAACCAGAATTGTTAAATTTATCATCTTTGTCTTTAGAATTTATGAGTAAATTTCCTATATTATTATTTTTATAAAATGCCGGTCAAATGTTTCGTGGTAGGTGTTTAGATATTTGATTCGAAAAGTAATTTATGTATAAAATCCTACGCCAATAATCATGATACAAATCCCAACGCTATGTAATCTGAATAATTGTTCTATCTCTAGTATTTCATCAATATAACTACTTGTAAATGATGCAAGACTTATTTTTATTTAAAGTTATATTAAAATAATATTTTTCTGGTGTAAACTAGTATTCATTAAAGTTAGAAGTTTTTAATATGTATTTTTTAGTATTTTCACGATTTAAAAATGACTAATAAAGAAATTGAATGCAAGCATGTTTAATTGGCGTTTTTTGTAGATTGTTTCTAGGCCGACGTTTAGGCACGTGCCATTGTCAATATAATTAAGGTCATTTTTTTAAGTAACGCCTTGTATCATGTTTTAATGAAATGCATACAAAATGACTATTCGAGTAACTTAAGAGTGAATGATACATTCTGTTCGAACTTCTTGATACTCACACAAACTCGCACAAATACCCTGCACCCTACACACTACACACTACATACACAGCACATAGGAACATTAAATAAATAGGTACGTGGGCAAACTATTCTTTTTTTTTCCACTGTTCTAACTTTATACTTTGTTACTACAATTGTTCATGAAAGTATGTTCTTGTTAGTTTCAATTTGTAGTCACTATAATTTCACTGTTTAATTACTGATGGTTTTTATTAATATATAAGTATATATATGTTTGTATGTGTAGTTTATATTATACGTTTATACACATTAGATTGTACCATTGCAACATTTCAATATAAATATAATAATAAAATCGTTGATTTTTTAAATCATCACTATTGACTATTGAGTATGGGCCCGGAGTGCAGAACCTCTGCGGTATAGGAAGAAACTGCTTATTAATAATGAATTCCTGTCATTTCCTTCCCGGCCCGTTCGTTTGTCGGCAACGCGACGAGATGGCGTCAACCCGGGCCGCAGGATGTCGCTGGCTCCGTGACCTTTATCATAACACTTCGGAGAAATCTCTCTCGCACGTGTGCATAGCATTTATATGTATGTATGGTATTGCAAAACTTTACTCTACCGTGCGTACAACTTTGCGAGAGATAGACCTAAGGGAAGAACATCACGCATTACAGTAATATCAGGTTGTCGGTTTCATTATTGTAACAAAGTTTTGACGCTCTATATAATTATAAGGTAGTATTAACTACCTGATATTAGTACACTGAATCTGTTAATAAATCACACTCGTCTTGTTATTGAATTTTAAACTAATGCCGCTGAGTAGATATCTAATTGGACTGATGCAGAGTTCCCTGTACTGGAGGCCGAAGAGAGGGTCGTCTCCCAGCGCACCGTAAAACATGAAAAGCATCGCAGGTAACATAAATGCAGAAATCAGACAATTAATAAGAATGAAGATCATATAATTAAGCTTTATTAAGCGGTAGAAGAAAAATAAAGAACAGGAGAAGATTCGTCTGGTCAAAGAGCGTACTATACGAGTACAATCAGTAATTGTCTCGAGGATTCCTTCGAGAGAAACTTGAAGAGCGTGTACGTAATAGTTGGCGCCGGTCTCCCGAGAACGCATTGTTTATCAGATTCATGATTCATACTTGTCCTCGATGACTTAATTTCCTCTCGATAGTCCCTAGTCCCGTACCCGGCAACTTTTAACGTCCACTCCACAAGTGACATAAAAGCTAAATTAATGAAGACATACACGCTACAAATGAATACTGACGCGTATGGTAGTAAGATTATTATTTTATTCCAATTTGGCACTTAAGTTTGAGCTGAATTGAGATACTCTCAACTCTCAGCACGGTTCAGGGCCTGAATTATGAAGGGTGCCCAAAGCGACTTGCCGAGTCGCTCGCTGCTCGCTGCCCGCGTCACCCCCGGGTGGGGTGGCGGCGCAGAGCCGCTCCAGAACGACGCACCTCGCGAGCGACACGCAGTAGACACGACTTTAATCATAGCGTCTTAATTGAGATTGATGTAGTTGTGGGTGGGTTACATCGCCACCGCCGAGCACGGCGGCGCAGGTTGACGCATTTTCATTAGCATTACAGAGTTATGCGGGGCATAAATCCGTCACGGTTCAAGATACGATTAGTTAATATTCATCCTGTATGAAATGTCTAGTATAGGAGTGGTTATCTAAATTGGCGAATTATATTATGCTCAATCAGTTTCCTTAAAGGTTAAGCGATGCCGGTGGAGACGCGCGCGTATATTACAATAATCACACGAGTGCGATCGTAGGTTCATCTCGTGACATTGTCTGTCGGTCGGTTGCTCCCGGTTTGCAACCAAGGTGCTAATTCCTCATTCGCAATAAAGACCTCCATTTGTAACAATGCGTTTCCTTAGCGTTTCAGAAATTAAGATTGTCTACGTTCTTCCACTATCGGATGAATTCTGTTAATATTGTATGGATTTTAATGATTCTTTTCCACATATTATTTGAATATGGTGGTTTTACTTTCAATATTTGTACATGTGTGCTAACAATACGTATGATCGATTAAAATATTAAATTAATTATTGTATCATAACTTTTTTTCAGTATATGGCCTATATCAACACACAGCCGCCAGTGTGCGCTGCAGCCTTGCACTCCTTCGTAGTGTAAAGTAGAATTATTATTCATCTTAACTATTTGTATACATATTATATTTCTTTACACAAATTAAGTCAGACTGGTTTATTGATGACAATAATACATTTTAAATCAAAATTGTATATTTGTATTTACCTTCTTCGTTATTTTCATCAATTACTGCATTTTTTAAATGCCCCTCATCTCCGGCTCACGCGTTAATTATCAATTGGTCATATCAGACGGCTTCGCGAGGGATCCTGGTACCCTGGTACCCTGGTACCCTGACATGATAGATTCGAGCCGAGTAATTTTCCTTCACTGGGTAGGCGCATCCACGAATCGATGCGAAAACGCACGAAGGTAAACATAAATGATCACGACTGCCGGGCGCTCGCCTCATCGCTCGGTCATCAGCCTCCGAGCCCTGACGAGTCTCGGGGTGCGGGTCTCGATGGCTGATGTAACGTCTCACTCGGGAGCGGACGTAATTGCTGGCTTTCATCGCGGAACTTAGATGTACGATAAGTAAACAAATATCCCGTGGACTTATGAGTCATATTTGGAATGCCACGGGTTGGATGATTATAGTATCTAACGGTAAGTGTACACGGATGGAATTTTTTGCCCAGAAGATGAAAGTTTAGCCTATTAAATGCAAAACAAATATTATATATATATTTTACTTTAGTTAATGGAATACACAAGTTAGCAGCCTTAGGGTGCATGTATACAAAAATGTATCCCTCAAAACAAATAATGGTAAAAAAAATTACAGAGAGCATTCCGATCAACTGATCGTTTTTTACCTTCAATTCAACATTTTAAAAAAACCCCTGCTTTTTTAGCCTGTTTTATCTCACCTAAGAAGTTTATCGTGAGGGTTGCCTTACACGCTGTATATATATAATATTATATTATAATTGACGTCAACAAACGTTTTCTCTGTTCTATTAAATATTAAGAATTAATAATTCTCTATTCGATCCAAATAAATAAAAATATTTATTTTCCATGAAAATAAAAAAGGTGTAAAACAATATCCCGAAGCGTTAGACGCTAATGAAGGGAGCGCGTCAAGGATCGGGTAGCGATCGATAAGTCGATTGATTGTAATCTTCTTGCGAGTTGACGTCGCGTCACTGCTCGGACACGGGACGCGGGTGTCCACTGTCCGCTGTCCGCTGTCCGCTGTCCGCTGTCCACTGTCCACTGTCCGACAAGCATTACGGCCTCGCGCGATACAGAGCAGCTTATCTGACGACATTAGCCCCGAAAGATAAAACTAATTAATTGGATGGGCCAAAAGGGTTCCACAATAAGTCTAAAGGAATACAAAAATGCTGAACACGCGAGGAAGAGTAAAAAGCTTACATTCTCGGCATCAAACGTGTGATTTGATGGAGATTTTGCGCTGAATTCTTTCACAAGGTGGTATGGAAATGATTTCTTCAGACGAAATTTTCAATGATTTGCAGACTGACATAAAAAATGTCGTTGGATATTGAACTCGTTAAGACCGTGTAATGATGTGTCGATAGTGCCGGCTTGTGATGGAAAACATTATGAATTTAGGTCATTCCATTTTTAATAAGAGGTTAAATGCCTCTTAGATTATTCCGATTTATTTGAATAATATTCCTTACTACATCATCACCAACAAAATATACTTTCTACAAGTCCTATTCTTTTTAGTAATAATATGAATCCAATTAAAAAATATTGGTAATTTTTTATAAAATAATTCCATCCAATTGTGATCATCCGCCTTACATCGAGCTAAAAATACTGGCCTCGATGATTGAGCGGGCTCAACATTCCTATCACCGACTTTCTCTATCTTCTTAGCTTATTCAAGAAAAAAGTTTGGATGAGTTTTTTTTGCTGCATCCAAATATTTTTACAAAATATTTCTCTTCATCTACAAAACTGCAACATCATTGAATTAATTAAAAAATATTGGTAATTTTTTATAAAATAATTCCATCCAATTGTGATCATCCGCCTTACATCGAGCTAAAAATACTGGCCTCGATGATTGAGCGGGCTCAACATTCCTATCACCGACTTTCTCTATCTTCTTAGCTTATTCAAGAAAAAAGTTTGGATGAGTTTTTTTTGCTGCATCCAAATATTTTTACAAAATATTTCTCTTCATCTACAAAACTGCAACATCATTGAATTAATTAAAAAATATTGGTAATTTTTTATAAAATAATTCCATCCAATTGTGATCATCCGCCTTACATCGAGCTAAAAATACTGGCCTCGATGATTGAGCGGGCTCAACATTCCTATCACCGACTTTCTCTATCTTCTTAGCTTATTCAAGAAAAAAGTTTGGATGAGTTTTTTTTGCTGCATCCAAATATTTTTACAAAATATTTCTCTTCATCTACAAAACTGCAACATCATTGAATTAATTAAAAAATATTGGTAATTTTTTATAAAATAATTCCATCCAATTGTGATCATCCGCCTTACATCGAGCTAAAAATACTGGCCTCGATGATTGAGCGGGCTCAACATTCCTATCACCGACTTTCTCTATCTTCTTAGCTTATTCAAGAAAAAAGTTTGGATGAGTTTTTTTTGCTGCATCCAAATATTTTTACAAAATATTTCTCTTCATCTACAAAACTGCAACATCATTGAATTAATTAAAAAATATTGGTAATTTTTTATAAAATAATTCCATCCAATTGTGATCATCCGCCTTACATCGAGCTAAAAATACTGGCCTCGATGATTGAGCGGGCTCAACATTCCTATCACCGACTTTCTCTATCTTCTTAGCTTATTCAAGAAAAAAGTTTGGATGAGTTTTTTTTGCTGCATCCAAATATTTTTACAAAATATTTCTCTTCATCTACAAAACTGCAACATCATTGAATTAATTAAAAAATATTGGTAATTTTTTATAAAATAATTCCATCCAATTGTGATCATCCGCCTTACATCGAGCTAAAAATACTGGCCTCGATGATTGAGCGGGCTCAACATTCCTATCACCGACTTTCTCTATCTTCTTAGCTTATTCAAGAAAAAAGTTTGGATGAGTTTTTTTTGCTGCATCCAAATATTTTTACAAAATATTTCTCTTCATCTACAAAACTGCAACATCATTGAATTAATTAAAAAATATTGGTAATTTTTTATAAAATAATTCCATCCAATTGTGATCATCCGCCTTACATCGAGCTAAAAATACTGGCCTCGATGATTGAGCGGGCTCAACATTCCTATCACCGACTTTCTCTATCTTCTTAGCTTATTCAAGAAAAAAGTTTGGATGAGTTTTTTTTGCTGCATCCAAATATTTTTACAAAATATTTCTCTTCATCTACAAAACTGCAACATCATTGAATTAATTAAAAAAATCTTGAGTTTCTATAATTATCTCAAGTATTGTAATCATAGTTTGGTATTTACTTTAATATGTTTCTCAGCTCCCTTAAGAATATGTTTGTGTTCAATTACTGTGAATGTGAAATGACTGCGATATTATGCATGAAGATATAAGCAATATTTAATTGTACCCACTTAATAAAGTTAGCATTTTTTTATTTTATTACATTAGTCATATTTTTCAAATATTGGTGTGTGTTATTTTTTTAATGCAGTACACATTTTTTCAAGATTTTAGTATAATTAAGAATAGATTTTAAATATCTAAGCCTCCCGTAACACATGGCTCAGTGTTCTATAATACTGCGAATGAAAACAGACCTGAATGAAAGGATAATCTTAAAATTCCAAGGTACAAAATAGCTCGCTATATAAAGCCTTCTTAAAATGTTTTGATATGCTCATCCTAATATAATACCCCGAATACCAGGTAAGAATTATGATCGCCCAAAAAAACACAACCACTTCTGATCTAGTTTTGGACCCACCCCAATAAAAGCGCAACCATTTTTAATGGAAAGCGCTTGACCACAAGGTACAAGTACTAGGGACATCAAACACAGCTCTACAAGTAATATCTTTATTTTGTTATGTTGGATCTTTATGTTTTATAAAATAATAATAAATTTTCCAAGCTCAGAAGTATATTAAATGCTGTTAATTAGAATAAATAATATTAAGAGAACACTTTTTCTTTTCTTTTAATGTTGTGAAGTTGCATTTTTAGAACATAGTTCTGCGGTATTTTAATAAAAATTAAATTCATCAACTAAAAAGATATTTGTATAGAAAAAAAAAAATTGGCTATGAGGTTTTACTCGATGGTATTTGAGATTCACCGTAATATAAAATTGATTGTTTTTAAAAATGGAATAGTAGATGTATCAATTGGAAATATTACAGAATATAATTTTAAAATTTGTCGAAAATGTATGAATTAAATGTATAGCGAAAAACGGAGAAGGCGTTTCCCCGGATAGGAAGAGGTCGAGGTTCGAATCTTTCTAGCTGATTAATTTAATTTTTACTAAATAATATTTTTCACTAACACATTATTTCTCCTAGAGATAGGCAGAGAGGACATTCTATCCTAATAAATCTCTTCTTATTATTCATAGATTATCTTATACATTGCTGAGGCTTCTATCAGAACGATTTTCTTGGCCTGACGCGGATATCCATTATTCTCTTTTCTTTCACCACTTTTATACCTCATTTTCTCTTCGCTCTTTTTCTTACTTATACACCACACCGTTTGGTCATATCCAAATCACCTAAATGGCCATTTCTGAATCTGCAATTAAATGAATGCTCACTTTATCAGTATTAGTACCTAGAACTCAATTAACAACAAATGACTTAGATAATGTATAAGATATGAAAATGATGACTTTTAAGCAGAAAATATATTTGAATATAATGGTATTTATTTATAAAATCCACAATAAGAAAATATCGGCGAAAAACGAAATATACAAAAAATTGATGCAAATCAACATGAGCACTAGCATCGTACAAGAGGAAGGAATATACTGAGACTGCCATTCAGGAAGAAGACCAAATCTCAGAAATCGATGATATATAGTGCGATGAAGATTTTTAATGAAATTCCAGAAAACATAAGAAAGAAGGAGAAACTGAATAGATTTTAAGTGAAATAAGTTTTAGTAAAAGAAAAGACTTTAATCTTGTTTATATTAGAGCATATGTATGAGTGCTTATGTATGCACTATGTTAAGAATTAAATAAATATTGGTTTTATTTATTAAATAGGGATGGTTTGAAATATGACACCCCTTCCTACGGCTTTTATTATTTGACATAATTATGAAACGCTGAAAGTATTTTATTTTTATCATCATTAATATATATTTTTTATAAACAATAAATTACGATGAAGGCCATACGAGTATAATGTCCCCATAAAATGAAAATTATTTGGTACAAAATACACAAACCTCCCCACAAAACTAAAATATTAAGAATACCTTTAGACCGGTCTCTTTGAGTAGACCTATTTTATGTCTTATGATTTAAATATGTATACAAATTGTTAAATTTATTTAGATACGGACTTGTATTAAAGTCACGGTTCTTCAATGTAAAATATTGGGTCGTTTGAAGTGTCCTTTTTTAAAATACACGTGAATTTGGGATCCACAAATATGTTAACGTTATTTTTGTTTATTTGATCTTCGTCCAGAAACCCTAATTATGAACTCCAGGGATACCCAATTAAAGTTTTTTTGTTTTTTTTGTTATCGGTCGAACAATATACAGAACACCGACATCTTAAACAAACAGGATTACTTTATTGTGTTTTTATTATTATTATTATTAGTGTTATGATTTAACTCGGGATTATATTTAATAATATATTATAACTCATGCGTTCTAACGACATTCGTATGTGGTTAAGCGAGCGAATAACTCGTCATCCATAAAGGAAAATAGAATTGTAAATATGCATTGACAATAATAATATTACATTAAAATATGTATTTATGCACTACACCATATCTTACAATATAATATTTTTGAAGATCTAAGATTGGTAGATATATTGTTTTATTGATATCCAAACTAACGAAGAATTACGAGAATACGAATATTAGAGAATATACCGGAGCTGTATTTGCGGGAATCCCACAAGCCGAGCGATTATATGATTTTAATTTCAAATTATTATATTGTTATATAACCTCTTGGTTTCACTCGAATCTAAGAGATTTAGCAGTGAAGATTGTATACATCCGTTGCTCAGTGTGACCATGGCATGCAACGAATATTGCGACACACTCTGCAATACTTCAATACTGTTGTTTTATAGAGAGAAAGCTTTAATCTATGTACGCGCATCCTTAGGTAGACATAAAAAGTAACACAATCAGACCGCACTTAAATACACAGTATTTTTCATACATCCATTCTCTTTTCTTTTTTATAATTTAAGCTAAGTTTCTACGTGAGAACATAGTTGATAAAGTATTGTCGCTATACATTTATGATATATACACTTCTTTACTTTTACTGTTTCTACATACCTACGTACCTATTTGCTTTTAATTCTTATGTATAAGAGCAGTTACGTAATGGATTATTTACATTATATTTTCTACTTGTTTTTTCTTTAAAAACATCTTTGCCATGTTTGTTCACTAATATATCTGTAAGGATATTTTTGTATTTATAACATTTTTGTTAATAGTACCTAAACAGTATTGTATAAAAAAATTAAAAATAAATATAACACAAAGCTAACTTATTAACTATCTTACTATTAGGCCTTTTCTCCATAAGGAGTATGCAGATAGGATAGAACGTCACACCCTTCTGTCCTAGAATACCACTTTTGTCTCCTCTGCTTTTCATCTTCTCATTCATGCTCTATGAATGAGAAGGCCGCTCTCCAATATTTGGTTTACGTAAATATCTCTCCGTCTGTTGTTCTTGCCTTTCAATCTCGCCTCATATTTATTTTCCATAGTTCTATATGGGGTTAAAACATGGAGCCTGAAAAGGAAAGAAAGGAGTATGCTCGACGCCTTCTGTCGGCGTCACATGCTGCGCGTACCGTGGACTTCATGGAATGTTTCTGTTCTTTACTAACTCAGGACTGAAAATAGCCTCTCTATAATATGTAGGAAAATAATCTTTTCATAATTTGGGCATGTTGCTAGAAGAGGTGGAGTTAGCGGATACATTTGTGAGCACGGGCGACGTACAAGAGAGGGTAGCGGGGCAGTTCGCGCTCAGGAAGCAGAATAGAAGGCCGCGATGCTCCATCTTAGCGACCCTGTCTTAATCTATAAGTACATAGAGAAATGCATAAATATACCTATGTAGTACATAAATGCATAATATTTGAGCGGGGCAGCAACAAATTACCCCGACCAACCACGTGCACCAGACCTCTCCCTTGTCTCCCTTCCAACATTTAAAAAATACACTTCGTTCTATTTTCTTTAAATTGAAATTTGTAATTAGAAAATTTGTTTTATTTCTTTTAATTTGAAAATAACTACTAGAAAATAATAATCAAAGTTATATTTAAAAAAAATACTATTAGGCGCACATCTTCAAAATAATTAAGTATATATGCAAGGTATGTAGTATATAAAGTATAAATAACTGGATAATGAGAGTTTGTCTTGACATAAATATATACAGTAGAATCGAAACCGGTCGACGATAAATTAATCAAAGAGGTTCATTTTTTTTATGTAATATAAATAACTGTTTAAAAATAACGACTTTACATGGTTGGACGTTCAAGGATAATATAGTACTTCTTGATTACGCCACGAAATTATTTTATATTAAAATTTAACTCATTTTCATTTTATATGTTGTAAAGGGTGTTCAACGGAAAATTTTCAAGTTTAATATTAAATTTAAAAAATAAACTACAATGTTATTCTCATATTTTATTTACACAAAATGGAGTTATCGATTCGGATTTTACGTTTTATAAATAATATCATCTAAATGCCGTCCATTTCTCTCAAGACACTCTTGCAATCGGACTCTTAAATTTTCGAACACGCGAGAGCGTTGGTTCAATGGCAGCAACATCACAGCAGATATTTTTTTGTTGGGCCTGAATTGTTTAAAGATTGTTGCTGTAAACTCTTGACTTAAGAAATCCCTACAAAAAAAGTTGCACGGAATAAGGTCTAATGACCGAGGTGCCCAGGATATGTCTCCGTACTTGCTGATTAATTTATTGGCAAAAGTTCCCCTCAGCTTTTCCATTGAAACTCTAGTCGTGTGTGGAGTAGCCCCGTCTTGCTGAAATTGTGTTATTGTTGAACCCGGGAAACAGCTACAGTTGCGGTACCAAAAACTCGTCGATCATTTGGCAATACACGTCATCAATGACTTTTTAACCAGCGAGAGACATCGCTGGTTAAAAAAATAAGGGTCAATTATCCCACGGGCAGAAATTGCACACCACATTATCGTTTTTAGACAATGCAAACGTTTTTGATGGCGTTCCATTGGGTTGTTGGGGCACCAGTGTCTCATGTTCTGTTTATTAACATAGCTATCAATATGAAAATATGCTTGATCAGTAAACAATATATTTCCAACAACATTGAGAAACTGCACGATTTGCAGTTTGTATGAGTGAAACTGTAGATTCTTTTTCAAAATAACGTGCACTGTTGATTTTTTTATTCCAGTACAGGCTGCAATCTTCCTCATCGATTTACGTGGATTGCGCATAATTTCACGTTGAACTTGAGCCACATGTTCTGGCGTCGCTGCTGACGTTGATGGTCCCGGAGAAGTTTGGTTAACCATTGTTCCTTCTTGTCTGAACTTTTGAACACAACACCAGATAACTTACTTGTTGAATATTAAAGTGAGTACAAAAAGTGTGACGCGCACGAACCAATGAATCACCGCACTTTAAATATTGCTCAACCACGAACCAGTGTCTCATTGCGACTGGCAAATCAGCAAATCGCGCGCGTCGAATAATACCCTTCCCACTTATCTTACCCTGATGGTTTACGAGCAATTACAATTTAATATTTAAATTTTTCCGCTGAACACCCTATATTTGTTGCGATTGTTGAACTTATTCAGCGATTCCGGCCGTCCCAGGGACTGAGCCCCCAGGCTGCCTAGACCATCTAAGCGGTAGCTACGCCACTGAATATAGTATATAAATGCACCTTTTTTTAAACACGAAGGAGGATGCAGTAAAATAATTTGAATAAATCCTATACACTAATTTGTCTATATATATATTAAATAATAAATATATGCATTTCTTAAAATTAAATGGATAGATAATTATTTATGTTTAGGAAATTAATTTTTTGATCAATTGTTTCATTATAGTTTAATTTAAATTACCGATTGTATATTATTGATAATCGTTTTAAAAATGCACACACAGCTCTTTCCTGGCTACATGACAATTTTTTAAGATATTTAAAAATTATAGATGTACTCCATTCAAAATCAGATCCAAAAAAATAAATTAAATCGTTTTGATGATTTTTTTTACGAATTTAATACATTTTTTAATTTAATAATTTTGAAACAAATCTCACTATTACTTAGGTAAAAAACAAGTACATAATTGTGTTTGACTTGAAATGAAATAAATTCTCAATATCAATAACACACGGCCGCACAAAATATCCCTACTCAAATAAATGATATATCTCATAAGTCTGATTTCAATCCCGAATCCCAATCTCGGTATTCTGAGGAAGGGCGGATACGTCATTTTATCGGATACTCGTGGCTCCTTGATTATCTCCATTGTAGAAGGGCTAATTTGCTCTGTAAACAGGATGTTCGGGACAAAGGCAGAACAGAGAGAACCTCTTCAAACAGCCCTGAAGAGATTTGACTAACCGCTCAAGGCAGAGTATGAAAGAAATTAATATAAGAAAGTAATCTATTCATTCCCTCGCCGAACCCAAACCTTTGAAATGAATTTTGGAAAATAATTTTACTTTACGATGTGTGTATGCGTCGATCGGTACAAACAAACAGCAATATTTGGTTGCATTTCAGTACATATTATTATTACAGATATAATATATTCATGAGGGGTCCACATCAAATTATAGAGAACATACCTACAATATATACCAAAACCTAAGAGTATTTGCATCGTTAGACTAATAGTCTTGATAACATACATTCCTCGGCGGATGTAAGTTTCGCATGGCCGGGCAAAAAATGTAGCCATGTTTCTGCAATATTAATTAATTCACATTCCCGTTAAAAATGGCATATTATTTTATTTTGCGCAGATTCTTTGTAGAGGAATATTACTTAATATATTTCGTAAATCTTCACTCCGCTTTAAAGGTATGTTATATTGACGTCACAAATTCAATTTAAAATTAAGCTACGATAAAAAATGCGTATAAAGAACAATTTAATGGAAATATTGACGTCCAAAGTATTAAACATACAATTAGCTGCGCAATCTGCACATTCGTTAATTAAAACCTAGTTAATTAAAATTGAATTCAAGTAGTTTAAGTTCGGTTCCATGGTTAAGTTAGTTCGCGCTAAAATGACACGTTTCAGTGATATTTCAAAAACATTTATTGTTCATCAAAAATACCATTTTGTTTGTGCGACCGTGCTAAATATAATTATTCATAAATATTCACCAAAATGAGACAAATCAAATTAGAGTAGCCTACAGTAACGTTAATAATCTACATTCTTATATGATACACAATCTTTAAATTATTCACGTGAGAAAGCGAAAAAAGATTGACGCTATCGAAATATGGTTCTAGAGATTCATGTCTCATATTCATGAACCACCAGAATAATGAGTGTATCCTTCTTCCAAGAGGTTTAAATTGAGCTGACACAGACAAAACATACCGTTTTTTTAGAAATACCTCACGACACAGCGAGGATTATTGTTTTCGGAAGAACCCCAAGAACTAGACCCAGTGGACTGACTCTGCACGAGGCCTCTGGATTTATTGAGATGAGATGAACGCAGATTATTGAAAGGATCTGTGCGACAGATCACGACCTTCAGTGCGGAGTACGCAGATCGACGAAACAGAAAACGAGAAAGTCAGCAAATCACAATTGAAATGAAATAAAACAATAATTACATCGATTTATTGAAAATTAGAAATTACTTTATAGTTTTATCAAATAAATATAGATCTTTTATTATACTTCTTTCATTCAGGAACAAAAGAGGATTCACATGAATTATGAATAAGATATTACAGGGTAAATATTATGTTCCAGGCTGATTTTGTTTGGCAGACATTTGGTAGTCGTAGAGAGTAGTTGGATTTATTATGGAGCATCTAACGCTTCAACAATGTGCTAAAGTTATTAAAACAAATATAAACCAAACTTTTGGAAAAAAATCATCATAAGCGACGAAGCTCACTTCGACATTACGGGTTTTGTTAATAAACAAAACAGCCATTATTGGGGTACTGAAAATCTTCAATTGATCTACCAATGACCATTACACCCACGCAGAGTTCTGTATGGTGCGCCATGTCGGCCAAGCGGATTCATTGGGCCCTATTTCTTTTAGGATGTAAGAGGTAATGTTTTAAAAACTCGTGAAAGCGTGCGGTTATCGCGTCAATAAAAGTAATTTATTTTGCTCTTGTATTTTAGTTTATTTTTTAAACAAATGAATACTAATTAAATGTATTAATTAGAAAGATTTATACATATATGTAAAATCATTTTTATCGAAAAATATTGTTGTTGCGCCAACGGGATTCTAAATAGTCGGATAATGCACCTTCCCCGGTTTGGAAAGAGATCCAGGTTCGAATCCTGATGGCGCAACAACAATATTTTTCGATAAAATTGATTTTACATACATATATATATATATATTTCTAAGTAATACATTTAATAAGTATTTAAAATATCACAGATCTATATTCTGAATAACTACATACAACTTCACAATAAGAATGTGTTCTAATAAATAAATAAATATTATTAAAAATATTATTTTTAATTATATAATATTGTGATACAGGAATTATACATAGACTTATATGGTTCACACATATTAAAAAGAGATATTCTAGAGCGTCATAGTAGTGAGAAACTGAGGGCTTGGGGTTGATATTGTGGCGCGCCGTAAAGAATCAGCAGACCGGGTCTGTATAAATTGCTATCTATATACACAAGAATTATGTTTAATCACATAATGTGTGTATACTTAAATAATTGCCGACAAATTCGGAAAGGGAGAACAAACGAGCCCAGCTATCTGCGAAGATCTGCCGAGCGACAGGTGCCCGAGAGGGACGCCAGTGGTCGGCGACCGTTCAACTTATAATATGTATTTCAATATAAATTAATGTACCGAACCCAGTTCACTGGGATAAATTTTTGTCAAGCCATTATAAATATAAAGTTATAAGTAATTTTAAATTCAATTTAGATAAAGCGACGGCATTAGAAAAGTAGCGAGCTGCAGATGAATGAGAAGGGGGCGAAGACAGAGAATTGGCGACCCTTGGAACATATGGATCAATGTAGAGACACAGGTTGAAGTTGATAATGACGACATATATGTATATTGTGACCCAAAGTTCAAAAGTGTTCGAGTGGAAAGTGTCGTCTCGACGATATGCTCTCGTTAAACGTGAATTTTTTAAAAAAAATCCAGTAAATCAAGAAAAATACTTTTGATACACACCTAATTACCCATATTAATCATTTATTAACATTGTTTTTAAAAATTTTCCTAATGAAGGAAAATGTATTTTCCGAAACCGGTTGGTGAATATAAATAATAACACACAGTGGTTTTAAAATCAAAATTAATAAAGAATTATTTATTTAAATGAACCACATCTTGTTTGCGTTAAATATTAAAAATACGATCTTTTTTTCTACATTTGTACTTTACCTTTCTTTGTAATATAATATGTTTTATTTAGTCATGCTAGGTACATATAGGTTCGCTCACTTTCTAGACTTATTATTATTTTTTTAATATTTGTAAGGTACCTAATCAGCGTACTTAACTCATACATACAACTAAATTTAGCAGTGGCGTGCAGTCAGTACTTTAAAATAAGCTGTACTTAACTAGAATTTATGTAAAATAATTCGAAATTAAATATGTATCTCATATTATTCTTATCACAGCTATCGCCATTTTTTTCATATTGTAATACATCATAATATTCTGTCAGATGAATATTTAATTTCGCTATATTTCCCAGAATAAAATCTGACGTTTATCTAATTTCATTGTACTGACTGTACGCCTGAAATTTAGGACGGCGTTAGGTGATCGAATGATTCGGGCGTTAGGTGATCGAATGATTCGGGCGTTAGGTGATCGAATGATTCGGGCGTTAGGTGATCGAATGATTCGGGCGTTAGGTGACCGAATGGGAAAGTATCTGTTTGACATCCCTTTAAATAATTTGTGACTCGGTTAATTAATTCTTTAACACGAATAATTATAATTATCATATCATCACTAAGGTATCACGCATTTATCGGGAAAGTGAAAATAGTGATATACAAATAAATGAAAAAAATTATCGACCTTGCGTGCCGACCCCTGGCGTCCACCGACCTACCTGCGCTGTTCCTGTGGAGGGGTCGTTATATATTCCTGTCGGTCAAAGCTTCTGTTGTTTTAACGTCTGTTTGGGAAACCGATTTCACCAACACATGTTGCTCAGCGTAAACATTATCTGTTAACTGCGCGATAGCGATAAGCCGAACCGTTCCCGACACAACAATGGAATCCCTCTAGTTCGATAAGAATCCCTCAGAGACCGGATTACTCCGACTGTTTGCGAATCGATAAAAGGTTTTTGAAGGGTTTTCGTCTGATTTATAATTTGCTTAACATTTAAGAATACTTGACTGAATTATTTACAAAACAATGTATGGAGAGGATCAACATTGTTTTGTGAGACTCGGTGGCTTAATACATACGTACGGGTAAAATAAATAAATTAACATTTTTGATAGTCGATTTTGTGTTAAGTTTAATAACTTTTTTTGATAAATTTAATAATTTTTTTAACTAAACGTGTCATTATTTATTTTTATTCTGATATTTTCATTAATTCCAAAATTAATACAAATTTTATCGTAATCAAATATCTTGATAATTAAAAAAAAACCTACTATTTAAGAAATTTTGCAATATCTGTAATATTTAAAACATTCACTAAATCCCGAAATTTTTTAATAAAGACCGAATATTTTGTACGTAAATTGATCATTAAAAGTTTTCATTGAAACAATGGATAACGTTTGATATATTTTACTTTATTAATGAGATATGTAATAATGCCATCATAATCACCTATGTTGCAATGTCATCAAAAATAACACATTATAGTTAAACAGTAGAAGAAAATAATTGGGTCATGTAAACGATAGTTTGATTTCTTTTTTAACCATCGTCTGAAAGAAAATAATCTCTCACAGATGTAAATGTAATACAAAATGTAGGTTCAACGTCATGCGTGCGTCTTTAATTATTTTTACTAATTATATAGCTTTGTATACCGGTGGGCCGAATGTTAGAAATCATTCTTTAAATATGACTTAAACAAAGAAAAAATAAATACAATTTTCGGATATATTAAACACATCATACTGCTTTTGAAAAAATATATCTATGTTATACATATGTATAAATATACTTGAATTTTAAATTAAAAAATGTTTATAACCATTACTTTGATCCCATAATTAATATGACCTTTTTTGTTGTTGAAAGGTGATTGTGTTACAAAAAAGTACAAATAGCTTTTTTGACATTTATTTAGTAAGAACATACGGTAACTTTTTATTGCATTCTAACAAAAACTTGTTTCTAACATACGTGTCGTGCGCAGATAACGAATTTACCTAAAATATATGTTAAATTTTATTTTAGTATTCTTATTACTTGATTTATTATTCTATCATAAACAGATTAACCACATACAGCTACACGCAAGAATCCTCATTTCTACTACATTTAATCTACTTTTGGTCCTCTTTTGTTAATTTTAGTCATTGTTATATAGTACTTTAAAATTAGCAATATTAACTTTGTGGTTAAAATTCATATTTTTATTTTATTAACCACTTAATTGAGTTTTTTGAGTTTTTGAGTTGAGCTCAAAGGTGACCAGTTTAATATTATGACAAAGGATCCCACTCAAAAATATCAAATGAATATTAAAAGTGTTTTAAAAGATTCCATTGGTGATATATTTACTGATAATACAGTATTATCAGATATAATTTTAATGAATCCTAAACCTCCAAAACTGTATTTCGTATTAAAGATTCGTAAGATTGATATTCATAAGTGGTTTCATACTGTAGTGCTCCAACTTTTAAATTATATTATTTCATTACAAAAACTATAAATAGACTTAATATTTTTGAACCAAAATACACTATAAAAAATTGTTCCAATTAGTGGATATGTTGTCTTCAAAACAATGTTAAACCTGTTTCTTTAGATATTGTTAATTTGTTTAACCTATTAATGAAAGAAATATTTTAATTTCTGATTTACTGAATTCATCTAATTTTCCTAATAATTTGGTAAAAGATCTATGTCGTTTATTAAACCTTTGTATGAACCAAAATTATTTTCAATTTATTAATATAATGTATAATCAAACAAAGGGTCTTCCTATGGAAGCACCCACAAGTGAAATAATAGATAAAATTGAATTCAAAATTTTTAGAAAACCAACTTTTACAGATACTATCATACATAATGAATCTAATCATCCATTATCACACAAACATTCAGGACTCCACTCCATGATACATCGTTTAGTCAATATTCCAATGTCAACATCCAATTTCAATATTGAATTGAAAACAATTAAAAAAATAGCAGTTAATAACGGGTATAATACAGGTTTGATAGATACTATTTAAAAAAAAATTAAAAGAATATAATAATCAATTTTTATATAAAACACATATAAAACATAATGATAATAATGATTATTGGCGTAGAATTTTATACATAAATAACTTTTCGAATCAAATATCTAAACACCTACCACGAAACATTAGACCGGCATTTAATACAAATAATAATATAGGAAATTTACTCATAAATTCTAAAGACAAACGTGATAAATTGAACAATTCTGGTGTCTATAAACTTAGTTGCAAGGATTGTGCTGCATTTTATATTGGTAAAACGGGTAGAAATATTAATATAAGAGTAAGAGACCATTTGAGCTGTTTGAACAATAGTGGGTTTTCAGAATTTCCTAATCATTTGATAGAAAATGGTCACGGTTTTGATAAAAAATTGGGATTGTCAATTTTGCATATAAACGGCGTTGGTCACAAATTAAATCATTTGTAATTTATGGAGATAAATAAAGCGTGTAAAACTAATCAAAAAATTATAAACAACCAACTAAATTTAACTACGAGTCCCATTCTAAAAATTATTCGAGTAAATTTGTATTAAGTAACAATTTGCGTTAGTTACTAAATTTATTTTTTAAATAGATTCTGGTAAAGAAACAAACATATATGCTTTTAGTTAGTTATGACATCCTGAAGAAGAAAATGGTATTTTTCGAAACCGGTAGATGTATTTAAACTCAATTAAGTAGTTAGGAAAAGTTAGTTAATAAACAAAGATAACTAATAAAAATATTGTTATATAGAAATAATATCTGAAAAATTATTATTTGAAAACCTGTAGGTGTAATAATAAAAACGCAATAATATAAAACATTATTATTATTAGATGAAATGTATTGGAAATCATAATAAATTATTTATATTACACCAAGTTACAGGTATATTTAGACTAATGAAAAAAGCGTTGAATATTTACAATCGTTATTAAGACGGTAAATATTACAAAATCATGCTTTATATTTTATAGGCAATAATATTGTAACTTAATTTGCACACCATAAAATCTCATCTCAACGCTGTTTAGAACCTCCATTTAATGACTTTAATGCCTTATTACGGGAACAAGACTCGCATCGTAAACTTTGTCCTTTTTTTAATATGGCCGCATCTTAAAGAAAACCTCGGATACTGCAAGGCGGCAGTTTATGTAAACCTAACCACTAAAATGGGATCTTCGGAAAGCCGAATAAAATATTAAAAAATTATACAAATTATTTTTAAAAAACACGTTTTTGCTGTGAAGTTGCATTCGTAGAACAAATTTCTGTGGTATTTTAATACAAATTAAATTATACAATTAGAAAAATATGCAGAAAAAACATATCTATCCAAAAAATATTTAGTTGATTGTATTTTTTTGATAGATAGATTTTTTCTATATATCTATCTAAATGATTAATTTAATTTGAATTAAAAACAAATTGGTGATATTTTATTGTTTATCTCATTTCATTAAACAACTTTATTAATATATTTTTTCCTTATGTATTTTTAAAAAATTATTAGTGTTAAAGTGTTTAAATACACATACAATACTATGTAGTTCATTGGTAATTTTATTTAAAACAATTATCGAATACTACATAGATAATTATTTATCATTATATTACATATATGTATTCTAAATATAGTTTTAAAATAATGGGCACGTATATTTGACTAAAACATATACTTATAAATGTGGATTTGAGTAGTAGAATTGACAAGGTTGCAAAATGTGGAACATATGATTGAGGAGAGTTTGGTAAATAATATATTTAAGGCGAGTGTCGGAAACAATAGGAAAATAAGAGGTCCGCCAAATACTTGACATGATAGGGTAAAAACCAGATATTGCTGAACGGTCTTGTTTGATCAACGGAGTATTAAGCCAGAAAATAATTAATCTGTTGCGTTTTATCCTTTCAAACTACCCTTGTTACGAGTTAAATGAGCTAGTTATGTTAAACTTTTCCTTAATAATTAATTCCGTAGAAAAACTACGTAATTCTTTTTCTTTTCTAACTTCAAGTAGGTAGATACTTAGTGCCTTTCTTTTAGATGGCCTCATATTATTTTCTTCTATTTTATGTAGACAATCTTAGAGTCTCATTGCAGTTTATGCCCTGACCGGACATTTAATGTTTAAAATTTTATTGAGCGCCTAATGAAGATTGATAAGGGTTACTCCGCAACTGGGGCTATTCCCGTATATTCTAAATCAGATGAATGCCGATTTGATACGCCAATAAAAGACGGGCTGCTATAGTAACCGATCCCTTGCCCTGTGCATATAACTATAAACTTCAAATCAGAAATTCCAGTGGACTATTCCGCGATGTATTGAGAAACACTTGCGTACCATTGCTTTAGGATCTCTGTTCAAAGAATACAATGTTTAATCTAAATAAATAATGAGTAAATATTGTCATTAATTTTATATTTATAATGATAAGAAAATATTTTATAGGCGAAGAGAAAAAATATAGGCGTTCATTGGATCAAATTTCATATAAGATACAATGGTTAAAATTACAACTCTTGGAAACGTATCACTTATACAAAAACACAAGAAAATATTGATTGTCATTATTTTATGACTTGTGACCTGTGTCACGAGGGCGCGTGACCTATTGGAATATGTAGTTCCTTTTTAAGTATCACTTATAATCAATTATATATGTGGTGCGTGCACTGAAGCGTAGATTTTTTTATCCTTTTTTTACTTTTTCATTATTGTATTATAACCATATGTAGGAATAAAGAAAAGCAAGTAATGTTTCTGATGTAAAAGTTACTCAAACAAATTAAAATAATAATATACTTTTTTATTTAGGAGAACACATTCTTATTGTGAAGTTGTAATTAAAATAATGTCGCTGTAGCTTAGTTGGATAAAGCACCTTCCCCGGTTAGGAAAGAGATCCAGGTTCGAATCCCGGTGGCGCAACAACAATATTTTTCGATAAAATTGATTTTATATGTATATCTTTATAATTAATATATTTAATTCATATTTAATAATATACTTCTTCAAATGCAAATTCAAACGTAATATCCATATTAATAGAAAGTTAAAAAGTGACCTCTTATTTTAAAGGTAGTTTTCGAATAATAGAATGCATCATTTTATAATTCAATTCAGCTGAGAAAATGTTCACTGGGTTAAGGACTATCGAGTTCTCGTTTAATTTTTATTCAACAGAATTTATAGACAATAAATTTAATGTGGGTATTAAACTTCTGAATGTATTGATTTTAAATATTGCGGCAATTTACATTTAACGACTTATAAATTGATACCTCACGCCGTTCCTTTGTTGTTCAGCTGTTCAACAGTTGATTCGATTAACTTTTGGGATAACGAAACGCCCGGAATGTTATCGGATATATTTAAATTTATTTCAATTTTACGTACACTTACAGAATCATGACTGAGTTAAAATAAGAGAGCCATTAATTAATTAATAAAATTAAGTAACGGTCTTTCTATTAAAATTGCAGACTTCTCAGATTTGTGTCAGACTTCCGAATGCACCAATTCACAACATGTGTTCATCTTATATACACTTAGGCATATAAAAAGTATACATAATATTTTATATCTCAGCATCAGTCAGATGGACAGTTTTAGTATAATTTATATAAAAATATATAACACCGTACGATGGAATATGAACGAAATTGAATAATAAATTGCGACCATAAATATTTATCTTACTTCTCCAATGAATAATTATTATCTTGATTATTTCTTTTCAGATTCATCGGTTTTTTCAGCAGAACGTTGGGCAATTAAAGAAACGTTGGACATTTACATACTCCGGAACGTCGATAAAGCTGTTATATTCTCCGACTCGCAAGCAGCTATTGAATCCCTCTCTGCTAATATGAAAGTTTGGCTAAATAATGAGATAATCTATTCCATCAGAAGATGTTTATTTAATTTGGACAGCAACAATAAACAGGTGTCATTCGTTTGGATTATGCACATAAGAGAATTCATGGAAATTAATGTGCTGATAAACTGACCAAGAAGGTCACTCTTTCCGGAGTTTTCCCCATCAATTCTATATCTCGATGTATGACAGACTTAATATGATAAAAAACGTACGAATTCTATCTAGACTGCACAATGGATGGATCCAAATAATCACAAGGATAATCGGCTTAAAATATTTCAAAGATTTATTCCCCGCATGCCCTGGTTCACCAAAAGGAAAGTCTCCAATAGAACAATATTAAATATCTCTAGAATGAGAATTAGACATTGCCAGGTAGTCTCACATTTATTCATATTGAACTTAATAGATTCCCCAATATGTAAGCGTGGTATCGAGGAGGAAACCCTTGACTATATCTTTTTTGCCTGTCCTTTGCAGATCACAGGATTTTTTTACAGTAATCTCGTCAATAATAATTTTCAACTCCCGGTTAACTTGTGTCATCTTCTTTCCCTTAACTTGCCACACTTAATCTATATAATAGCAATTTTTTTTAACGATAATGGTATTGACTTGTAATGTAATATTTTCTATTCTATAATATTATAGTACTTCATTAATGGAACAAATCACTCTTGAAGGTTGGATTGCCTATTTAAAAGAAGAAGAAGGTTATTTCTTAAACTAAGATAAATAATAATACAGTGACGTTCATGCTTTCAAATGATTAAAATATAATATTATCTAATCATTACGGAGTAATCGATTGTAAAAATGGCCTAAAAAATATGTCAAAAATCTGCATTAGTCTACGATGTATTTAATAAAAGCTTTCAAGTAAAAATGGAATAAATCTTTATTAATTTATTTTCTAGTAACAGTATTACCTACAATATATGCGAAATGACAAAGTTAATCAATTGTTTGCATTGACGATTTTATATTGCCTACCGTGTTACACGGCTGCAATAAAAAGTAATATTTGGAAGTATGTAATATTTCCGCTTTAAAATATGGCAAATAATAAACCAGATACTTTGTACATCCAAATTATTAAGTTATTGGACAAATACATGTCAAATATTTTCAAACAGCAGTCCTGCGCGATTTATGATTTAACAGCCACTGCTAAATCACTAATATTTGCAGTGTGCAGTCGGCCGAGTTGTAAAATGTACAGTTAGATCCATTCAACGATGCACAGTTTATGGAAAAAATGTATTATTTTATAACACTATTTTAGAAAGACCTTCGGGCGAATGTGGATATAGCGGTGTCCTTTGGTAGTGACAATTTTTGTTGAGAATACTATTGAGAAAATGTGGAGAGCGATGTGACCAATGGAACCGGAGGATTTGTGAGGGTCCTTAGAAATTCCAAAACCATCGCTAATTGGAGATAGGGACTTAACCACCCGTAATTTTGGAATAGGGGTGACGAACATTTTTAAGCCTAAATATAGCCATGTACATAGAGCTTATATTTCATTACTTTACTTATCTGCTCACATTAAAAAACATTATAATTGTAAATAATTCATTATTGAGTTATTAAGCATTTAACATAAGTATTGAGGCCATTTATATTTACATGTTGTTGATATGTTTATTTTTAGAACATATGAAAACTTCTACAAATAGGTACTTAACATAAATAAATGCCTATGAATGTTACATTTTAATGGTATATTTAGAAGAGTATATTTTTTGGTGCTGTTTTGTAAAGGTTGCCGCGTCAATAGCAGAATAAAGATTATTTTTCAAATGTTGAATTTATATTTACGTAAAAACTTTGTCAATATTAAAAATAAGATGAAAATTTATACATACTCGTACATGCATCCATATTCATTATTCAGAAAAAAAACGTGTCACCGATTTTTAAAAAATCTTTCTAATTCATCTCCAAAAGAATAATAATTTGCAGTTTGTTATCCCAAAAATTCCAAATACTAATTACGTTGCTTCCGAAAATTTAACAGGACTTTCTAATTCGGAATACACTCGTATTGTCCTCACTTGCTGAAGAAATGCCCCGAGGAAGCCCAGGCGAGAAATTACGATCATGCCCAAATTACGAGTGTGGCCCGCATTTAAAAAATTTAACCGACTTTATAATTTATGGCGGCAATTGTAGTTCGATAATTCAAATAAGGATATTCTGTGCAGTCATGGCTACGGTGATTCCCAAACGTGGGACGATATTCTGCAATATTTTTTAACTTCAGATATATGTACATGCATAGAAATTTCAATATATAGGTATAAATATACATTATCTAAAATGCAGTAGGTATTAGAGATGTATGTTTTAAAAAATAAAAAGAAAAATTAAAGTGGAATATATATTTTGTCTATTTTTATTATTTTTCATACAAAGCTATAAATATAATAAACTTATTAGTTTTCCAATCCTAGGACGATAAATATTGTCAATAATATTATGTTTATTATTGTATATAGCACTCTTATTTTTTAATTCTTACTCACTAATCCTTGCCACTAATATTTTAATATAATTCTGAAATAAAAATATTAATATGAATATATGTCATATTTTACAGTACATCCAAATTTTTATTTGGCCAATGCAGTTAAACACGGTAATAGTTTAGGAAGCACTTATTTGGTTCGCGCCGGGGCGGTGAGTGTTTGAGGCTTTCTACTTGTCAACCGGTACCGCCACGCCGGCGGTGATATATGGCAGTTAAACAAAGGCTTAAACAAAGGTTAAACGCCTTTATTTTACTTGTCACTACTGGGTGCATCCATAAATTATATCTCATCTCTTTGAAAAGTTTCTTGACCACACTAAATGTATTTACGGAGTCAAAATGGATGTTTCAATGAACGTGTTACAAGAATTTAAATGAAACTATTCACAGAGTATCAAAAGCGAAGAATTTTTTTTATATGAATCCACCTAAAACAACTACCTAGAGCGAGGTCCAATGCGAGAAGTGGTGATTGTATGGCGGAGGATATATCATTCCATTGTTCATACAGTCACACTTAGAAAATGATTTGAAGTTCAGTGCACATTCTAATAAATACCGCTAAAAAAATCACAGCGTGCCGATTTTTTTGCAATTGAGTTCTAATGCAGTATGGAAAAAAGGCCCACATTAATAAGGATTGTATATATGATATACGAATATCAGTACTGCATGGTTTATTCATTAAATAGTAAGAACAAAATTAGTAACTCGTCTCATACACGGTGTAGCACTGTATGAGTGACTAACTTGCGATTTGAAAATGCTCAACGGATATGTGCCTAATATCAACCATGTCAGAGACGGAAGCATTTCAAAAAAATCGTAATTATGCGATTATTGAAATATTTTATTGATTCCAAATTATATATTGAATACAAAAAAATAAAGGTCATCGGATTTCAAATGACTAGACTATTTTTTGTTAGATTATTTAGGGCCTGAAGCAATGATATAGATTAATAATAGAATAATTTCGCAAATACTTTTTTCTAAGTTCGTAGACTTCAAGCTTAGCACGATTTTGTAAAAATTCTTAACAATAATTATATTTCCCGTAACAGTGCAGAATTTGTAAACATTGCTTGAACATTTTCGACTAGTAATTTAGTCAGGTATTCACCCATAAAATACTGTGGACTATGTCTGTTACACATGTATAATATTTACACTTTCACAAAAAAAACATACCTAAGTGTTTTTAGGCATTTATATGCACTTGCAATTTAAAAATGCTTGCTTTGCTTTAAGCCGATCTTTGCTTTTCCGCGATGGTTTGGTCACTGCATATATTAGAGTGAATGTTAAAATGTTCCAACGTCAGACGGCATCAATGACACAAACACATAACGCATGCGCGGCGCATAGTTTCACTGATATTGAGCAGTGACAATGTAAATCAATTGTTTGATGCATTTTAACTGGCTAAATTAGTGAAATTATATTTATATTTGTGAAAACAAAACTTCACTTGTAATATACATTTACTGCAACATATACAGTGGCAATATTTTCACGTCTTTTCGTAATACACGTGGGTAACGATTTTTAAAAATGTATAATTTCTTGCTATGGTGTATTTGAGACATTAACGAAAAAAGTATCAATACTTGCAAAAATATCAATACCAAATGGAGTATAGAGTGCGAACTATTTGATTCCCTGTCTAACGTGGTCCCCAATCCATCGCATTGTGATAGTTACGCCACTGACCCAAAAGGATAATGGAGTACCTATTTACATTTATGAAGAACACGTCATAAAGAACAATAAATATGAGTATGTATTTTAATATACATAACGAATAAGTTAAAATGTATTATGGGAAGACCAAGATGCAGACTTGTAAAAGGAAGAGCAGTCGGCAGGGATGGATGTCACTCTATTGTGATTGTCGTGGACTTCTGAGTCTCATGAGGCCGCTGAAGAAGAAGTAGAATAATAATATAATATGCTTAAATATAATGTAATATAAAATGAATTAAAAATTAAATTATGCAAATGCGTACGTAAGAAATTAAGTAAATAAAAAATATTATAATTCCCAAAATACCATATGTCTCGTTTTAATGAACAACAAGCATTTATACCAGAAGGTCAGGAGAAAAAATATATTTAAACAAAATTTTAAAATACGAAATTTGGTTCCTAATATTGAAAATTTTAACTAAATTTAAAAGCGGTAAGCGGCAAACATGTCTCGTTTTCAAGAAACATCCGTATTTTGTAAACCTTAACTATTTAAAAATAACCCACAGCAGTTGAACCGTATTCATGTATGTCGTATATTCTAAAGTTTATTGTTTTATGAGCTTCAGAATTGCTGTCAATATATCACCCGATAGCCACGGAAGCCGAGATCCTCTAAGCAACCGACGACCATTATAATTCGCTCATGTTTATGGCTACCGTGCAATAAAACTTTCCGAAAATGTTTCCAAAATCCCCTGTCAAAGTTACCCCCGTGGTTTCTGTCGCTTTAAGCATGGGAGAAAATTTTCAAAACATCAGATACATAACTGTTAGGTGAGAGAACTACACATTATTATGGGAAAGCTTTGTTTAAAAATGATTTCTTATTTACTTAAATACTTATCATGAGTCACAAAGTATAGAAAAAAAAAATATTTTGTTCAAATCTAAAGAAATATTTGACATGAAAGTTTTTATAGAAATTATTATTTTGTGTCCATAGAAAGAAAGTAATAGACTGTTGTATTTTTACTAATATAATTAATCCGGTGCGGGGTGTACTAGAGCGGATGCACCTATTCTGTGCAATTTAAGAAGTGGTCACATCGTTAACAATGAAATAATTTTCAGTGGGTAGTGCAGTATCCCAACAGATGGAGAGCGGCTGTCTTACCAAAAAAATACCGTGCTTTTATATACGGTCTAACAATTTATTTTAAACTAATATCAGTACTATGCATTATCGATACATTACTACATATTAAGATACATATTTAAAGCAGTTTTCACCTTTATAGAATTCATCCGTACGTAGGTACATACAAAACAAGTCCTATAGAACTACTCTAATTCCACACATATTAATAAAAAAACAGAAATAAATAACCCGTAATATAATAATAGGTACTGAAATTTGGTCAGAGTAATCTGTTATCAGTACGGCTTACCATAGACCTAGAGCAGTGATGGCGAACCTTTTGGGCTCGGCTAAATTTCAGAAAATATAACTTAACTTTGCTGGCGTGTCACCCCCCCCTCCCCACCCCCATCAATAGTATTTTATTTGATGTCAATTAATCAATTGTTCATTTCAATTATTTGTTTTTTTCACATACATATGTAATATGTACGTAGTAATAAATTTAAATGTTATTGTCGGGTAGACATCTAACTGTCATGAGTCATACACGCTTTGCGACAAAGTGACGAAACACGACGTTTTACGACCATGTACGTCATACACAGGTGCAGTGATACGATAGAAATTCAGCTAGCCAATGTTTTTTTATAAATTCGACATTAGATACATGTACTTTATTTTATTAATATTTTTGATTGTCTGTTCTCTCTTTTATGATATAAGTTTATAAAAATCAACGCGTGGGTGATTTAAAATGCCTGCGTGGGTCAGTGTCCAGCCCGCGGGTCATAGGTTCGCCATCACTGACCTAGAATGTAAACCTACTTGGAGGTTCAACAAATAAAGCTTAAATAATATGTTATTATTTATAAATTATTCGGCCTATATCTATTGTAGCTAGGTACATATAATATGTATAAAACCTACATGTGAAAATAATATGAAAAACAATCTACATGTATAATTTAAGATATAGCGAGATTGTTGTTTTAAAACTAATATGAATATATTATTTCTTAGAGAAAATAAATTATTTTATTCTATGTAAATATAAATGATATTTAAAACAACTCAAACATTGTATAGTAAAAGAAAACATTACTTATTTATACTACTACCCTAATGAAATTCTAGATCTTAACAAATGGCATAAAACGAGATAGATCGTCTTGACATAAATAATTTAACATTCCCTGCTAATATTTAATATTATAAAAAAGCTAATCCTTACGAAAAATGAAAATGAACGACTATTTGATTACCTTTGACGTATCTTCTATCATCAAATTATCCGAAAATCTGCCTGTGACTGTGAAGTATTTTCTGCGATGAAGAATGATCGCACTCCATAAGCAAAATAAAATGCTTTTTCACGTTTGTCAGAAATACTCCATTGAAAAGATGTGAAGGTGAACAAAATGAATAGAAAATGTTATTTTAGCGGAAGAAGCATTTAGAATCTCCTTTGTGGTGGACACAGTGGAGTCAAAAAGGAACCACTTATCTTTATTTAATTTTCGATATTCCGAATTCATTATCTTCTAGAATGAATACATAAACCTCTCTATTCCCTTCGACTGCGAATATCCCGCACAATGCGAACTGAAATTCATACCGTCTCTTTTTTTTATGCAATATTCGGATTTGCCTCGCACATTTTGTGCATACGGTTTTTATGCAGCTCTTGACGGGATTATCTCTCGCGAAGCTGTCAACAGAGAAGACAGTCTCGTGGACTGGGTGATTGACATTTCTTTTTAATATTTTTAATAAGATGTTCATTGTAAAGCTGCTGAAAGAGGCCCATATGTGTGTCCTGGATGTATCAATTACGAGAAGCAGCATGCCGGGGATTTTGTCAGAGTTAATTCATGCTGAAAATTATATTTTTCAATAACAAAAATAACGTTGGTGAAATGTATTTTTAAAATATTAATATTATTTATTATACATTCTGATATCTTCCCTAATATAATATAACACCTATTCTACAGGCTACTAAATTAATCAAATATGATTTCAGTTTTCTTGACAGAGTTTATGGAAAACAACGAAATTATTCGTCTAGTTGGTGTATTTAAGTGGTTAGAACGTTCACCTTCGACCCAGCATATTTGTGGTTAGACATAATCTTTTAACGGAAAAGAAGATTTTTCCTTATTTACTCATTTATTTTAATATATTTTTTTGCACACACTTCAAAAATCTAACAATTGCTATATGTAAAATAAATATAAATTAAATGTATTAATTAGATATATACGTATTAAATTAATTATATCAAAAAATATTGTTTCTACCGGCATTAGAACGTGGATCTCTTCCTATCCAGGAAAAATGCATTAACCGATTATGCTACACCAACACAGTGCATTGACAACAAATTTTCGAACTTATATATTACACTTTCAAATTGATACGTCTATCCCGTTCCATTATTTGAAAGCCATTTTCTTTATTCTCTATATTTAAAAAATATCACTAACTTCAACTTTACAATGGGAATGTGTTCTCCTCAATAATAAGTAAAATAACTTATACTTTTTAAATATTATCAAAATTAATTTGGGACCATATTATACAAATAATAAGATAAAACATACCATAGGTATCGAAACATGTTGATTTATCAATAAATAGTGGTTTAAACAAAGTGTTTTACCTTATTATTTGAATAACTTATAATAATGTTTACATTTGAGAAGCATGTTGTCTCTGCTAAAAGGAATTCATTACTTAAGACAAAATTGATGCTACTCACGAAATGGAATCCTTATACTAACATTAATGTATTTTAGCAAGACCTGGAACAGGCAAAGTTGAATGAAAGTAGACTGAATGCAATAAACATGCGACCGCTTAAGTATGTGTGTGTAGTAAGTCCATAAACGATGGAGTAAATAATGAATAAATTAAAGCCGATTTAAAGTGGTCCACAATATTTTGTGGGTACCTGACTAAATTATGAGTCGAAAATTTTCAAAGAGTATGTACAAAATCTATATCGTTACAGAAAATATTATTGTATGAGATTTTTATAAAATCTTGTTAAACTTAAAGTATACGTAAATATTTACAAAATTGACCAATTATTATTCTATACATTTTATTCTAACAAGAGACAGCCGCTCGAAGTTGAGTGAAATTTTATTGTTTGTATTAATATATAATTTGGAATCAATAAAATATTTCAACTAATCGAAAATATCTCACATTCAACATTTGAGAGTCGCGTGTCATCCCCAGTATATTTCACTGGCACTTGATTTTCTCTTTTTGATAGACGCAATTCTCAACATAATAAAAGCGTTGATTCACAAATTTAATCAGATATCCAGGTGCAATACTGCATACGGAAGAGATGATATGGGCTATATTTAAATTTGAAACAAAGTGAAGTCACCTTCGGTACGGAATGATTGTTATGTTTCCAAATGTAATATTCTTATATCTCGTTATTTATATATATCTTACCTATATCTTATGTTTTCATGTGTGAAATACAGTCACCATTGTCAACCTCGTTGTTGTAAGATTAAAATATCACGAGAAATACATCCATCTATTAGGATTTTAAATTGCCTGGCAACTCAACTGACTTAACGTTAAAAATAATTTTTATTTTCTATTTTAGTGAGTAATTATTATTCCTCATTACAAAAAGCTAAAGAAGGCCGCAGTTATTTATTACCGCAAGCGGCAGGTTGCCATCTCCAGTTTGGTTTGTGCATGGCGGAGGTCTGATTCTCGTCCCGAGGTACCTCCTAGCAATTTATTATTATTTCAGTTTGGAAAACAGTAAGAATAAGTTATTAATTATTAATTAATTTACCGTGAAGCCAAACATTGCTCGCTCAACGGCACCGGTCGAATCGCTTTATTACTTCTACGTTTTACGCTATACTTTATTTTATTTATATTTTTTATTCCTTCTAGGATTACTCACGTACAATCCTTTGTATCGTGGTCAGTTTTTATCCTCTCTTCCATTTCATGTTTCACTGAGTGTCGATAATAAAATCCCAACTCATGAGTATAAAAACGAATATTCTAATTTCAATACATATTTAGTTTTAATCGTGGAGTGAACTTTCATAATGTAGGTGTAAGTACTTAGTAGGATTTTTATTGAAACATCATTATACACGGTAATTGATGAAGCAGATAGATGCCGAAGTTGGATCCTCGCAAAGAGACACTAGAGAGTACATATGTTGCTGCATATAATACGAAGATGAGCGTGATGCTGCATAACGTGACAGTGTGTGGGTATATATCATCATCTAAAGCTTTTAGTTTTCCATCCCACGTATTCTCCAGTATGACGTAATGGATAAATGATGCCTGAATCACCCGGTGACCTTATAGGAGCTCTTAATTATTATTGTTACAAGTCTTTAACCTTTGTCCGCGTCTTCACTGCACATTGTTCTTCGGCGAGAGGCCGAGTTCTTTCGTGGATTGCGAATGAAACAATTGAACAAATTCACCACTTTTCAATTGACAAAAAACAGAGGGTGAATATTTTAAAATACTCTACTCTGATAACTGCTCCTGAAAACATATATGGCATTTTATAAAAAGCGTGTGAGTTTTAAAATCTTCATTTTTGCCACTTCAACGTATCTGAGTATGCTCAGTATATGTTTGTTTTTTTCGTATTGTAAATATATAGTAATATAGATATTGAAAATATTTTTAAAACATCTGGTAACTTACGTAAAACTAAAAATGTTTATTAAGTCAAAGTAATATGTATAAATAATGATATTGAAAATGAGTACAGTATAATTTTTCATGTAATTTACTGCAAACACACTTATAAAAAAAATATAGAATGAAATAATTATTGTACATTCGAGAATTTCTCGGAAACTATTTCAGTAATAATATTTTGTGTTCACATCAACGAATATTCCTCTTTACTTATTGTTCTTTGAGAATTATTTATTTTATCTGAACTAATATATTAATATATTTGTTATTTTTCTTAAAAAATATGATTTAAATAATGTAAAAACTTTATTTAATTCAGGTTTAAGCTGGTGATCCAAACATTGTTGCACTGCCATGTAATAATATTAAATTCATTTCATAAAACGAACTCACTTATAATGTTGTTCAGCGGCATGTCAAAATGTCCAGACAGCAGTGAACAAGAAGGCGTTGAGAGGCGAGAGGCGAGAGGCGAGAGGCGAGAGGACACGCGAATATTCGTCATACGGTCCACGGAAGGTAAATGGCAGATGTCGACCGACAACACGACACGGGAGCGGACCTTCATATTATTATTACAGAAGGGTTGACTTTGGATAATAATGCACTTTTTTTTAAACGCAACAACTGCCTTCTCGACGGGTAACAATGAGAAAGCATTCCACAATCATTGAATAAGATTTTAATTCCATTAACGCTGGGCTACCTACTACCACTATCGTACAATGAAAACAGTGATTCTTGTATTCGACACAGATTTACAGACGTGCCAAACGTTTCAGTGAGAATTATTTTATTTTACTATTTGTATTTAAAACGTGTCCACGAAAAACTTGAGTGTGGAGTGAAATGTAATGGTAATTATTACGTATTTGCCAGAGTTTTAGATAAAATATTAAAATCATTATTTGACATGGTAGTTACTTTGTAGTGCAACATGATTTTTTTTCTGAAACTATACTTTATACTACACGCACGTTGACTTTTTTGTAATATAATTTCAAAAGTTGCAGTACCTTTCATCATCAGGTCACTAAACTAAATACAGTTTGGTAACCTAGTCGAATAGAGTGGTGGGACGTGGAAAGAAAGAGGATTTTTGATTGTTAATGGGAATATGAACAATAGGGGTGAATATTAACTTGGGAATTTGAGAGGAAAATAGGGGACATTGATTTGAATGACATTTGCAGAAATAGACTAAAATTATGACAGTACGTATTTTTACAAAACCTAATCTCGAGATGGGTTATTCGCATATTGTTTATTTATTATAAAAATGATGACATTAATTCAGGAATAACGTTACAATCTTATGAATGTAACGTAAACCAATTGACTGATTTTGTATCCCAGACCGCATAAACAAGACGTAATAATATTTACTCACTTGCCATCACGCTGTTTCCCCGTGGGCGTAGGCAGAGAGGATAGAGCACCACATTCTTCTGTCCTGATACATAATTGTCGCCTCATCCATACTCATACATCTTCTCAAACAAGCTCGCCATTGTTGGATTATTGAATTTTTTTATAGTTACGTAATACGTATGAACTCTCACTAAAATGATTCTTCAACTATGTCGTGAGAAACTTTCAGCTAATTTCGTAGTTTTAATACCCCTGGTGAAGAATTTATTGACGTCAGGTGTCTGGTAGGTCAAGTAATACGAATATCGAAAGAGTCGAGTGTGAAGGCGTTCGCACACGATTATGAGGCGTATCACTATATTCATTAGAGCTCACAATATCTCGGCGACCAGGACAAGGTGTTAAAAAGACAGTCACGGTGGTATATGAGTCCTTTGTCACGCCTTTCGCAAAGGATACCGACCGAAGGGTCACTAATGGTGAAAGGATTCCAAATAATTAAATCCGACGGACCGAGGAGCAGCGGGCAGACTCGTCATCACAATGTGACTGACAGTTGTTGTTGTTGGTAACTTTAATTTAATACACATTTCAATGCTTCATGAGAGAGGACTTTCATGAATTTCAAGATCACTTTTGACAATTTGCTCACAAAGTTGTTTTTAAACGTTATTGTGCACGTACGTACACATTCTATTGTAGGCAAAAAGTGCAATTTAATTTATACATATTTATATTTTATATTACAGCGTAGTATTCATTAAATTAACATTTTAAAATTATTATATAAGATAAAAATATTTTTCGATAACTTTTGTGATGAGATATGAGTGTTTGGTCGAGAAATTTAAATAAATTAAACAACTTTATTAATATATAAGAAAATTTATTTTGGGATTGGTGAAGAGAGGCGGATATACCTGGGAAAAATTATTCTTTGTTATATATTATATCAATTTTGGTTTTTGAATGGATTGATGTTAAATTGAATTTAATTCGTGCTATTCTACAAAAGACAAAAAGGTGTGATATAGTAAATAAAACATGTATTTATATGATGAATATCCTTCGTTGTATAATTAATTAACACCATTATTATTGAGTAATAAAAAGTTTATTATTTAGTTAGAAAAAATAATGATTTGGCAAGTTTAATGAATAAAAACCCATAAAATATTATAATTTAGATTTAATGCTTAGTAGTATCACGACCATTGCTTTTGATACTAATCATTCTCAAAATACTGCAATTAAAAATAAAATAGTTTCATTTCTTTGTATTTATATTTCCTTACTATATTTTCCGAATCGCTTCAGTGATATTATTTAACATTATATAATGAACTTTCTAAAGAATGATAAAACTGCGAAAAATACATTACATAAGAAATTATGTAATATTAAGGATTCTAAGATAAAAATTCCACTACAAAAACAAAATAACTATTATTTACAACCCTTCAAGAATTTTCCATCATCGATCTCTTCTGTTATCGTCATTTCTCAGTCCTGAATTTCTAAGACACGTAATATATTTATATATTGAACATCCATGAATATATATATATATATTATATAATTATATATATGTATCTACTTACATTAGTACGCATTTATTGGTTGGATATTCCTAAATAAATAATATGGTGTTTTTATTGATAATCCTCCATTGGTGTTATCTACACTCGAGCTTCGTATTAATTTGTGTATTTAGTATTATGTACCTATACTAAATAGCTTTAGTAAAAATCGTAGATCCTACCTAGTTTTAAAGAAAAACATTCTAAATATTATGTACGACTTAGCTGGTTGAAATACATAGAAAAGTAAATTAATTGACAGTATTTATTGTTGGACAAATGAAAATAATTGAATTACTGAAATTTGTTGTTGGACACATTCATATATTACGAGCACAATTCATTGTACCAAAATAGGGAGAAATATGAAAGCCACCCTTCCAGGAGCTCTCTTCTGTAGATACTCCATAAACACATTGAATTAGAAAGTTACTGACTTATGATACTAATAACAAGAGAATTGTACCCTAACACATTATTCCTTGAAGCACTAATAGTACGTGTTCTGCAGTAGGTAGCTATCTACCTAGCAGCAGTTGTTCGGCTCATGTAAAGTGCACAGTCGGATGTTGGAGCACTATTAATTACAGTTTACGTCTCAATTGGAACATGGTGGGGTATTAATGAGCATTCATATAATCGTTATGATTTTTGAGGGAATATAACAATTTCTGTCACTAAGTTATTAATTCTCGCTACTCGTGCAGGTTGTTACCATTATTTAGACATTATTTACTGCGACTGTAATCATCTCATGGCCGATGTTCCTTCTAAGTTTAGATCACAGTGTGCCCATTACAAATATTTTGTGCCATTTTATGACCATTTTATTTATTTATATTATTTGTGCTCTGGGGGAGAAATAATAATAACATGGCTTCACCAGTATAAGGCTACTGGCAGATCCTGGATTGACCGCATAACTAATGAAGATGTATTAAGGCGCATAAATAAGTCAAGAGAACTAATAACAACTATCAAGGAAAATATGCATACTTCGGACACATTCTCCGCAATGAAAATACGACCACTTCTTTAATATTTGCAAATTACTTTGTGGCAACATTATTACATAAATAATAAGAAAAAACACTTTAACAAATAATCAAAACCTTTTTGCAAATAAGTCACCATTAAAATTTGTTTTCTTTTCCCACCACTTTTATTTTTATAGTTTCGTTTTTGTTTGCATTTTTAATTTTAATATAGTTGCATTTTATCCTGAGGTTGGAACCGTGGGTCTTGAAACATGTTGATGTATCAAAACACAGTGTTTTTAAACAAAGTGCTTTTTCTTATTATTAAAAAAATATGACCTTTTACAACAATGTAATCTTAGCTGCATTACCTCAGAAAGTGACTCAATGTCTAAAATCAGGATATATTAACGTACTGCAACATGGTCGCCAACATTTGTTAGAAGACGGCTTACGAAGAAGCCTCGTTAAAAATGTAACCTGAGAGGGAACATTGCTCATGTCGCATGAGCATCGCGCTCCTTTGGAATATCATGGACCACGTTTAGTGCATGGTGCTCTGCATAGTGCATAATGCTCTGGTCGTTTCTCGAACTTAGCTTATCTATTTTCTCTCGCTCTTCTTCCTTATACGTTATTAGTGATTATTAATTTATCCATGCTGTCTTTATCTCTTCTATAAGAGTTAATTATTGTCATGTTTATTGTGGAGAGCTATTCTTCATTATGAAGTTCCTGAAAGATTGTGTGTGATGTGTTCTCCTTGCAGTCCATAGTAGAAGTAGCACGAAGCACCAACCCAATATCTGGAATGTTTTGTATTTTATTTTTCCTTCTTACCATCCATATTTGAACTCCACTCAGAACGGAAAATACCTGAGCTTTCTTTCGTTTCTTGAGATGGAGCGATTCTTTCTAGTGTTGTGTACTCCTAATAATAAATATTCTTCGCACCCCCTTCCCATCTGTCCAGTCTCTTTCTTTATATGTCAGACATTTGAAGTACATACAATGTTGTATAATTTAGAATAAATTGGTATCGGCGTATCACACTCTTATTTCTTGGTTCTTTTTGGAGATTTTACAATTTGTATAAGAATCTCCAATAAGAATAGGTACCTACCAATATTGTGTTTTTATTTTTAAGGAGAACACATTATAATTGTGAAGTTGCAGTTTTTCAGAACATTGTATTAAAAATATCACAAAACTATATTCTGAAAAACTGTAACTTAACAATTTTAATGTGTTCTAGGTAAAAATATATAAATTGTATAATGTTTCCAAAATGTAATAAAATGGATTAATTAATTTAATTCTGGCGTCTCCCATTGGATTTTAATCAAATCTATTTGAGATTCTCCGTAAATGTGAAGTAGATTGATTTTTTTAAATTGGAATAACATATGTAGAAGTTCGAAAATTTGTCATTAATTTACAATGTTGACATAGTGTATAATCACCGCATTTAGTCCGATAAGAAGGGTTCCCGGTTCGAATTCCGGTAGCAACAAAATATTTTTTCGATAAATTAATTTTATCCACATATCTATTTGATTAATACATTTAACCAATATAATTCACTTAACCATACTTACTTCGTTAAATAATCATGATTTCTTAACTTACGAGTACTTCCGATTTAGTAATTATTTTAAAAAATTGCGCTACTGTTTGAACATATTGAATATTTGGCTTCATTTGAGTAGGATTCACTCTCTCCTATAAGATTCAAAGTTTCCTGAATGACATTCTATTATTTAGCGGTGAAATTGTATTTTATTATATAAGTACGGCCTTACGCAATATCAATCGAGAGTACTTAAGATCTTAGGTAATATTGCGAATCCACGAATAAATACAATACTCGCATGTTCGCCAGAAGGAGGTAACGAAAGGTCACACGTTTCCGCCCTCACAAACATCTTCCGCACCCGTGCACCGGAGCGACTACACGCATGGATAATGCGAGCACATAAACCTGCTACGACCGACTGAAAAAATTACGCAGGATCAGGATCTTTTAAAATCGGAGAGCGTGCGAGACAAAAAAAAATGAAAAAAAATTCAGGAAAGGAAATTTCGTTTAATAAAAACAAACGCACGAAAAAATACAAAGGATATTGGAAAAACCTACGATTTATATAAATTCATAGTTCGTAAAACTTTCTTATCCGATTTTTTAAATAACTTTTACCATTCACTATAAAGCATGCTTCGTCTAAAATAACATAAAAGTTATAAAATAGGTACCTCCCTAAAATATGGTCTTAACAAAATTGTGAACAGAGGAACACAAAATTAATTCAAATAATTATTTTCCAGTGTTTTTTCACTAAATTTCAATTCCTTTGAGTTTTTATTACGGCAGATTGTAAAATCAACAGAGTTGATATCTACATAGAATTTGTTAAAATGTTCCAGATTATGACTAAACAATTTTCACAAATTAACACACTTTAAATACTAGTTCCGAGAACAGACGCCCTTTCTCCCCTTTCTGACCCCAAATTGTTTAGACATAATAGAAAAATTACTTCTGAATGTGAGAAAGGATGAGCGGAAGAACTGAACAAAATTATATTTTGTTTCTTTTATTTTTATTCTTAAATTTTCTATAAACATGTTTTTATATTGTACTTTATTAAAATTCAAAAACTATAGGGCACATTTTCAGGAGGTGACTAACAGCCTGCTGATAATCTGTATATTGAAAATAAATAAACAAATCTAAACCTCCTGGTTGCTCTACTGTAATCCTAGGAATAGTAGCGACAGCAATCGAGACCACCTATTATTTTAAATCTTGTTTTTTAATTAAACAAGTACCTACCTCAATCTTTACATATAAAACTGAATGTCTGTCTTTTCATTATACATTATTAGACTCATCTAATACAAATTTTGTATTGTTATTCCTCAAGTTCCTGCGTAAAATATAGGCACCCTTCCCTCTCTCTCTGGCCACCACACCCCCTCCCCACAATATAAAGATGTGTAATATAATAATGAATGCCACCCGTTTCCAATTTTGTAAAGTTAGTTACACTTTAGGACCCTATCTAAAACACAAGCATCTTCCCCCAACCCCTTGACTCTCTTACGTCCACCAACGATATAGATGTGTATTATATTGAACCATCCAAATTTTTTTCAGCTCTAGAATCTTGAGAAAAACATAATCATCCCGACGCCCTTTCCCGAACATCTCATCTTCCCCCTACCAGAATCAAATTTGCATAAACCGCTATTATTTAGGCTCTATGCAAAATAAAAATCCGCCACTCCCCCTAAACCTTTATTTTAAATTATAACTAAATTAGAATCTCGGGCAACGCCGGGTAAGAACTGCTAGTAAAGATATAAAGCGATTCATTTTATTTTTTTAAACTTGATATTCTTTCTTTACTACTCTTTACTACTACTTTCCCTAAACTTCCAATATTATTTTACGAAAACAACTAAAAACGTGATGATTTTGCTTATATTCTTCTCTTGGCGAATATCTTTGAACGCATGGACATAATTGTTTGTTTAAAGTTCATATCAATACTTTATAGCGATGAAATTTGTTAATATGTATTTAATATAACTTAACGGATCAAATTTAAGTGCGTCCGGAGAATAAAATTATTTGGTTTCTGCGTTATCTGCAGAGGGACCGTATGAGTCCAGGGAGGGAGGCTGGGAAGCCAGTTCCGCCGCCTTTGATGGATTTTTTGCTTCCGAGAGCTGCGCGGGGCCTAATCTGTGAAAATGACATGTGACACAGTTTGAAGACTTAATTTGCCAGCAGGGCAGAGCGACGGAGGGTAAAGAATCTGAATCGAAAACAAAAAAGGAAATTCGATGGGGTTCGGGCGGATGGGAAAAAAGAATAATCCCCTCACTTTTTATTGCACCCGCGTGCTTTAATCGCATACGAGCTCAAATCGCTCAGTTAACGATGTTTGTGAGGATTAATTAGTATGAAGTATGAAGAACCCTTTTAAAATAAGCTTCTATTAAATAATTGCGCCTCTTACACTTTAGTAAAAGGATAAGATTCTAAAATTATTTTTTATAGATATTTAAACTCAATTTCGTGGTATTATTGGTTGAAAAAATATATATAGAAATGGTGAGTCCTAGGAATGTCTTCGCAGTAATAAATATTTTATTTTTAATATTTACAAAAAAAAAACATTTTGTTTCATTCTTTTTAATGAATTTTAACAGTAAGTTTGTATTTATTGTATTCTGACCACGTGAAATTTATGATCACCCTGATGAAGAAAAACGATTTTTCTGAAACTGGTTGATTTTTCATATAAAACCACGTAGATAATAAACATATTCATTTTTAATATTAAAAATAAATATTTTAAATATGAATTAAATATATTAATTATAAAGATACACATATAAAATCAATTTTATCGAAAAAAAAAAAAAAAATATGTTTATCTTTCGGGTAAATCATTTACCAATATAATCATTTTATTGTTATCATATAATAAAAATATTGAGAATACATATTAATGATATATTACGTATACGATATATCATTTGTTAAGCAACGTCATTTATTATAATGTAACCGTGCCAGACTGTTTTTTCTATGCCATCCAGTCTTTGTTTTGGGATATCTCGACCTTTTTTGGCCTATTCGTTGACCTTTGTTTCTATACCTTTTTCATTATTAGTATTTTCTTCTAAAATGTGTGCTACTGTAATTTGATTGGTAGGATAAATAATTACTTAGATATTTTTAGTATTGCACCTTTTCATCTCCCGATACTCCTATGACTCGTGTCCACGAAATAAGATGCGATGATATAAATCTCAATACTATGTGTCTACAGGTCTGTATTTAGAAATGTATGTGAAGATAAACCCAGAGATCAATTTGAGATCGGTAAAATAAGACAAAATCTCAAATCTGCGTGCACAATGTTCGATATTCGTTTACAGCGAAACTCAAAATATGTCCACAAACTATATTCCACAGACGTTATCTTGAACCATAAATATAATATAATATAAATACAAATTATGTTTTCTGAATATTAGGCAAACAGAAGTTATGTAGAATTATGTACCTACAAACTTTTATTCCGTTTTAACTGTTGCTAAGGAAATTCTAAATCGCACAATCACGAATAGCAATAGTAGTGGACTGACATTTGACGTTTCATGTACAATCATTGTGAAATGAGGAGCGAGACAACGAATATCTGAGATATGGTAAGTACACAGGAATTACAAAAACAGAGAATTGTCTCCAAAGAGTCTCATAGGAGCAAAATCCATGTCTCAAAGATAGTCTCGAGTCGAAAATCTCCTACGTGGATACGAGCTATTAGTTTGTGAAGTAGGTCGTTGTTCATTTCCCTAACCGATATATCACTACTGGCAGGATCTTGACTTTGACTTTGCCAGGACCTTTGTTCACACATTATATGAGACGTCTTATTTTAAAACGCCACTAAGTTTCCCACTTACGTTACAATAATAATAATATTTTTATTAGCCAATTATAAATCGTCGGGGTCAAACAAAGATTGTGCTGTCATTTTATTTAATCGAATTATGAATTTGATATTAAATTTGCGCAAAATTATTATACAACAGTAAATTAATTAATGAATCGACTAACTACCGAGCACGAGCGTACAAACTTTAAATTTCACAATTTTGCATCAGGGCAACGAAGTATTCAATCGAGTATTGTGTAAAGTTAGATTGCGAGGTAAATGGAGATAGTATTGTAACCGAAGGCTGTGCGGCGGGCGGCAGCGCTCTGTATGGGTGTGTGTGGGGAGGGTGGGGGAGTCACTCGAGCGGAAGATGAGCGTAACGCCTGCCAGAAGCCAGCTCAGTTTTTGGCCAAAACACTGGCCGGTCCAAATCCCAGTCCACATAATACCGCAAATATATTCTACGATATGTATCACCATGTATCCTCTACGAAAAACCAAGACTTCTATCGCGGTACTATGACTATTTCCAGATAACTTTATATTTATTTAGAATAGAAAAATATATCTAACATCATTAACTTTAAATGTTTTTGTCTCTAAACTATAAACTATAATCTATAAACTGTTATCTTTATTACATCGACCACCGTAAGAATGTTATTAAGAAGTACAACTTGCATCACACACTTAATCATCAACAACCGATCAAATATTATTCTATATATATATATCTATATATTAAAAAATATATCAATACGTGTTTTAATTAGTTAACACCTGTGTGCAGTCTTCGTTTTTCTTTCAGATTTCCATTGAGTTTGTCAGAAGGTTGACGTGTTTATTTTGAATCATTTAAATTTGTCTGATTTGTCTTTCTGTTGCGAAAATTGCCCGTTTTAATGACGCTATTTTATACTCAAGTCTACTGGGATGAATAAATTGGCACAGTGAAGAGCAAGCTCTCCGAAACGAAGCTAAATTTCACGCCTAAAACAAATAAATGCACTTAAAAAGTGGTGAACTTTTTGGTTCAAAGATATTTTAAGCACTTACTCAATTTTACCCACACGAATCTATGGGAAATTATTTTATTTCTCTATTTATACTGATTTTATAAAACTTAAAATACTCATAACTTTAGAATAATGTATCTTTTGTTTTCCAGGTGCAATATGTAGTACTCAAAGCTGCCGGACAGGTGGACCTCGGAGCGAGGAGCGAGCGATGTGCATCGAAATCAAAGCGCGTCCAGCGAGCATCACATATCGCACGCATGTGGCTGAAATTCCTCCGAGCTAGGAAGCCCTACCGGGACCGAGGAGTTTATGATAGCAACATCATGGCGACATGTGATAGATTGATAATGCGTACATTAATCTAGCGGCCGTGTTTAAAGGCTGCGACAGTGCCAGCTGGACCACCGGGAGGCTGTTTATAGCTTACTTAAGATACCGAGGTGATGACTAAGATTATGATCGACATGGCAGCTGCCGTTTCACTGGTGTAATCAATATCGATTCGAATAATTTTACCTTAAATATTTGTCATTATTTATTGCTGTATTAAATGAACAGCCTCCACGTGTCTCTCTGTACAGAAGTCGTCCAGTAACTATTAAGTAAACAAATTAAATTAATTAATTGGAAATATATATAGAAAAAAATCTATCAGTTTATTCACTTAATTTGTTTTAAAAATACAAACTAGTTCTGAAATCGCAGTTTCATGATATAAATGCGTTTTCATTAAAAATGTATGTAAGTTGTTGAATCAGAGATTATTCAATAATATTAAAATGAATAGATTTAATTCTGGCGGTATCTCTAACGTGTATAACTCAAAAGATTTTTTGGATTCATTGCAACATAATGTTGAGTTCTTTCAAAAATAGAAAAACACTTGTATCATTTATAAAGACTAATAAATATAAGTTATAAATTTATCGGAAAAGTAATGGGTTTTAACTTGGCGAAATGTTAACGCGTTTTCCCGAAAAGGAAAAAAAACCCGGGCTCGTATCCCATCGGTAAACAAATATATTTTTTGATAAATATATTTTTTCTCTCTATCCTTCGATTTGATTGATTTAATTTGTTTTAAAAATATCACATAACTTTGTTCTAAAATTGCAACGTCACAACAAAAATGTGTTTTCGTAAAATAAAATCTTTTAATGAAGACTTTTAAGAGTGTCAGTTCTGAATTCAAAGAACCAGTTATAATTATCTAACATTACGAAATATATTAAGTTTATCCAATCAACTTCAATAATAACAAATATTGATAGAAATAACTGTTTTAAATTACTGTAAACTAAATTGTTTTAACCGGTAACCAAATAATTTGTGACCAGTATGTTTTTTATGAAACATAAAAATACATTAGTTCTACACCGACAGTTTTTTTTTATTTGCGAAGATTTAAACCAATGGTCAAGTGAGGTAGTTATATTGTCATTCATCAGTAATTTGGGTATAGTGAAGTGTTTCGAAACGTCGGCAAATCAGATAGCAAAGGAAAATAGAATTTGTAATAATTAAAATCAATGAAGTATGTTTCACAACATTTATAAAAAACGCGTATGAAATCAATTGGCAAATAAATCTTCTTCAGCCCGCGACTTGTCACTTTTTGTGGTTGTTAATAAAAGTAACAATATTTCACTTTCAACATCATTCAATCAATGCATTCAGGTGTCGATTATTGCGAAGCCTCCTCGGTGGGTCATACTCGGGCTTGACGTTTTTAATTTAATATTTATTTCCCTGTCGACTGAAGAATCCATCAGGAACAAAAGCTATTGGCCAACTGAACTGGCGAGTGATGCGGTCTCCCGAAGCGTGCAAGTGAGACAGGTGCACCTGGGTGTACTCAGTGTACTGCGTATCTGTATTCAATCTTTACACATTGCTGAATCTCTTCTCCGAGTGAGCACGATAAAGCACCTGGTTCTGTGCCAAAAAATACAGTATAAAGTTACGAAACTATCACCGTATCATAAATCAATAATTTGAGCGAAAAGCGGGCCAATTAATTAAGTAAAAATCTGTTTGATCCTAAGTCTAAATGAGATAAACTTTTCTGTAACATTTGAATCGTGGTCTGAGTGTTTTGATTGATTTATTAAAAAGTACAGAAACAAAAATCTACGGGGTCTATCTGCGCTAAAAAAAGTAGTAAAAATACAGAAACAATAATCTAGGGAACCTACTTGTACTAAAAAACTATTAATTAACAAAAATATTAAACATTGAAATGTAGGTACTAGATAATATTATTTACTACATCTAATAAAATACGATATATAGCTTTTTGGTGATCTTAATAGATAAATCTACACATATGTACAAACGTCTCTGATTTTCATAATAATTTTGATCAAATGTACTATTTTAGGAAATGTGCATTTATCCAATACTATATTTAGTCAATGTGGAACGGAATGTTGATATATTAATAAGTAAACAAGTTGTTTGCGGTATTACCGAAAGGAAGGCGGTGGAAAAAAATGTTTGCTCATTTTGGGATGATGTGTGTATTAAGGCATCAAGATGATTCATCTTGTCCTTCCAGCAGCCAGACCTCAGGCCCGACAGCGCGAGTTTTTATCCGAGAGAATTGCATTATAAATGTTAACAGTGCGGAAACCGGCGGGTCCATATGTAGCGTATCAGATAAATGAGATTTTTCCTTTTGAAACGCAAGTAATTTTATAACACATATACTGCGTGACAAAAATCGACCATCTTCTTTATTTTATTGTACGTTCAATCGATGCTACTCTATTAAACACACCATTTTTATAAAATATTTGTCCATTACATATTTAAGACAGAAAGATAATTATTATTGAGTAAAATTAAAAACATAATTATTTTTTTTATAATTTCGCCCTTTCTTGATAAAAAAATATATATTTAGCATTTCATAATAAACGAAAAAGTATTATTTTATATTCACAATGTCAAAATAATATATGTCTTTACAACATTTCTTAGACGAAAAGTGTTACAGATTACGCATTTCGTCCAAGAGATAGAAACATAAATACACAAGCAAAACCTTTGATTACTAAAGTTGTATAATTTTTTTGTGGTCTCCACATTTAATTCTCCACGCGGTAGATTTCCTTTGAACCTGTTGTAATTCGTATGATCTCTGGTATTTTTAATTAATGTACGGATCACTGAAAAGCTATTCGTTTACACAATTCTTATTTATGTTTTGGTAATTGGATTTGAATACATAAGACACGGCGAAAACAAGAATATCCAGTTTAAAATATGTTTTTGTTAATACTCCTCGGGCCTGACTACATGTTGAGCTCAGCCCATTCACGGTCGAGTTGTAAAGGCAACAATGATTACGAATTTTTAATGAAATGAATCGGGAAATAATAATTTAGTATTGCCACGAATAAAGCGATCTTTTTATCCTACATCATTGTAAAATGTACACACAACTTAATTCCACAATCGTGAAGATCAAGGTGGTCTATTTATTATTTTCTTTTCATCCCGTACTAGGTGAACACCCGTCATAGAGAAGGCTACTCAATTATTTTGTTTATATCCGATTATTTGTAAAAGCACATCGAGCGCTGTGTCAAATTTCATACGGATCATAGATCTACACATTTTATTAAATATAATTTATAATACAAGATCTAGCTTACAGTAATTTATGAGTGAAGATATATCCGTATTGTGGTCAATTTAATAATATTTAAACTGCTAATGTGCCGTTAAGGACGTTAACTCATGTTTCAATTTTTTATTTATCCTCAGAATAGTCACTACCTACAACGGTTAATATCATATTTATAATCTATGCATGTTAATATACCACTATTTTTCTTATTATTTGAAATCTTTCAAAAATTAGCAGATACATTGAAATTATTATATCTCTAAAATGTGAATTAGCACATTCAATTTGAATATTTTCTACACATCTATTCACTCCTGAAATATTACGGACTCAGTCTGATTTAATAAAATTAAACTTATATTATACTGAGGACGGTTGAAAATTTGTTTCAAATCAAAGATGTAAAAAAGCGTCCATCATTCCTCGACTAAAAATGGTGGTGTATTAAAAAGGGAATTTCGGAAGAATTACATCTTGATGACATCCTCAGAATCAATCTTAGATTTAGAAGGAGATAATTTTTAATAGGGGCATTTAGCCAGCTCCCTGCCTGCGGATGGAATGGCCCATCAATCCGCGGGACGCTGCGTCGGCCGTCGCCTTTCAGGGCCGCTAATTATATTTAACAATCGAATTAACATTCCACATAACTAATTGACCGGTACAACGTCTGCCATATTCTGATCTACCTGCTACCGATCATTGCGTCTCTTTTTGGCTCGAATCAATGTATACGTAATTACTTCCATACTGTCTCGCTCCGGCAAACTGGATCTCTTATGGCTTGAAAATTCATATCGTTTTTACGACGGATTTAAAAGTAAGGTTATATAGAGAAAGATGTAGCGCAACATATTTTCATAATTTTAAAAGTATTTGTTGAAAGTATCTCTTTTTATTAGGCTCCCCACATCTTACAGGATGTAAGTACACCTGTGTATATAAAGTATGGAAAGAGCATTAACGAGACCACAACTTTTCATGGCTGTTCTTTTTTTTAAATTTAATTTTATTTATTATTTGTTATATCTGTTTACTTTGCATAGCTTATGTATATAATATGGTCGTGCTGTAAAAAAATTGTAGGTACAATTGACTAGTTTTTTTCTTATTCTATTGACTAAGGCAATATCTTATATTGAAAATACACCACACGGTTGAACCAAAATATCCACATTGTGGTTGTATTTAAAATGTTATTGCGTCATGTTACTAACTCCACCTACCTTATTGTTGTAATATATTAGAATATTTCTAAAAACCAAAATGTTTTCGTTCGTAACAAGCTCGCGAACAAAACTTGACTGTGAGTTTGTTGATGTTTTGCGTTCGGGGTAGAAAAGTACATGGATATTAAAATCCCGTAACAAGAGAAACTGTGTTTTTCTTCAAAACAGATCAAAACTACAAACTCTACATAAAAATAATTGATAATTATAAATGAAATGAGTTATATAAAGATATATTTAGTGAAAATATGAATTAAATATATTAATTATAAAGATATACATATAAAATCAATTTTATCGAAAAAGACCTATGTTCTGAATAATTACAACTTCACAATAAGAATGTGTTCAAAAATATATTTAGTGAATTTAAAAGAATATTTATTTCTTATCGTATACCTAACCATGTCTATTTTAAAATATCGCCAACTGTTTGCGGTATCTTAACAATCATCTTTTGACTGTTACTATATACAATACTTTGTGTTTGTACTGTACACAGATTTAATAGTCCTAAAACAAATCTTCCCGCTAGAACCATAGAATTGAAATATGACAAATTGTGTTCTTTGAAATCTTCAAATATAAATATTATATTATAGGTATGGGTGTAAAGATCAAATCATCAGTCTTCAGGTATTCTCGAGGATTGTAAAGCAATAATAGCTTTAACCATAGTGTTTATTGATTCACAACATAGTTACTTCATCTATTGATTTATTGTGAAAACTCTCATCCTAGAATAGTGAAAGCCTGGTATTTATATATATATTTTTTTATTTTTTTAAAAAATGAAATAGAGATGCGTAGATGGAATACATGTCACATCAATATTTTTACTATTGTCAAACTAAGCTAAACGCTTGTACTATTAAAATAGGACTAACTTGCTGGTGTCCTGGAACGAGGCGCAAATCCCCAACCACTAGATCACTAGGCCAGCATCATAACCACTAAACCAACAACCTACACAATACTAATGTCATTAAAAGAAAAATAATTATATATGCAACATCATTATATTAATTATTGACTTGGCACGTTGTTTGTTTTATATTTTTAAATAAACTATACTTTGTCAAAACTATAGTTTCGAAAGGTGCAGTCCTTTCATCAACAGGTGTAAATAACAACTAAAGTATTGTTATGACAAAATTAATTAAACTTTTTATGTAGAACAATGTATAGTTTATTTAAAAAACAAAATAATAAATTAAAATATAGCATGTTTATTTATCAAATCTTTAAAGTAAGATATTATTATTTTTTATACAATAATTATTAAGTATATTATAGAGTTGCCAACGTAATTATCCGATAACCTAAAGTCAGTTCTGTAGTATCTGTATTAAGATGACACATTATAAAAAATATGCTCGTGTTGTATATGTCAAATATCAAATTGAAGGATTATTTTAGCCAAAACAATTATATTTTTCCATTAAAGTTTTACTTTTATTTTCGACGGACATTTAAGTTTTTTAACAAATTCGATTATTGGTATTTTTTTTTTAATTTAACTGTTTTTCCCTAACTTTCTCCAATAGAATTTTTTAATATATTATAGTATCGAAATAACATGCACGGTGATCAATGCAGGAGTATTCTTGAGGAGGTCAAGATCTACAAGGGGTTGTAGATTCAATATACATGATGAATGATGATGATCACGATGAGATAATGACGATGATCAAAATAATATGCATGTTAATCATTTAACACTTCCAGTAACGCAAATCCTCTACATAGTGGTTTAGTTTTTGACAATACTAACTGTACCCGAGGCGAAGATTTCAATTTTTTTTAACATCTTGCGAGAAGAGGAGATAGTTTGGAGAAGTTCATTATGATGGCTATTGGACTGAACAAGTAGAAAAAATAACGGCCACTTTTCTGTTGACAATTCCTAGATCTCTGGGATGACGAGAAAAGTGAAGAAATATTAAGATGGGATTTGAAGAAAATCACGTTGTTCAGTTGTAAGTCAAGAGGGACCGACAAATAATAAAATAAATTAATTAAAAAATCAATTATTAAACTATATAATTTATTTACTCGCTTCTCGTTTTTACAACAACAATATCCAGTATCTAATATAATATTTATATTGAATAAGAATTTTAAATATTCACAGCTATAATTTATTATCCATCATTAAACTATAAAGTAGATTCTGATGTACAATTCTATTACCAAAATACATTATAGGCTTTTAAAACAAAGCAACAACATTTACTTTTCAAAAGAAGTCATTTGTTTCACTCAGTAGATTGTTATAATAAATAATGCAAGTACATATTATATTATAGACTAAATATTTTTAAACCAAAACACACTATAGAAAATTCGTTGCAATTAGTGGATATGTTAAAGGACATGGATCTTCCCAACAATGTTAAACTTGTTTCTTTTGATATTATTATTTTATTTACTAATGTACCTATTAATGAAAGTAAAATTTTAATTTCTTACTTAATTTGAATTACTAAATTCATCTAATTTACCTAATAATTTGGTTAACGATCTATGTCGTTTGTTAAACCTTTGTATGATCCAAAATTATTTTCAATTTAATAATATAATGTATAATCAAACAGACGGTCTTCCTATGGGAGGACTCGCAAGTCCACTAATAGCAGATATTTTTGTAGACAATTTGGAGAGGAATATTTTTGATTGTGATTCTCCTTTGTTAAAAAATGTTTTGTTGTGGAAAACGTATGTGGATGATATATTATGTATTTGGTCAGGTTCACAACGTCAACTAACTACATTTTTAAATTTCATTAATTCATTTAATTATAAAATATCATTTACATTAGAAATGAAAAATAATTTGAACCTAAATTTTTTGAATCTAACATTGATTAAAAATAATAATAAAATTGAATTCAAAATTTTTAGAAAATCAGCTTTTACTGATATTATCATACGTAATGAATCTAATCATCCATTATCACACAAACATTCAGGATTCCACTCCATGATACATCGTTTAGTCAATATTCCTATGTCAAAATCCAATTTCAATATTGAATTGAAAACAATTAAAAAAATAGCAGTTAATAAAGGGTATAATACAGGTTTGATAGACACTATTTAAAAAAAAAAATTAAAAGAATATAATAATCAATTTTTATATAAATCACAGATAAAACATAATGATAATAATGAGTATTGGCGTAGGATTTTATACATAAATAACTTTTCGAATCAAATATCTAAATACCTACAACGAAACATTAGACCGGCATTTAATACAAATAATAATATAGGAAATTTACTTATAAATTCTAAAGACAAAGATGATAAATGTAACTATCTATATTAATATAGTCTATAAACTTAGTTGTAAGGATTGTGCTGCATTTTATATTGATAAAACGGGTAGAAATTTTAATATAAGAGTAAGGGAGCATTTGAGATGTTTGAACAATAGTGGGTTTTCAGAATTTTCTATTCATTTGATAGAAAATGGTCATGGTTTTGATAAAAATTGAGATTGTCAATTTTGCATGTAAACGGTGTTGGTCACAAATTAAATAATTTGGAATCGTTGGAGATAAATAAAGCATGTAAAACTAATCAAAAAATTATAAACAACCAACTAAATTTAACTACGAATATTTTCCTAAAAATTATTTGAGTAAATTTGTATTAAGTAACAATTTGTTAGGTACTAAATTTATTTTTTAAATAATTGTTGTTTTTTTTTTAAAATAGATTCTGGTAAAAAAAATAAAACATGTTTTTAATTATTATTGACATCCTGAAGAAGAAAATGATATTTTTCGAAACCGGTAGATGTATTTAAACACAATAAGTGGTTAATAAAACAAAGTTAACAAATAAAAATATAGTATTATATTAATTTTAAATAGTACCCGGAATGGCTAGATCTGTAATGCAAGATGCAAAAGTATTCACCCTGGTCTATTCAAAAAAAGGGTGAATTAAATAATGAACATAATTCATTATAAACACATTGAGAAAGGCTTGAACATTGTTTACGTGCATATTTATGAAAGTGGCAAACAAGAGTTTTCGATGGCTAGACCATAGAGAGTATATGCTCGAACATGATACGTAATCTCCGAAATGGCTGCTCAATAATAATCCTGTAAGAGGACGAAGAATGAGTAAATCTAAAGTGAGGTGACAGGGCAACATAACATTTATTTATTTAATTATTAACATGCAATGCATAAACACTCCTATGTATTCTCTAATATAAACTAGATTAAAGTATTTTCTTTTACTAAAACTTATCTTTTACATATTTGGTCAGTTTAATTTTAAATCTATTCAATTTCTACTCCTTTCTTATGTTTTCTGACATTTTATTAAAAATCTTCATCGCACAATACATCATCGATTTCTGAGATTTCGTCTTCTTCCTGAATGGCAGTCTCAGTCTATCCCTTCCTCTTGTACGATGCTCGTGCTCATGTTGATTTGCACCAATTTTTTGTGTAAATTCTGATATTTTCTTGAGGATATTTTAATAAATACCAGTACATTAATTAAAATATGTTTTCTGCTTAACGGTCATCATATTCAGATACTTCAGCATTGCACTGATCCGAGTTTATCTATTTTTTCTAGTATTATTCTCGCAGGTTTATTTTGCAACATTTACAATTGTTGAATGTTTGGAACAAGTAGATGAGTTTGTATATTTGGGAAGTATGTTTGATAGAAACGGAAAGGCTGAGAATAATATCGAAAGGAGGGTGACTGCAGGAAATAAAGTAAATAGCGCTTTGAATGGAATTATATCTAACGGGAATTTGTCAACTGAGGCAAGATTAGCGGTGCACAATGAAATCCTGGTACCGACACTGATGTATGGAAGAGAGGCCTGGAGCTGGCAGAAAAGGAACGAAAGTAGACTGAATGTAGTGGAAATGAGATCACTTAGGCGTATTTGTGGCAAATCTATTTATGACAGAGTAAATAATGAAGAAATAAGGAAAGAATGTAAAGCTGACGTTAGTATAGTGAGTAAGATTAAGAAAGGATGACTTAGGTGGTTTGGTCATATGGAATGGATGAATGAGGAGAGAATGGTAAGAAAGATATATGACGCAAGTGTCGATGGAACCAGAAATAGAGGACGTCCGCGGAAGACTTGGGACGATCAGGTAAACCAGATAATGGAGGATGGTTATGTTGGAAGCTTCAACAATCGGCGAGCTTGTATGAGAAGATGTATGAATGTGGATGAGGCGAGAATTGTGTGTCAGGACAGAAGAGTGTGGCGCTCTATCCTCTCTGCCTACCACCGCGGGGAAATGGCGTGATGGTAAGTAAGTAAGTAAGTAAGTAAGGCAATTGTTGAATTTCTTCTTCGCTAGCCAAAAACAAAATTCTGCTGTAGTAGTTAATGTGAGGAATAATAACAGAGTTGTAAACTTATTTTACAGACTCAGTACTAATAAATCTTCTGATCCTTCCCAGTAGTGAGATTTTCTTACCAATCTTTTTAGTCACGTATTTTGTATTTTGCGATAAATTAAATTTTGTATCTATTATGACTCCCAAATATATTATTTCAGTCACTTCCTTCAGATTTTCATCATCTATGATAATTGTTGGTGTGATTGGTTTCTCGTATTTCCGATGTTTGTAAATTTAGTTAGTTTTAGTTTTTTTTTTTCAGTAATATTGCTATATTATTTAAGGCATAGTTAAATTCATTTAGTATAGTTGCATAATAACATAAGACTGTTTATTCATGACTGATGCAATGGGCGGGAAGCAACCCAGTGCAGGACCGGTGGAGGTGGTGGACATGTATTCTCGAGGTGGCCAGGACTCATAGCAGGTTGTAAAGCCAGGAATGATGATGATGATTCACGAAAGTTAAAATTCTGGTGGGCAAAATATCAGCTATAGTCAAGATTGTATTCCCACGGGAAAACGGATTTCGATTGGAATGTGAATTTTAATGGGATAGTTGATTCAGACAGGACAGTCGATTCTGCAGGAAGACAGTTCTTTTTCTTCACCTTATTAATGAATCACGACTTCGATTCGATATAAAACAATTACCCGTCTCTTGATTTACTATTGCTGAGAATGCTAAATATGAATTTTAAAAGTTTCTTAAAATTTAAGTACCAGTGCAATCGAGGGGGTAAGAGTAGGTACGATGATAATTGAATGCGATAGGTAGTTGTATTATGTTAATATTTGTTTTAAATGTGAATTCTATTGGTACTTGAGTTTTTGAAAATTTCCAAATGGTACATTTGATCTAAAAAGGAGTTTTGTACTCTATATACATTTTACTATTAATATGCACTTTTTTGATTTGAAAATATATAAAATATATTACTACTAATAATATTTGAACGTGTTACATTGTTCTCATATTATTCAGCGGAAAATGTGTGAATATATAATCTACAAAGTAATGTATGAGAATGAAGTCATTAATGCTAAACCGGTAGAGATGTAAATGAAAAATGAGAAATATCAATAAAGGTAATGTTTCTTAATTTGATTGCGTTATGTATAATTAAGCTGCAATAGATCATTAATAAGAGTCTAGAATTGTTTACAGCGTAACGCGATACCAGCCAGTACCCAGTCCGCACTGTCCGCAGTCCTCGGTCTGCAGGCCGCGGGTACGGTGCAGTCAGAGTGCACGCCGACTTCTTTATTCGAGTGAATTAAATCACTCGCACATAATTATAGTGAAAGACGAGAGCGATGGTCCTGGTACCTGTAATCAAATTAGCGGTTTCCAGCACATGAAGAATAGTCTATTGTCTTCTCAATTCATTAATATTACGGTTCCCGGCTCAATAAAGCGGTCATAGACGTTCTCACTTAAATCATGGTCGCGTCTCGGAGTTATGAGTGCGCGGTGCGCGGTGCGCGGTGCGTCTGTGCGCGTGATGGATCGCAGGTATAAATTACACACACCGTGATGAATGGCTCGGCCCGGCGCAGACGGGGAGGAGTTGACGGGACGATGAAATCTCGCTGATTGAATCATTCGGTGTTTATCGACGGGCACGACCATACCTCTTTACAACGATCTTCTGCCGCGTGTGAACTTTATTCATTAACACAACTTTCTAAATAAAATGACACCTTGTTAGAGATTTGTATGGAAACTGTGAATTTCTAAACGATTTAAAAATATACATGATTTAATCACACGATGTGTTGATGCGGGACTAGTAGGACTTACATTTTGGAAAATATGTACCGGAAAAATCCCTTTAATACTTTAATAAAAACATGAATTTTATTTCTCATTCTTAACTATGAGTTTCGTTGGTTAATTTACGAAAGTCTTATAAAATAGGTATGTTGTTAACGAGAAACTGAGTTGAACAAACTTTCCACGAAGATTCAGATAAAAGATGTTTACAAAACGAGGCTTTCTGAGAATATAGTTAAGTCTTGTAAAGCAACCGAACGGTAAAATAATGATTGTTGTTGTATCGTGACCTTCGTTATAATGAGGTGTGTCGTATAGAGGCAGAGTGTAATTTGTTTTCCTTCGAGAGTGTTTACAAGTCCTGTGATTGGTCAAGATTACCGGGGAGCGCTTTAGCCTGAGAGCAGTAAAACAAATTATTATTCATTAGTGTTACTTGAATAAAAGTTTGTTGCAAAGCAATATGAACTTGCCCGTATCTGGGAACTAGCACCCATTATTATTATTAATACATAATATATTACGCTGTCTTGAATAAATTCAACCAAATATTTATTCTACGTAATATTGTAATTATGACTCACGAACGTAATACTACTCACTTTTTTAAAATAAAAAATAGTAATTGCTAATTAAAGTAGAAGACTATTTAATAAATATAACAATTCATTTATATTGCCTGAGTATAATAGAATAACGAGTCATTGAAGACCGCAACGTTTCCCCTGATTTTTTTCTTGTTGCGCGGAATAAAATATATCCACGTGGCAACTGTAGGTTTTAACTGTATTTTTTTCCAAAATCTAAAATTAACTGTATATATAATATTTTGGTTGTGGATTTCAGCATACCAATAAAATATGACTGTCTTTGTAAGCTATTGAACCCCTAAAATATTTAGAAACGAAGTATGAATGGCACATGGTGATGTAAGAATTAATTATTATTTCGTGTATTCTTTGTGTAGTGTCTCATAAATGTGATATTTAAATATATATATCAGAATGATCCGCAGATAATTCCGTGGAGTGCGAGTCAGCATTTTAGTGCACAGTCGAGCAGCTTAGAGAGACCACTGACTAAATACTATTATTATTTTTAATTATCAGTATTTTTTATGCAGTTCTAAAGATTACACTGAACTAAAAAAAACACATTTTTGTTGTAAATTACAATTCCAGAACATAGTTATGTGGTATTTTTAACACAAATTAAATAAATCAATTAGAAAGATACATATGCAGAAATAAAATATCTATAGTTTCCCCGGCTACGAATATAGGTTCAAATCCCAGTAGCAATCAAATATATTTTCGGTAGATCGATTTTTTCCGTATACCTTTCTAATTTATTAATTTAACGTGGGTAATTTTATATATATTTTTATTATTTTAAGCAAATATATTGTGAAATGCAAATTAATTTCCACATCTTTTATCATCGTAAAAATTCAAGTTAGGTACTAGATTTATTATTTATTATTTATACGAAAACATAATAAAATTAGTTTGTTTTTTTCATTCAGATGAAGGAAAAGATATGTTATCGAAGCTGGTTGAATATAAATAACTCACAATGGTCACAACAAAGTAAATAAACTATTTATTGATTAATTTTGTATAATTTATCGTCTAACTATAACTGTACACTAAATAATTATTTTACATTTTTTATAGAAGAAATAAGAGAGCACAAAAAAGAAAATCCAAATTCGATAAAATTCGGCGTTACGTAATCCTATAGGTAATATTTTCTATTACGGAACTAGTAGTGGTGAATTTATCATTTATATGGTCACACCGAACTTATAGCAATGGCATCATTCTGTGTGAAGAACAATAATAGATTAAAATATATACTAATTATTTGAGATTTTAGAATACTGTAGATATGTAATAAGATCATTCTACAGTTCTGCTATATTCCGAAATGTTCTGAAAGGCTTTAAAATAAATCTACAATATCGTAAAAAGTTTTATTATAATGTAATGTATACATTCGAAATCGTTAAAATGATTTCGAAAACTATAAACCTTGTACGCAGCAGACCAGTGGGAAAAATTAAGAAGGTGGGTACCTACACTCTGGAGCTGACACTGTCAAAATCTAAACTCCGATTGAATGTTGTGTGTAAGCTACAGTGAACGGTGAAGTTACAGGTATACATCCCTTCTATTTCCTGTTCCTGAAGTCGTGTGAATCCGAGATCCACGAGAAAGGGTTCCACATAGTTGGGTCTGACCACCCGCGATATTTAAGTGGAATCATTTAAGGAATTGTGGGCGGAATGCGCATGCGCAGTCTGAGAGTCCGTCCGACAAAAAAAGTCTCTACCTTAATCAAATTGAAGGCGCAGATCGTGGACGTGTAGGGAGATTTTTTTTTTTATGTTGTAAAACTCGTCCACGTGTGAATATTATGTATTATTAAGGAGAACACATTCTTATTGTGAAGTTGTAATTATTCAGAACAGACGGTCTGTGATGTTTTAAATACTAATTTAATGTTTTAATTATAAATATGTACCGGTAGCGCAAAAACAATATTTTTCGCCAAAATGTATTTATAATTAATACATTAAATTAGTATTTTAATATTATGGTTTATATTATAAAGTACTTACATAAATATTAATGGTCGTTGTAAAATAATTATTATGATATTCAATTTGGATTGGAGTAGAATTTATTTATTAATACATTAATAATTATATACTTTACGACGTGTCTCTGCTCATCTTGATACTAAAGTATGTCTAAGTCTGTATCCATATGAGTAGTGCTTGTCACGTATATTAATATAAGGTCAACATAAAATATATTTTTATAAACTTAATGGTCTCCCGGGACGAGGATTAAATCCTTAATTTCTTGGTTACTAGGTGGCTTTTATGTCATTCTTTGCCCAGTTGGCCACCGGACCTAAAAATTTTGCAAAATGAGAATATATTTTACTTTTAGTTATATATCGTCATATATCTTTCTTCATATTCTCTCCTAATTCATACATTCATTCATTCATTCAACATGATCAAAGCACCTAAGCGATCCTTTTTCAATCATATTCACTATGCTAAGATCAACTCTATATTCTTTCCTAATTTGTTTAGTTCTTTACTCTGCATTCAGTCTACTTTCGTTCCTTTTCTGCCAGCTCCGAGCTTCACGTTCATACATCTACTTCAGTGTTGATATCGGAACTCTATTATGTACCGCTAGTAAAGAGGACTAGTTATCTAAAATCAACTAAAGCTCTTCGCAAAATTTGCATTTTCTGTGTAAAAGTTTTTGTGTCGAGATAATATTAATAAAGCAAACATCTTTAAAATATAGTGGTTTATAAAATATTAATTTAACTTTGAATGATAATAATATTGAAGATAGCTCGCACGATTGGTGATATGACAAAGGCGGTTTAGATATTTGTACAATTATTCACGGTAGGTGCTTCTCGCACTGCCTTCCTACCTATCTACTATCTACCACCTACCACCTACCGCCACCTACCGGCGGTGCGCGGGGGCGGACCGGCCGAAAGTTTGACGGGGCTAATGTTTTATTCATTGTTTGGTTACTTCTGCTGTTATAAGAAGCGATGTAAGACAGTGATTGACATCCGTTCCAACATGCATGGGCCGCTTTAGGGTTCTCCGCGAGATGCGCGTGATGCTTCGAGTTATATCTCTGGAAGTGTTCAACGGCTTGAGAGATTTGAACGGTTTAATTAAATATTTTATATAATAAACCAGTATTATTACATTTTGTATAATACATAGATATGAATATTTTAAATTTATTTGAATACTTAATGTTAATTTAATACTATTGATGTTTGTGGTACAGTGAATTGAAAAATATACCCTTTAGCATTTATCTAAGAAAAAATAAGCAAATTTTTTTATACGTACAGAAAAAAAAACTTACAACCAATATAGATTATAAATAAGACTTTGTGATAACATTTTTATTCTTTCTTAAGTCCGAGCACTGAATTTACATCGACGTAATATTTTTGTTGTTATAGGTAATATCACACACCTTCCACATACATATATATTATACATACGTATATAATATATATATATATACATTTTTTTTTTCAAAGAAAGCAAACACATTATAGCTTAAAGTGGTTAAGTTAATAAAGTGGTTTAAAACTAAACATTATATTATTTTATAATGCTATATTTATATTACATATGTACCTTACAAACGGGCTTACATTGATATATTATATATTTTGTTACTCTATGTATCATACACGAGCAAAACGTTTCATGCAATTTGAATTGCGAGATTTCGCATACATATTTGACTGATTTTTATGTTTGCTGCTCAGTGACGTTCTGTGTTAGCATTGTACAAACTAGAACAATTATTATGAATAAACTTTATCAATTTTAACTGCAAAAGCACCGCTTGGTATTGCAGGACATCAAACAGCAACGGTAAACAACTCCTTTCGTACATAGACACAAACAACCTATCAGTCATAACCCCCTCCAAACCAACATTTTTCTCTACTATCAGCCGATATTCTAGACATCGACAAGTCATTCGAACTAAATTCACCATCCCCACTAAAATCTCCCACAAAACTGAACTTGACAAACATATCGACTCTTTTGCTAACTCTATCAGCTCAGCCATGTCTGAAGCCTCGAAACCCCTCCCGCCGATTAACCCTACTCCTTCATCTTCAAACTCTAATTAGAGAAAAATATCACGCCAGACGTCAATGGAAAAAATATGGCAACCCCCCTGACAAATCACGTGCTAACCACCTTCAAACCAAGCTCAAAGCAGCTCTCGCGGCCTACCGCTCTGAAACTTAGCATTTCAAACTCTCTTCATTAAAACCCCAAGACGGCTCCCTATGTAAAATGGCCAAATCTCTCCGCGCCCCCAAACCCCCGATCAGCCTAATTCACGCCCCCAACGGCTTACTGTTCGAAGATGAAGACAAGGCCGAAGCATTTGCAGACAGCCTTGAGCTTCAATTCGACACAAACCCCGACACCACCAACGCATCTCACTCCGAATTCATCAACAGCCACGTCGACAACCTCACTAAATCCTCCCCCTCACCAGAGTAAATTAAAAAATTATCAAAGCCCGCAAAACAAACACTGCTGTGTCCCCCACCAAGGCCCTTAAACTTCTCCCAGCTAAAGGCATACCTTTTCTCACATTACTCTTTAACACAGCCTTCTGCCTACAATATTTCCCAAAGGCGTAGAAAATATCCATCGTCATTCTCATACACAAATCCGGAAAAGATCCCATTTTCTGTGAAAACCACAGACCTATCAGTCTCCTATCAAATGTGGGAAAAAAAAATTCTTTCACGATTACAAGACCAGCCCGGTCTCAAAAACGCCATCCCCGACAAGCAACATGGCTTCAAGTCAGATCACTCTACCACTCACCAACTTCTCAGAGTCGTCGAATTCATCTCTGACGGCTTTCGTAAACACCGCTCCACTGGTGCCATCTTCCTCGACGTGGCTAAAGCCTTCGACAAAGTCTGGCATAATGGTCTGTTTTACAAAATCCTCGAATTTTACAACCTTCACCCCCAGCTTTTCGGTCTTGTCAAACCCCGATGCAGATCCGGACAAACTCCTCCCTATTTCCTTCTTATATAGCCCTACTCCAGTCTCCTGAAGAATGGCTGAAAAGAGGCTCTAGCCCACCATTTTCTAACTCTGATTAGGAAAAAAAAAAAAACAGCTTAATAGTGCTTAGCAAGCACCCCATTCTTCGGGGACAAAAAACCCTCTAACCCATCATACCCTAGACTACGGAGACAAGGGGGCTCAGCCCCTATCACTTTTCAAGACATTTATAGTTAAGTAAACTTTATCGACAATTATTATTATTTACACCCTTGTAAAGTCTAGTTAATTGTTTAGATGATTTCTTGCTACAATATTATCTTATTTTCATTAATGTTAAATACTTATATTTTATTATTAAGGAGAATACATTCAAATATTTTGAAGTTATAATTATTCAGAACATAGGTCTATGATGTTTTAAATACTAAATAAATGTATTAATTATAAAGATATACATATACATATAAAATTAATTTTATCGAAAAATATTGTTGTTGCGCTACCGGGATATTGTTCGAACCAGGATCTTTTTTTCCAACAAAAAAATAGAGTAGATGGCTTTCAAATGGTGGAACGACAGAAATACTGGCACTTTAGCATAGTTGGTAGTGCATCTTCCCTAGATTGGAAAAAGAGATCCAGGTTTGAATCCCGGTAGCGCAACAACAAAAATTTTCGATAAAATAGTTTTTTTTTAAATGAATTAAATATATTAATTAGAAAGATATACATTTAAAATCAATTTTATCGAAAAATATTGTTGTTTCGCCAGCGGGATTCAAACCTGGATCTCTTTCCTAACCGGGGAAGGTGCATTATTCAACTATGCTACTATTCATATTTAAAATATCACAGACCTATGTTTTGAATAATTACAACTTCAGAATAAGAATATGTTGTCCTAATAATAAAGTTGTATCAATGTGTCCAAAATTTTATAAAAATTAATTGATAATTCTGGTGTCTGCTATCAGATTACTCAAAGGTATTTGAGATTCCATAAAAATAAGGTAGATGGCTCTTTCAAATAATGGAACGGTTAAATGTATTAATATCAAAAAGATAATATATAGGTTCGAAAATTTTGTCGCTAAAAATATCGTCGCTGTAGCATAGTTGGATAATGCATCTTTCCCGGTTTGGAAAGAGATCCAGGTTCGAATCCCAGTGGCGCAACAGTAATATTTTTGGATGAAATTGATTTTATATCTATATCTTTTTAATTAATATATTTAATTCATATTTAAAATATCACAGACCTATGTTCTGAATAATTACTACTTCACAATAAGAATGTGTTCTCCTAAAAATAGAATTCATATGTATATCTTTATAATGAATACATTTAATTAGTATTTACTTATAATATACTTAAAATGTTAGTTAAGACAGCGGATTTCCAAAAAAGGTTATAATTTCACTTTATTATTCTTCAAATGAAACGATGAAATGCATACTATGGAATAATATAGGATACACGTACATATTCGTTTATACTAATTGAGATAAAAACTCAATTTCACCATGATTTGGAACCAACCCAAAATATAGAACCACTGAAAATAACAATCACAATATGGCTCAGGAATTCGAAGACCCTGCAAAATATGCGCGGTACTACCATCACTATCGTCAGATACATTTGAGGTGCTATTTGTATACGAGATTTCCGACCACGCGAGCAGCCGCGGTCGCAAAGCTTTAAACAAAGCATTATTTTTAAACGCCCGACAGCGCTCGTAAAAAAATAAGCAAATTCCATTTTGGACTAACTGAAAACCATTTTCGATCCTGGGGCCCGGCCTCGTGATTAACACGTCCGAGCCAGCAGCCAGCACCCAGCAGCGGACCGACACGATTCAATTACTAAAGAAAATAATGAACATGTCTTTTGTGCGTTACTTCACTGAACCACCACACTGGGAAGATAATTAAAGCACTTTTCTTTAAGATTTTGTTTATTTAGTATTCATGCCACTACGTAATTAATCCAAAAAGTTCCATTTATTTTCTAGATATAGAGACGCGAACACAAACGCTACGTCAATATTCGTAATTAAATCTTATCTTAACCTTTACCATACCATGATATAAACCCATACGCAGCCATGCTGTACCGTAAGAAATTTTAGTTTTTTAACATTTTAAAAGATTTACTTAAATGGCTTTGAATTCGTTAATACTATAAACTTACTTTAAATATTGAGCATTGGGAAAATGGGAGCAATTTTCTAACATAATTCAGAACATTCATTAAGTCCTATACAATACGACCATTTTTCTTATCTCTTTTCATTTAATTAGTGAGAAAGAGAGTTTATATATTCGTGTATTTGTTATTCTTTTCATTGTGAAATTAATATGTCATCTCCATAATGCAAATGGTATTTTTGTCAACGTATTAATTTTACAATAGACTGAATTGAAAAATAATTATTTTTGTAAGATTCGCATTACATAATTGATTTTTCACTAGTCAGTTCTAAGCGTAAATATTTTCCTTAGAATTAACTAAAATATGAAATTTATGTTACGTATATTTACCGAAGTATTACAGATTACTGTGTTACTGCACGGTTTTGGAAGGGTTAATCTAAATTGGTGCTTTGAATATAGAACTAACTCGGTGGTTTATCGGGGTCTCATCCCCCGACTAAGTGATCAAGTATCTTATATCTAAACTAAAAAGCACCGGAAGATAATATAAATAACATATTAAGAATAAGGATAAGAATTGAATTAAAAATCAATCCCGCAATAGTACGATAGCAATGGTGAGTAAAAATCAAAAAATATTAACAATTTTCATCAACGGGTTTTTTGAACTCTTGTTAACCTTTAAACTAATATTAACGATAAAAAGATCATTTAAATGCTTGAATTACTGCTCCACTGCCAGTAATGTGTTGTACTGCTAATCAAAGACTAACAGAACTGAATTTTAAAATTGAGTAGACATAAACGTAAAAATAAATACATGTAATTTAATAGAAGCGGTGTGGCTAGTTTTGATATGAAGCCTTGAAGTTCTACTAGGGCGAATTTGATGAAATTTGTAAAAAAGTGCGCACTACTCGTACTGTGAATTTTTTTAAACTAATTTTCAGATTGGATAAAGACACGAAGTCGTTTTCGTCCGTCGTCGTTTTGGTTTCCATTGTTCGCTGTATATTTGGGCTCTTTAACAGATGATAATAATAATACAATATATTCTTATAATAATAATTAAACATCGATCTAAAATAATGGAAGCTGTTCAATGATCTGAATGCTCGACATACCCCTCGCAGCCGGCGTTCGTTATGGAGCACGGATTGCTGTCAGTACACTCCTTATTTTTGTACTTTTAACATGTTAATCATTTTTTGCGCAAGCCGGGGACGTCACTGCTCGCCTGGGAACCCTCGTGGGCAGGATTGATGGTATTATTAAACCCAACTCGACTCCTGACTTTTCTGATGCGCAAGTTCTGCGCATTGCAATTATTATTGGCTGCGCTACACAGTGGTTACAAATAATGCGCATGATTGTACTAATAGCAGAAAATCCAATTATAAAATTATTTATTTAAATTCTTGTTCTGTTGTAAAAAATTAACCATCATCTATCCACATCGGTCTCTCATGACTGAGGATCGTGATCATCGTTAACTTTCGCCCTCTTGACTATACTCCTCCACTTTTATCGGCATCCTGCAAATCATAGGGCTGTTACCAGAGAAGTTCCTCTTGTCTTTTTCACTTGTTCGATCCAACGAATGGAGAATCTTCCTCTTCCTCTTCGTCTTCTCTATGCTATCTTCTCTTCTCCCAAAAAATTCAAGGATTCATCTCAGGCAAATGGTCTGTCCTAGATCTGTAGTTCCTGCAGAAAGAGACAATCGTGCATCTCACCGTGCTTGGCATGCCTCCAGCACCACATTTCAAAGGTATCAATCCGTCCTTTCTCTATTCTCTCGCTTGACTTCAAGGCCCATGATTTCACACCATATAAAAATATAGAATGCACCAGAGACTGTACAAGCCTGACCTTCGTTGTTTTGGAAATCTTGTGATATTTCCATATTTAGTCAAGTCTAGACTTTATTTAGGAGAACACATTCTCATTGTGAAGTTGTAATTATTCAGAACATAGGTCTGTGATATTTTAAATATGAATTAAATATATTCATTATAAAGATATACATATAAAATCAATTTTATCGAAAAATATTGTTGTTGCGCCACCGGGATTCGATCCTGGATCTCTTTCCTAACCGGGGAAGGTGCTTTATCCAACTAAGCTAGTCTAGACTTTGTCTAGATTAACCATAAAATGAGGTCAAATGCCCATAATTGTTCAGTTTTTTTTTTTAAATTTTAATTTATAGGTAAGTAACAGGCCAAGAGGCCCAAAAACTGCAGAAAAACATATCACAAAAATACCCAGGCCTGAAAAAATCACATATGTACATAGATACATTCTGACCTCACCGAGAATCGAACTCGCAACCCCCGGTATGAGAAGCCAATGCCTAGATCACTGGGCTATGTGGGCCATTTTTTGCGGTAGTTAATAATTTCTTGAATTCATAACCACATTTAGATTATTATGAATTGTGACGTTTCTTACATTATTCACATGTTTTATCGTTCTTTAATGTTCGTCAATTTTCTTAAAAAAATGTTCAATTATTCAACATAGAATACTGTGTATTTAAAAAAAAAAGTACTATTAAGTTTTTAAACCACTGTGTGACAATTGTTTTCTACCAACCTATACCTCTTATGATACATTCCTGTAAATTACGTTCACCGTGCAGATAATTGATACATAATATGTTTACTCCCCACGATTGCTGTGTTTACTCGAATGGTAATATTTTAATTCGTACATAGTCTTCTTAATATTCAAAAGTTACTACCTACTAGCTGATGGAGATTAGATTAGTGATAATGTACATCATTAATCTAATACATTATATTCATCAAAATCCTCTAAATTATACATTGCGTAAATATGTATCTAGACATCTATACATTAGTGGCGTGTCGTAGAAACAAATATAGATTATATATTTATTCGTTAACTTTGTTTTATTAACCACTTATTGAGTTTAAATACATCTACCGGTTTCAAAAAATACCATTCTCTTCTTCAGGATGTCAATACTAACTAAAAACATATATTATTGTTTCTTTACCAGAATCTATTTTTAAAAAAACAACAATTATTTAAAAAATAAATTTGGTACCTAACTAAAATTGTTACTTAATATAAATTTACTCGAATAATTTTTAGGAAAAAATTTTAGAATGGGAGAATTAGTTTTACACGCTACATTTATCCCTAACGATTCTAAATTATTTAATTTGTGACCAACACCGTTTATACGCAAAATTGACAATCCTATTTTTTTATCAAAACCATGACCATTTTCTATCAAATGATTAGAAAAATTCTGAAAACCCACTATTGTTCAAACATCTCAGATGCTCCTAACATTGACATGCTGAAAAAGAAAATGGTATTTTTCGAAACCGGTAGATGTATTTAAGATCAATAAGTGGTTAATAAAACAAAGTTAACAAATGAAAATATGAATTTTAACCACAAAGTTAATTTTTCTAATTTTTCAAAAGTAAATATAGATTATTACAGACTTGATGGTATACTAGATATAAAAAAATGCGAGAATAATTATAATTTCGAGAGCAATTCAATCAATTTAAATTTGGAAAATAATTGTGAATTCATTACTTAAAAAAGGCAAAAAAACTTTTACTGCTCTGTAACGTTATCTACTTTTGATTTCGCTTAAAATATTATGTATGATTACTCTTGGACAACGTATATTTAAAATGTTTCATTAAGATAGTGGTCAATGACTTATATTTATATTTCTAGCTTTACAAATTACCATATCAGTAACATTTGATATGCTAATAGCTAATAATCGGCCCAAAATATGTGAATACGCTCGCTTAATAGATAATTGACGAATATGCGAATACCATACGAAATACGCACCTACTACGAAATGACATTAGAGTACCTATACCATAAAAAAAGTTCTGTCTGACGAAGTAATAAGGTGCCATTACACGCAGTTTTCAGTCAAAATAATAAGATAATCCTTTTCGAAAAAAACAGACTATGGAATAAGCTACAAAAGCTACAGAAAATTTGCAGACAGGTGAGGCAATATCAGTTTAGTGAGATTGTTATGTGGATTGAACAAACAAATGGAATGCATGCAAAAAAAACTAATTATCTCACAGCATCGGTATAATGTTGCACGCAAAGGACTATCGGAATCGGAACCTCTGGCCGTGGGTAATACTACTCTGTGTAATAACGCCTAGAATTCTGTAGGGTATTTACAGAAAATAAGGATTGCTTAATATATGTTTATTTTCTAGAACCTTTAGTAATGCATAGATTTTTCTTGCTTGTATGCAGTGCAAGTCTCTGCTACGAGTATCCATTAATCACAAAATGTCTTGGTATCACATAATACGTACATAAATTACTAAGTAACCGAGTGTAGAATTTGTGTTTGTGTTCGTCAGTATATTTACTTGTATCCAATATGTAAAGCAGACATTAATAATATATACTGCTTTTTCTTTCACAGTTAACAGTTAATGTTACACAACTAATTAATATTATGGTACATTAGAAAACGCGCAAATTAATTAAAGAGAGCTCTTTGGGACAGTCAGTACTGAGTTTTATAAAAACACTAGTAAATGCACAGTTAATGAATAATGTTTTTGAAGTGATGGTGATAAATAATAATAATAATAATAATAATGGATAATTTTTATAGCACCATTTTCGTAAAAAAGTTCATCTCAAGGGCGCTGCTTTACACAAAAACCATTTATAATCCTAAGCTATCTTTGTATTTAAAATTGTTATTTAAACTTATGAAAATAATTTTTTGAAAATATGCATTTTAGTCTCTTTTTACATAATGTCTCTGATGTATTTTTTCTTATGACGGAGGGCAAATAGTTCCACGCTTTTGGGTTAGTCAAGGAGTAGTGTTGTTTTATTTATGTGATATTTATTCAGCATTAATAATTTTTACAGGATATTAGAGAACGGAACGCCTACACGTTCCTATCCTGAAGAAGGTAGCTACATTTTTTATTCCTACAACACGTTGATCGGCTCCAAAAATTCTCATTTTTTATACTTTTCTTAAATTTGTTAACGCCGAATTGGTACGCCAGGTCACCTCAATATTTTGTTATATCTATTCGTTTCTTTTATCTAATTTCTGTATACATTTATATGTATTCTAAAATGTATTTTTTTATTTAGTATGTCATAATCCTGATAATTATATTTCCATAATTAAATATTTAATTTTGAAGCTATCAAAATACAGGCACCCACCTGTTTCAGTCAGTAACCTGTCATTAGATTCATATCTTGCAAATAAATAAACGGCATCAAACAATATGGGACCGATCCAAAAACGGCGATTTTTTTAGTTAATAAGTAGTAGGTATCGTTACTTTACAATTGAAATATACCCCGTTGAGAATTTACGAATTTCAAACGATGATAATGAATTATCGAAAGATTAGAATTGTCATACTTTTCGTTAATTAATCAAATTTTGGCTACGGTTATCTCATGTTAGTTATTGTGGGTTAGGTTTAGGTTAGGTTAGTTAGGTTAGGTTAAAATTTCAAACAGGAGTTAAACAAGAGTTCAAGAGTTTGCTGTTAAATCTTTAGGACAAAGATATATTAAAATATGTAAAAAAAAAAATTTAATGATATTTTTTCCGATGTATTTTTACTTCTACCTTTAGCAATCACATTGAATATACGTAACACTAGATACATTTTTATAAGAAACATTACAATATTATTAAAAAACATATTACGCCCGGTTGCATATTAAAGAGTTTCAGAGTTCAGTGCATTTTGTTTACTCGGTTTCAGCGTAATTGATAATTAAAATATTGAAATCTATGCGCATTTTCCGCGCGGACTCGTGCAACCCTCTGGATATCTGGATTCTGCTCAGATGTGCCTCGAGGGTGGATTTACATTTACTTCATACAAATGAGAAACACCCACGCCGAGGGGTTATTCAACACAACATCTCTAGTAATATACCCAGAAAAAGGCCAGAAAAACCTCACAGCGGCGAGCCGTTCTTCTCCGCCTCGTCGGCCCGCCTCGTCGGCCCGCCGCGCCATGCCCACAGGTATGTACTATTGTGTTTCAATTATCATACGAATGAGAATTCGAAGATGCTTTTTCAGGTAGACAATCCAGGTCCCTCTTGCCTTAAGATCATTAATATTTAAAAATTTAGATAACTAATAACATAAATTATTCTAAATGAATTTGTGTATTTGCGAAGAATGTTTACTAGGAATGGCAAGGTTGACGACAATGATATCGAAAAGAAAGTGACTGCGAGAAATAATGTGAATAGTGCTCTGAATGCAACTATCACTTATAGGAATTTATCACCCGAAGCAAGACCAGCAGTACATAATGAAGTTCTGACGCTAACTAATGTACGAAGGTAAAGCCTGGAATTGGCAAAAAAGTGGAAAAGAAGACTGATGTTGAAGGATAACGATCACTGAGGCACGTGAGTTGAACTTCTACAATATATTAAATCTATGAAGAATCAACAAATCAGGAGCGAATATAGTTGAGCATATGGAACGTATGAGCGAGGAGAGGACTAGTAATAGAAAGGAACAGAAGGAAGGAAGAAGAAAATAATAAAAAGCGTCCGCAAAAGACCTGGCAAGATCAAGTCAACCAGACTATTAAAAGATTGTTTAAAAGTGGACAAGAGTGGTGGCAAGAAAGTGTGGCATTCTATACTATCATCTCACGCCTACGGGAAAATGATATGATTATTAAGTAAGCGAGTAATAAGATCACTAGGTACATTCATTATTCGTTGGCTAAATAAGTATCAAACAGAAATCACCCTAGAATAAATATTAAAAATAACTAAACATGTTAGTACTTAGAAGATTCTTTGTGACGAAGAATTGAAATCTACGATACAACATAATTTTGAACTTTTTATTTATATATATTTCAGTTCAGTTAACGAAGTTGCAAGATTCTCAGTTCTCAGTAGCCACGGATAAAAACGCACAACTTGTTTAGTGGTTGGTTCATGTTTGCATTACGTCATATTACATTTCAGTTTCATAAAGTTCATTGTTAAGTATTAAAGAAACAATATAAGCAAAAAATTACCAGCATGGGCTCAAAATGTATTTTATTAAAAAAAAATTCCACAAATAGGATGTCTCCATGAATAATGTATTTTCGAAAATATGATTTAATATAAATGATGAAATTATTACGAAACTCATTGTTATATTAAAATTTTGTGGAGTTGGTACCAATCCATTATTACTCACGTAATAATGGATTGCACGCACAACTACTGCAGGGGAAGGTGCTATACCTAGAATATGTTTTACCTTGATACAGATTCAAATATACCATCTTTTAACATTTGTCGAGTTAACACTCGATAGCGCTACGATGTGTGATGAATTTACATTTGCAACAATTGTGATTTTTTAATTTTTTCACTAAAAAGTCGTATTTTTGCTCACACGACATTGTCAAATACCTCAAGTAAGTAATATTTTATTACATTTTTATTTACTTAAACATTCAAGTGTATGCCTTATTTTGTATTGCACGTTGTGTTTTATTTTAAGATTTAATAAAATCAAATTTAGGATAAATTATTTTTACTATGTGACATCCATAGCGTGGTACTTTGAAACGCGTACAACTAAATTTAAATTATCTTAAAATATACATATTTTAAAATTATATCTTTATAGATTACAAATTGCCACGAAGTAAATGTGGAAGAAACAGCCAGCTATTAATGGAACTATGTTAACTCTTACCATCCAGGCAGTAAAAGATGGAATATCATAGAAAGCTGCCGCAGAATATTCTAAAGTATGAAGTAAACAACGTTGTTTTATTTTATTATTAATTAATTAGTTTTTCTAAAACCTATTTTTTAAATGTTAATTACAATGAACTTCCACAAAGTTAATCACAATTTTAGTTACAATATACACCTAGGTATCTACTACTTGAGTCTTTTTTCATTTTTAATACTTTTTAAGTAGGTATATAGATCTTTGCATAAAATTCATACCTTTTTTCAATGAAAACATATCTTTATGTTGAAAATAATGAAATGTGTTTCAAGGTATAAGATTGTGGCGCACCTTAAAACAGTTAACCGACCATAACGAACTAGGACGTGGATAGGTAAGCGTTTAATCTTAAGCAGATATCTTTATCCACTATCTGAGTAAAAATAATAATCAATAATTGCGGGTATTCAATTTTTGTTTACCCCTAAAATGAGAAGTACTATGATGCAAAATGTACAGATTGTCATCAAAGTACAACACCTTCCCCTACTATATTAAATGATCCTTGAAATCAGTTATAACTGTTTTTTATATAATTTTACATCACTCGAGAAGGAGCTACTTTAATAGATGGATCACTCTATAAGTAATAAAATAAAAGTTGTCTATTTGTTCCAATTTCAAGCAAATATTTCAGTTTGATATTGTCTAGAACCTTATTTAGGATTAAATAATAGATTTTGTGTAAATCAGAACATTTCGTAGTACATTACAATTACAGTGTAATTGACGCCGATGTAGAACATGGAAAAGTAATTGAAAATTTTGCTATTAAAATAGATATTAATAATCATACAAGTGCAGATAACGTTTACTTCATATTACTAGCATTTTACCCATCCTAAGATGTTATGGTTGTGCAATTATAGGATAATATAATAAAATAAGAAGAATAACAAAATGCGGTGGAGTTTTATTCACCATCAGAATTTTTAAAACGGAAAATAGCTTCAACTCACAGACAAAATCACAAAGAACAGGTGACAGTAAAATGTTACATATTATTATGTGTATCGTGAAATACCCCATTATGTTTACCTATTTAGCATGACAGACACACATTCCTGGACTTTTATTGTGTCTATAATTATCACTGATAGTGTAGAAATTACCTATACAACTAAGAAAACTTACTACATATTTCAACATTAAAAATAGGAATATTTTTTAAAATTCAACTTTATTATATGATATATATATATATATAGAATAATAAATTGCGTATATTTGACATCTCTGAGTGATGTTTAGAATCCCATGCAGGGTCCATCATCAGAGCTGACGTCACTGACAACAATTATTTATATATCGAATTATAAGAATTCCTTATTCAATCACTCATTTTGTGAAATTTTTTGAAATCAGGTGAAAAAAAATTTCAATTAAATTATAGAATATTTAATTATAATGTCTAGCCATTAAGTGTTTACTATCTTTGAAAATAAATAAATAATTATTATTATTAAATCATACTACGCGTGTCTACTGAACACGTGCCTGTATGTCATGTATGAATGTCCGTATGTCTAATATTATGTATTATATATTACGAACAGTGGAACAAAGCAGCGAGAACACTGGTTATGTATGCGGGCAATTTGTATGGCTTACAGATTTAGTGGGATAAATGACACTAAGATAAATGACATCGGTGAAATCTCGCGGCTACTTTGAGAAGACTAATTATAAATCAATTATGAGAGCTGCGACACTAAAAAATTATAAATTCGAACATGCATACCTTTAATGCGAATATATTTTTTAAATATGTGAAAATAGAAATCAAAATTCATATACATGAAATTTAGCTAAAGTACCCGGCGTTGCCTGAACTTTACGCAGGTGAAGAAGCTTCATTTATGGGGATGGGGTAGTTTTTTTTAAAAACCAGATGTATACAGATATGTATATTATAAGGGTGATTTTTCGAAATCTCATGTAGACAGTAAGTTACCTTTTATTTTAAACGTCAAATGTGTAAAATTTCACCAAAAAGTACCAAAACTTTACTTTAAGGGATTGGAAAGGGAGATGGAGGAGGTTTTTCGAAATCTTATGTAGACACTAATTTTTCTCTTATTTTGAACGTTCGTAATGTGTGTAAAATTTCATCAAGAAGTGTCAAAATTTTGCTTTAAAGGATGGGAAAGGGGGATGAGGGTGGTTTTTTGAAATCTCATGTAGATGATGACTTTTATCTTGTTTTTATGGTCAAGTGTGCAAAATGTCATCAAGCTCGAAATAAAACTGTAAATTTGTATAAAAACAAACAAATTCCAACCAACCAACCCAGACACTCTTTTTTATATATGTTATATATATAGTTAGAGATTTACAAAATATAAAAATATTGATCACGCGTGATTTAAATAGACATCATAATCATCCAAAGATCATTTGATGATTGTCATCATTATTTATATAAGCTGCGTAGCTCACAAGTACGCAACCCAACTGTTGACCAGTATAGTGAGAAAAAAGCCGTTATGTTGAAGAATATCAAAAAAGATTGTACATATTATATAATGACCAAATACTAAATTTGTAAATTGTTTTATTATAATTATAGTAAAATAATAATAAAACATATGTAATGGTTTTAAAAGGCTCCATGATAACTTTGTAAACTAAAATCGAGACTAATGTCACTCATATAATACAACTTATTTGGTAAAAGTGGGCGATGCCAATCAAAACTAAAAGGCGAGCATACAAGACGGCCGTACGACCCGTGATGCGATACGGTGCCGAGTGCTAGACAGTGAATATGGCCTACGAACAAAAGATGAGCACCAACGAAGTCAAAATGCTCAAGATAGACTGAAGGAACGACAAAACTGGGTTGAATTCGAAGCTGTTAATTAGAGACAAAAATTCAAGTTATTACGTACCTCTTTACGCCCTATTACCTTTTTGGACACACAAGCTATTAAAATAATAAGCTTCTTCGTGAGCTAAAATGTGCCAGGGCAAGGGACAAATTAAGTTTTAAATATGTACCAATAATGTCCAAGGTTAATCTATGCAAGGTTTAGATAAATAATACAAAATCAGATAGTTTCGACGTTGATTACTTCACTAAAGGAATTTGTAGACGTTTTTGTCATGATAAAATAAAGGAAAGTGCATGAAAAGAAATAGAAAAATAAAATGAAAGCAACCAAAAAGTGCATATATTTAGATTAATTACGACCCGATTAATGGTAACTTGCTATAGCGGCCCGTGCTTTCTCATTACGGCCCCACTACTCGCTATAGTGACTTCCTAGCAGCATCGTTAGTACGTTAAGTGAAGTTAATATTAAAATCTTTATAACTTTTATTTTTCATTTTAATTTAATAATAAAGGCCATTTCAATAAACAAAAAATAAATACAGTTTTTACTATATTTCAAGAGTGTTGTTGCATGGTTACCATTTTTCATAAAATCAGATCTACAGTGTTATAATAATTATTGTTATAAACATTATTTTCGTCACTGACAGTATAAGCATTGTTAAATGAAATAAAGGCCATGCTACGAATTCGACGTCTTCGGTTAAGTCTCGCCTGGAACATAATGTGATATGAGACCGCTGATACGAGGCACGCCTATACATATATATCTACACTCCTGGATTTAAAATTTTCATTTTCGATATCAGGATTAAGAGTGCTTATCGTATTTTATTTTCATATATTTTATTCTATTTTTATGTTTAATTAATTTAAACACACATCATATTTAATATAATGTCAAGTAGACGTTGTGAATTGCTTTTAAAAGACTAATGATCAGCTTCACCTTGATAAATATAATTCAGTTAAAAGTCGACAAAGTGTTTAGTCGTTATTAAAATACAGTGAAATATTAACATGGCAGCAATGATGAGGATTGTGGGCAGCGCGGACGGCTGCGGTACCCGTGTGTCCGGCGCCGGCTGATTGGCGCGGACTAATTACGGCCCATTACTTCGCCGGCCTGGAGTTGGGTAAACACGGAAACAGAGCTGACCCGAAGGTGGACTACGTGTGAATATGGGAACACGGCGAGGAGCGAACGGTAAGCGGGGACACGTGTGAATACAGGAATATAATACCTCGGATCCGTGGAATTACCCGAGAAGCAGGTGAATATTTGTATAACAAACTGTCCCCGTGGAAATAGACCGACAATATTACGTACTATATTTTTAAGGGCTGCAACATCTACAGAAACTTATTTTGGGTATATAATGATAGTTAATTAAATGTGGTTTGCGATCACTAATGGTTTCCTGCATTTGCTTGTTACACAACAGATTCATTTCAATGCCGGCAGTTATGCGTTTATTTTTATTTGATAAATATTACTTACAATGAGTTCAAACTAATGAATGAATCCTAACTAACAGACAGCTGCCCGAGTAATTTTGTTTTATTTTCGCGGCAACTCGGATCATGAATTCAATTAACTGCAAATGACATTTATAATAATTTCTTACCTTGAAAAGCAAGAATGATATTTAATAATTGATATTGTCAGCATTTAAATAGTAATGATACCGTCAGTAGAGAAAAAAAATTGCAGAATTATTCTAGTTAGTCAATAAATGCATCGTTTAAAGCCACCGGAGGCCGGTTAAATTTTTTTTCTTAATTTTAAAATTTAATCGACGAAAATGCAGGCATTTTTTGCATTTTAACATTCCAAATAGAAATTATTCATTATAAAACAACAAATAAATTTGGTTAGTGAAATAAAAATAACAATTAACCATACATTTTTGCTTAGCACAGGCTAAAATTCCCAGCACAACACAAAATGACTCGCCAACTCGAAACAAGCAATACTCCATCCAAAAATATTACTCACGTAATTATCTGTTTTCTTTCATTTTCTCCAAAATAAGGCATAACTTCAGGAAAATAGATTTTCGTATACATATTTTACTGGTATCCTGGTGTGTTCCATTATGGTTATTTTCTCTCTGGATGGAGTGCTAAACTTTATTTAAAATATAATAGTAGATAATAGTTTAAAAATATATGAAATTGAAATTTTCCTATAGTATTTTTAACGTTTTCAGCTGTCAACCCTGCGGAAGGGTATTCCCGCTCGGGTATTCCAGACTGTGTTGGCTGTTACTGCGGGCTTAATATCTGCGCGACCTGCTGGCCCCTCGCCGCCCTTCGCCCGCCGCCCACCGCCACTAGGTAACAAATAGTACCTGGATTATTAGTGGAAATTTTCTTTCCTACAATATCACACTTTATTTACCGATAACTGAAATAACAACACCCAATCAAACAATATTGGGTTGGTTCAACTAACATTTCATCAAATCAGCGAGTCGTCATGAGGATAGTCGCAATAGCTCATCATCAAATCCAAAACAACGACTAATAATAATACAATGGTAGAATAATATCACCCGTTTAATAAAAAAACGCACATTTGTACGCCTGTAAACCCAATGTCGATCTCATAACTAATGTCTACCTCATAACTAATGTCGACCTCATAACCGATGTTGACCTCATAACCGATATTGACATCATAACTAATGTTCTCCTTATGCCTCGAAAGCATCAGATTTTTATTTTTATTGTTGTAAAATAAATATTTGTCTGCAATAATTTATGTGTGTTTTTAATATATAAAGTAGCAACTATATACAATAAGCCCAAAATGTTTAATTCAGTACATACGGGTAATGCACGATGAGGTTGGCATTATGAATACAATTTATAATGTTTTATTAATATGTAACGCAATGGTCGCGATCATGTGGGGGTCATCATATGATTGCGCAGCGGCCACAACACTGCTGCAGAGCGATCGGTGGAATGCGATTGTATTCTGCTAGTATAAAATAATTTTTCATTATATATTTAAAAAAAATCTTGTGTACTGTTTAAATATAATTACTTAGAGAAACAGAAAATAAATATATTTTTTTAGATCAATCATAAAATTCACTGTCTCTGTACATTAATTAGTTAAGACACTTAAATACTTTTTTTATATAAATAATTTAACACGTTCAATTAACGGAGAGAATGGAAAATTCTGGAATGGTTAAGTGGGTAACGTGGGTATGTATATATGTACATATGTAAACATTAAAAAAACATATTATTAAGAAAGTTGTAATTTAATTTAATTAATTATGTTTTCTTCATTTGATATGTTTTGATCTTAAATTATTATGTATAATTACTGTAATATTAATTTTCTTCACTTTAAAATTACATTGGGCATATAAAGCATCACCAGAATTCTTCCGTTGAAAAAAAATAATTATTTATGTCATTTTTAGTAAAAATTGAGATATTATTAAAAAAAGATTTTAATTATTAGAAGCCCTGAGTCAATATAATCACTCCTTCGGTGTCGTCAGCTCGCCTGGTGCATCAACGTTTAAGTCCAACTGAAGGAAAAGCGGATAAATCAGTCTAGACTGACCGTAGGTATACTTAATTTATTACTAAACCCCTTTTTTCATCACACAAGAAAATGCATCTGCAGTTGGATTCAGAATCAGCATGGATGTCGATCAGTCCAGGTGCATGGTGCATCATGAGAACTACGGATGAACTAGAGTATCGTGTCCTCGCGAGTTTGAATACTAGAGTTTGGAGAGAATCGTGCCAAAACGAGAATGACGCCAGCACGCTCCGCACTACACGGTCCCAGATATTCCACCAGCACGCGCTTCACACATGCACTGTTCCACGTGGCGTGTTATTTGTTTATTGATAATATTTTAACAGATCCACGGTGAATACAATCACTCCACCAATTTCGTTTGTAAAATGGGTTGTACTCTTAGCATATGAATAGAGGAATACTATATTTTCGGCATTATTATACATACTTCTTTACATGTTTAATAAAAACACAAAAAATGCATGGTTTTGGCCCCCTTAAATATTCTACAAATAAAGTATTTATTTTTACGATTTTGTAAAACTTTGTGGATCATTAAATTCATTTCTGTACCAAAAAACTATATTAATCACATTCCATAAAACAAAGCTGCATAAAAAGTCACTTAAATAAATATAAGTAAGGCCGGTTGATAAATGCCCTAATTGCCCAGACCGCGTCGCACGGTAGCGAGACGCGATCTGATCTCAGATCATCTGTTCTGGACCACACCGGGAAATTTATCTCAGAAAAAAATACATAATCACCGCACCAAGGTCGGGCGCTCTGTTAGCCTGTTACGTCGTTAATTTCCCGAGCAGTAATCGCCTTATAAATATGCTCACAATCATTTATTTAACCAGATGGAGCTATTTGATTTCTCGGAATCTTTTTTTCGTTTCGCCAGAAGGTGGTCAGATGTAACTTGTGTTATAGAAACATAATTAAATACCATGTGAAGAATGCTTTTTAATCACGTGCTTAATTCAATTAGAGTCTTGCCTTATTGCTGTATTGTTTTTGGTACACAACTTGAATTGGGAAATTTTATTGTTATAAATTAAATTAATTAAATTTATATATTATTAATAGATTATAAGATGAATATTACTAGAACCTATTTTATTACGAACTATCGCAATTCGCAGTGAAGTTGAAGCAGACAAATTTATAAACGAAATAATATTCTAAATATGAATTAAATATATTAATTAGAACGATATACAATAATTAATTATTGAATAATTACAACTTCACAATAAGAATGTGTTCTGCTAATAATAAAGTTGTATCAATGTGTCCAAAATTGTATAAAAATGAATTGATAATTCTGGCGTCTGCTATCAGATTACTCTAAGATGTTTGAGATTCTGTAAAAATTAGGTAGATAGATAATGGAACGATTAAATGTATTAATATTAGGAAGGTAGCAGCATATAAGTTCGAAAATTTGTCGCTAAAAATATTGTTGCTGTAGCATAGTTGGATAATGCACCTTCCCCGGTTAGGAAAGAGATCCAGGTTCGAATCCCGGTGGCGCAACAACAATATTTTTCGATAGAATTGATTATATATGTATATCTTTCTAATTAATATATTTAATTCACATTTAAAATATCACAGACCTATGTTCTGAATAATTAGAACTTCACAATAAGAATGTATTCTCCTAGAAATAATATTCACTGTATGTATGAGCCGCGTGGCGTGAGTTTATTAGTTTTTAACGTATTTATTTTATAGTATCGTATTATAAAATTACTGTTAGGTAGGTATTCAAGAAACTTATTGAAAAAATGGATGTGGATACAAATATATATGTGTGTATAATAGCATGTGCATCTTGTATGTAAGAAAATGATTTAATTTATGTGGATACCCACCGTTATGGCCTAACGCAGCTGAAGTCTTATTCATATCTGTTAACTTTTTTCATCATTTGTAGTAGATATATTACAATTTGATAGTAAACGATCAACTAAAATCAAACAGCTTAACTCTTTTAAATGTAACGACCACAACAGAAGTTAAGAGTTTTATGCTTTGCCCGCTACTTATTGTACCGAAGCAACGAGATGGAACCGTAACGGATTGATAATCTAGTACAAGGAAATAAACGTTTAGAGTAGGCGGGACATAAAAGTTTCTGCATCACATATTCATTACTGATTGGTTTTACTTCAGGCTTCGGTTCACTAAGGACGTTTTCACATAAAGATAGAATGTATTTATACGCACATTCTATCAACCCCTAATCAATTACTTATTAAGCGTAAGTATATTTATCGTACTCATCAGCTATACCAAGACACTCACTGCATATTACAAACGTGTCTAGGGCAGCTCGCTAATTACGAATGTTCAATATCAACATCTGCCGGAAACACAATAATTCATGTTCTGCATCATTATAATAGATTATATAAATTTTATAAATTATGCTTTCGAATGGATGCTTATAGAAATGAGGTGATAATCAGTATTTGAAGGAATGAAATGTGTTGCCGACATACCTGTAAGAGTCGGTACACCGTTCACTGTCCGTGATGTTTCAAGTCCCTCTTCAAGGGATCAAGCCCCACGGCTGGGGCTATCTGCCTGGCCACCCAGTCCGACGGTTTGATACAACATACATATTGACTGGACAAGGCGTCCGATTCAGACATTATTTAAGCATTTTAATCATTTATCATTCTATGTGTTTTAATAAAGAGCTCAGTATCGCGGTAAATATAGTCTAGATATCTAAGCAATCGGAAGGAAAAAATAAATGTATTTATTTATTATTATTATTAAATTAAATTCATTATGTACGGATAATGAAAAGTGTATATAGCAACAATTAATGTACACGTACAATAGTACGTCTAAATTGGTAATTATTATTGTTATTATATAAAATATGGTAATAACGTAATGATTCACTAAGTATTTCAATACATATTTATATTTTTAAAACAACGTACATAGTATATTGACGACTCTCATTTGAATGTATGTTTGTACAAGTAATGTATCGAATTAAATTAGTTTTAGATATAAAGAGTTTATTCCGAGTAAAGTTTTATATTATACATACAGGTTACATTGCTACTCATTTTTTTGCAGTTGTAGTTAATTGTCTCATAAAAAGTATCAATAAACATAGTCCTTATACACTTGGGTGCTTGGGAGTTTCAACTTTTTATAATTAATACAAATTAAATTAATGAACTAGAAAGATACATTTATTTACAGGAAAAATATAATGTAAATAAACTAATTTTTTTTCGATAAATATATTTGAATTAATACGATAATTGATCTGTTTAATTTGTATTGAAATACCATAAAACTATGTTTTGAAAATTCAACCTCATAAAAAAATGTGTCCTTAAAAAAAATACTTTATACAGTGAAGACAACAATTTGAAAATAACTTATTTAAAAGATAAATAGCTTATTACGACTTTAATAGGAAACTAAATTTACGCTACAAAAAAGGAATTAACTTTCTCCACTATTGCAGAAATACAAAAAAAAAAGTAAAAATATGAGAAGTGAGAGAAAAAGTAGAAAATAAAAATATCAAAATATAAACAGAGGAGTGATAAAAATTATAAGTAAGAACAATTTTTAGGGGAACGAGACGGAGAGAGAAAAGGAAAACAATAATGGAATAAGGAATAAAATCTGTGTAATAAAAATAAAATGAAGGCCGTTAAGATTAAGGTTTACATAATTAATTTAGATACATAATAATTGTAATAACTGAAGTATTTAAAAAGTTTTGTTCATTAAGTGTGAGTTGAAATAAAGGGGGGTTCGGTAGATAAATGAGTTCTGTTTAGTATTGGTTTTGTAATGTGGAAGGTTAAATGTAAAATTAGTTCTGGTTGACCTAGATGGCACTCGATTAGATATGCGTCTAAGTAAATCAGGACAGTTTACTTTGGAATAAGCTATTTTGTATAGAAAGATGTCGGCAATGTCTAAGTCATTAAATCATTATATTATTAAATATCGATTTAATACAATACAATAATTATATAATACAATAAAAAATATATATAATGATTTAGTATCTATGTGTGTGTATCTTCTACGTGTAGGTATGTTATCAGCCACTGAATTATAGAAGAGAACGCGGTATACGAGAACACTACCTGCCGCTATATACGGTAGATAGGTATGTGTATAACCAGGGTACGTATTAAGTCGATGTTCACGTAGTTATTGGTAGCGTAGCACCATTTACCAAAACCAATACACCACGCCCATGAAATTGTCGGTTGGTGGTTCGACTCCCGCTTCGGTTCATTTGCGGTCTGCCTCGGTACACCCATTACTTCTAGATTATTCCATCGGAATCAATTTACTATCATCATAGATTGTTTTTACTCACGGCAAAAATAATCAACATTTTAAACAGGTACCTACATACCCGCATATGCACCTCCGGGACAATGGTTTATTTTAACGCGTGGTTAGGAGAGAATTTCTTAGAATTTGCCAAAAGTGTATAATTATTTATTAATGTTATTTTTCTAACTAATATTAATGAAAACTATTAAATCATTATAAAAAATGGAAAAAAAATTGTTATCTGCGTGTTCTCTGGAATGGAAAATAATAGGTATATTATTTTTTATGAAAATACATTTTTGTTGTGAAGCTGCAATTTCAGAACATGGTTCTGTGATATTATAAATACAAATTGTATTAATCAACTAGAATAGAATACAGAAAAAATATTTTGGTTTATACCCGGAGCTTTCCCTATCCGGGGAAACGAGTTACCATTTCGCCATATGATACGTCCCGAGCACCTTCTTATCTCAATATCAAAATCTAAATATTGAATATTTTTTTACAGAACCCCAATTTTTTATTAACTTTAAGTATATTTCTTTCTTTCACATTTTATTCTTGTGGGTGGAACGTTTGCCGTATGATTCCAATATCGTCTCGACTATCTAAAAGTTATATGTTTTTGTCTAAGCTATCTTCCCTGTCTTCTTTTCTCAATTATTTATTTACACAAGTATGTATATATTATTTAAATATAATAGGAGGAATGTGAATGTGATCAAATTTGTGTAGGTATATTTCTTTAATATAAAAGTTGTTTTATCGTTAATTGTAGTAAGCAAAAGGAAAATTGAACAAATCTTTTAAACACAAACAACCAAATTCCTTCGATTTAATGTAATACGACCATCGACTTCTCTTTAAATCAAGATCAGTCCTACAATCTTGTTCTTTACGGCCTTATCTCTTTGTTCGTAAAATACAACGGACTCTCGAAATCAGACAACTTGAAAACGTAATCATGCGGTTAAGAAGATCATCTTCAATTGGATGTGGTCTCAGAATAATGTAGTTGTAAATACCTACGTGCGTTCCTCCAAGTACGTCGTGTACGGGGACTTAACAAGCGAGCAGGCAACATTCTTTACAATACACGCATATTTCTTAGATTAGTATAGTTACACTGAAAAATCAACAAAAAATAGATATTTCAGATAACTTAGATTATATATTATATTAATATGTTTCGTATGTAAGAAGGTATATCCATGATTTATGCAAACGGATTAATGGATTTTTGAAAGAACTGATTTTTGCTATTTATTATGTCGGTGTTTGAAGATATTTTCACGTCTCATCTTGGAGAATGTTGATTGATTTATGTACTGCCCGATCACGACTAGAGACACGCACGTACCGCGAGAGAGATTCGAGGAATAACAATATTGAAGTAATATATTGCCGAGTTAATCAATCTGTCATCTTCACTTTGTTTGTAATCTCTGAAATCGTTATTCTCGTGGCTCTCATATAAAATCGTTTGATATTCACAAGTTTGTGAATTATCGCTGTATTTAAAATATATTCAAGTAGGTTTAATAAATGTATTACGGGAATCATTCATCATTTTATATAAAAAGGCAAAAAAAGAACCCGCTGTTTATATTATTTTAAAATAAATTTGATAACTGACCTTTCTGTTGACATTGGCTACTTCATTGTTTAGCAAAAAATCAAGAATAGCAATAATATACTCGCTATTATATATTTACGCGTATATTTAGCCCACACGCTATACGTATAACCGTACGAATGGAGTCACCTACGATATCTCGCTGTCACCTATTCCTTTGATACATTCTGTAATAAATAATAAAAAACTATAGATCGCGCGATTACGTATTTTTATTTGTTCGATAGCGCCTAAGAAAGGCGTCCGAATAGCTTTCTTATTGGTGTTTGGGATTTCAATAAATTGTTTATGAAAAATGTCAGTAATCGCGGTCGTAAATTTCAATTAAATAAATACCTGCCACCTGTGAGAGGTCACGGGCCACTTCTATTACAAATACCTCTAAAGATTTCATAAAAAAAAACAATATATTTTCAGCGTCGTTCAGATCAGTGTCCGATTATGTAGGTATAATCACAAATACGATTTATGGGTAGAATCAATAGTGTTTTCTCGAGATTGCGGTTTTAGGCTGCGCAAACAGTGCGGGTATTAAATATTAACATATTCAGTTGATTCGGTGGAAACAAAATGAAACAACATTTTCTGTTATTGCGTTATATAATTATAACGTCATTTAATAAAATACTTTTTCGAAAAAGAGTATACAGTGGATAGTTTTTAGAAGTGTTCTAGAAAACGATGCGCGCTGGAGACGATCATATAGTAAACTGTACAAACTATTTGCCCAACCCGATTTAGTCCAGATTATCATTATCGATCGATCGAGATGAACACTTCCAATATATGGATATCAACTTTCACGAAGACGACCTTCCTGTCCAACAACCCTGAAGGAAGACGGAATGACTATATATCCGCGATGAGATGACTGCGCTCGTGTCAACTCAAACAGCAGGATAATAGAATTGATAGACTAGGAAACGCATTTTTTTAATAAATAAGAGATACTGCTTTATTTTGGTTAAATGAATTATAATTATTTTTCTTTTACTTCTTCTTAAATGATTGAAGATCGAATCAAGAAGATTGTAGTTGCGAGTATCGCTTTAAGAACATGATGTATCTATACAATCACCTCGTAAGTTACGATTTGAATGATATTCAGATACAAGTTCATACAGTGGTGTAGTTTTAATACTCTCGTTGAATTAGTCATTTTCCTGAAAATTGAAACTTGATTTATTCATCGTTTCATAACCTTATTAACGATATGATGCAGAATTCTTACATATTATTAGGGAATTGTATTCATTAATGCTATTTTGTGAATATTCTTGGCATCACAAGCTCTGTTTCTTATCAAATCCTTCTTTCGTTATGGTAGAACTAGGTTCGTAATATCGCGCAAACACTAACGTTAGGAGAACCACTCTTAAAACCCATGCGCAATATATTTCAATAATCATATTTACATATTTTATATATTTTTTCCTTAATTGCAGCACCATAATATATTATTAGATTTTTTTTTTCTAACTTTACATTATACTTACTTTTATGAATGTGTGGGACTCTCAGTCAGCGGCGTGCAGTCAGTACTTCAAAATGAGCTAAAAATTCGCGAAATAAAATATATATCTCGAAATTTCCTATTACAATTATGATTGTTTTATTCAGATTTTAATACGTCTTATAATTTTATAAGATAAATATTTAATTTCGCTTTATTTTCGTAAGAGATTAAAATGAAGAGATCATTAATAATCTGCATCATTAAAATAAAATAAACTTGAAAATCAGAGTGACACTCCAGTCGTCCAATAGATTGCATGACAACTTTCTGATCTCATAATGCCTAGTTAACCGTTAGAGTATGAAAAATCTAACCGATCAAAGTTACTCGGAGGCTGTTCCCACCCTCGGGTCGTGTAGGACCGGGTGTTCCGAGTGTACCCACCCGTCAGGTCGGGCTGCCCGCAGTTTGTTCACTTAAAATCAAAGCACCCATACGTTTTCTGGCTACACGACATTACAAAAATTTATGAGGTGCATTCCGATTTTTATAGCGATGCGTTTGGCGAGCGTGGGCCGCGACAGGGCGCAGGCGCAGACGCAGTCCAGCCCCGAACACGATAAATGTTCCCGTACCACCCCGTGTGGGCATGGCTTTAACATTTTAACGAAAATTTACGGCAACATTTTGTAACCTAGCGTAGTGTCAGCATTTTAAAATATATTTATCGTCATATTTTAAAATATTATTCAGCGAAATAGTCTTCTGGCTTATGTAAGTTATTCTGAGTTATTGCGCATCCAGGAAAAGGAAAAGAATTATCACTGGCCAATAATTTTATACTTTTTTTTTGTAGTTTGCATAAAAATACATAATCTTTATGTATTTTGCAGAGGTGAATTCAAATTCTAAAACAAAAAAAAATCTAGCACATCTGATTTTTTAGTTACTGATATATTATATAGTTTAAAAATACTTAGATATAGGTAATTTTTCAATTCTGCACCAATCATGCAATTGTTTTTTAAACTATTTTATGTGTATTTGCAACACTTTTTTTTGCATTGAATTTAAGTAACACTGCTGTCAATTGACTGATGTTTCGTGGTCAATTGTCAGATTTAGTGTGAAAGTGCACTAGAAACTCTCAAAATAATATGTAAAATGTTCAAGTTCATGTTGTTTTGGTCATATGTATGGAACATACGTATCTGGTAAACAGAGAAATAATATAACTCCAATGATTAAAATGGCATATTTTCACTATTCGGGGTGTCACGTTGGTGACCAAGATAAATCATTTGCTCCTCATTTTTGGTGCATATCTTGTAAGGTAAACCTAACTCAGTGGTTGCATGGAAAATGAAGAACTTTGTCATTTGGTATTCCAATGGTGTGGAGAGAACCAAGAGATCAGAACAGATTAAGACTTCTGCCTTACTGACATTACAGGATCTCAAGTAAAAATAAACATCGTATCCGAATCTTCCAGCTGCGATAAGATCAGTTTTACATAGTTCTGACATACCAGTGGCTAATCCACCATCCAAAATAGAAAATATTGTTTTCCATGAAGAGTTTTTTGCTCCTACGCCAAGGAAACTGTCACCATCATCGACCGATGCATGTTATAACGACGAAATAAAACCAAGTTTAATTCAACAAAGTGAGTTTAACGATCTTAATCTAAATTTAAATCTTAATTTATCAAAGCAACAATCACGACATGGCAATGGATTTTACTTTCAACAGAAACTAGGATTTGTTATTTTAGAAAAAGAAATTAACACCTAACTGTTTATTTCAACATGATGGATGGCGGTTGTTATTGTACGTAGATTATTCCAAGAAATTAACGAAGATCATGATCCAGGTGATTGGCGTCTGTTCGTAGATTCATCTATAAGCAACTTAAAAGCAGTTATGCTCCACAATGGTAATAAAAATCATCGATTTCAATTGCCCGTGCTGTCAATATGAAAGAAACCTACGACAGTACATCTTTTCTGATAAATTTGATAAAGTACAATGATTTACTAAGTATTGTTGCTTCGTGTATTTATGAGATAACATAGCAACACGTGAATATTATGAAAGAAAAACATGGCCTCAGAGGACAGAATTTATGGTTGGAAAAGTGAATATTAAATGTAATCCACTTGTAAACTCAGAAAAAGTTTTTTTACTACCTCTACATATAACGCTTGGTCTTATGAAAAATTTCGTGGATTTTAAAATCTCACGACAAAATTTCCAAAAATTTTAGAATCTTCGCTGAAAGAAGATATTTTTGATGGACAACAAATACGCGAAATATTAAAGTACAAAGAGTTCGAAAACCATCTCACTACTGTTCAGTTAGCTGCCTGAAAGTTATTAATTTTAAGTAATAATAAATACCATAACTATGCTATACGAAAAATGTATAAATCTGACGGAACAAAGTCTGACGTGAACGGAAGAATAGAGAGAATGTGGCAAAATATTCCAGTTGACCTCCTGGATGACCATTTTGATGAATTGAGCCGTGTGTGTCTAGAATGTTCGTTTTTCTCAACTTGACACTCCTTGATTTAAGCCCAAAAATTAAGAAAAAGATATTGGAAAACGACGACCTGACATTGAAACAGAAAAAATGCTATCGAATAGTATATTATTTTTGGTCACAAAAAAAACCAAATAGCGGGAAAATAGCATTTAAAAAAACGCAAAGATTTATTAGACGACCCAACGATCCGTCGAACGGAAGTGCTGTATGTGTGAGAATCAATGAATTTTTCATGTCATACATGGTTCGAAATTATGAAAGGTTACGTAATATCGCCGCGGAAATATACTTGTTCATGAACAATTGAAACAGCGGATAAAACTTTTTTTACTAATCTAAATATGTGAGTGAAAAATCGTGATCCGATTATACTTTGTTTATGTACACAAGGTGTCATAATGATGAGATATAATAATGATTTTATACCCATTTTCTTTTACCTTTTCCCTCATTCCTCCCCTTCCCACCCGTTCCACTGGAATATTTTCTTCTTTATAACTTTTATCTCCCTTCTGTTTATATTCTTATTTTCAACTTTTTTCTACGTTAGACGAGAAAGTACATTATAGTTCTAACAAGTTACCTATATATTTAATAAGTCCTTTTTAAATTGTGCTCACTGTTTAAAGTATACTGTAATTTCATAAAAACATGTAACTGGTTAAATTACTGTTTCACTTTCATTATAATTTTTGTTTTTATAGATAAAGTGTATGTTTTCTTAATAAAATAAAATTTTAAAAAAGTGTGAACGCGATTTACATAGTCTAATTTATTCAAGAAAAATAATATAAAATAATTTTTCGCTCATAATAAATTCATCACAAAATTAATTACACTCGCTAAAGATGAGTGTTGATAATACGCGATAAAATAAATTTCCTTTGAATGCATTAATTGCCAACAATAACTTGGAAGTATTCAAAGTAGGATTGCACGATGTAATTCTAGCATGATAGAATACCAACATAATTATTTTATAATTGAAAACTAGCAATAATTGATTGCAACCTTGTATTAAATAAAAGGTTACTTAGATGATTTATTTGTGGAAAAATGAGTGAGGAATGGAATAATAATAAAGATATTCGATATACGTGAGTGTCGATGGCACCATAAATAGAGGAATTTCATGAAAGACTTGACAAACCAGATATTAGATGATGGGTATATTAGAAAATTTGTATCACCGAGCTTGCTTGAGGAGATGTAGACAGGAAAACAGCGCGATGATAAATATATAAGAAAACATTTCGTTATAATATTGAAAATCTTTTGTTAAGCATTCCTTTCTAAACTTCTTTTATAATAAAATCAAATACTTATAAATGTTTTAGAAATTTATTGTACAAATTTTAAATTCTACACTATTAATTGCGCAAGTCTTCTACAAATTGTTGTACTTTATAACCTAACAAGTGGACGCTGTAAAGATCTGTACAGTATGAACAATAATATTTACGATGTTTGTAAATGAGTCATCAACCGGTACTAAAGAAGTCAGGACTAATCAGTAACGTAGATTTAACAATTACTTCGCGCCCGGTTGCCGTCACGGCGGGGTCACGATTAGTGACGTTAAATTATTGAATTCATTTATTTTTACCTGATTCTATAAATATACCTACATCTGTAAGCTTTTGACCCGTGACCTTATGAAATTACACTTAACATGAAACAATTAAATTCAAGCGCAATACAATATTTAACAACATTATTACAACGAGACTGCAGCATTTTAACTCAGCGTTACCGTATTTTGTAAAACTCTTTAATCTTAGCTTGGTATAATAAGAAATATATACAATCTTGACACTCAAGATACGTAACGGAATAATGGCAAAAAATTACATTTTTTATTCCGCAAGCTCGCTCCACATTGCAATCTTTTATTCGGGGTCATTGTTTTATGACATTTCATATTTCAATTATAACATCAGGTTATATCTATAAAAATATCTCTATAATTATTTATATAAAAAAAATACTTTTCACGATTTTCAGATGATGATGATACAGTTTGTTCTGCAGTTGGTTCGTTTTTCTCAAAGCCGACGTTTTCGGCCACATTTCACAGCTCATCGTGGAATCTGACGTGCGGTGATTCTTTATGGGATTAAAATATACAATGTTTCGAATAGCAATATAATATAATAACAACTAATGAAACGTTTACAAAGGTTTACATTTATTTTGTCAAATGACTGAAGATCCGCCGCCAATAGCTAACTGTAAGACTATAATGATGAAGTCTACTTTTTAATGTTTTGACTTGAGCATGTATAATATAGGATATGATTTATTATTAGAGTTCAAACCAGTAGAGGAGATTACAGATTACTTACAGTTAGATTGTTGTGCGAAATTTAACGTAGGTTTACAACTCTCCGTCATTCGTATTAAACTTGCAAATATTCCAAATTAATGCGTCAGTCGGAAATAAATACTTAATTAATTGTACTTGTAAATGGATACATTTTTTATTTGTTTTTAAAGTAGTTCCTAATTAATTACCCATCGCGTATATATATAGTTTTGTTTTGGTCTATGCTTGTATTTTTATTTTAGTATACATTGTATCCTGATGACGGGACCATTGGTCTTGAAAATGTTGATAAATCAATAAATAGTGGTTTAAACTAATAGTTTTTTCTAATTATTTATATAATTTGTTGCCACGAAGTAATTTTGCAAATGTTGCAGAAGAAATACTTAATTGTTTGAGTAAAGAGATTGTGAACTCCCGGAACTGGGAAATTCCAACCCGGACAGATAATTGTTTTACCGATAATAGGAGACTTGGCTAAATTTGGTTCAATGGTCACCGCTTAGGAAGAATTCAATGCACAAACTCGCCCACAAACCATTGAACGAATTAATTTAATAAAATCCACGTGACGTTTGACTACTCTCACGCGTGTTCCGAGATTTAAAAAAAACAAAAAATCCATCAAAGTATTATTTTCACACAAAACGTTCCCGCAAATGTACTCAATGATATCATTCCAAGGCAGTTTTTATTTGATTATGTATCTATATGCGCCGCTAAATACTATTCAGGCATATAAAAATGTTCAATAAATAATTATTTAACAACGCCGTTCCGGCAAATGGATCGTCCATTTTTATAACGGTCTATAATAGAACCCTCTTCTGACATTGGAAACTTTTGAGTCCGAGTTTTGTCAGTTTATTAATGGCGGTTCAGACCAGAGATCAGCGGTGGTCAACTACCAGTTCTTGCCGGAACACGCGCCACACACATCGCACACTGCGACAGTTGCACAAACCGTCAATATTATTTCAAACTACTTAGTACTTGGTAAAGTTAATTGTTAAACAGGAAATGAGCGTAAAATACTTCTTTATTTCAACCTTCATATTTTTGATTGCGCTATTATATTATCGCCAAGGCACTGACGTGACTGACAATGACGTCTACATTCATAAAAATATTTCATAATTTATGTGTATTTTGTTTGCAAAATGTTGTCTTCATATCACTTGACAACTTAAGAATTTGTTACATATTTATTTACGATATTGTTTATTTATTTACGATAAAAATATCTGAGTTTATAGAATATTTTTTCGCTACAAACGTCGTCAATGCGTGTCTTAAGTAAGTAAATTGAGGGCGGAATTTAAATATACGAAATTTAATCGTTTATTACTCCAGATTGTTTTATTTTTCATTTTTCTTTCTATTAAAGTAATAAAAAGGGTGAAAAGGTCTCCCTGATTTTATTTATCTACTTTTATTTTTTTCTTGTAACTACCGGTAATCTTAGAATTAATTTATCAGTTTTGTTAATTTAAAAAAAGGTATTTATTAATTTTTCTGTCAAAATTTTAATCTAAAAAAAAGTGAATCTGACGATCGTGCTTCATAACTTTTTGATTGTGTTTTTTAAATTAAACGTATAAACTGTGCCGGTGTCAGATATTTTGAAGGCGTGGGCTCGGGGCCCTGTCGGCGTAAAACGCAAGATGTAAATTAAGTTTCGATATGTCAAGTCACAAACGTCAAGATCACGCGGGTCAAAGTTAAATTGAGTTTATCTCCGAGGAAACGCGTCCCTATCAGTGGTGTATCGGGACTCTGGAAAATTCCCATTCGGCTTATCTAAATTTACATCAGGTACTCGCCGACAATCATCTATACATCCAATTGTAAATACACATCGTTCAACAAAAACCTTGCATTCAGAGATGATTTTTATCTAATACTTTTAATTGTATATGTTTATTTGTTGTACTTTTGGGCTTAGATTAAGATACTCTTAAAATAATAAAACTGAAGTAGAAAAAAGTTTTTAGCGATTATTAATCTCAATTATTAAAAATATGTGCGCACGTTCTCGATTATTATTTGTAGAATGCCCACCACTGTCGAATAAAAAACATGTTTGATGTCAAATATTGATATTATCAGAACAAAAGATTAAAAAGATATAAAACTATCGATTCCCGAGTGTCGTTTTTGAATGAATTTTGAGGAATTTTTATTGAAAGAAAATCAGTGTTCACTGAGCTGACTACGAATGGTGCAAATTTTGATTATATATTACAAATTATTATAAACACTTTAAATTCCAATAAAGTATCTGGCGTTAAATATAAATAACTTGACTACTTATTAAGCCAATGTCGCTTATACGTGACATTTTCTGATCATAATAAAGAATGAATGTGTAATAAATTGAGCCAAGTCTCGGATACACTGTCGTGAACGCCGGATATATCGGCAAATCAATTATTATCACTTTAAGCAATTAATCAATACCTATGTTCATTTTTTAAATAAGAAAATAGTTTATTTCAGGCGAATCGTCTAATCTTATCTAATCTAATTTAATTTCCAAATTTCAACTCTTGGCTTAAATCCGATATTTTCATAATTATTTAATCAAATACATAGGTAATCTTGGCTGTGGCCTCAGAAAGTGATTAAATGTCCAAAATATTAATCATCATACTACAACATGGTGGCCTACTTTCGATAGAAGGCGGCACACGAAGAAGAAGACTTATTAAAAATGTGCGTTATATTTTGTTGTGTGCGCTATGACGCCAAATCGTGTGCGCGCGCACATTTTGATTCGGACATCTTAGAGGGAACATCGGTTATAGGTACAGATAGTGATGATAGAACAAAACACTCTTCGTATCTTGTTACACAAATGTGGTCTTCTAGGACCATCGTTCAAAATCAAGATAATGCCGCTTCTTTCGCAAACTTTTTTCCCTATTTCAAGTGCAATTGACCACAATTTTTTTTTCTATCCTCTCAATTCGAACAAAATTCATTACTTCCGTATGACCAAAACATGCCAGTCATTTTTTTTAAACTTGCTCCGTAGTAAAAAACCTATTATTTGTTAAAGATTATTTATATCCAAAAACATGTTATAAATCATAGTTATATTGTGACTCTTTTGATCACACCATTCACAAACCTAAGCTAACCTAGCCTCAATTAGTTCTTTAACCTCGTAAAATTTTATCTCATTCCAAATTATTTTATGTTATTCATTATTTATGATATTATTTATTTAAAACTTCTGTTGAGATTAGAAATTTATACATTTCTGTGAAAAGTATAAATTATTTTAGAGTTTGCAATTGGTACTATGTTTGTGTATATATGATTTATTAATTACGGGGATATGTAGTGGTAGTGTAGTATTGGAATTAGAGTACCTACTTAAATAACCCGGTCGATCCAGGAACTCGTTATTTAATTATGTAAATCAAAATAAGTGATGATTCATAACATCTCTTAACCAATATCAATATTAACAGAAATATTTTAAGTGAGAGTCTTTACTTTGTTTATTAAATTAGAAGTAAATTTTACATTGTCTGTAACAAAATATAATGTTTCTACTCTCGTGTTGGGTATAACAAATTACCAATTTATATTATATGTTTCGTGTAGATTTTTTGCTACGAATATCTGAAAACAAGAGATGCCTAATAAATATGACGTCAGAATGTTACACTAATACAGTTTCAACGGAATAAGAAGAGAGGCGAATTTATTAATATTTAAGCAGTTTCTTCAGAATAGATCCTTAATCATGTTTTCTAATTAGCTTTCATAATTCATTTTAAATTCTCACATTTTGTATTTTTAACAAAAAATATATGAAACATGGTAAATCAATATGCAGAATAAATATTATTGATAATTTTTATATCCACATTGCTCAAAGACTATTACTGTACTCTACTCAGTAATAAAATGTGCATTTAGATAAAAATACAAATTCACTTTTATATACATGGAAGTTTTCTATGATTACTTAATCCGTTAATATTAAATAAACGCGTTTAAATATTCGGTAGTACTTAAAATTTTACAATTTCACACTCCATTAGGTTTAGTGGTAAAACATTGTTATAACCGATTTCCGACAAATGCAAAATTTTATTTTTAAAACATATGATTTTAACACCTCTGTGAATTTTTTTAAGTATTGAAAAAAGTATATACGAAATACAATTATGATCTGATTATGTGCCATACGTGATGCGTGTTTCGTATCAAAAATTAGGAGAGTGCGCGTGAAAATGTTTTGTCTTGTTAAGTTGTCAATAATGATACAAGTTTAGCACCGGAAAGTAAATACGGTACCTGCGCATCTACAGGTGGTTCCAGAAATTGATAATCCATTTATCACCTAACCTATCCACGATTCGCACAAATCGTTTGAATGTATCGCCGGAACGAATGCGGTGTCCGAGCATCGCGCATCGAGCCGTTTTGTTTTCTACTTGTCGGGGCGTTCGGACAAAGCGATCCGAGAACGGAACAATCTTGGAATATTATAATGGAGATCTGTTAACATAGCCTCCCGCTGGGAGGAGCCTTCCGAATATTTTCAATTCTATAATGTCAATTTATATCAAATATGTTCACAGAGCCATTCGTATTTTTTCGTAAATCGATATCTCCAACTGTGAATGAAAAATGATGTTCGTCTCACAAGTAAAGTCTATCGCGTTTTCTTTATATTTTTTGTTCGGCGAAACAATAATGATATTATTTATTTGTAAATAATATCATTATTGATATAAATATAAATGTGAAGTTGAGGTTCTCAGATTCAGTTAACTAATATTCTAAATATGAACTAAATATATCTTTCTAATTAATATATTTAATTCATATTTAAAATATCACAGACCGTCTGTTCTGAATAATTACAACTTCACAATAAGAATGTGTTCTCCTAATAACTATTATTCAATCGCTTAAAACGTATACACACGTTTAAAATATATCTTATAGAAATTAAAAAATCCGACAATTCAGTGGCACAAAATTTCTATAACTAAAAAAAATAATTGGCGAGTAAAATTGTTGGACCCTGGTGAAAATAATATTTTAGATTTTTTATACTCCAAACGTATGTATTGAGATTTTTCTAATTAAACTTAACCATTACTTTTTAGTTACGTCAATCGTTCGCTTAATATACTTAAGATTCTTAGGACAAGTATGAGGTCAGGTCAGGTATGAGAGTTCAAGATTTGGAGGAAGGATGAGATGTCGAGTTTTTTTTAAGGGAAGGTTCAATAAGTCAATTGTTGATTTATGAAGTTTACGTTAAGATTTGTTGGTTCTAGGTTTTGTAATCTGTACCCCACTTTTATTACATGTTCAATGGTAAATCCTAAATGGTGGTTATTATTCTATTACGTAAGAATTTTTTTTTTTAATTACATTCATTTTATTTTTCTAATTAACACTAGACCCACAAAACGTTAATAATTTCATCTAAATTGGGAGAAAGCGTGCTCTTTTGTAAAAACCCAGGTAGTATATTTTTTATTGTCGGAAAAACAAATTCTATTACCCTCAATCCATACTTATTGGTGATTTTGGGAATCGTTAGATTCAGATTAGCTACACCTCTAATATTTTTTCCGTGTGAAGCTACCCTATTAAACTAAGGAATTATAAACTAAGGAATTGTTTTATATTTTGTTTTCTATTTGTTGGGAAAAATAGTCTTCATTGTTATGTTATTCATAATTAGTTAATAATTTATAAGATCATAACATGAACACGTTTAATGTACATTTAATTGTGTGGTGTCAAGCAGGGTTGTGAAATGTCTCCATGGCTGTTCAACTTGTATACGGATAATTGTGTGAAAGAACTGGGATATATGAATATAGGAGCGAAAATGGGCGATTTTATTGTATTCTGTTTATTTTACGCCGATAATTCAGAATTAATGGTAAATAATTAATAAGAATTACAGAGTATAGTAAGTTAAATGTATGATGTATGCAAAGAAAGCGACCTTATCATAAATGTAAACAAGTTGAAAGTGAAGAAGAAAGCAAGACAACGTGCAAAATACTTGTAGGTAATGAATGTTTGGAACAAGTAAATGAGTTTGTGTATTTGGGAAGTATGTTTGATAGAAACGGAAAGACTGAGAAAGATATAGAAAGGAGGGTGACTGCGGAAAATAAAGTGAACGGTGCTTTGAATAATATTATAGCTAATGAGAATATGTCAACCGAAGCAAGACTAACGATTCACAATAGAGTCCTGGTACCGACAGTGAGGCCTGGAGCTGGCAGAATAAGAACGGAAGTAGACTGAATGTAGTGGAAATGAGATTACTTAAGATCATTTATGATAGAGTAAAGAATAAAGAAATAAGGAATTAATGTAAATCTGCGCTTAGCTTAGTGAGTAAGATTAAGAAATAATCACTGAGGTGGTTTGGTCATATGGAACCGATGAATAATGAGAGAATGGTTAGATCGATATATGATGACTCAAGTGTCGATGGCACCAAAGGACGTCCGCAGAAAACTTGGTATGACCAGGTAAACTAGATACTGAAGGATGGTCATGTTAGAAGCCTCAATAATCGGCGAGCTTGTATGAGGCGACAATTGTATGTCAGTACAGAAGAGTGTAGCACTCTATCCTCTCTATCTACCCCCGCGGGGATAAGGCGTGATTGTAAGTAAGAAAGTACATTAATACTACAATAAAAAAATATCAAATTAAATCTAAAAATTTATAGACTATTGATAACATGAATTGCTGTTCGCAACATCGATACCTATTACAACTAATATTAATCTCATGATTTATTTCATATTCCTTGCTGTTACAATGGAACGATCTTCGATATGTTTATATCCACTTATTAATAATGGAATTGACATAAAAGTGTTCTAATCCCCGGCTAAGGCAAGCGGACTGATCCGAACTTTAATCACGACCGTAACTAATTGGTAAGGTATTGTGTAAATACGGAGTTACGGAAATAGCGCCTCCTGTGGGACCGCAGACATAATTATTACCATGCGAGCCGGAGCCTAAAAGATCCGCACCGTTGACAATCGATGACGTCTTTTGATTATTATAATTTATTATCTTCTTCTCAGGCGGCTTCTTATGGCGAGGATGGCTTGCCTTATCATCGAACCTCAAGATTGTGCAGGTGCATGCGCATGCGCTGGGCAGGAGGATTCTGAAGAACGGATATTTCTCAATTTCATTTTACTTACTCCTTTTTTCGGTTATCGCGGCAGCCCTTTTCCGTTCGCATATAACCCCGGCGCATTGTACTTCTCGACGTCATTGCACTCGATCATGGGTGGCAACTTCTCAATGTTCAGGGTTTTTGCTACATCTGTTCAGATTTAATTTAAATTTGTAAGCTAAAATATAAGCGTACGGTATTACGAGTAGTAAATAATTTAATTGAGAATAATTATATTTAATTTATTTATTAGAAAAACATGCAGTTAATCAACAGTGGTTAAGTTGGTAACAAAAATAATAGTAATGGTAACAAAGATTAATTATAAGCAGTGTAGAAGAGAATGACAACTATCTATTCTATTGAAGGAGTAAAAAAAATGAAAATTAGAAGGTAGAATGATCGGTTCAAATTGAAAATGTAATGGTTTATGTGAAAAAATCAAGTTGTCAATGGTGAAAAAGTCAATTCCTGTTAACTTCTCATTATGATATCTGCATGAACTTCTCATATTGATAATATGTGTGAGGGTGACAATTGCTTGGAATCCTAAGCAAATCCTAAACAACTTTTTACTTGGCCGAGTATAGCGAGCGTGATAACTGCCTAGACTATGAGAAAATAAAAATAAAAATAAATATAATTATTGTTATAAGCGTAATATCTATCAAAAAATATTTACATTAATGAGTTATAAAATATATTCACGAAGAATACAAAATATTAAAGATTATATCTGAGCAAACAACATAGCTTAAGGGAGCAAGCTACGAGCTTGTAGGAAACGAATTTTGTCATTACTGAAAAATTACATTATAGTATTTACGTAGGAATAAATTTACGAGTAATTCATATGTATAATAGAATCTATAATATAATCTTTGTTTTAGAAGAGCGATTATATTAGAAATACCTTCTTTCTCTTCCGATACTTCTGCTCAACGGACGGACGTTAGCGATCATGTGGGCGATTATGATTTTTTTTGCATCCGCCAAGAACGGTCATAGTCGACTGTCTACAGAACCATGAATACATATATTAAATGTATAAAGTCGCTTCAGTATAGTCTTTGTGTTCCGTACAGTAGAACAGAGACCGAGTAGCATCGCATAATGCTCACAAATAGCTGCGAAAGTGACTTCTTTTCACAAAAATTAAGTGTTAATTCAAGAATACAGCTATATCAAGCATTCTACCGACAGCTGCTATATAAGTTTAATTGACTATAATATCGGCTTAAGCTGACGAAAGGTTGCGCACCGTTTAAAAGTCGGTTGCGCAATAAACGGCTCGGAATCTGTGACGAGATTTCCGAAGTGTAAATCATGGTCGGATATTGCGCGCATCACATCTGGATTTTTTTGGTAGCCTTTTGTTTCAATTCGCTTGCGTAACATCGATTTATTGAAAGGTTACAAATAATTGATTGCATGGAGGCACTCGAACGCTGCCAAAATTATATGTTGTGCAATATGCAGTCAAATCCATTATAAGAGCAATCATAAATTACATAATATTATTGTAATAATTGTAGGATATTTTGCTATTATAATATCATGCATACATAATACATTCAGAACTAAAAGGCGTATAATTCATACAGATCATTCATTGGTTGTATTGTAGTTATGGCATTAGATAAATATAAATAGATGAACGACCTAATTTTGAGACGTGGCAATTTTGAGTTACAATACAGGTCATTGATTGCTATCAACCAGAGGCGTGCAGTGCATACAAACAAAAAAGTTCTGGGAAACAATTATAAATTAAATAATCTATAATATGGGCCGTGATCGTATATTTACAGATTTACTACAATTAGCGCCATCTATGTCACTCATATCAGTCAATCGCGGGCGCGCATGAAAGTCGGTTGTGTGCATACCTGTCACACTATTTTATCAATAACCCTTTAAGGCTCTGAAGCACGTGTCCTAAAATAAATTAAAGTTTTTGAAATTGAATTGAATTCAGTTGAAAGTCAACTAGAGGTCAATATAATAAAACTCAAGCAAATAATCTTGGAGACCCCAAATATGAGGATGACTTTTTGCAAAAAATCACAAAATGTTTTGTAAAAAAAATGGAAGAATTTAAAACCGAGATGTTTAAAAAACTGGAATCGGAGGTGGCAGAAGTGGTCAAAGCGCAAAACTTTGTATCTCAACAATACGATGAAATTCTGCAAAAACTGACTTCAATTTCGAAACTGGATAATGAAGTGGAGAGTCTTAAACAAGAACTGAGCTGAAAAGATATTTTAATAAGGAATTTAAGTGTTAGACTTTCAGAATTGGAACAAAAACATTACAGCAATGATATTGAAATAACTGAAATCGCATACAAAAAAGACGAAAAAATTGAAGACAGTTTTAAAAGATGCCGAGAAACTTGATATCCCTCTACAATTACACGAAATTCAAACTGCAAAAAGAATTCCCACAAAACGACAAAGTGGCATACCGATAATATCAGTTAGATTGAGAGATCCACACAAACGAGATCAAATAATTTGTAATAGAAAGAAAATAATCACATCATCGGTAATAGTAGGTCATGGAGAAAACAGAATACATATTAATGAGGGTATGTCCACCTTATCAAAATATTTACTATGGAGAGCCAAAACTGGTGCCAAAAATCACGGTTTGAAATATGTGCGGCATAAAAATGGAAAAATCCTCGCAAAACAAGACGATGAAGCTAAAACAATATTTTAAAAACCGAAGAGGATATAGAGAATAATATCCTAAAACAAGGTATAAATCAAAACTCTTAACTTAAATGGTCAACCTATCCAATAAAAATTCTAAATGGCTGTAGAAATCGACATTGATGACTATCATGATACGATTCCAACCAAAACAATTGACAGTAAGTTCAACTATAATTCTCTATCGTTTAGCTTAAAAATTTTGAACCTAAATATCAGAAAATACCAAAAAAAATTTGATGAACTTATAATTCTCCATAATGGCTTAAAAATCAAGTTTGACGTAATTATATTAACTGGATAAACAAAAATTCACTTTTTCACGAAATCGAAAGTTATAAACTATATTATACCAAAATTAATAATAAACGAAATGATGGTGTCATAATGTATATTAATGATGATATAAATTACACCGTAGATGAAGTACACATTAAACAAACTAATTGTCTACGAGCAATTCTAAACAAACATTCCATCCTTGGAATCTATAGATCTCCAATCTTTACACCTTTTTTGGCATCTATTTCTACAATCCTCGAAACATCTAAAAATATTAATGAATATGTCATTGCCGGTACCATTGACAACATACATCCACAGGCTAACGACTACCTATCTATGTAAGCATCAGACGGAGGATAATAAAACCAAGTATTGTTAGACGCAGGTGTACCGACGCAGCGTGGGTACAGCAATAAAAAATGCGGCGCACGTGACTAAAGTCACGTAGGCAAATGCACCTTAAGGGATTCATCACCTTAGGCGGGCCAGTCTGGACAGTACCTCAGCCGGGAGAACTGGCTTCATAAAAAACGAGATTTTATTTTCAATTAGAAAATTAAATCTATATCGTCTCTGAAATATTAAGCAAGCGCTTTGTAGATTGTAATTCCGGGGAAAATTTAAACTGTGTGCCTCGAGTTTAAGCTTAGATAAAAAGTTGATCAATATAATTTGGTGTAGCGAGAACAGACTGTCGCTATTACATAAGAACATCGCGTTCAGAGTCCCGGTTCGCCTGGATAATTGGGCATCGTCTGGTGGTCAATTAACTACAAGCCTGAACTCCGTCACCCTACGCTGGCACCAGAAGGAGCTGACCACACTTCACGTCCAGGATCGAGGACCATCCTAAGAGGTAATCCCTTACGCGAGGGACCTGCATAATCTACATCAGACAAGCGTCAACATAGAAAATTTGGTAGAGAACTTAATGCTGGCATGATGAACACATGTTTAATGTTAATTTTATTGTAATTATTTTTGAATAGCCTTATTTATAAGTATTAAAGTTAAATGCTCATTGTCCACTTCTAACACATGCAAGTATCATAAAATATAAATAATAAATTTTCTTATATAAAAATATTCTTTCATTTCATAACCATTTGAGTTGTCAATATTTGAAAAAGAACCAGTTAGGCTAGATGCCTCCCCCCTGAACATGTAGCCGAGGCAGAAAGAATAAATAACCTAACACCAGGTCTAATAAATAGTATCCACAAACGAAACAAAATGCATATGAAAGTTAAAAAATACACAAATTATATAAATCTCATAAATGCTTACAAAAAGTTCAGAAATAAATGTAAGCTTTTACTCAAGATCACAAAAAAAGCTTATTACGAAAAAATTACAAGAGTAGAGATAAAACTTATTACAAGAGTAGAGATAAAACAAAGATAATCAACTACATACCGATTTCTCTGCTTACCTGTTTTGCAAAACTACTGGAAAAAACAGTAAAAAAGTTTTATTTAAAAATCAATATGGTTTCAGAGTCAATATGGGAACTGAAGATGCTATTGCAAAACTAGTTGAACACACTACCACAAACATGGATAAGGGACGCAAAGTACTAGGCATCTTTCTAGACTTATTGAAGGCTTTTGATACTATATCACACTCTTTGCTTTTAAATAAGCCCAATAATATTGGTATCACAGGCAGTTGCATGAATTGGTTCAAAAACTATCTTGAAAATAGGAAACAAACTGTAGAAATTAATGACACCCGCATTGATCTAATGTACATTAAATATGGAGTGCCTCAAGGTGGCACACTCGATCGGATACTCTTTATAATATATATCAGTGAATTTTTAAATAAAACTTTGGAGTATGGAATTAAAATTAGTTATGCTGATGATACTGCAATCATTATAATTGGTGATACGTGGGATGAAACATTTAAAAGGGCAGAACTAGCCACTGCAGAAATTAAAAGTACTCTAGACAATCACCTTCTAACACATATTTCATTGCCTTTTCGTTAAAAACACAAGAGAACCATGTCGTCCCAAATACTATTAGAATACATACATGCATTTCGGACTCAAATCAAATATGTAGCTGGGACATCATTGAAAAATCGAATGAGATAATTTATCTCGGATTAATAATTCATGAAAATTTGCGATGGGTTCCTCATATCGATCGAGCTAAGCTCCAAAGTGAAAAAATTAATTAACAAATTCAAAATTTTACGCAGCTTTATGAATATTACTTTATTAAAAATTGTATACTATTCACTTGGTCAGAGTCTAACCAGTTACACAATATGTGCATGGGGTGGTGCAGCTCTTATTTTAATGGATCCTCTAATTAAGGCTCAGAAATGGGTTATCAGAGTAATTAACAAGATGCCATTTAGAGATAACTCTGAAGAACTCTTTAAATCCTTTCAAGTTTTGGATATAAGGCAACTGTTCACCAGAGCAACCTTAAAACTATTTTTTAAGAAAAAATTAACTTTATTTCCTCGATCCGATCCAAAAGCAACCAGGAGCAAAGTCTTAGTATACTACTCAGTGCCAAAATTTAATACAAAATTCTCACAACGTACTTTCTTATTTTGTGCTCCGAGAATATTTAATAAATTGCCATTAGACCTTAAAGGGTCTAAAGAGATTAATGACTTCAAACCAAAAATAACTAAGTGGTTGCTTGATGTGAATAGAAAGCTAAATGAAACATTTTTCATTTATGCTATCCTAACTACTCACACATTCTTGTCACCGACTATTGTATATTACTGAAAATAATATTTTCATAACTTTTTTTCAATACCTCTTTATAACTTCTGATTTTTTTCACATAACTTTTTATAACTCACTAATTATACTTACCACTTAACATTTACAACTTTTAAAAACTGTATGGGTAATTGTTTTAGAACAGACTACGTCTAGTAAAGTATTTTTATTTTTCATATGTACTATTTATGCTACAAAAAAAAAAAAAATTTACCCGTAAAAACTTTAATAGCTTAGTTCTAAAAACTACCACGACAACCCACCGCTGCAGTCGTAGCGTTAGTAAATATAATTGACGCATTTTAGCTATTCACATCTCTATCGTCTACTTTTAAGCTAGTAAATTAAAATCATTTCGGTCGATCTGTTTTGTATGGAGTCGTTACTTATGCTGTTTTTTAACAAAATAACATTAGAAAGGCTTACAACTGCGTGCAGATTATTGAAGTATCTGTTTCCTCTTCTACTAATTCGCGAATTTTACTATCTTTCTATTTTTAACGTGCTGATTTCATAATCGTTATTTGCGTTCGAGGTGCGTTTGGTGGATGAATTTGTTTTTGATTTGGGAAAAACAAAAAGCAATTGGCATAAGTAATTTGTACGTTATAATTATTTCGTTTAGTTATTGAAGGATGAACGATTTTCAAATAATAAAGAATCATGTTCAATCATGTGCTCTTAAAAACGTCCATACATTTTAACATTGATTTTTATATGGGTAAGAAAGTATTATTTTACGTTAAAACTTAAACTTTAAAAACGCTATTAATAGTACTCTAAAATTACAAATAAACGACGGATTTATTTTGACTAAAAACGTTGGTTAAACGAAAGTTCATAATCCTGTGTACAACATATATTATAGTACATGTATTGCATATGATTGTATAATATTATTGGTAACAGCATAACCTAAATCTATACCTACTGCACGCTACTGCTATCAATCTATACATACGCTTATGAAAATATATGAAAAGTGACATACTTATGATTTTAAATTCAAATTCCTTAAATTAAGCCTACCATACAGAATTACTCTACACGCGAACATACCTAATATTATCAACATAAACTTTGTTACTTTTACTACTTTCTAACAACTTTTTACTTCTAATTTATGGGTGATATCCTTTCCTCTCATTCCTCATTTCTCAATCTTCATCTTTAATTGTGCTATTGTTAACATATATATTTTTTTTACATAAATACAACAACTATAACAATGTGTAAATACATATAAAATATGTATATATTATATATATAGATACTCGTTTTCAATACTCGAATCAAAAAATAAATAAAATCGCACTTGTAATTATAAATGATATATAACAATAAATTAATAAAATATTGAATCAAAAAATTAACCTCTTAAACATAATAGACTAGAATAAAATTAAAATAAATGGATAAAAGAAGAAGAAAAAACTCTTCGCACTCATACATTTATGCACACATACTCGTACAGTCACGCTAAATTTACATACGGACAAAACAGACTAAACGTTCCCAATAACTTGCTTCTTCATTTTCATACATTAGTATGTTTTTATGGCACCTTACATTTAAAGTTATTTATATTTTAAACTGCCATCATAGCATTTAACAATTTTTTTAGTGCACTCTAAAATGCAATGACGGCTTTTTCTTTCGAAGTAAATTAATTTATTAGCTTTCGTGCCCTATTATTAGGATGGTGCCCCAAACGTCGGACCTTTTAGTGCTCGATTGCTCGAGATTCGAGTTCTGTAAGAAATACGCTTAACTAATGCAAATCGGAGCCCCTCCGCGCCGCGAGCCGGGGCGGCCAGGGGCGACGGCTTCCAAGAATTATCCTGCGTGACAATGGGCTCATCAATTATTCTTCTCGGAGAACTATCCGACAGCGGGCCGAGATGGCCGAGAGTAAGACTCGAAAAGATGGACAAGTCCACACGCACTCTACATACAGGCTCACTTCTTGATGAGTTCGCAAGCTAGAACGATTCTTTTCAAAAAATATTTTTAAAGGGATTCATTATCATAATCATCATCACCATCATTATCATTATCATCATCATCGTCATTATTATTACCGGCAGTTATCTTTCCATTGCTGAATAAAGGCCTCGCCAAGTGTCTCCCACATTTCTCTGTCCAGTATTATTCGCTGCCACGTATTTCCGCAGAATTGGATGATTTCGTCAATCCAATGGGTTTTTGGGCGGCCTGTTGGCCTCTTGATTCCCCTCAGGTACCATTGGATGACGGCGTTCATCCAACAACCGTCCGTTTTCCGAGCGATGTGACCTGCCCATAGTCATTTCATTTTTTGGAGTATTCAACTACATCTTATACGTATTATTTTAAAGCAATTATTGGATACTAATCCATAAAAAGTATAATAACTGAACTATTAATATATGATCGATCATTAATGAAATTTTTAACCAAAAATACAATAGTGACTAATGGTTTAGCACTATTGATCGTTCTAGTGGCCAACACTTATCCAGATAAGACTCTGCATAATATATATTTACATATTTTAGTTATGGTACGACTCATAAAACCAAATAGTATCAAAAATGATTAAAAAATTAAAGATAACAATTGTACTATATATTAATAGAAAATTCTTGCGAATTATCAAAATTTTGTTTTATATTCCTGAAAAAAATATTTAAATAAAAATACACTCATTCCTCGATTTACGCGATAGATACGTTCCAGAAAATTCCGCGTAAAGCGAAACCTCGTAAATCGAGGCATAGAATGCACACAAATATTGAAGATACGTTCCAGAAAATTAAAATCCGCGTAAAACCGATACCGCATAAATCGAGGGTAGAGTATAGTAGTTGGTAAATAACATAAACATTGATTTATTTTATTGTTTTAGTGGTATTTTAATATGACCACGAATTTAAAGGTTAAGTATTTGATCCCCGCACTGAGCAATTATATTTTCACAGCACATATAAGATTCTTGGAATTAGATATGTAAACAAATATTTTTATAACTGAGTGTGTGAGCCTGAATAAATAGTTCAAGATGCGACTATCTTATAATGCGTGACTCCACGGCTACCTATACATATTGTACCTATAGTATTGTTAGTGAAGATCTCCTGTTAGTGATATTAATTATTAAAAGGCAGATTGTTAATAATTGCCGCCAGGCGGTGCGCAATGATAATGATATGTATTAAAAATATCTTCAACAGTGAAAAGTAGGTTTCGCCGTTGATATTATATTGTGCGTAATAAGCTTGTGTCAAAAAGTTTAAATATTCATTGCACGTTAATATTATTTACGAATTAAAAAGTATCCAGGTTAGTCTCGAATGCTGGTAGCAGTTGGTAGTCCAGCTGTCCACTATCTGCAGGCAGATCGGCGCTCGTCTGTGTAGCCAGTGCGGTGGTTACTGAAGACTGAAGACTGAAGACATTACCGGAGGAGGACACGGCCCTAATATTAAATCATTTCCCCGAACGGTGGAATGCATAATGCATACTGTGCTCCGTACGTCGGGCCTCTTACGGTTTCATTTAGAGGGATGATTGCAATGAAAAAACACGAATCACGAAGGAGTTGAATGCAAATTCACCAGCAGACACGATCGGAGCGGAGCAGGGCCCGGTCGACTTTCTGTCTCGGGACTTACATATATTTATTTGTTTTGATTGTATGCCAAGATTGTTTACGACCAGAGATGCTTTTTTAGGTATTTTATTGAGAACGTTGATCTCCCCTTCAGTTCTCCCCTGTCCCCACTGCCGAGCTCTTTCACGGTTGACTCCGATGAACCGATACTTTTTAAAGTTTGTTGGATTCAAAATTACATTTGAATTTCGAGTTATATTTCAAAATGTATATTATACGGAATACGTGTCATTTCAATACTCAATACTCTTACATCAACACTTTTACCCAAACTGAGCTAAATGCTTGTGCTATGGAAATACGACAAACTTGCACTTCTAGAGAGAGGCCAACTTAGGACTGATTTTGATTACTAGGCGAGTCTTACCACTGGGCAAAAAAGCTAAATATATTTTAATAATTCAACTCATTAGAATATTATTTTGCAATATATGCATTCATATTAATTTTTTTTTTTTTTAATTTCATCGAAGTCGTATGTCTAATATTATATAATATTTGTTTTCATATTTATATAATATAATTGAAATTATTTTTGCTTATTATCTATACGCATATGTTTTTAAATAGTTTTCATAAAAATTTTTACCCTAGGTTAACATATATGAATAATAGTAAAATAATCATATACGTAAAAATGTAACATTAACGTGTAAATAAATAATATTTTAATTTATTATTTATTGTTTGTTTAACAGAATTGAATAAGTTGTTATTTTGTTAACTATCTGAATGAAAAAGACTTCCGTGCGTATTTTACAATACAGTATATTAATAGAAATATAAATTATATAAATATGTATGTATACCTAATATTAATTTTATAATACCTTAATTTTAATAGATAATTCGGTAGGAAGATTATATACATATATAGACTGGTAACGTGATAATAAAAATTCGTAATAATATAACACATGTTTGATAAAGTTCCTCGTGCGATAGGCGAATAGGCCTAAATTATCAGTGGCGTGCAGTAGGCTTAAACTTAGGTTATGCTGTTACCGACGACGTTTACGTAACTATACGGAAATCGGAAGCGGTTGTCTCGATTACATATATATATATATATATGCAACCGTATACTATCGTAAGTTTGTGCTATCAATTTCCTAGTACAATTAAAATCTTTTAATTTATTTAAAACGATTTAAACGAAACACAATTGCTTCGAGCCGCTGAAATTTGGCGTTTCGTCTATTATTACAGCAACAAAACCGGCTTTATCTATTTTTAATCTAATTTTTCTCAAAATCAATGAACTAATATTAGAAATAAGATCATTTTGAATCTTATTAGAAAATCCACTAAATATTGATAATGATTTAGTGTCACTCTGCAAATGATTTTCTAACACCTCGTCATATTTAGCTAATAAACTCACGCATTGAATGAAATTACCACGATTTGCAGATTCATTATGCCCTCGAAAGGGTAATTTCTGAATTGCAAGAAAACAAGTTATATCAATTAGACGTTGAAACATATTGCGGTTTCTATCTACTTGTTATTATAATTATAATTCTATTTTCACTAAAACTTACATTTATCTAACTAAAAACTAATTCATAAAAACAAAAATAGATTGAATTTATACTATTAATTAAAATATATATCTGTACGTACTGATGTATTAACTCAAAGTAATAATCAACTTGAATATGTATTACACTATATCACACTCCACAGATGATTGAAAATAAAACTTGTCCGTTTAGTTAGCGAAGCAAATATGTAAAAATGTTTTAACATGGAATTTTCCGTATGGGTTAATCCCTTTCGAGTTATGCACAAATTGTTTGAATAAAAGATAAATTTTGGTAGCCTTAAAGACGCCCAATAGGTTGAGTAAGAAAATATATAGTTTAGTACGTTTTTCATAGGGATTGAACAAACGAGTTAAACGCAACCGACGCGTTCGTTCTAGTAAAATGCGGAGATGAATGGCAACGAAGTTGAACACAAATGATTCGCAATTTTTCACACTGTTGATGACTATACAAAAATATAGCCATGTGTAATAACGGATAGAATTTTATAGGGTCTTTTCATAAGACAAAAATTTATTTTTATTGTCCAGAATCTTTAGTAATGCGGAGCTTTTTTACTTGTATGCAGTGCATGCCCCTGGTGATAGATAATAATAAAAAGTTGATGAAAGAACGATAAGCATCGAATATACTCACCTCACTTTTGTGTCACTACACTCTAATTAATCCGCACATAAACGAGATTCGACCACGAAGAAGCGATTAGTCCACGGAAGGTCATCACTCATTACGCATTACTTATTACTTACTACCACTTTGAGTGAGCACTGACGTCACGACCCGGTGATTCAATTAAGTATCGCTTCTTGTCAAGTGATGTCAGTGATGTGGCCGTATTCGGCCGGAATATTAAACACTCGGTCAAGTTTTTCCCATCACTTGCGTGATTGAAATTTTAAGCAATTTGTCAGGAATAAATATTTTCACGGATACGCTTGTGATGTACATGATAAGTACTATTTTACATGTGGGTACACGATAAGTAGGTACCATTATAGCATGTGACCAAAAATTATTTAGAGTGACAATTATGCAAAAATCGTAAAATTGTAAAAAAACACATTCTAAACAAATACGCACAATCACTACTAATCTTTTCAGACACAAATATATATTTTTTCTCCTTTAGACTATGTACTTTTAGAAGCAATCAGTTATTTACTTTTTCAAATACTTATGTTATGGATTTTCAAAATTGCGCATTTCCCGATTTTCTCTATATGGATATGGATATGGATATGAATATGAATATGGACTCTAATCTAAGCCACCACAAAAAAATTTTAAATACTGCAGGAATGTATTGAAAATCTTATGGGTTGACCGAGTGTGAATCAATGACGTTTAAAACATATTAAAAGACGTATTAATCTCTATCAAGAAGAAAAACCTTTAATACTTTGGGCACCTCGTAAGAGGCAACAAATATGATATAATACAAGCCATACTGTAGGCGAGAATTTCAGGGAAACTGGTCCATTGCAGCTTAAAGTCATTTTTAGCAAGGATGATATGTACCCTCCATGAGGGAGTGGAACTTTGATGAAGAAGAAGATAGCCAGCTGGTGAAAAATTTGAGGAATAATGCATTTTAAAATTGCTGCGACTTAAAGCATTGAAAAGTTGTCGCACCTACTTTTGGTCATACAGGATAATAAATCGTTTTAATAAAGATCTGCTTTAAAAATATTACACGAGTAGAAACCAGAAATTTGATTTTATTGCATTCTTACAATGCTACTCACATTTTTACAAAACCAGTATCTTATCTTTCCATTGTAACACAAACTCGGTAGACGTTCTTGTAAATTGTCTATAACATTATATTCATACTTGACTGAAATACCATTTTACTGGTAATGAAAAATGACCTTAAAATGTGACTATAATAAATGTTCTTTAGCACGTATATATCCGGCATATACGAAAATCTTTACCAGTGTGAATGATACATAGATTTTAGTAAAAAAAATGATGCGTACTTATGGATCGTAAATAAATTAATTAATAACATTCCATTATTTAAAAAATACATCAAGTTAAATACTAATCCGTGCTGAATAAAACACGGTACCTCACTAATATGATTTATTTATTATGATATGGATTGGAAACATTTATTTGTATTTTATTAATTAGTTACAGATGCTTCGTAGGATTTAATTAAATGAAATAAGAAATGTGTTAATAACTAAACATGGCAAAAAGTGTATCTAGCTCAAATTAATTGCGCTTTGTTTCGTAATTGTATTGTAAATCGTACATATTGTTTGTGTTTTTTTTTTCGTTATTCGAACTGAATTTTACGTTCAATAAAATATATTATTTTTATCATGACTTATGAACATTTCAAATATTTATGAAAACTTTCATAATCTATCGGACATTACACGCCGACATATAAAAAAATCATCCAAACGTTTATTCCAACACACAATGTTTATGTACGCATTGACAACATTTCCAAACGCAAGCAAATACTGCAAGAATAAGAAAATAATGTACATTTATATTTTTATAAGGCCCAGATTAGTGTATTAATAAATCTGCTCAACCGTCGTTCAATCATAAATAGTTCTTACAAATAACACATTGAGTGCCGGTCACGCCGATTAGTACAGTTCGGTCCGTGAAATTGGCCATCCGGTCTGGAAGGGTTGCAGTGCGAGAGTAAGTACCTGTGTATATGTAGAGAGAAACATACTGGAGAGCCGGAGCATGTTAATGCTAATCCTGTACATGTTAATAAGAAGTACAGCGATACAAGAAAGGGACACGAATGTTTCAATTCAGCATCGGTCACAGCGGTCCGCGCGGGCGGCGCGGGCGGCGCGGGCGGCGGCGGGCGGCGGCGGTCCGCGGGGCCCGCAGAGAATGACGCGACGCGAAAATGTGACATTTAGAGGCTTTTAGGAACATCAGGGCTAAAAAATTGGACTTAACTCTAATAGTTTTTTTTTTCAATTTATTTTGTCACAAGAATAAGCTCCGCATTAAAGTGGGTAGGGTTCTAAAGGTGTCCAGCAGAAAATTGTCTAGTTTAATATTAAATAAAATAAAAAAATACAATATTAGTCTCACATTTTATTTATACAAAATGGAGTTTAATTATACGGATTTTACGTTTTATAAACAATATCGTCTAAATACCGTCCATTTCTCTCAAGACACTCTTGCAATCGGACTCTTAAATTTGTAAACACGTTGATTCAATGGCAGCAACTTCACGGCGGATATTTTCTTGTAGGGCCTGAATTGTTCGAGGATTTTTGCTGTAAACTCCCGACTTAAGGTATCTCCACAAAAAAAGTTGCGTGGTGTAAGGTCCGGTGACCGAGGTACCCGGGGTATGTCTCCGTACGTGCTGATTAATTTATTGGGAAAAATTTCCCTTAGCTTCTCCATTGAAACTCTAGCTGTGTGTGGATTGGCCGCCCCATCTTGCTGAAATTGTGTTCTTTTGTTGAACCCGGGAAATAGCTGTAGTTGCGGTACGAAAAACTCGTCGATCATTCTGCAATACACGTCAGCAGTGACTGTCTCTCGCTGGTTAAAAAAATAAGGGCCAATTATCCTTCGGGCAGAAATTGCACACCCCACTGTCGTTTTTGGAGAATGCAAACGTTTTTGATGGCGTTCCCTTGGATTGTCGGGGCACCAGTATCTCATGTTCTGTTTATTAACATAGCCATTGATATGAAAATATGCTTGGTCAGTAAACAATATGTTTTCAAGCGTTCGTACTGTTCCAAAACATTCCAGCATCGTTCTCGCTAAGGTTTCACATAAATAATAGTCATTTTCATTGAAAACTATTTGTATGGATGAAACTGTAGTTACTTTTTCAAAAAAACGTACACTGTTGATTTTTTATTCCAGTACAGGCTGCAATCTTCCTTAATTTATGCAGATTACGCCTAATTTCACGTCGAACTTGAGCCACATGTTCTGGTATCACTGCTGACGTTGATGGTCCTGGAAGAGTTTGGTTAACCATTGTTTCTTCTTTTCTGAACTTTTGAATTCAACACCAGATAAGTTACGTGCTCGGCCCATCACTTACTCGTCGAATAATATAGTGAGTACAAAAAGCGCGACGCCGCACTTTGAATATTACTCAACCGCGAATGCGCGGTGCTCTCCGGACCAGTGACTCATTGCGACTAGCAAATCCGAAAATCACGCGCGTCGAACAATACCCCTCCCACTTACCTCACCCTGATGGTTTACGAGCAATTACAATTTAATCTTAAAAAATTTCCGCTTGACACCTGTAACGAAAACTTCTTTAGTTGTGTTTTTAAATTTATACAATGTATGTTATTAATAGTAAATGACCTTGATTAGGTTTACCAAGACCTACCTTTGAATTTGAAGATGCCAGCTCTGCGGATAGAACACTTCTCTTTTGTCTCAAGGTTTGCTCGAGGTTCGACTCAATATATTCTTTTATGGTCAGGGTATCGAAATAAAAGGTTTATGTGCATTTAGTACGAAATGACATATATTCAGTTAAAAAGTTATGAACAGAAAAAAGACAATATAAAAGTGAAATGTTGTGGTGGCGAAAAATAAGATAAAAGGTTTACATGGGAAGATCACATATCGTAATTTATAAAATACAATAGAAAGAGTGTGCGGTATTGAAGCCGTCACATCACACTTGACAAATTATAATGTATCTAGACAGAGTAATAACTTTTTTTCTAACTTCTCATAATCGATGACTGATTTATACAAGATTAATTCTGTACATGGATACTGCGGAAACACCGAATGGATATTAAGATCATACTCGATTGAGTCTAATTATTTTAATAAATTTTGGCTTGCCTTATCAAGAATTAACGGAACGAGATGATTATTTAACTAGAGCTGGTCGGGTATGGTTTTATTATGTGGGCAAGTTTGATCAGAACTTGCTTGTTGGTAAGTGCTCCGGTTTATAAATAATCTTAATAATTAAATTTTATGGAAAAGTAAAGAGACAAATAGTTATAGACAATCAAGATTTATGATAGAAATGAAATGTATTACAAGACAAAGTTTGATGGAGTAATTCGAGGTTATTATAATTTATACGGTGGTCGAGGATAACTTTACATTGTCAGTTAAATTTCAACATGAACTACAGAACACTTTTAAAAAAAAAGGAAAGATTGGGCAATAATTTCTATACAGCAGGAACTCGTGACGCGCTCAACCTGGTTTTGTTGGAACAGCACGTGTGCCCTTGAATAATCTATTTTGAGAATGTAATTCCTGTGTACGCACGATTTTAAACGGATTTGTATGATGATATTGCGTGTAATATTAATATTTACGCGGAGTCAATTTTGAAGTTATTTAAAAATGGTTATTATTTTTTTTATAAATTTTTGATTATTTATATCGTAATGGTGGCATGCTTCACACGGAATAGATGTTTTTTTTACGAAGATTTAGTAATTTAGTATCAAAGAATTTAGAACACGAGTATATTGACTATGGCGAAATAATATACATGACTCACCATTAATTTATTAATATAATTATTTTATAAAAATTTCACAGGTACATTATGGTTTGTTGTAAGTTACATGATATTTTAAAACCTCAACTGTTAATTAGGAAACAAATAAAATGTATGAGTTACATGCAACAACAATATGTAGCAATAGATTTATATACCCCCAAATAAGAATGATCTTGAATTATGACTTTTACATTGTGACACATAATAATATTTTATAAAAAATGTTAAATTAGAACTTGGGAATAATAAAGTTGTCCAATACATAATTATTTATTTATATTTTAGGATATTTTTTTATACACATTTATATTTGCTGCTAATATAATCGATTTTGGCAACGAAGTTAAATTTTTTGAGATGAAGATTAAATAACTTACTAATTAACAGTGCTGTGTCACATTTTAATTTAGGTACAGAATTTCAATAATTTTAAATTTTTTGATTTAAAAAATTTACATTTTACATACAAGGCTTTTTATATAAAACAAATTATTATTATTCACAATTATGTATTTTTTTAAATGTTTATAGCGTTAATTTGTAGTCAGAAATAATTATTAATTTAAAGAAATATCTAACACGTATTAACCATTTTCATTATTTTACGTCGATTGGTATCAACAACACTGTATCTTCATCAGACGTACACTTACAAAAAATTCAATATTATTAAGGATACGAGATATTTAATTTTTAATTTATTTTATAATTTCTAAATGGATACGATTTAACAGGGAATTGTTTAAGATATCTGTCCATTAAACACATTTTGTTCCATATAACGAATTGTTTGTGCATCACAATTCAAAAAAATGCACATTAAATAAATATTTTTTTATTAAGTAGAACATATTCTTATAACTGAAGTTGTAATTATTCAGTACATAAGTCTGTGATATTTAAAAAAATACAAATTAAATGTATTAATTAGAAAGATATACATATAAAATCAATTTTATCGAAAAATATTGTTGTTGCTACCGGGATACGAACCTGGATCTCTTCCTGTCCAGAGAATATGCATTAACCGATTATGCTATACCAACACAGTGTTCAACTTTTCAAATTGATACATCAGTCGTTCCATTATTTAAAAGCCATCATCTTTATTTTTATAATTACCTTTGAGTAATCCGATAGGAGTCGCCAGAATAAATATATATATATTTTTTATTTTTATAAAGCACCTCCCCCGGTTAGGGAAGAGATCCAGGTTCGAATCCCGGTAGCGCAACAACAATATTTTTCGATAAAATTGATTTTATATGTGTATCTTTATAATTAATATATTTAATTCATATTTAAAATATCACAGACCTATGTTCTGAATAATTACAACTTCACAATAAGAATGTGTTCTCCTAAAAAAATAATAAAGTTGTATCAATGTGTCCAAAAATTTAATAAAAATGAATTGATAATTATGGCGTCTACTATCAGATTTACTTAAAGGTATTTGAGATTCTGTAAAAATAAGGTAGATGGCTCTATCAAATGATGGAACGATTAAATGTATTGATTTCAAAAAAGGTAACATATAAGGTCGAAAAATTGTCGCTAAAAATAATGCCGCTGTAGCTTAGTTGGATAAAGTACCTCCCCCGGTTAGGGAAGAGATCCAGGTTCGAATTCCGGTAGCGCAACAACAATATTTTTCGATAAAATTGATTTTATAAGTGTATCTTTATAATTAATATATTTAATTAATTTTTATTAAATTTTGGACACATTCATACAACTTATATACTATATAGAAAAACACATTCTTATTGTGAAGTAATTATTCAGAAAATAGGTGTGTGATATTTTTTTTAATATATAATTTTTACAAAAATCTTTGTTCAATAAAAATTACTTAAGCTAACCTAACCTTGCTAAAATTATATTATTTTATTTCACAAATGATTCATTCAAGAAGTAATGTATTTATTTTAATGTTTTCCTTTCTAAATGATCTCATCTAAAGCTTCTATTGTGCATATATTTTGGAGTTATCTGAAAATGTATTTTAATATTGTAACTACCTCTATGTTTTTTAACCAATATAAAATGCGGAACATTTTTCTCAATTGGATTTATATACACTAGAATAGTTTAAATCTACCCTAGTTATTTTATTATTAATTTTAATTATAAGTTTTCATTTATACATTTGTTTTATTATATAAAATGTTTTGACCATAATATGGAATAGTTTCTTCAACGTAAGAAATTGTTTTAAAAAACTTATTAAACTTCTCTATGTACCTTCTAACTAGATTTTTATGTAAAATTATACTTTCACTCATTCACCCAAATAGATTAATTTACAATAAATACATATTTTTGTATGAAAGTACACATTATACTTTCATCCATGTAAAATAAAAGTGTTACTTAATTTTCATATCTTCAATTTATACTAAATAATGCAAAGAAAAGAAGTAGGTATATGCTTTAAGATGATTTAAAACATACGAGTACCTACGTCAAATATCCGAAAGTATACTTTTCAGGATACAAAAGACAAACATAACATTAAAATAAACCTAATGTAGTGTAAATGTGATGGCATAGACATGTGAAATAACGATTTATAGGATTTACAATATAATAAAATAATAACAAAAGAATATATGATGAGGCGAGAGTTTACTGTCAAGATATAAGAGTGTGGCGTTCTATCATCGCGGTATAACCTGGAAACATACGTGACGGTAAGTTAGCTAGTTATTTCGCTCTTTCTATATCCATTCACCTTCCGAAATATGCTTAGAGATTCGTTAAGGTAATGAAATTTTTCTAGCTAAATTATATACTTGTTTTATTACATTGTCATGCATATACAAATTACATGACACACATACATAAATTACATAGAGAGCGGAGGTTATATTCAGAGTACATTCACCGAGCAGTCACACAGAATCGTTTCACTAAAAGTACTCTCTCTGTTCACATGATAATATAATATTCATATATTGTAATATATATAATAAAATATTTATGCATGCTTACATAATATTATTTACAGAATATTACGTAATTACGCATACATTTAAAAAATAAAACAATATTATTAATGTGTATGTGCACAATAGAGCAGCCCCCGTGTGATGGAGCATTGTCGTAACTATATCGAGTGCCGACTCCAATCTTTTTGCTGGAGATGTAAATCAGATTTTTATTATTTAGGAGTCCTATTATTCTCCTAAATAATAAGGTTGTATCAATGTTTCCAAAATTTAATAAAAATGAATTGATAATTCTGGCGTTTGCTATCAGTTTACTCAAAGGTATTTGAGATTCTGTAAGAATAAGGTAGATGGTTCTGTCAAATGATGAAACGATTAAATGTATTAATATCAAAAAGGCAACATATAGGGTCGAAAATTGTCGCTAAAAATGTTGTCGCTGTAGCTTAGTTGGATAAAGCACCAGGTTCGAATCCCGGTGGCGCAACAACAATATTTTTCGATAAAATTGATTTTATATGTATATCTTTATAATTAATATATTTAATTCAAATTTTTAACGAGAATGTATTAAAAAACCTAAGTACCGGCAAAGTTAGTCGGTTTATATTGGTTTATTGAATGGACGATCAGGGACAAGATGAGGGCGGTGGGCGAGACGACACGGGTACGGTACCGCGGACACATTTCCGGGAAGGCGTGACATTAATATTAACAACTGAAATAAACTGCACTTTGGGATCATTCACGATAGCAGGTCATGCAAGGTACACTTCATTCAGCATCTTTAAGATTCATTAAATCCGCAATATAACGTAAAGAAAACTAATATTGTAAAATGATCACAACATTTCTACGGTATTGTTCAAGTACAACTTCTTCGTTGTCACGTCATCCATATCGTTTGTTACCTCTGTTGTTCTTTGTATCAATATGTGATATTCGTTTGTCCTGGGCGGTGACGACAAATCAAACCTCAATATTCTTCCGTCATCGAGCTGAACATGAATTACTTATTAATGTAAGAAACACGCACGTCATGTATTTCTCCAACTGAATCTGTAGAAATTTGTGCACAAAAAACAAAGGTGCAATAAAAACATACAAAATGAGAATCGCACACAAGTTTTACTTAATTTTTTGTAAAGTAATCAATATTTGAATAAAATTTAGATATAATGAATCGTTAATTATATTTTCTTCTTACTTACTAGGCAACTTCGTAATCCCATGAGCGTTACTACTTTATATAGAAGTAAAAATCCCTCCAATACCTGTTTTGACTCCCGTCAAAGGAACTCATTTTGTTCTGCGATGGGAATCAGTAGGAATCAGGCACACATTGAATGCGAATGCGCAAGTCTGAAAAACGGGGAACGTGAAGAACATGGTGGATGTGGATGGATGACCAGCTTATCTGTTAGCAGTTCAATTAATTTAACCCAGAGTTCTATGTGCCGTATTTTTCTAATTTCTTGATAATACAATTCAGGCATTTATAAAGTTTTTTTTTGTTTATTTTTTTTTTTTTTAAATAATAAAGTTGTATCAATGTGTCCAAAATTTAATAAAAATGAATTAATAATTCTAGCGTCTACTATCAAATTCACTCAAAGGTATTTGAGATTCTGTAAAAATAAGGTAGATGGCTCTGTCAAATGATGGAACGATTAAATGTATTGATATCAAAAAGGTAACATATAAGGTCGAAAAATTGTCGCTAAAAATAATGTCGCTGTAGCTTAGTTGGATAAAGCACCTCCCCCGGTTAGGGAAGAGATCCAGGTTCGAATCCCGGTGGCGCAACAACAATATTTTTCGATAAAATTGATTTTATATGTATATCTTTATAATTAATATATTTAATTTATAAAGTTGTAAAGCGGGTCAAAATTTTATCATAAAAGTCAAAGAGCATTTGAGATATTTAAATAATCACGGTTTCTCAAAACTTTCGAATATTTTATTGGAAAGTGATTATACTGATCAAAAATTTGGGACTATATTACATGTAAACAATGTTGGTTTTAAATTTGGATAAATAGAACTAGTAAAAATAAATTAAGTGAGTAAAAATAACCAACTAAATCTAACCACTAGTCATATCCTAAAAATATTTATTATACCATATCATTTTACCATATCTTCCATCATAAATTTATAAAAAATATTTGAATAATTTACATTGAATTTGAAACAAATGATAATAATTTGTATGTTTTGGTTTAGTTTATTGTTACCCCGATGAAGGAAAAGGATTTTTGCGAATCCGGTTGATTTTAATATTAAACTCGTGTGTATATAAAACTAATTGTATAAATTTATTAATTTAAGTATAGTGTTCCCTCAGCTATTCGCGCCGCATTATCTGTGCAAGGAAGGTAAAACGGATCGGTGTGAAACAATGCAACGTGCTATCCTCGATCTTCATCTGGCCATGAAAATGATTATATTTAACGTAATATGAGCGATGGAGATACTGTCTCTGCTACAAAGGTATTGTATTATTGTGTTTAAGCTTTTTTGAGCACATTTTTATAATAGCTAGAGTTCCCGGGAAAACAGACAAAAATCTAATTTTTTACGTGAACAATAAGTACCTACTTGTATGAATAGTTGCGGACTTTCACTAGATTTTAAATATACAGCCTTTAATATTATCATTAATTCTATATGTTTATACTTAAACATGTCATTTTTTAAATTACCGTGGATTATTTACTGGACTCTTCGCCTATTCGGTTATAGTTATAAAATAAAATGTTATTATATATTATTTTGATGATAGGAACAGCTATATGTAGCTATTTTATCTTATACAATATTTAACAATTATTTACATTTTACAGTAGTCCACACGTGCTATCACACGTATGTTTACAAGTAGACGATTTGACTCAGAGGAAAGACGTCAGTGAATACTTTTAACCAGTCTCATTTGATCAAAGCAAGACAATTTGGTTGACTTATGTACTATTGGAAAGTACTGAATCAATGTGTGCGTCCTACAACTTGCAGATTAAGCCATGACACACAGTTTTCGCTCTATTAATCAAAATAATCAAGAAAATACTGTAGGTGAAAAAACTATAAATAAGAAACAAGTAAAGGAAAATGACAAAGAAGAAGGCTGAGATAGAAATATATTGAACAAACATTGACTAACGGAAACGTGATCTCTTACCATCTTAACAAGAACCGTCAGCTACGACAAAGAGTAGGAACAGATGGAAAATGTTAAACTGAGACGAACTCAACAAGAAAACGCTGCACTTAATATTAAAACCCTTTGAGGATCCACTGAACAATAAATAATTTGGTATTGACCCCGGGCCCTGAAATAGTCGCTTGCAAGTGTCCGCTGTGAACATTCCATTAGTGTTTATTGGGCCCGCGTCTCGGTGGGACCCCGGCTCGCGGTCCGGTCCATTCGTGGACCAGTCACGAGTCACGGATCTACTCTTCGTCCGGGATGGTGCAAACTCACGGGAATACAATTATTATTGTGACAATCCTATGTATTTCATGTAACGGCGATTAGTCAGCTCGTGGAATCGATATTACTGGCGAGCACACGATGGAATGAAACATGTAAACTACTCACATTGTTTTTGATTAAAATCTGGTTGACTAGATCAGTAACTACTAAAATGAAGCCCCAATGCAGAACGGAAAAAAATCCCCCTAAATAAGTATTTTATAATATACGAATATCAGTACTTCGTGGTTTATTAATTAAATAGTAAGAACAAAATTAGTCACTTGTCCCATATAATATTTACACTTTCAGGAAAAAAACTTAAGTATTCTTAGGTATTTATATACACTTCAATTTAAAACGTAGTTGCTTCACTTTAAGGCGATTTTCACTTTTATTTTCAGGATACTGCTACTGAATACAATAACGTGTATTCGTAATGTGAGTGAAAAACGTTTTTTTTCATTTGATAATTCCATTTCTTGCTACGGATTACTGGGAAAAGTATGGGCACCGCCAAAAATATCTAACTAAAAATGGATTGTTGGGCGTTCACTTTTCGGGCCTGCACTGCACTGGCTGCATTGGCATAGTTACACCATTGTACAAGATGATAGTAATGCTGAATCTATTTTGTATTATAAAATATGACGCAAGTTTCGGCGAGCCTTCTTCTTTTTCGAACGGCAAAATGGTTGTTAAAGTGCCACAGGATCAACGCCTCAATTGTACACTTTCTGATTTATGATTAAATCGTGATAATAAAAAATCTTCGCATTTCAAATCAGTAGTGGAATTTATCACACCTTAAATATAGCATACCTAAATATTCTGAGAAAATGGAACCAGAAATATAAGATATTTGCAAAAACCTGGCGGTACGCGATCAACCAGATACTGAAATACGATTTTGTTAGAAGCCTTAATCATGTGTGTATGTAATCCTTAGAATGTATGAATATGGGAGCAAAAATGGGCGATTTGACGCCGACGATGTAGTATTAATGGCGAATAATGAACAAGAATTACAGAGTCTACAAATGTACGATGTATGTAAGGAAAGTGAATGTTAACAAGTCGAAAGTCATGGTATTCGAGAACAAGACAACGTGCAAAATACTTGTAGGTGATGAATGTTTGGAACAAGCAGATGAGTTTGTGTATTTGGGAAGTATGTTTGAAAGAAACGGAAAGACTTAGAAATATATCGAAAGGAAGGTGACTGCAGGAAACAAAGTGAACAGCGCTTCGAATAGAATTATAGGTAATGAAAACTCGTCAACCGAGGCTAAACTAGCGGTACACAATGGAGTCCTGGTATCGACACTGATGTATGGAAGTTAGGCCTGGAGCTGGCAGAAGAGGAACGAAAGTAGACTGAATGGAGTGGAAATGAGATCCCTTAAGCGTATGTGTAGCAGATCCATTGAAGAAATAAGAAAATAACCTAAAGCTGCTCTTAGTATAGTGAGTAAGATTAAAAAAGGATCACTTATGTGGTTCTGTCATATAGAACGGATGAATGAGAAGAGAATGGAACGCAAATGTTGATGACACCAGAAATAGAGGACGTCCGCGGAAGACTTGGCACGACCAGGTAAACCAGATACTGGAGGATGGTTATGTTAGAAGACTCAATAATCGTCGAGCTTAGAGAAGATGTATTAATGTGGATAAGACTGATGAAGATGAAGAGAAGATGAAGAAGATGTATGAATGTGTATGAGGCGATAACTGTGTGTGACAGAAAAGTGAAGAAACGGCGCCATGGTAAGTTAGTTAGTTAGCTTAATCAACGATTTTTACAAGATTTATGAATGTGGCTGAGGCGATAACTGTATCGGGACAGAAGAGTGTGGCGCTCTATCTTCTCTGCCTGCCCCCGCGGTGAAACGGCGCCATGGTAAGTTAGTTAGTTAGCTTAATCAACGATTTTTACAAGATTTATGAATGTGGCTGAGGCGATAACTGTATCGGGACAGAAGAGTGTGGCGCTCTATCTTCTCTGCCTGCCCCCGCGGTGAAACGGCGCCATGGTAAGTTAGTTAGTTAGCTTAATCAACGATTTTTACAAGATTTATGAATGTGGCTGAGGCGATAACTGTATCGGGACAGAAGAGTGTGGCGCTCTATCTTCTCTGCCTGCCCCCGCGGTGAAACGGCGCCATGGTAAGTTAGTTAGTTAGCTTAATCAAAGATTTTTACAAGATTTATGAATGTGGCTGAGGCGATAACTGTATCGGGACAGAAGAGTGTGGCGCTCTATCTTCTCTGCCTGCCCCCGCGGTGAAACGGCGCCATGGTAAGTTAGTTAGTTAGCTTAATCAAAGATTTTTACAAGATTTATGAATGTGGCTGAGGCGAGAGTGTTCTATCACCTATGAAGCACCCCCGAGGGAAAACGAAGTAATGCTAAGTAAGTAAGAATATAATATTACAAAATAATTATTTTTAATTTGTATTTTTTATACCTTTTATTAAGATTAATATTTTACCTAGTTTTCTAGTTTTAGGGTGCGTGTGAATGAATCTTTTCTTAAAACGCGCGTAAATAATGATGTCAATCGTAGTGTGTTTTTTTTACACGGAGAACTTTTACCACCAAATCTCCGAGCCTTGAGAGCAAAATCTCATCGGTTTACATGCACCCTAAGAGCCATAAAAAGCAAAGTCAATTTGAAATATGTAAAACATTTATTGAGAGTTGATTAAACTTCCTACAATATATTATTACAAGATACGGTAAAAAATTTCCACTCACGTTTTTTTGCAAATAGTTCGAAAACAAATAGACTGATCCGGCGACCAAACGGGTTCGGCATGTTCTCTAGAATAAATCACAGATGCCGGGGCAGGCGCGGGAACACTCATTTCACTCTCCCAACCGGTTGTCGAATGGCAGCTCCCATCTCCCCATGCAATGTGGTACAATATTAAATTCCTATTATAGTACGTAATTGCTCTATATGTGTATATAACTGACGGTACACATTTAAATAATAATATAAACACTATTATTATCAAATCGTGCTTTTGAGTCGCTGACACGTCTTTCTCTCTGAATTTTAAAAAATAAATACTATATTACTGATATATTTAAAAAATATGTGTATTAAATGTAAGTTCTGTTAAAATGGTAAGAAATTAATAACTTCTATCTTTATATATACATTTACTAAGATTTGTATTATTTATATTCGATTGTTGAAGCTTTTAATGAAACCATTCTCCAAAATCTGCCTCTTGTTCTCTTGCTCGATATTCTTGCTGCTTTAAACTCTAGCGCTACGAGTATATTTTCTTTATCCTTTTCCCGATCACACGTTCCGCGTACCCAGGCTATGAGACATTTTCTTAATTCTATCGATAATGCTAAAAATAAATATACGGTCATTCCTAATTCATAATGATGTACTTTATCATATACATATATGTAATTATGTATTTTATATCTGCTACATGGTGTGTATAATTATAATGTATTTTATATTGTGACCGAAGGTGCGTTGTAAAACTCAAAACTCATAAGTATTGATACATTATTTCCCAATTCAGGGTTTTATATATTGAAAAAATAATTTAAAACTGTCGACAAAGTGTCCACGTGTAATGCTCATCTAGAAACTAGATTATTATCCTGCGAAGTTCAAATTGTAAAATGATTGCCCCGTGTTGGCAGATAAGGCCTTCGAGCTTAAATAATAACCAATGTTCTAAAGATAATCCAAAATATTTCCAGTCCCCGGAAATAATTTGCAAATGCCCGGGGGTTTGGAGGACTGAAAATGTTGGCCTAACGGCATGTACACATATTATTTTGATTGAAATTTCGAGGAAAAAGTCTATTTTTTGCCATTTCGTCTGTGTTTTGGATGATAGTCAAATACAGTAATCAATTTTTACCAAAACAAACCAAAGGTTTAAAATAACATCCGTAAGATTTAAGTTGCCAAATTGAGATATTCGTATAAAACAATATAAGCTAAATGATATTTATTTTAGCCAATATGAGTGTAATATTGACCAAAAATAGTATATAATAGTATAAAAAGTATATTAACTCTACATACAATTTATTTTTAATATCAGTTAACAAAACGATATAATACAAAATATTGAAGTGAGAAGTAAAATATCACGAATGATGCTCGGATGTACGGTTTGTTTTATTACATCGCTGCGGTGTTAAATCATTAGAAATATATTTAAATCAAATCTCATTATAATATCAGTCGGTAAGGCCATCCCGCGCGGCCGATCAACTTATCGCTGTATTGACTTCTCAATCCAATCAGCGCATTCGCTGCCATCAAATAATACGAACGGCGTTGTTCTGCGTTGTGTCTCCATCCGACGGAGGCCTATAAAATGAGATTTAGTACGGCGAATTACTAAATTAAGACCATAAATATCTCTCGCCATCTCGGATAATTTCATAATGCTGCATCGACGGATAAATCAGACCAGCAACGATCGCTTGCTTTAAAAAATTGTGCATTTAATTTCTTTTTCTAATAAATATCTATCGTATAATATCATTAATTCGTTTATACCATCGTGCCAAAATGCCCGGAGGGATCAGCGACCGCGATGAAAGTAACCATCACTTTGTTTCACAACTTTTCTAGTTTATATGCGTCGCTTTAGTTTATAGTCCTCGGCTCGTGAATAATATTGAGGAAAGGCATTTTGAGAAGAAAGGGAATGTTTTGTTGTAAAACGTACAAATTTATGATAACCCAAATTTTATAACCGCGTAAAGTTCCTTTTTAGATGAAATGGAAATAGCATTACAGAAACAGTGTCTCCCTTCAGCTGGAGACTGGAACCACCGCTCGGTGCGCAATGGTACTCCCGTTATTTTACTTCATCGCTCACCCAGCCCAGATATCAATCGCTGCGTAAGATTTCCGCTGGGTTCAAAATAACGACAGTGATACTTGAAGATTTAGTAAGTGTGGTTTGAAATTTTCCAGATGTTACGTTGTGAGACCCTCTGCAACAGATTGCATTTCTGTCAAAACTTGCATAAAACCAAAATAGAGCCTTCGAGTAATGACAAGTTATATAACGATCGAGAAAGTTTATTCGCGAATAGTTATTTAATAAGTGATATTAGAAAAGTTCTCACCTGATAATAGTTATCTTAGAAGAGACAACACGACGCTCTCCGACCCACCCTATCATAACAATATCACAATGTTATGCGAGTTGTACTCTATTATCAAACTATTCGTGTTTATACAACTCTGGTGCGTTGATAAAAGCTCGATTCAGAGCCGAGGGTAAACTGCGGTGATATAGACACAAACGCAGGCTTAAATATAAATGCTATATTTAAAACAAAATTAATCAAATCTTGCTGGTACTTGTTGCAGGGTAAAATATCCAGAATTAAAAAAATCTTACATGACGGACATATTATCAGATATTTGTTTTCCTTCTTCTTGTTAGGATCAGGGCGGACGGCGGAGGAGACCACCGACTGTGCAAACTAGTCTAATAAACTGATTATAATTTTAAAATTTAATACGAAAAACGGAATTATATTACAGTTGATGCAGCTTCATTTAGTACGAGCGTTATTTATTTTATTTTTTGTTAGTTCGAAATGAATAATTCCGGTGAATAATAATTATGCACGGATAAAAGCATTTACGGGTCGTCAAGATTATTTAGTAGGTAACGAAAATGCTCTTCTGACAAGAATACGATATTAAATAATTACTATTCTTAGACTTTTTGAACCTTTGTTTTACTGTATAACAAAAACTTACTTCACAATTATATTTATCTCTTGACAGCACAGTTTACAGAAAATTGTTCTTTATTTACATTATTATACTCAGATCTTCTATCTCTCTTCTTTTTGGATTTGTTTAAATAAAATAAATAATTATTTGTATAGCCTCTTTTATACGGTCTGGTGATTTATTTATTTATTAGCTTTTCTAAGTGGTAGTCAATAAAGTGAAGATTACGATGATGGGTAGAAAAAGAGGGCACCATACAAAGAAATACAAAACACAAGAGACACCTGTATATTCGAATGCAACTGTACCTTATTATATTTTTCTGCGTTTCCGAGATCCTGCAGCCCTGACTCCGACGGTTACTTATTGTTGTATTTTTATTTGTCTGATCTTATTTATTTTAATTACCATTAAATACATAAGTTCCACTTTTTTTATAATTACATTGTTATTTTGTGATGATGTTAGGAAAACAATATCTGAACAAGGCAAGGAACCACTGCACAATTCACATTATAAAACAAATGTTATTTTCGATTCGAGAGTCAAAAAGCCCTTCTTAAAAACAGTTGGCCATAACATGAAGGAAATAAGTTTAAAACTTATAAATCTAGCGAGCTAGTTTCCCTTCGGCGGGCAGAGTTATGAGCATTCCCGGAGATGAACGTAAATTAACTTTGCAGTCTGTTTGCTGAGAAAATAAAGCGCGCATTAAGTTCCGGAATCTTCTTCCCTCATCCGAACTTGTGATTTATCTTCCTCCTCCGGCGGAGATCGCCCCGACGGGTCCGTACTTCATTACGTGTGACTAATTGCCGCATAGATAAGAACAATTTGGCAGAACGGGAGAGGGCACCTGAAGCTGAGGAAGTCAGAAAAACAATACAAATCTTTCATTTCTTAGCATTCGAGCTCCAGCTCAGAGTGCTGGGGCAGATCCCCATCTTTGGAAACTCAGAAATTGACTCTCCAAATTGGAATGTCGCGTTAATGAGATATACAATGATATATAGGACTAAATCTTCTCTCGGTTAAAAAGGATTTACTTTGATTTAAATAAATTTCATTGTAATGGATGCCATTTAAATTTCACCGTTTCGCACAGTAAAATACAAAAAATCATTAATACAATTTTTCATTCTGGAGTTAGTAATTAAATGACTATAGGTATTTGAGAGCATAAAAAAGATGAGTTATTATTATGAACTGAAGACCCTGAGAAACCTAGACGTCAAGTCGGGGACTGGAACAGAACTGAAGTACCTTTTGGCTGTTATTAGCTTGGACTCCAAACTAAAATGATTATTGTCGGTCCCTCCCCGAAACCGTTCAGACTACTCCACCCCTCAAAGTAAAATCCTTTCAAATATATTGCATTATTTTTACTGGTTTATTTTTGGGGGTTCTGTAATTTCGAGTCATCTTCGCCATCTGTGATTTAACGACGTTTTATGATAATTATTAGGTGCGTTTTTGTTTTCACCTAAGAAGTCATTAAATTTTATCGACGCACATAAATATATTTTATTATTTTAATACATTGTATATTCATTCAAAACAAATGATAGTTTTTATTCGTATTTCGTCAGTTTTGATTAACTAACCAACATTTCAAAAAACTGGTTCTCGATTAACCATCAATAATTTATTTATACCGTATTATTATCAACAATTGTAACGAAATTTATTACCAAACTTTCAATGTTTTAAATTAGCTAAATATTGACCAATTAAATATTTCTCTGAAACCTTTTTACTGAATCAGGATCAGGAAGGTGGACAACAGTAAGATGAATTTGAGTAATCAATAAAATTGACAAATATTTATTGTTCTTGATTTCCAAAGTACCGGGTGTTATCGGAGGAATATTCGTTAGAAAAAAATTATTTATAGAGAAAAATATCCAAAGTTGCTCTATAAACCGAACCAATAGCACTACAAATAATATGATTTTTGAACATTCATTAAATTCGAGTGCTTTCGTTTGGAAGTTTCCTCAGTAGACGGACGGAGTCTCGGTAATAACCAACAACTAATAGAAACTTTCCAAAAGGTTCATTAATTGAAAAAGTTCAATATTGGTAAGATTTTGTTTTTCAACAAAGTCTTAACTGCTTCTTTTAATTTTGAATAGAAAAGTGAGAATAGCTTATTTGCTCATACAATGTACCTACCTATGTACATATCCATATTACAACCAAACGTCATAACTCACAAATAGACAACCCTCAAGTGTAACATGCAAGTTCGAAAATTTGTCGTTAACTTACAATGTTGACGTGGTGTAACGGTCAGCGCACTTCCCCGGATAGGAAGGGTTCCTGGTTCGAGTCCGGGTGGCAACAAAAATATTTTTTCAATTAATTGATTTTATCTGTATATTATTTTTCTTATTGGTACATTTAATTTGTATTAAAATATCACAGAACTATTTTCTGAAAAACTGCAACATCACAATAATAAAAAAAGTAATTAATTCTTACCAAACTAACTTAGAGTCAGGCCGTTTTCATATTCTTCTGTCCTGACATACAAGTTTTGCCTTATCCACATTCATACATCTCACGCAATGTCGTAGATTGTTGAGGTTTCTAATAAGACCATATTACAGTAAGTCTTCCGCGGTACCATCAAACCTCGCGTCATATATTTTTCCTACCATTCTCTTCTCCTTCACTTATTCAACGTGACGAAACTATCTCACTATGCTAAGATTAGATTTATATTCTGTCCTAATTTTTGGATTCCTAACTCTATCATATATGGATTTCCTACATTTACGCCTAAGTGATCCTTTTTTTTATCTTACTCACTATACATTCTTGCCTTATTTATTCATTCTTAACTCTGTCATAAATGGATCTACCACACATACGCCTAAGCGATCTCATTTACACTGTATTCAGTCTACTTTCATTCCTCTTTTGCCAGCTCCAGGATTCACTTCCATACATCAGTGTTGGTACAAGAACTCTACCGTAACTAGTCTTGTCTCGACTGACAAGCTCCCATTAGAAATTATTGCTTTTAAAACGCGGTTCATTTTATTCTCTTCAGTCATCTTCCTTTCGTTATATTTCTCAGCCTTTACATTCCTATCAAATATACTTTCCAAATGTACTCAACTACTTGTTAAAATATTTCTTACCAACTTGTATTTTGCATGCTATGCTCATATCAGGAGAACGAGAATGCTCTACTAAATCTATATTAAGTATATATAGTTAATTATTGTATCTTATTAGTATAGTAGCTGTTGCTTGATGATCGATTGTTATTAATTATTGTATATTATATCTCAAAGTAATCAGCTCCATTTTTAATCAGAACTAGGTTACTCCTCAAGGAGCTCCTCCTAACTTGACGAGAGAGTTACATGTTCTCGCATGAATCCTGTAACAATTATTATCAAACCAGCGATAATTGTATTCAGCTATAGAACTCTACAGTATACGATGCAATCTAATGTATGAGAATCGCCTGTCATAATTTCAATACATTTATGTAACAGATCATTTCGGGTAAATAACACGGACTTTTTAAAGAAGCAATAGTATACTTATTCTTACTCCAATGTGACACACGGTCTTGAGAGATATCTATGCGTATTTTCATTAATTTACTATCTTACATATAAACAAGAAAACTATCCAAACCTAGCATGGCCGTGTCCAAAAATATCACGCACAGAGGAAATAAAATATCTGGGAGAATCACTAAATCTATCGTAAAATGGAACCGACTTATATAAATGACGAGCAAAAGAATCAAAAAACTGATACGGATGTTCAAAAATATATGGAACATCATAAAATCTCTGGTTTCAGCACAAAAAATATTACTTAAGATTATATTCAAATTACCAATGAGAACAAGGTCGAATATACTTTTCAGCAGCCTGGGAATACTGGACATTGTCCAGATCTACGTTAAAATCATTATTAACTACATATTCATCAACAAGGATATCTGGGGTTTCCATGAAAATGCCAAATATACCAGAATCTCAGAGGAAAACAATTTAGCAATTCCTAAGATGTGCACCACATATGGGCAAAAATCCAATGTTTTTGTTTTTGCACCCAAGTTATATAATTCTCTCCCTAAATACATAAAAAACATAACACAACATAGACAGTTCGAAGATGCAATCAAATTCAGTGAGCAGCGTGTTAAATTAAATTCTACTGTATTATTTAAACTTGTTAAAATGTGTATTATCTTTACAAATTTCAAGTAGGTTATACATTTCTAAAAATCAAATATTGCATATATTATATTACTTACACTTTTTATTTTTTCCTTCTTTTTCTTCTTACTTATTCTAAATCTACAGTTAATAAACAAATTATGTATAATATCATTGTTGATTAAAAAAGTAAAATGTTTGCCTCAGCACGGGTGGAGCCCAGTGATACAGATATTAAAATACGAAATATACTTACAACATACGATAAATAAAAAATAAATAAAACATCTCGCCATTTAGTTATAGGCAATGTTAATTAGTATTATTTATACTAAGGGACAATTTGAGTATTTATGTATAAGAATTTTTTTTTTAATAATAATTAATATAAAGTATGAACGGTCTTGTGCAGGGTTGTAATGAATTTTTCTTATAAACTTTATTTCATTTTCAAGTTGCAAAACTTTATTCCAACGAGTGATAATAAAAATCAACTTATTAGAAGAAAGTTTGTCGCGAAAGAAGTGCAATTCGATGAGACATTGAAAAGTGTAATTATTTGCGTTATGTGAATTAAATATGTGTAATATAAAGTACGCAAGAGTTGAAAATTGTACAAAATAATTAAATAAATTGTAAAGAGATTCACGAGAATTAAGAGTAGCGAGGAATCGCCGGCGCTCTGCTTCGGGCCGAGGATATCTAATCAGACGAAAGTGAAGTTGAACTGCTGTTCGGCGAATAATTCTTCCTGCCAGTGTTTGATTTAGGGCGGCCGCCGTCGATGGCTGAAGAAAGCCGTTCCTAATCTTGATTAAATATTAATGCCGATGGACCGGAGCCGATGTCTTCGCTAAATTATTTACGGCCACTTGGAGTGGATTTTTGCTTCTTCAAATATTTATATTCTCTACCTGTCCAGCGGTAGTCGAAGGTGGCAAATACTCGTGAACGGAAGACTTAATACCTGAAATAATAAAAAGGTGTACCTACCATCTTCTCCAACAGATTTTATCAAAACGACATCTTTTGACAATAATTCTCTGTGAATTGACACTTCACCGAAAAATACTTTTCTCTTAGATATTTTAAGTTTTTTTTTAGTGCTACAACTTCTCTAAAAAGCATGTGCATGTGCAGAGAAGGGCATTATATATTAATAATTATTGTTTACAATAACTAGCTTATACCAAAATAAAATAATAGAAACGTTATAAAAATATTATAAATTTCGGGGTATATGTTTATCTTGAAAGTATTTTTTGATAGCATTTATCATTTCTTTGTTATCATTAATCTTCCTGTTTTCGGGTAAGCTGTTTTTCCTATGTGCATATAGTAGTGCTTTGTAAATGATATGTAAATTTTTGAGCATGAAAATACAAATTTTAACGATTTTCAGTACTAAAATAATATTTTTATTTTTCTTTTAATATTTGAATAACAGAATTTCTTTTAAGTAAAACACAAAATGTAGGTATTTGAAATTCTTCGAAAAGTAATATCGTCGGATAATCTTTTGGTTTTTTTAGTATTACTTTAATGATAAGTTTTTGTACATTTATTACTGGAATCAGGCTAGTATTATAAGCTGATCCCCAACTAATGATGGCATATTGTAATATGGATTGAATAAATGCATAGTATACTAAATACAATTTTTTTATAGTAAAAAATGTTCCGATTCTTATGAATATATATATTTATTTTCTAATGTTTTTAACAACTTGACAAATTTGAACTTCCCATTTAAGATTTTTATCGATCATTACTGCAAGATATTTTATTTTATTTGTTGTTTTTAAAGTTGAGCAGTAAGAGAGACAATAATTTTGATTGTGAGTTGTATTTTGTGTGGAGTGTTCATAAATTAATAAGTAGAATTTTTTCGGAAAATCATTTGATTTTATTGCAAAAGGAATAACGAAGGCTTATTCACTATTTAATGATAGTGATAATGATTTATAATTGATGTCGAAAAAGTTCATAGTTGTGCTTATTCTTCGATGGTCTTTAATTTTATACTTTCCTAATTAATTTCACTTATTATTAGGACCGTGTCGTCAGCACATGATGTAATTTGACCGTTTATTCATTGAAAGAAAAAGTCGTTTACATATATAATAAACAGCACTGGTCCTAATACGGTCCTAATACTGATCCCTTGGGGGATACCGAAGTCTGACGTTTCTTGATCACTACAGGTATTATTAATTTTTAGTAGTTGAGGGCAATTTTTTAGATAGTTTCTAATCCACAGTGTAACTTTGTCTTTTAAACCAATATTATTTAATTTCTTCAATAGTTTCTGATGTGAGATACTGTCGAACGCCTTCTTGAGGTCAATGAATATTTCCGCACATTTTTTTTCCCTTTCTGGGTGAATATTATATTCCAGACCGATTTTTTTTAAAACATTTTATCTAAATAATAATGGCAATGCTGTAACCATTCATGGTAATCGTTATCGTCACATGTTGGACAACTTTTTGGTAGCCAAATTGCGTAGATTGGGTCTGTAACATATGTGGTTTTAACAGGATGGAACCACCTCATACACAGTCCGAGCTACGCTTGAAATTTTATGAGAAATTTTTCCCGGCCGCATATGTCAAATAGTGATGATATCGACTGGCATTCTCGATCACTTGATTTGACGGTTCCTGACTATTTTCTGTGGAAGTACTTAAAAGAAAAGGTCTACGCCAATAAGCCAATAACAATTCCGATGATACAGGATAACATTCGAAATGAAATTGCTGAAGTAACACTCGAAGTGTGCGAGAATGTTACGAACAATGTGGTTAAAGAGCACACACTTGTGCCGCTGCTAGAGGCAGTCACTCGGTCAATATTATATTCTACAAATAATTGTTATAAACCAAGTAATTGATAAATAATGTAATAGTGTACGAGTAGGGTGAAAAAGTCAATGATTAGTTTCCAATACTGACAAATCTTCTTGAGAGGATTTTGAGTGATGTTAAAGAATTGTTTGCGACATTGGCTGGGCTTTGTATATAATATAAAAGAATGCGAGCATGGCGGTTAGCGCAATAGATTATATTTTAAAATACGGATATAATATTCATTTTAAGGTAAAATATCTTCCGCGCAATATAAAATATTACTTACATTAAAATAACAGCCAGGTTGTTTTTAGAGTAATAAACACCCGTAAAGTGTATACTTGTATTAATACGTGTTTGAAGTGATCACTATCACGTTTTAGATTTTTGAGATAATTACAAATTTTACTAGAATTTTAATCACTTGTTAATCATTAAAACCTTATTTTTTTAAATATTAGTATCCACTCATGACTAAAATATTTTTAATAAAATAATTATATTATAATTATTATATTCTCTGTGTATCAAAAGTAAAAATATCTCATTTCGTTTCCTAACTAACCTAACTTCATAATGTAGTCTTATCGTACATACAACCATCCATCAAAGAACATAATTATATAATTGTGTACTAATCCTAACATAAAATGTTTACCATCTTTACCTACCGAGTCCTTTTCCTTGTCTCGAATAATAGCTAATATTTCAATGGCTAAATAGCAATGCGGCTCCACAAAGTAAACATCATTCCTGAAAGAAACAAAACATATGTTTGACATGTTACCTTCACCAGGTTACAGGCGATTAGTTTTTTTTTTAACAAACGCACCGCAAGCCTGTCTTATTTTTTATATTTGGCATTTATGTTATCCGCTCAGATACCCTTATACCTGAAATAAGGGTGAAATATATGATTACTCTTTGCCCTAAAACTAAAATGAAAACAAGCCGTAAAAATTTAAGATCTATTGTGTAAATTAAGTGTGAGTTGATATAACTATTATAAATAAAAATTTAATTGCTAGTAAAAATACATAAAGTAATTTATGATACATTAAATGAAAATTCTTCCTACGTGAAAGTTTATTTCTCTCATCTAGCAAATCAAATTTGACTCACTGACAGTAGGAAAATTAACTCTAATTCAAAAGCATCAATGGTCATAAATTGTACCTAATTAGATATATAATACATAGGTCAATATGTATTAACATGCATATGAGGATACACACACATTTGAGAACTTAATTAAGTAAGTACATCAAACTATGTATAGTTTAAGCGGTTCTTCAATATTAATAAAATTACTTTGTAGCCATATATTATATAAATAATAAGACAAAAACTTTGTTTAAACCTAATTCTACTCCAGCTCGCGCAATCAATAAATAAACTACCACGTGTATAATAATAATAATAATAATAATAATACATCTTCATAATATCACATTAGCTAGTCTATGCATTATACCTATAACAGAATAAGTATTCGAGTGTTAATTATTTTTGAAAAAAATGAGAATTAATCAATTACCACTAATTACACCCAAGGCATTTTGGAGAATTATTAGCATAATTCAAAACATTAATAATTCTGATTATTGTGTGTACATATGTATGCTAGTATGGAGAAAGAAATTTAATTAGGATCGTGACTGAATTTTATTGATTTTAATTCCCTCATTAAAATGCGATGGCCTCGTGATCAAAATATTACACATTGTTCTATATACACAACATTCTTAGTAGATATGGATCCAGCACGTAGGTACCTACACAAGTCGAAAAAATCTTTGTCTATTATTATATTATCTTCCAGATACGTAATACAAATTACATCTTCTTCCGAAGCAAAAATAATTGCTTGTTGGCAACTAAATACATAGTTCATGTTTTATTAGACTCGTTTTGCAAAATATTGTGAAGGCTTCGTATGCCGTTTCCCGGAATAATTATCGTATTTTATAAACATGGAACATCCGCTCCATTAGGGGGAGAAACAGCCATTAAAATATATATTTCCACAAAAACATCAACAAAATTATCAAAAAAAGATGAGTTTATTGTATTTATACTTTTCACATAGGCTAGGCTGATTTGCTTTATTAGGTTTTGAATGGTTGGAGAGTTATTTGACGGATATTATCAATGAGTATAGATTATTTACACCGGTCAACACCTAAATCCTCCCGTTCAAAAATAACATTATGTACTTTGGGTTTATTATTATTAAATTGAATATGAATCTTGAGTTCAAAATGTGTTTTAAAAAACTCATGATTTTTAGCAATCACCGATATACGCAACTTCATTAAAAAAATTCTAAATACTAACTTTATTTTATTAGTTAATAAATCATTTTGTCCAAATTTAGAAACCCTAAGTCGTCATAATCATCCCTCAAGTGTCGCCAGCATGCCTGGCGTGTTCACGTCGATGTTCAAGTCCAATATCAGTAAAGATTAAACGATCCGATTCTTTACTTTCAAATAAAAATTCTGAGAATCTTAAATAGCGGAGCTTTCTTTAGAAGGGAGAAACTGTATCGTAACATAAAAAAAAAAGTTAAGATAGCAGGCAAAAAAATATATATACGTCTTAGTCGACGAAATGAATTATAAAAAAATTGGGAAGACTGAGATGGGGAAGATTTTGCTTACCTGAGGGAAATATTTCCCTCATCAACGATGTTAAGATACACAAATCAGAAATAATACATAAAGAATATAAATATGAAAAATGTATCAAATATTACTTATTTATGAAATATTATTATCTATGAAATATCGTTTGTCTGAATAATAATTTATTATTACTTGTAAATAATATTATAAATAGAAATTGTATTTAATGGCAAAATGGTTATTTTTTGGTACAGAATATTTTTTCTCCCTAAAATGGTGGGTGATAGGGAAATTCTGTAGTCAAATTCAAAATCAACGCCAGACAATATTTCCAAAGAAAGCGAAAAATAAATTTTTGTCAACCTGATAACACTGATAATAATAGATTTTATTATATATTACATTATCATGCAGACCAAGTTATGGAAACGTATATAAGTAATAAAGATGATAATATTAAATCATATTTACGAATTTCTATGGGTCAGCAGTGTTAGATAAACATGGTAAACGGTTAAGTATACGAGTACTAGTATTATCAACAGATAACGAAATAGTACCTATCCCAGCTGCGAAATGATGTGAACAATATTATTGTTGATAAAAAATTGGAAAAAAATTGGCAAAAGATTCGCAAGGAAAATGGTTCATTTTCTACTAATTAAGAACGACTAAATTTTATACTAATTATTTTCATCAAAATTAATGGATATAAATAAAATAATGTTATAACCCGTTTCGTTATAAGTTTCTCTCAAAACTCGAGTAGTACAAATAAACTCAAGCTCAGTTATAACATTGTTTTATTTATGTTCATCCATTTTGATGATGAAACTCTACAAAGTTAACACCGATTATAATTAATTAATTATAAAAATAATTAAATGAGGTTGAGAGGAAGAAAGGGGCCTATATTTGATGCCACGCCACTACCGTGGAGGTTAATATTACTGACGCATCTTGGAATCTGAAGGGTAAGCTGATCGGTCAAGTACAATAGTCCAGAGAACTCCACACATAACATTTGTTGATGATTTTCGCCCTTTATTGCATAACATAGAGGATTTGTAAGCTCGAGTTGTCCATTTTGCATCAGGGTGGACGTACCAGATTTTCGCAATCTTTGTTCTCATCATATTTACATATTTTTTGCTGCACTTTGTCAAAGGGTCCCTCCGGCGACCGCGGGGGCGGGGGGCGTGCCGCGACCCCATTGTCTCGAGGCCCCCGCCGGTCCGTCCCTGTCCGTTCGGCCGTCCGGAGCCGGCGGCGGTGTGAATGCGATCTCTACACGAGGGCCGACCGAAAACTCGTACATTTTTTACAGTACAAAAGCAGTCGCGGCTAATTGCAGGAAACTGCGTTGATTTGCTTAGGTAAAACGTTTGTGAGAGATGGCCGAGTATTTATTAATTATTAGGAATGTCAGCATCCGTGCCAATTCAAATAGAATATTTAATATTCTCATCTTATAGAAACTGGACTGATCCATAAATTCAAGCGCCGGAATATTTTTCATTATATTCCAATACAAATGTTTGAAACGGCTTCAACGACCAATTAATCTAAATCCCACTTGGGAGATTGTAACACCAATTTAAAATTTTAAAATTTACTATCCTTGCAGTCTATGCGTACGTAAATTTAATTTAATGAAAAATAAAAATAATGTTGTAGCAGTAAAGTAACCAAATGTGTACGGTACTAATTCAGTAACGCGAGATGAAAATATGTAATAAATATTATTCAGTATGTGATTCCCATGCTGTCCTCATTGTTTAAAATACGACCTACGTATAAGAGTTAATTAGTCCGCAGCATTCAGAACGGTATTGACAATTGCAGGTTGAAGGTTGAAGGGATGCAATGCACGTTAAGGGTGATAAAAGTCAGCTCAAAGAAGCTCAGTCTCGGACGGAGAGCAGTCGGGTAACGGAATAGCAGCCTGCGATCGCCCACTCCGAACATTCTTCCCTCCCACACGAGGCGTGCTCCTTTAGCGACCCGCGATGATGTATCTGTAATGGGTGGATATGGGACAATACGAAATGTTTTATAGCCGCGGCGCTCATTTAAGAACCACTTTACTGGTTTTGTTTCGAAATACATTTCGTTTTTAATTATTGGCCTTCGCGGGTGAGGGACTTATGATTTATCTCGGGTTAGGTTTGCCGCGGTGTATTTGGTGAACGGCGATATGTTATAAAGATACGTTTCTGAGATATTCGCGTGGACTTAATTAAATATGAGTCGGGTGAAGAATTTTTTGGCGAAGCTAATGATACCTTCTGCCGGAATGAATCTTTAATGAAGGTATTTTTAGGGAATTTCCTTCTTCAAATTCACTTTGTCAAAATCTAAATTAAAGGGTTAAATAACAAAAGGAAAAATAATTTTGAAAAATAGTGGATTATATTACTGTATATACTTCGCTACTCTGTCTCTAAAAGCATTGTTAATTATTTAATTCTAGCACTCTTAATCTCGAGATATTTTATATCAAAATGAATTACGGATGAACCCGCACACAGCGAGCTCGGCTGTAATGAGTTCACGACTGTAGTGAGCGAATGGTAACACTTTCAAATGTATCCATTTTAGTACAAATACTTCGCGATCGTCCGAGCGAACAACTAGAGACCTCTTAGGATTCGAAGTGTAAACATGTGTCCAGGATTTATGTATCACGCCTTGTACCACCGTATCTTTAAACGTGTCACCGAATTCCAAAATAATCCTTAAACATCGGCGCCCGAGTACCGGACGCAATAAAAGGGACATTTCGTGGAATTCTGTGTCAGGTCAAGGTTTCAACAATAATAATCCTTCGGATGTTGATAGAACAATAATAATATCAAAATTTTAATAAATTACTGATAATTTTAAAGGGGTTTTTTCGAAAAAACTATCGATTTTTTTTAAATGGCTGGTGTGAGAAGAAAAACGAAAAAAAAAAGTTAAAAAGAGGAAGGAACAGTTCAATGACTTTAATTTTAAAAGTACTAATTATATGCAACGTTTTTTTTAAATAATTTAATCAGATCATAATATGTATAGTATTTTTTAATAATAGAGATCTGTAATATGTACCCTTTACTTACAACAATATATTAAGCGTTTACACTATGACAATAGGATCAGTAGGGGGTTTAGGTCGAGGCTCGAAACTCTGATCTCTCAATCATAAATCTAATACTTTACTACTAGATCGAGAATGTAAAATACAAAAAGCCAGATAATAATTAATAATATAAATACAAGTATTAAATTGTTGGTAAGTTGCTGATATGTCTCTAATATCCGATATTGATGTAGGTACTTCATTTTACTCTAAATCTAGCTAGCTATTCCATATGAAAATATTTTTTTCTTTACGTTCTTTGTTAGATTATAAATGTCATTTTCATTTTCATTTCTACGCTTTTTCACTAGAGAGATAATGATGATCGAAGATTTCTACAAATATTTTAACACACTATATTTGTATAGGCTTTTCATTAAACCCCTCACTTCATTCAACCCATTGTTTATATCTTTAAACTAATGCAAAGTGCTAGATCATGAAAATAAGACTAACTTGGCTGTGCTTTCAAGCTGTATTTCACGACGGAAGAATTCCATCTGTGTATGTTGCCAATAGTGGGTGTCAGATGTCACTTCACCAGTCAGCCAATATGTGCAGTAGATTTGTGCTGATATTTAAATGATCGAATCCTCAACTCCTCAGTGGGTTTAGTTATAAAATCACGTGGAACAGCCGGCAGTGGGCTGGTCCTCTATTCCGAGTTGGTGTTTCAAGCTGATATACAAAAAAAATCTGAATGATAAACATCAATATTTAATCCACTCTGCGGTGTGATTTATGTTTTGTCTTTGAACTGCACTATTATTTGAGGACTCGTAAAACTTTTCAAATAGCTCCAAAAGGAAAACGCGATCAGTAACATGAAATATAACTAATATTATTATAAGCAACATATTCAGTAAGATGAGTGAGTCGTCAATTTTTAAACAGCCTGTGTGCACAATATGTGCCTACTAGAAAAAATATTGATTTCAAATTATCTATTCACGTGGCGTTAATTTGGAAAGTGTTGAGTTTGATTTTAAGTTTATTTACTTTAATGAGTTAATTAATAATGACACCATCTTTAACGTTTTACAACATACATTTTTCACAAAAAAATACATCAAAATCATAAATATTCGTTTAATTTAATTCTAATATCGGTATACGATAGTGGTATATAATTATGCAATACACATGCATTATCATTTTATACAATTCTTAGTATGTATGCATGTATGTAATAACTGTCAAAAATAAATCTTTAAAATTTTCTTGTATTAAGTCAAATTAATCAAATACATAATCATTAAAAATTGCTTTTATTTCCGCGAGTTTCTTGTAGGTATAATAATGATGTGTAGTCACCTTTTTGTGTGTTTTTCAGCGGCGCATATATAACATCAGTTCACGAAGATACCATGTGCCATAAATTGTTGCGATTTTGAAACCCGATCATTAAATATCAATTTTGAATTTGGCTCAATGTAATTATTCACCGAGCTCTCTCTGTAAACACATAGATCCGCGTAAGTGGACCGTGCAGCCAGTGCTTTTTTACACATATTTGATATACGGCGTGTGTTTAGAATACTTGTACAGCAAATTTGACGAATTACAGCGAAGTACAGCGTATTGCGAGAAAAAATATACACAAAATGTAAAATTTCGCTTGGGTTATGTTGATCTTTCAGGTGAATATGAAGAAAGTGTTTATTATGCCACATACTTTTGACACAATTGTGTCATTATTATTTTAGACGTCTATAAGTTTTAATTTTAATTTAATTAAATTATTTGTTTCAGGAATAATTTACAGTTCTGATTTCCTCGCAAAATGTAAAGAAAACTTTAAGTAGGTACCTATTTTTTGGAATTCTAGAATTCTTACACGTGGAAATATTATTTGATATTACAGTTGGATATACAAATTATGCTAATTTCCTATGAGAAAAATATTTTGGTAAAAAACAATGAATTAATTATAGAACTAGAAGTGTGTCTTTATAAAATGAGTATTGGTTGTTCGCTGAATAACAAATTATCACCAATATTTTACTATCGTAGTATAATTTTTGGTCAATACGAGTTTATTAATATGCATGTTGTGATATATAGATACATATATTAATATGCATGTTGTGATATATATATACATATATTAATATGCATGTTGTGATATATATATATACATATATTAATATGCATGTTGTGATATATAGATACATATATTAATATGCATGTTGTGATATATAGATACATATATTAATATGCATGTTGTGATGTATAGATACATATATTAATATGCATGTTGTGATATATATATACATATATTAATGCAATTTATAAATACATACCTTAAAAAATATTTCGGTGCCCGAAGTACGTTAATCTACAGTGCACGTAAAAAACTAAATTACTTGGAAATATTTGATATCGGTATGGATGCAACAGTGTCCCGTATATCAAATAATATAAAAGATTTTTCAAAATTTAAAGAATGCGCATTACAAAACATATTGCGGAATTTGATCATCACTTTACTCATTAAATTTGGCCCGAACCGAGCGATACTGACATTTATGAAGAGCTGCCTCAGTTTTCATCATTAAGGCTGCTGTGAAAAATAAAAAGGTGCTATAAAAGTAATTTGATAATTTCACTGTGCTGCAATATTTACAGGAATAATTTATGGTTATTCATACAATGTAATATTTGCAACACACTTTAAATGTGAAAAAAATAAATTAAATTAAATATTCGCAAGTTTTTTCTGCTTGATATACAAGTTTTCAGATATTTTGAAATTTTATTGACTTAATTCTATGATACGTGATATTAAAAAAAATAATAACGTCCCATATACCTATAATCGGGATACGCCGAACGTGTGATACAATAACCGATAGTAAAATGATCGATATTTAGGTGATCGTGATATATTAGAAAAATGTATTGAAAAATGGCGAAACAGGCGATCTAACATATTTGTAATATGGTTGGGGCTAGTATTGGTGCATTTATTTAAACATTTTGATCAAACCTATAATAATTCTTGTCTCAAATTTCCTAAAAATAAAATATTGAAAGTCCACTTTGTAATTGCTTTGTATGCATACACGTTATGTATGATACTTGAAAACTAATTTATTTGTACAATTGCTTGTAAAATATGCTCGTCTCAACACAGAATTTTCTAGTGAGAGGGGCACAGTCCAAGGATATTATACACACATGTCACATAGTTTAAAATAAATAAATATTCGTACATTTTTTTAAGTAAATAATTGAAGACGAATTCTGATCGAGAAGCGACAGTGTTAAAGTCAATCTCGATAGTGCACAGTGAAGATGTCAAGGACAGAACAAATGTAGTTAAGGTTTCCACCGAAGTTTCCAGCAAGAATTCGCTAGAAATACCGTGAATCGAGTCTAATGGTGGCAAATGATTTCCGCTTCTCGACTACAAAACGAATAATGGCCACGTCTGAAGTAGGTAGGTTTGATTGTAAATTTGGTGGTAGGTATTATGCTTAAGTTAATATTACCGCCACTGGTCGCAATAAACCTATGAACAAAAATAAATGAATATTCAATATTAGAGGGATACGCTAGTATGTCGGATGTAGGTAGAATCGGAAGACAGGTTTTCAGTCACAGAAATTAGTGAACGCCAAGATTTTGTCCAAAATCCGAGCTGGCCGGCCACTCGTCGTGGAGGAGTCGTAAATCGTTTCACCGGTGATTCCCATGAACCGGCCAATTAAACCGTCACATCTCCTCATACGGCCGTATAAATTAGCATTTACACGAAAAAATGAAGTTTTATACGGGCAAATTGCACGTTATCCAGGCTGTGCGCCGTAAACAAACAAGTCGAAGCTTATCTATTATTTACAAATATAATTACTCGGACCAGCCCTGTGTTTATATTGTCAGCACCGCAGTCGGTGATTGATTTATTCAGGTCCGGCACCCGGGCGGCCGGGCCGCATCAGGCCTGGAGCTTCTATCGACAACATCGTCAAGGTTTTGAAAAATACTACCCCAATTAATACTTTTTTCTAAATGCTTGTGAGTACATTGAAGACCAAATATTATTTAGAATATTGCATAACTATCCCAACCTAACCTGGCCTAACTTAATCCTAACTGCAGTTATAATAACAGCGCTACCGTGCAATATTTATTTTTACAATAATTAAATAAATATTAAATTGAAATACTTTATATTTTATTATTACTATTGTAAAAAGTGTAACATTCAAATTTTAACAGTTACGTAATGTACGAAATTTTTGATCAAACATAAAATAATGTTAATATTATTTTTAGTGTTATTTACACCCTCGTTTGTATAGTCATGTGGGTTTGAAGGTTTGTGCTAAGGATATCATCAATCTTTAAGGACTGGCTTTATAGAACAGTATTAATATTTTGGATACATTGCCACGGTGTATCTTTAAATATTTTAAATACATTACCTGCTAAAATAGCAATTTGTGTCATTAAAAACTTGCACATTAACAAGTTAGGAAATCACCGATGCGCTAAGATCAAACCTTCTTTCCTACGGCGCTACGCTCGGCCCGATATTATGTAAATGAGAGAAAACAGATTTATCTGTGGAAGTGGCTAGAGCTAAAGTGTGGCTAAAGTTACAAACCGCAGCAATAAGAACTTGAACACAGCAGTTATAAAGTGAATGGGTGTAGAATGTGGAAGGACGAAGCCGTCGAAGCCAGTACTGTGTGATATGATTTGTGATATTATCTTGCCTCAGCCTACTTGAAGACAAGGCGAGATGCTACGACCAATACTTCGGAGTTATCATACCTTCATAATATTCTAGATACGTAATACATTATTTTTTTTTACGTTAATGTAATTATAAACATAGCTTTTGAATTTGTCGTAAAAATAAAATATATATTTTATTCAAAAATATTTATGAAAAATTATGCACAAATGAATCGGTACATAATATTTAATGTATTTATTTTGGATATATTTTTTACCATCACAATTCAGTTAAATAAAATAGCTAATATAAAGAATAAATAAGTTAATGATATCATAGATTGGATAAATCCACATCTGCACTGTTAGAAGCTTGGGATGTAATTCCGACTCACGTTGAAGAACGTACGGCCCGGATAAACTAACACTTAACACAGACAGCAAACATCAAACCGCTAATTATCTGAGTTTAACTGAAAAATAACGATCTGCCTCGTGGTAACGGAAGTGTCTTCAACACCGGACCGACAGTGCGGCGGTTATAGCCTCTCGGTGCCTGCACCGCGGGACACACGCTGGACAAATATGATAAGTAATTTATTCGGCGGTATACAATTCTGACTTCTTTGAAAAAATCTATTTTCTATGAAAATAAAATATGATCCATCGCCTTCCTCTCTGCGGTCGCCTTCGAGTCTTTTTCAGCCTTATTAATATAACTTAACATAGTTCTCGAGTACACACGCGGTCTCTTGAACGCAGTCATCGGTAAGGAATACGTGTCATTCAAAATGCAATACAATAGAATATGGCACCAACACCGACATGAATTAGTTTTGTAGCTGGCAAAACTAGAATAAAATTAAACTAAATGGCAATATGGTCATTGTGGCAATTATTTGGAAAAACCATTTATAATGAATGGTAAAAAAAAAAACAAATTACAAGGGAATACAAATCTAACTGCGGTATTGTTAATAAGATAATGATAGGTGGCTTGGTCGTATAGAAAGTCAATTCTTTAGAAAAAGATGATAAGAAATATTTACTGACTTAGTAAGTCTTCCGTTTTTCAGAGACCACTCACCGCCGATAATACTTACTACATAGATACGCATGGTACATATTGATATGCGAGTTTAGGTTTGACTCAATATACGTGGCAGGAGCAATGCTACGATTTAGAATAATATTTTGTTTTATCAATAACTAAAGGGTACATTAACTACAATAAAAATTCATAAAATAAACACATTTTAAAGGTGGGAAGAAATAGCGCGTCGTGAGTAAGAAATGAAGAATGGCGGTTACTTTATGGTGTAACGTGATCATTTTAATTATCACAACTATACTTGGTACTACACACGCGTTGGGTTATTGTCACTACTATAATTTCGAGAGGTGCAGTCAATCTCATCATCAGGTGATAACTAAACTAAGTGCAGTGTTGTACAATTCTGTATTTAACATGCAATTCTTTATACATCTTTGCCATTTTTGCTGTACTGTCCACTTTAATATCAGAGTGCAATAGCTGTGAAAATTAAAATAAAAGAAACAAAGGTTTAACGTAAAATAACGTAAAAACGTGATGTGTGTAATACACAGAGCGAAGAAAAAAATATTACATAGGTAGTTCGGATAAATTACTCGGAAAATCAGTTGAATATCCACGTCCTTAAACCTGGCAGAAGAAAGGGGTTTTGTAAACAAAAGTCTATATGTGCAAGGGGTGCAAGTACCGCTGGTAGTAGAAGACCGAGGAGGATGGATAATTCTAGTAGCTCCCTCTCCAGAAGAGGGTCTAATAATTAAAAATATTTTTTTTTATATTCCATACAATTGTTAATTAATTCAGACAAAATAGTTAATTCGAACAAAGAATAAATTCAGCAGTTTGTACCTAATATTTGTAGCATCAAGTGGTGTAGTCCACGTTTCCTGTTAGCTGTTAGGCAGTACATCCTATTTAAAACTCGAAACAGTTTGGTGGAATACTAAATTTGGGAATGACAGTTTGTAGTTAATAACGGCCGACCCTGCCCAGACACCGGCGATAAATAAAACTATTTAATAAATAATCAGGTATGTACTGAGTGCGGAGAATGTGGAATAAACTTCCCCGTGCACATTCAGCAATGCCTAGATGAGCAGACAGGTAGACAGATAATCGTACCCGCCGACTTTGTGTCCGATTCGGCCATATTGATCGACGTTATAATTTCGTTTGAACAATTGCCCATTAAAATGGCTAGATGCATATCATTTTTATTGATTAAAATTATAGTAATTTAAATATCCGCCCTGGCAGATTGTTTGTTTAATGTTTCCAGAAAGGCTATCATCGCATCGACGGACCGATCCATGTGAATGTTAAAAGTCTAATTGAATTTATCGAATTCACGTAGGAGGCCAAATTAGGCGCCGTGAATCAATTTTCTTAAATTTATTACGTGATAAGTGTAAACCGCCTTGTGAATTTATGGAAGGCACGTGAAATATTTCTTTCTCGTTATGTTCACGATATGATGGAACGCGCGCTTCGTGCTCTGTTCACGAGAAAAAATCAAATTATCACTAACCATTCGTTAGGCCACTAATTATTTATTTATTTATTTAACTCCACCAGAAGATTATACATTAGCTCGGATCGAGTAATTAAAATAAATCTCATTGTAGACCTAGTTATTCATTATCATAAATTATTAAGATTTACTTCTGAGTAGTACGTGCGTAGTGCGTACCTTAAGTGATTTAAATGTATCCACCTGTATGTGGGTCACTAAGCAGCATTAAATCAGTGTTTAAGTGAAATTAATAGAGCAATCCATTAAGTTTTGTGTATTTTAGGTTGCAAATGTTCAACTGTTGCGAAGGTTGATGAATTAGGTACATAATTAGATCATTTACTTATAAACAGATTGAAACAGATCACAATCCGGAGCTCATGATCCTCAGTAATAAAAAAATCATCTTGAGAAGAATATATTTAACATAGAGATAATATATCATTATGTAAGATACAATAAATATGTGTGTTTGTGTGTATTAATATTCTTTTGTGATGATATCTCAAATATTTCCTTTAATGCTGAACTCATTAGTAACTCCAATTAAAAACCTGTGTTTTTTTATTAAATACATTGTTAATTTGAATTGCTGGATTATCTTGTTATTGAGAATAATGAAAATAGTGAATATTGAATTATAGACAGACTTTTGAGCCACCTGTGTAGTGGATAGAAGTATTTACAATATCATCAGGGAACTACAGATTACATATCACTAGACCGAACGGTCATCTCAGGTCAAGGCGAGAATGAGGCTAGTCAAATAGTTTTCACCGTAAATACCAAAGAATTTTTTCATTTCTAATTTTTTTTTTTGCTAATTCTATACTTACATACTAATAATAAATTACTTTATTCAAAAATTGAACTTCATAAAATACATAAATAAAATGACATTTTTATCAAATCAAATGATGTCACGACTAATGGCAATTTGAAATTTAAAAATTGTTTTATTGAATGTTTGAGAACAAGAATTAAATTAAGATTTCTCATTGATAAAATACTTTCAGGTTTGCACCTCGTTTCAGGAGATCAGCAAGTTATTCCTATTTTCATAATACAAGAGTTTAACTTAGTTTGAAAATTGTAAGAATATTGATGTGACATGTATTTTGTGTACGCATCTCTATTTTCTTTAAAGAAATTAAGAAATTTATATAATGAAGAGCTTCTTGATTTATTGAAATATGATTATTTTATTTAGGGATATTGAAACTCTTCTATTCACATTTAATAAAACTCATAATCAAAATACAAGGGTGAGTACAAAAAATTTCGGAAAACTAAATTAAATTAATTGAAGTTGATCATTTAAAAAAAAATTCAATTCAAGGTAGTGAGTCAAATACTTAATTTAGAGATTTCTAACGTTAGAGAAATACTTTTGGACAAGATTCTGTGCGTATTTTCAATGGTTCCAAATTTCAACGTCCCCTACTTGGCGGCATACTACCTCATCTAGAAATGTATCCAAAATAATATTACGTTTCCCCATCTATTTTCTATGACTTTTCGGACGTCTAGTATGTAGTGTTTATGGCTGTATAATGCTTGATTAAACGACAAGATCTGTGAGACGCCAGCAGATCAAAAATAATGTGTTTTTTAAGTAAGGTTAAGATAAGTTAAATATTTTCTCTTTTATATATTCAATAACAGTACGTAAATATATATTCAATTTGAAATGAAGTGTACATTGTAAATCAAAATATTGCGAAATCGTATGACTTTTGAGCTGTCATCTCTCTTAGCCTAGCAGTAAGCTTACCTGCTGGTAATGATTTAATATGCTTACATTTTACAGCTTACCGGTTCCATATATTTAGTTATTTTTGTTTAACATAAATACTGGATATAAAATAAATGAATATTTAAAGTAAATATATACAGAACTGGATCAAATAGCGCATAGCTCGGTGAGATCTGACGCGCAGAAAACACAAAGCACGTAAAGCCTCATTTTAATATAATATTGATAACTTGATCAATGTCATGCCCAATTTGATAATTAAATTAATGATTAAACTTATTGATCCGCCTGAAATAACCGTCGCGTGGAAGTGATTACAAAAATTAATTATATTTCATTCAAAGCCAATACTTAATTAAAAGTATTCATACACGGGGCGGGAACCAAGTATTACGATATTGAATTTTTTTACTCAAACATTAGCCACCTATAATTAACTTATTTTAATGGGACCTATCCTCTTCATATAAGGTTATACGGTCCTTTATAGTAATTAATATTATTTTAGCGATTTTCCAAATGAACAATATTTGATTGGAAATATTTAATATCGTGGAAGGTTGGAAAGGATGATGTTTTAATATTACAGAAAGAACTCAGGTCGGAGCCTATAGTAGCAATTTAGAGTGTTTATTTTTTATACTAATTTTCAATTGAATCGAAATGAAGATATATTAAAGCATATTTATTCAACAATTATTCATATTCATCACTCCAGCAATTGTCATTTTATGTGTACAAGAAGATCTATATAACTATTCTACAGTATATATATACACTTCCCTTACTTCACAAGAATTTTCCCAATCGAAGTACATTATTTACAGAAAAAAAAAAAACAATTATTTTTTTAGATACATATTTCAAGCTATATGTATATATTTATTTTTTACAGATGCTAAACAAATTTACTATCCCCTCCAAGGTAAGCAGAAAGTATAGAGCAACACGCTCGACAACTTTACTCTCATTTATGCGTACTCGTCGATTATTGGGACTTCTAATACGACTATTTCGAATGTTATTGCGGTACTTACTAGTTTACTTGGTCAAATCGGGACTTTCCTAGATGTCCTCTATTTCCTTTACTCTCTTCGTACACTTACTCATATCTTCGGTGGAACATAGTATACATAATATAAAACTATAATATATTATTTTATAAAATTTATTTGCATTTAACATTTCAAATGCTATTAGATAGTTAAGTCGATAAACTTAGTATATAACACGCCAAGGCCAAGCCATTAGCGATATGCTCCTGTGCACTGCACCAGAAGAGATGATCAAACAAAATAAATGCACTGGCAACTGATATCATGCACGTTAACTACGCCAGCATTTTAACAATTTTATTCATTTTAATAAAGTTTTTTTTTTCGATTATTATTTTTTTAAATTAATTATTATATCCAAACAGCAAAGTAAACGATGTAAACTTAAAAAAATATATATTTGGCATACATATAGTACCATATCATATTAAAATACCATAAATATTTTCATATAACTCATTTTATCCGTCACTAACGACTAAACTGTTTACAGAATATTACAACAAATGTTTCCAACACAGATTGCCCAGGCACTACTTCTGAAGCAAAACAATGCTCTCCATCCTCCGGACTTAGACGGAAACTAGCAATCAATATGGACATAAATTTCATTTTTATGATTGTTAATAAATAATGATATTATCACACGTATCTGCAAATTTCAATTTATTTGTTATTTACATGCGCAGATTCTAGGTAAGGCGACACTGTAAATGAAGTGTCCGCGCTGAATATTAATTTCTCTATTAATATAGTAGTAAAATGTTTAGAGAACTTTTTTACCCTTCCAATTCATTCACCTTTGATTGTAAATACCTAAATACCTAGTACATAGTTTTAAAAAGATATCAAAGCGATAGCGCTGATGTACTTCTTGTAATAGATTTGGCGGTCTTGACATATATACTAAGAGTACTCGGAAACTAGAATGAATAAGAAAAATAATAATTCAAAAATTGCCTCGCATATATGTATCCGTAATATATTTTTATAAATATATTACGTATACATATATGTGAGGTACTTTAAAATAAAAATACATCCTCTCTAAATGTTAACTTTTTGTAATAAAAAAGCTAAAAAGCTGCAAATATCTATTCTCTCTAAAATACAAAACCTCAACTCATCATCATGTGCGATCTCCATAGTCAGTAAGAAAAATACCAAAGCAGTAATTTATTATAAATACGATAACATAGATGTACTTTGTATTACCCCTCATGGCCGAGTGGTCTAAGACGTCGAATCCAGAATTGGATTCAAAGGTCAAAGAATCGAATTCAGAAGGTGAGCGAGGTTTTAAATTAACCAAGACACAAACCATTATTTATTTATTCGAGAAACTCATGTTTAATCACAGCTTATATACAATATATAAAAAAACAGTTTTTGTTATCAAAAAATATCGTTTTTAAATTATCGCCACCAGGGTGAGAAATTATAATCTGTCGCCAGGAAGTAGATGTGTATGCATGTCGGAATGGTAAAAAATGTTTGAGCTAATTGATTATGTCGTAATGTAGAAGAACACTCAATATTCAATTATCTATATGTTAATTTGAGTGATTTCTTTGAATTGATGAATTGGACACTATCTAGCAAATACATTATGCACGAAAACACTGCATGTTGCACCGTGGCTACGAAGCGACAACTACCTAGCAAAAGCAATCGGTGAAAATCCGCATTGAAAAATTGATTTCACGTAAACCCTGGAAGTGGCCGATCAGAGTCCATCATACCTGCCCGCAGGGCACTAATTGTATTATTTTCCTGTTAACTGAATCAAACCCAAGAGGCCCCAAAGATTTACATAATAAATCTATAAATCATTTTCTTTAAAATATATCATGTATTTTTAGCCCGACAACCGTAAATCGAGTTATAATTTAATTTAGATCACCGACTTTAATATGCAATAAATATAAATTGGTGTTGATACGAGCAACTGTGCTTCTTTAGGCAGGAATTTTGATGGAAGTCGAGCCGGCGCACTTGCTTATATTTATCTTATCCTATAGCATGCGTGCGTGGACATATTTTGTTAATTGCTTAAAAAACATACTTTATTAAAATTAATTAGCGTCTAACAATACTGGTGTTGGGGGATAAACATATTAGCAATCCCTTACACGCGAGTTCAGACAGTTTCTTAAATCACCTAACTATATCCACGAAGACTTTTGCTATAATTATTCAGGCCATTTGATAAACCGATATTTTAGAGAAGAGATGATAAAAGAATATATGAAAGTCTGAAAGAAAACTACGCGAAGAAGAAAAAGGAGTATATATAACCTGGCAATTTATATCTGCAAAATAATTATAGCAACAGTATCATTAGCAACGTTTCGTTACAGCAAAAGTATATTCTGCCCAATGCATGTCAGGATATCTCAACGAGAGCAGATAGATTTTGTTTTTGAATAACTTGTCTAAAAATAAAGCGATTACCAATGTTGAGTATATTTGATATAGACTTGCCAATTATGTGTGGAATATTATATTATTTAAATTGCCGCCTCTGCTAGTCATGGAATGAAACGAGCAGTTTCTCTTACAGCCGTACTCCATGAGTGAGATACTTACAGAAGTGTACCTATTTGACTATTTCCGCATATTTTAACTATGTAGTGCGAGTTACTTAATAAAATAGTCTGCGGCTTGTCAAAAAATCATAAAATGTCTAATGGAGTTAAATCCGGCGACCTCGGATGCCAGTCGATGTCGCCGAATTTCAAAATTAGTTGACCCGATAACATCCTATTTAATTTGTTTTAAAATACCTCAAAACTATGTTCTGAAACCGCAACTTAACAACAAAAATGTGTTTTCAGTATACATAGTTGATCTTATATTGCGTGCTGTGTGCGACGTGGCGCCACTTTGTTGAAACCGTGTGTCACATAGGTAGGTATCTTCCAATTCTGGGCCGAAAAAGTTATTGATTTTTTAGGAGAACACATTCTTATTGTGAAGTTGTAATTATTCAGAACAGACGGTCTGTGATATTTTAAATATGTATAAATAAAGTTGTATCAATGTGTCCAAAATTTAATAAAAATGAATTGATAATTCTGGCGTCTGCTATCAGTTTACTCAAAGGTATTTGAGATTTTGTAAAAATAAGGTAGATGGCTCTGTCAAATGATGGAACGATTAAATGTATTAATATCAAAAAGGTAACATATAGGGTCGAAAATTGTCGCTAAAAATATTGTCGCTGTAGCTTAGTTGGATAAAGCACCTTCCCCGATTGGGAAAGAGATCCAGGTTCGAATCCCGGTGGCGCAACAACAATATTTTTCGATAAAATTGATTTTATATGTATATCTTTATAATTAATATATTTAATTCATATTATTGATTGTGTTTCGATCAACGACATGTTGCGTTCACCAGTGGCCGTAACAGAATTTCGCTTGACAAAGTATGGGCCAATACTACCCCAGCCCTCACAGCGCATCAAATTGTCACTCGTCGAGGAAGGCTTCTCGCGTATCTCTCGTGGATTTTCACTTTCCCAAATATGAATGTTTTGATTTTTTTCGAACCCACTAAAGTGGAAGTATGCCTCATCACCCAAAACGATTTTCTTATAAAATTCAGGGTAATTTTTGACGCGTTGAAGAGCTCACGTTAACTGAATCTTGTATGGACGTAGACGCAGATCTTTTTTGAAATTCTATACAAATAGGTATGATCGAGATAAGCCGAGTTCTCGTGTTAGGTGTCCAATGAAGGTGGCCAGTATTTCAGTAGCGATGATTCGACATCAAACCAGTTTCTTCAAATAACGCCAATAATTGCCGAATGGTGCCTGAAGCAGCAGACACATGATTGCGACCCAAAATTATAAAAATACGTTCATTACGTTAAATTCATCATGCATCTTTTATGATGAATTTTGTGTGTCTCTATTTGACATCTATTAATAATAAAATAACAAAAACAAAATCACCAGAAATGTCGGGCAATTCAAATCTACCTGCTTTCGTTGAGACAGCCTGTATATAATTATGCACTTATATTTAATTGTATAAATTATAATATCATCTCATGGGTTTGACCCGCATCGAGATGAGCTATTTTATATTGTTGTATGCACATTAATTTATTTAAAAATACATGTTAAGAAAATAAAAAATACACACGATTAGTAAAAGAATTACACATAAGAAAATTTGTTGTAGGTATTAAAGTAATAAATATAACAATACATAAATTAACAGACAATAATTATTTATAAACAATAAACTAAACTGGGTACGTATATATTTAATGGTTCTTTACCACAAGGTGTCAAAAAATTAAGAAATAAAAACTGAATACAACGCAACGACAAAAACAAATATATTATTATTATTATATCAATAAATTTGTGAGACTCCACTTTATTTCATCAATTTGCCGGTTAACCCACAAGGTGAAAAATATTTCAGAAATAACAATTTCGTGAAAATATACTGCTTACGATAGTCTTTACCCGAAGAGCCAATTTCTTACATTCTAGATACAGCTTCACCCTGAGCTGAATGTAGTAGAATATATTTTTTACATTCTTTTGAATATACCTGAACTCAACTTCGACTGAAACCAGATACTACCAGTAAAAAAAGAGTTCAATTGAATATTTAAAGCATCCTCATCCTCACTGCAATTATATTTTTACAAAAAAAAAAAAAAGATGATCCCCCTCTCCGTATTATTATTTTAATCCATATTTCACAATATGATGATAAATGCACATTGGAAATATTTTTTTTAATTGATTCTTTTGCCAATCTACGGAATTGTTATGTTATAAATTTAAGCTTATTTGTCATAATATTTTTAATTAAATTCTTATTTTTTTAACCGGATATCGCACATTAATGATACAATAATAGATATATAACCTCTTTATAACCGCCCGCAGAGACTATAGCTACCGGAGATAGTCCATTGCTTTTTGTTAAAAAAGAGATGTTTATCAGTGCAAGAAATATTACCTCAGTACGGCAATGATATTTTAATTAAATTCTTTAATGGTCCTGCAGTCTATATCGAATTTCAGCCTCCTGATCTTTAGTCTCCACATACGCTAGTACACGGCAACTATCTTTCAGTTCAGAATCTGTGGCAGCTTAACTGCATCCATCTTTCGAGTTGAGGTCTTCCCGCTTTTCTCCTACGACGTCAATTTCCGTTAAGGGCTTTTGGGATCCTCGCTTCCTGCATCCCCTGGACGTGCCCCGCCCAGCCGACTCGTTGCAGTGTCATGTGGATGGAAAGTCTGAGCTTCTGATAAATTTTATACAACACTTCATTGCATCTAATTCTCCGAACTTCCCAATTCCAGCCAGGTCCATAAATTCTCCATGGCACTTCCTCTCAAAATTAAATGACCAGGTTATTTTCGCAGATATCGATAATTTTCTAGTGAAGATTCTTTAAATTATCATTTTCATACTGTCATTCAATATTTATTGATCGTTTTCAATCATTCTAAACCGCGAAGAATTATTGCAATTTTTTATTTTTTGCACCTTTATATATTTTTTAATACGGATGTTTTATGATTATTTTATAATATATACTATAAAGATCGAATCTTAAAATATATAATTATCATCCGATGATATAAAATAAATAATTAATCTTGTTTTATATTAGTACTCAAAAGAATGTTTTCTTTGTCGATGCAAACTGAATTGACGGATTATAAGTTAATAATAAATCTTCCATTAAACGAAATCGACTAAAGACGAGAAAAGTTTAAGGCAAAAAGAAACAACAGATGAAATGCGATAAATATCGTGAATCAGTGATTCATTGGATATAATATATTTGACGGAAACTTATTTCCGCGGTCTCCAACCACTGCTGGAATAATTACAAAGGCATTTTATCCGCTTAAATGTAAAATATCTATGGAATTACAAACAACTAGCTATCCATCATAATTACGGAGTAAATAAAAAAGACTGAATGTCGTGGCATTAATTCCCATTCAGCAACACATGATGCGTATCTAATCCAAGATTTAAAATTTAATTTACTCTCCTAAAAGTTTATCAATAAATGAAGATTAAAATTTGAGTACAGATCTATTTACATTAAAAGTCGCAGATAAAATTACAATACAATGCAGATTATGGTGACATGTATGTATATAATATATACATATGTATATAAAATTGAAAGTATATATTATATTATACGTATGTCTGCATCGTATATCTCTATGAAATTTACCATTTTACCATTCTAAATCAAATTGTGCATGCTTACTCTTTAGGATACTGTACAAAACTCAGGCTAAATAAATTTATTTATTTATGAGTTTTATTGTATATAACTAAATTAAGCAAGATATGTAATAACTACATCAAATACATCGCATCTTACTTGGTGCAGAAGCGTGAAAGTTTAAATTGCTGGATACATTTTATATATCAATAGATCCATAGGGCGGAACCTGTAGACAAACCTAATAAATAAAATGACAGGAACCTCCCAACAACCTCAGCAACAGAAGACTAACTAGAAAAATACAGGTAACCCCCGTTCATCGCGACCCCGGTGAGTGCGGATTCGTTATAACGCGGTATTAAAAAAAAGAAAAATTCTGGACACTTGTCCGTCTTCAACACATTCCAGGAATCGTCATAATGTGTGATTGTACTAGTGAGCTATCTATCTTTTTCGTTCACTCACATATACATGTGCATATACGTAAATTCACGAGCGCGAGTGAGACAAAATATGTAACGCTGGTATGCCGGTTCCTGGTAAGTTTGGGTTTTTTTGTCAATCACCTATCCTTCAACTTCAATACTTCAGTGTAATCTTAACTGAGTGTCGAGCGCACGCTCCATATTTGTATCTCTTTGTTAAAATCACACGGCGAACCCTTAACTGACGAAGAGCTGCAGGAAATAGACTGTCATACTATGTCACAAGAAAATGACGTCTCGGAACCTGTTCCCGTGCGAAAATTAAGTGTTAAAATAATCTAAAAGGCCATTTCTCTTCACAATCAGTGCATGCAGTTGTGAGAAGAAAATGACGAAGATTATGAGCGAGTGTGTGGTGTAAAGCGTGGTTGTAATGGATTATTTGACGGTTATAGACAAATTTTACACAATAAACGTAGAGAGGCCAAACAAGAAAATCTAGATTCTTTTTTGCAAAGCGGAAAAAAGAAAGAATTATATTTTATATGACATTGTTATTTAATGTATATTTAGAAAATAAAACGTTTTTTAGAATCTTAAAACGATTTTTTTTAAATCCCCCGTTGATCGCGGAATTTCGCTTATCGCGGCCATGTCCAGAACGTATCTCCCGCGATCAACGGGGGTTATCTGTAATAGAAAAGAATATTAAGCCAGCCACGAATGGAACATAACATCCAGAATCACAGCTCCCAGTCATGGCAACGGACTGCAGAGAAGGAGAAAGAAAGAAAGAGAGAGAGAGGGGGGGAGAGATTATGTTTGTATGATCGTTTACTTCGGGTTGCTGAATAAAAATCAATTAACTACAAGTACTAAATTTAAAATGACGTCATAGAAATCACATTTCATGGTACAGTCTTCCTTTTCGATTTACTTCTTCATCTTTTGTGTTCACAAGCGGGTCAATCGGCAAATATCAATTATTTAGTCAATTATCTGCACCGAGTTGGAAAATTCTCTTCATTAATGAAACTAACCGCTAATCGTCAAGTTTGTCACACTGTTTCGGAAACCAATGGAGCATAATGATCTAGATTGATACTGGTGACATTCTGATGTTAATTAATTAATTAATGATAAAAATACTAACTAATTTTATTTTAGTCTTCCTTCCAAACTGTTTCCAACAATAATATTTTTACTTACCATCACGCTATTTCTCAGCTTAGGTAGGCGGAGAGGATATAGCGCCACACTCTTCTGTCCTGACACACAATTCTCACCTCATTAACATTCATACTTCTTATTACACAAGCTCGCTGATTAGTGAGGCTTCTAACAGGACCATCGTACAGTATCTGGTTTATCTGGTCGTGTCAAGTCTTCCGCGGATGTCCTCTATTTCTGATGCCATCAACATTTGCGTCATATATCTATCTTATCATTCTCTCCTCATTCATCCGTTCCATACGACCAAGCCGGATGATGAGAGTGATCCTATAAAAATAGTATCTGTTGCATAAAAGCATAGATGCCGGAAGAAACAGGATATTCGGAAGGAGGTTTGCACTCACCACAATCCAGTTCTTCAGACACCTCCAAGGTGGACTGTAAATTTATTTATATCTTCGTCAAGAGTCCTTTATAATGCACTGTATAGACGCAACGTCTCAATTTAATACTATTCTTCGATTTACACATAACTACACTGCTTCAAGGTCGCCGTTTGACTGGTGGCGGCGTGCCGGATGCGGAGAGGGAGGGGAGAGGAAGGCACAGTACATTATTTTCGTTCAAGAATAAATAAATATATGTCCCAAACAGTATCTAATATATTATTCTTTTGCATAAACCTTATTTTATTGCAATGTCGAAATAATTAATAAAATAGCAGTAATGTAAAATGTACCACCGGAATTACATTAAAAGGTATTGAAGAAAGAAACATAATATGTACTTTCTAAAAGATTTTATTAGTAAAAAAAGGATTATAAAAAAATGTAAAGTTTATTTAAATACTATTATACCAGTTTGAAATAATAACAATTTGGAGGCACCGAGTATCGCTCCCGCAACCTCTCACATGCTAATTGAGTGCTAAGTTATGCTGCTATTTATCTTTTAGACTGTGGCGTCAAATTGCCATTTAAGAATATAATGCTGATTACTTTTGTAATAGAATTTACGGCATTAACTCGTACTTTGATATACTTCATTAATTATAGATATTGAATTTTATTTGAAAATTTGTTATGTATCGTATACTTTGTGACATGTAATTATTAAAGAGCTTGTGATATTTGTAAATGTTTTCACATCTTATTCGTATCCGTCGACAGTGCGGTGGTAAGTAACCTCACCTGTCAATGCCTGGCCGGGAAGATTTTAATTTTATTTATTTATTTGATTTAATGAATATTTTTTACAAATTAAAAAAGCAATTCTAGGCAGGGATGGTGTGATATATGTGATACAGTATTTTATTTATATTATTTTCAGTTTCACGAAAGAAAAATAAGGGTTTTTCAATTTTTGATAAATCTGTTGTCTGTATTTGGAGATTTATCCAGCTCTCCATTCTCCATGCCAAGTTCTCTATTCCGACATTCTAAAACTGGTACAAGAACTAACAGCAGCATATGGATGATGCAACAATTTCCGTAACGTATTTTCGCCTCTGTGAACATGCTTTAGTTATGCGAGAATTTAATGTAGGTACCGAAAAATAAGTTAACCTTCGAAAGGTGTAATTCTCTAATTGAATACTAAAGTATTTTTCACGCACACTGTATTACAATTTGAGTAATGTAATGTATGTGTATGTCCTATTAATTGTACCTGATTGTTAAAGCAATAATGGTCTGTACGGAGCATCACCACAATTTACTGCAGGGACTCTAAATAGTATTACCACTTCGGGCCATTATGGCTTGTAACTTAGCTCTCCAAATACCACGCATACTTAATAGATCACATTATGTTTGAATTAGTGGTAAAACTGGCAATTGAATTCATATAATTTCGTAAATAATATTTTATAGGAGCATTTTAAAATAGAAAAACTAGAGAATACAAACATAATCGCCGAGCATTCAAAATCAATTACAATAAAATTAATAAGAGTAGTAATATACCTATTTCTTCATTCGATTATTTTAACTGAATTTATATTTTATTATAGATAATCTTAAATTTTACTTCTACTAACTTATATTCATTACATTTTTAAGTAATAACCAGAATAACTTTTTAATTCTTTCATTAGATACATCCTTTACAATATCTTTAAAAATATCGGTATTTACATATATGTATATATTTTTTACCTAGCTAATATACCCAACGTTGCACGGATAATAACATCCCACCCCTTCCCTCGAAAATTGTATTTATGCACCATATTTAAATGACCTAACTAACTACAAAACCTGTGGAAGCTTTGCATTCGTCCCCACCCGGTCCATGGGTAACTCGTCCTAGCAACTTACCTTTATTTGACTGAGTTGGGAAAAGTTTAGAAATGTTTCCCGGAAGAGTCATACCTGATATCAAAAAGACCTAATAATCCAAGGCAGATAGGCTCGGGGCTTAACGGCTCTCTAGGGTATGATGGATACCCCACACCACCCTAGAATTATCAGGTGACTGCAAATCTCACGTTTGGAATAAGGCCATACAGTGGTGGGATATCTACGGATTTAAAAGTGCTTATAAAATTTCCTTCTAACCACATTATTCACAGGTATCTACGTCTGTTACTCAATCCAAACTTGGGTGCAGATTTAACATAAAAAATTCAAACATCAGTCCCTAAATAAACAAAAAATAATAATATTAATAATAATGAAGGCTGTGGGTCCCTTTTTTCACATTGAACGTTAGCGAATATGTATCTAACAACATCTTAATTTTCTTCATAGCAATTTTAGTTAAGCTGCAAGTGGCTCCAATCCAATATGGCAAACATTTAGAGGAGTGGACCAACGTTGTTGAAAACAAACAATTATATTTATGATAGAATAACATTGAGACTTATTAATTACCTATGTATATTTTGAAAAAGGTCGTTGCTACGAATCCTTGAATTTTTTCATAATCTTTAATTATATTTATTTAATAATGAATTGAAAAATAATATATTTATTTAACAAAATATTTTTTTTTTCTGCTTACAGATATATGTAGTGCATTAGTTCACTTCTATTCCGTCCAGGCATTCAGTGTGTACTTGCTGTTGGCGTACTGCATGCTCCCTGTTTACTGTTCACTGTTTACTGCTCACTGTTCATTGGGCATAGCTTATAGATTACGAATAATATAAAAAAGTGTTTTTATTTGTTTTATCGGTTTTTTGTCGATACTCGAAAAATTGAATTTTCAACATCGAGAAATTGTAGTGAAGGTTTCATTCTACTATGATATTTAGCACTGCTATACTGCAACATATTATTGCTTAATGCTATGATATTTTGCCCTGTTATACTACAATGAATTAAATGAATGCTGGGACACTTCTATAAAATTTAAATATCGTATTGAGTATTGAGAATTTTTCCGCATGAAGAAAATATTGCGCAACTATGACCTAAATTTAAATTTTCGGATGACGCGATGCTACGTAGGTACTACCTGCACTTGGGGAGTGGAATCATAGACACTCACTGAAACAATGTGGACACTTCTATAAATAAGATGATTAGATAAGGTCACCTGTTTACAGGGAGGCAGAAGAATTTATGGTAATGGTTCGGGAAGTTCAGTAAGATTTACATTTATTTTTACTATGTTTCTACCCATATCGATCGCTTAAGTTATATATATATATATATAAATTAAATATATTATCCAATTTTCACGGCAGATGATCAAAGTGATAAATCAAACCGAAGTGACTTCGTCCAGACGTATATTTGGAGAAATTGTGCACAATTTGGTAGCTAGTCTATCGGCGTGTAATCGAGAAATATGACCTTATTTAGCAGATAATGGCGTGTCGCACAGAGCGCACGAGGCAGCTGTCCGACTATATCTTCATTGCATCCTATTGGCTGCCGGAGTGCAGTGCCGGTGCAGGGTATCACCGTAACCCGCGCATTTCCATACATACGAGGGTCCACTAATGATAATGCGCCGGGCGTGCAACGGCTTAACGGGGTTACACCGAGCCGGGCTTAATTCGCTTCATAAACGGGGCTTATTGCGTGCATCGTCTGTGATCGTGGATTTGTATGTTTGGCAAACGCGGCTTTTGTGCGTGCAAAATGAGACGATTCACAGGCGGAAATGGAATAGGTCAGGTCTGTGCGATTTCTGTTTGTGTCACGTGGTGTAATAATTAGCAAACTCCAATTTGTTCCCTCGGTGAGCACACGTGCTTCTACGTAACAATTTTAATGTTTGCGGTATATCATCCGCCTTTACAGATTAACAATATAGTGGTTTTTAAGCTATTTTTTATAAACAAAAATTAACAACAGGTAATGAAGTAAGGTAAAGACGTGATGTAATATTTTGATTCACCCCTCGCTGGCAATAGAGTGCTTATTTTAGGCTAGCGTGTGTGTAGTTACAGCAGTACTATGTATTACGGTACAAAATTGTTTGCACATATACAACTCCTAACTCGTTCAGGTCGGAGACTTTGGAACTTTACTACGTATGTTGAAAAAAGTTAGCATGGATAATTAGGGGTTTCGATTTGTCATACGACTCACCCACATTTCTGCTTTCACATTTTAGGCAAGCCGGGTCTTTCATAATCACCACAAATGGTATTTCTATATTTTCACTTGTAAGGTCGAAGATGTAATATATATTTTTTGACGTGACAACGTCTTATAAATCGATGAACGCCCGCTGCACGCACGAAAAAACATGACTCATTGTCCCGTTTGTCGCGTTACGCCGAAGGCAAGCGTGCGAGCGAGAGCGCGGATAAGCGATAGAGAGGCACGATCGGCCTACCGTTCGGATTGTGCCGCATCTATCTCTCTTCCACTCGATTGGTCGATGCGTCTGAGTAGAAAAGAGACAGCGGCAGCACACAACTTATACACCTACAGTACCTACACGTGATCTGTTTACAACTGTTTATAAAGTGAAGTGAAATGTCAATGTGGTTTTCATTGTTTATATTACAACAACAATTGCGGCAATAAAGGTAATTAATTCTTGCATATTAAAAATCTGATTAACGTATAACAAATATACTTTTAACAATAAATTATCAACGATTTCTTTCGCAGAACCGCCTAAAGTCACACCATGGCAGACCAACCTGACGAACCTGTGAATCTCACGGATCTCCCACTATCGTCAAGGAGTAATGTACCCATGGAGGTGCAAGATGCTACCGCATCCACGTCTGCAACGCCATTCGCTGGGCCAACAATCGCTGCTCCAAAATCGAACGCGCAGAGACAACGTGAGTACAGGCAGCGTATTGCAGCATCCAGAACTTCTGCACAAGCTACAGCTGCGATTTCATTCCACTCCTTCTTTTTATTTGAATCTCAGTTTTAGAAAAAATCGCTTAATTTGTAAGTTTTTGATTTTTTTTCCAAGAAAATATCTTAACTAGAAGAGTTCACAAATACTGCTTCTCTATTTAATTTTTAATTAAAATTTTACAAAATATTGTTCTTTTATTTTACAACAAATAACTATGTAATACAAACCAAAATATAATATTAATAAGGCGCGACTTTGCGTTTTTTACGAAAATATGGATTTTTATCATTCATTTATATCAGAAGTTATTCAATAGATAAGATTTTTTTTCAACTATTACTTAGATTGGACTTTTATATTAATATAATATTAATAAACTGAATATTATTTGCCATAATTAAGACGATACAAATATTATAAGAAAGACCGCGACCATTAGATGCATTTTAGGCATGATACGAAATTGGGTCAATACGCTAAATTAATGCACAAACGAAATATATGTTTTATAATCTTGAAACCAAGATTAAGGAGACAAATTTGTAGGAATCCAAATTATAAAATGTTAAAAATGAATAGAATTATAAATTATTCAATTTGCAGAACATTTGATGAATTTTTGACGTTTTTAAAATACTTTATTTTAGTAAAAACATACGTTTTTAAATAATATATTATCACACTCACACGCTTTAAGGCTTCAATACTATTTAAAACTAAGTTTATTATCAGAAACACAATAATAATTTTTTAAATAATATATTTGCAGTCTTATGAAACACGATATTATTAATTATATCTCACACTGTTAGTATGCCGTTCAAAACGGCGACGGCGGTTGTGAAATCTGCGCTCCGATAGATATTAATTAAATTTGCCTATAAAACATATTTTAATTCAAATTTTGACTACAATATGAATGAATATTATACTTATTCTCGATACCAATTGCTTATTTTTGTAAATTGTATGGTTTTGAGCTGTTTTTATACGAAAACAGATTATAATTTTGACATTTAAATATTAAACATACGTCAAACCTCATATCACCGATAGGAGCATTTTAGAATCTGACAGCGCATGCGCGGCTAATCTATGAAATCCATTCATTCGAAAAAGATTCAACATTTTGGATTTGGTTCTCATTAAAAGTCAATAAGTCCTGTAACTCAAGACACCTATAGTCAAAAGTATCCATTAACACGCTCTAGGAAATGTTCCAAGAAAATTTTAAATGGTTATAAACTTCTTGGAAAAAAAATCGCTACGTAAGTTAATAATTTATACCATTCCTATAATAATTATCTATTTGATTTAACAATATAAATTACATAGTTCAATAAACATATATTATGTTGTGCAGATAAATTATTTTCTATTGGAAACACATATCCTTAAAGATAAATAATTTTATCAAAAGAATTATACATGACAGACCTATCTGATTGATACAAATGTATTTGTTATAATCATATAAATGAATAAACATATATTTTAATATTTTAGACATAAAAATACTGATAACTGAATACCAATAACAATAATAATAATATTGTAAATTATTTTTAGGATGTTCCCAAACTGAGCATTGAATGTGTGGACTCGTGTGAACTTCTTAAATTGGATGGCAAAAAAGTGGTCGACATACACAAATTCTTTTCTCAAATTAATCAAATTTACTCCCACAAATCGAGGTTTGGATGCACAGGAACGAATATTGAATATGTGAAAGAACGTAAGGTTTTATTTCTAAATTCAATTTAAAGTGTAATATGTGTGGATCAAATTTTGTTTTGAATGCATGTAAAGATAAAAACAACGAAATTCTGAAGAACGATGATACGTTCGATGAACAACTAATTATTTAACAGTGAATAATAATACTTTTGTCATATTTTTATTTATATTTTAATATTAAATATATATGTAATTTATTAAAACAATAAATAAATATTGAAAAAAAAACAGTTTTTTTATTACAAGCGGAGTATGATTATTATATAATATTAGCATGAATGTTTTCTCTTTACAAATACAGCTGCTTCAAAAGTTATCAGTATTTTTCAGTATGAATCTACATACATTTTTTCCTTGTAAATCGGGGCAAAATTGTAATATTTTATAATCATATGTTTATCGACACAAACAATGGTTTTTATCATAAACATAGCAATTCTTAGGTGAGAACTTTAACAAATTATTTAATTTTCGCTTGATTATTTCAAGTGGCAACACATATGTATTATGAATGTTGAAGAAATGGCTATTTTCTGATACATAGGAATTTAATAAAACAAACAATTGTATACTTGTCCTATTCTATTAATACCTTTGATTTACGTAAAAAATAACTCACTTTTATGTTTACTTGATATTGTAAAAGAATTAACTATTAGTCTCATCTTGAAAGGGTATGCAAAATGCAAAAATATCTCGAAATTCAAATTCGAAAAATGAAAGTTGCTCTTAAGGAGAATACATTCTTATTGTGAAGTTGTAATTATTCAAAACAGACGGTCTTTTTTTAAATACAAATTAATTGCATTAATTAGAAAGATATACATATAAAAATAATTTTATCAAAAAATATTGTTATTATTATTAGATCCAGGTTCGAATTCCGGTAGCAACAACAATATTTTTTGTTAAAATTGATTTTATATGTATATATTTTTAATTAAATATTTAATTTATATTTAATAAAATATAATACATTATAAGGGTGGATACTAAACTATTCGTATGGCCAAGGTACGTATTTCTGAGTACCTATCTAATTTTTTTTACACTATGTAATCTGTCTGACTATTCTCTCTTTAATAATTTTCTCCTTAGTAATTCGCTATATATTCCTGAACCAACTATTTGTTGTATGTATTACGTTGAAGTCGCCAGAGATTCAGATAAGAGTCGCGCGCAGGCTCAAAAGAAACGATGAGAGAGTAACGACGTATTTAGTCAGAGCACTGAGGGGTTGAGATGTCCGAGGGGGGTGGGGTCTTAGAGCGCAACTGAGAAAAATTGGGAACTGATGGTTTTTAATATAATTAACATGTATATCTAGTGTAGGGGGTGAGGTGAGGTGGCCAGGTCTTGTTTTTGCGTGGCATCCCGAAAAATAACTATTTAAAATTGTGAAATTTGGTTTAGATCGGTCAAAGGGTATAGATAACAGTTAGATAAACATATATCTAATTTAATATTTACTTATTTAATGCATTCATTATTACACGTTCTTTTCATTTCTTCCCTATGGTGGTATACATATGTATACTGTATAGATGGATTTATTTAATTTTTATACGTAGAGCTAAAAATAGGTTCCTGGGACGACACTGTCAGAACGCAACCATTTTTTAAAAATGATGATAATTTAAGATACATCGTGGGTTGCCATGTTCGAGAAAATATTCTAATGAAGAGTTGATTTAAAATTCATTAGATTTTGTCCGTATAAATAAAACAGTGAGACCCTTATTTATGTATAGAGCGAACTCCTGGGCCGAGTGCTCCCCGCCGCCGTCACGCCCGCTGACTAAATATTCAGTTTGATATCATCCGATCTGATATATTCTGAGCGAGCGATCGAGTCACTCCACCTCTGATTTGTAAACAGAAATGTCAGGTACGAATAGGTGATCCGACTAGTAGAGGACAGTACCGCGATGTGCTCAATATGCAGAGAAACAAACTGTGCCCGGCATAAATTCATGTTTTATTCATTACCGGTGAAGTCGATGCTGTTGCAGTGCAGATACCCAATGGCTCAGTCGCAGTTGACTGGATTCAGTCACCACCCACCCACCCATGAATGCGAACCTAATTAGTAATGGGACGAATCTTGTTTTATATAAGGAATTTATTCGGGTATGGGTGACACGTTGGAACTCCTTAGGTAGGGAGTTAGGCTGGCCTGCGTGGGTGGGTATCTCCACCTACGCGCCTACTTATCACTCTTCATGCATAGTGTTTTGCAACTCCGCTAGTCAGTCCGTGTAAATGTGACTCAATCCATTTTGTGTCTCGTCCACTGTCTCTTTTGAGAGAGTTTTTGATGAATGGATCCCTGCACCTTAATTTTACATCTATATGTAAAAATATTTATTCTATGGATTTATGTTATATTTTTTTTTTATGAATAAAGACAGCACTTAATGGACATTGGAGGGTCTAAATTTTCAATTTTGCAAAAATTGATAATAACTACATTGAATTTCTTTTATTTTTTCGTTTTATATACTGCATAAACTTGAATATGTTATTGAATTAAAGTCGCATATTTTTAATAGCTTTGATGAGTGGGAGTGACAAGGAAGCTCCAGCTTCTAAATCGGTCCCGGGAAAGGATGGTTCCCCCCACCCTCCCTCCAGCTGGCTCAGTAATATAACGGCTCAGTCACAATTGCATATAAATAATATAACATGTGTTGAGACGCGATGGTTAGTCAAATTGTTGGATATAGCAAAAAAAGAAGAAGATTCGGCAGAATTGTAAAACTGAAGAAAGCCTTTAATCTCACAGAGAAAAGCATTCAAACATATATGACACACTTGCATACATACGAGTATTTGCATGCATATATACTTATGTTTAAATTAAGGTTTCTGAGAGCACTAATGTATGAAATCGATGTCTCTTCAAGGTTAAATCGCATTGTTTGTACATAGTTACCTAGGTCAATAGACATGGAACTGGCGTTTCTTCTAGGTTCTACCGTAATTTACGTACCGAAACATCAATCTAGGTTTTCTTAGGGAAATCATCTACAAAAATGCGATCTAACTTAGTAGATATGCCAGTTCCTTACACTAGTGATCGCGAAAAAACCGCCGGGTTCGGGTTTCAAGCGAATTGCTGCAAAACGACTGAACGATCGAATGCATTCGAATTTGATCAATTTGTGTAAGGCACTTAAAGACCCAAATTTAAATCCTTCAGACGAAGCCTTAAGTTTGGCTATACAATTTATGAGCAGGCTTTTCCATAGTTCGGTTTCAGAAGTCAATTCTATGGATAGTATAAAAGATTGAATATTAATCTACGATAAGGAAAGGATATTAACGATGGATGAAAAGTTAGATCTCATTTTAAAAGATGCTGAAACACTGGAGAAACAGGAAAGAGACAACTTTAAAGGTTTACGGGAAGAATCAGCCCTGTTTGAAAACAATAAAAATAATAAAACGTTCAATCTTGAGATCAATGTTCAATCATAATAAAATCTAATTAAAGGTACTAATTATTTACAATTTTATCGAAAAATATTGTTGTTGCGCTACCGGGATTCGAACCTGGATCTACAATCCGGGGAAGGTGGATGCTACAGCGACAGTATTTCAATTAGTATTTAAAACATCACAGATCTGTGTTCTGAATAATTACAACTTCACAATAAAAATGTGTTCTCCTAAATAATCATAATAATATCGTTTATTTTTTTATTCTTGTGTTTATACTATAATGATTTTGGACCCGGGTTTCCAAAATATTGGACCCGGACTATGCGGGTTTCAAAACGCCGGGTTTTCAGAAACCCTAGGTACAGCGTCACATGACAGAGACACGTGTCTTAGCTTTTGTTAGATTATTTTCACGGAACCCTTGCGATGAACTTGGCTTACCTATATATAATAATAGGAATTGTTGACACTCTTATTCTATTTCCTATAAATTGTAAATATATATATTATTTGATAACCGCATGTTCTCGAATACTGCCACCCCTGACTGTAATGCTTTTGAAAGTTGTAAATAATTCTTCGTCGCCACTTTTGAGAACTTCCTCGATCGTGACGATGGCATTAGTTCATTTCGCTGTGTTATCCGAATCCACACGAAATTACACAAGTTCACTCAGAGAGCGAGAACAATATCCAAAGTGCTCCGTGTTGAATCCGTGTGATCGAATCAGCAAATTAAACTTTACAAGGAGTTATCTGTTAGCACACTTAGTGATCTACCGATAAATTCAATAAGCCAAGTTCCACACCTACGGAATGATACGCGGCACGAATGAATTCGCATAAAACCCGTTCCATTTTCCCGCCTCTGGGACAAATTATGTATCTCTACTGCGCATGCGGGCAATTTGTCTCGCCAGTCCGCGGTACGTACGGTACTCTCGTCTCTGATCTTCCCGCGAGAACCTGAGAAGGAGTAAAAGGGTACGACAAGCGTAGTATCTTCTTCAACAATACAAATTTATTTATGCCCATTTTATATAAAATGTATGCTGATTTAGCGAGCTACTTGAAATCTCCATCTCGTGTTTAGTCGAGACGTGTCCTTTATGGGCGGGAATTCGCCTTGATGCATGCGTGCACTTATGATTCGCGCTGGAATTTTAAATGTGTTTATTGCTTCTCGCGATGGAGGGAGCGAGAAAAATAGACATTTTTAAGCCATGGCAGGAATTTAAGAAATCTGAGAGTGTCACGTGATACGGAGAGAAGAAAATATATGAGGGTTTTCAATTAATTTTAATTTAACATGATTTTTTCAAACCCCTGTAGGTAATCCTATACTTATTTATTTACACATTGTATTTAGGTTTTTGGATAGGTATTTTTAAAAAATTAAAGTGAAAAATGAACCAATAAATATCTACTTTTAATATAATTATTGCAGTGCAAGGCACATTGACTACCAGAAACAATGATATCGAAACTGGTACGAAACCGAATCGCGGCGTTCGGAATAATACCAATCCTGTCTGTGCAAGTATAATCATGAATTACACGGTCAACAATTATAGTATTTTTTTCTTTTAATTCGAGCCTATTATGTGAATAATATATGTATACTATAAGCGTGCATTAATGAATTAATCGGTATGGTAGTTATGACCGAGACAGGTGGTACAAATCTTAGTGTGAAATAGAGTTGGAGACCTCAAAGGTCGTATGGGCATATCGCAGACGCGGTCGCTTCAAACATGCTTTGGATGCTCCCTTGTGTTCTAGAGCCAAAAAGCTTTGGACTTTTTATTTCTAGTCGAAAACAGCACTGCTACGAATAAATTTGTCTTGTCTTTTAGAGACCAGTCATAACACACACTTCGACATGCCGCGTGCACGGAGCGAGTCGAAATACATATACATTCTCAACTTTCGGACATTTATGAATCGTATAAACATACATATACCAGTAATAGTGGATTTTATGGTTCGTTCCGTATCCCCAAAGTTTGAAAATATTCGACTTTCGCGTATTCAGTTCCGCCTGTCAAGGTCTTCGAATACTGTATACGCATTTAACAGCATCCAACGTACAAAAAACCTATTTAATGATTATGAGTATAATGCACAGTATAGCATACATATTATGAAGGTTTTGAAGAATTTGTTTGTGTGACGTATTTTTGACAGTTTGGCTTGAATACTTGGAGTCTAATTAATGAAACATCTAATATCCTTCCATTATCTATTTAATTCATCATTTAAATAAAAAATAAAAATAACATGAATACTTCACCAACGTGATCTAACGTTGTAAACAAAAAGAGTGGATTGTGTGAGTATTCATGGGCTATTTGTATATTTGATAATAGGTATAAACTTATTATTAAGCATCCCTTCGACAAAAAGTCACCGACCGCCACTGGTACATCGTGATTTAGATAGATTTGTAATAGGATGAAAAGAAATCCAATTTATACATAATAATTTTATAAAGTGTCAGCTGATGTGCAACTTTTCATATTTTCATATTGTCTCCACTCATATGAATGAAGTGAATCTTGTCTTATTGTCTTGTATCAAGGTTTTGAAGGTGTGCGAGAAATTTAAAAATTTAGATTTTTCTTATTTTATACTCGCGTACTTACGTCAAATTTTATTATTACATTTTTAAGGGATTTCCATTAAACTTTAACTAATCAGGGATTTATAAATGGTTACTGAAACAAAAATATTATGATCTGAATTTATTTAGTTCTAATATTTAATTACTAGTTTTATGCGTCACTCCAAATATTTTTTAAATAAATTTTTGATTTAATAATATATTTACATTAATATAAGAATTCTACACTTTGATACTGTAAGTGATCATCTTTTATCGGACTAGGCAATTAACTTGTATACTTATATACGAGTCTAAAGGGGAGAGAGAAAATAGTATTAGGAATCGACAATGTTAATTTCATTTTTTAACCAGGTTCATGCTCTGAAAAATGTGATCTAACTTAATCGTTCGTGTCACATTTCATAGCATACTTCTACATGCGTCATATTTTCATAGCACAAGCTTTAAGCTTACTTACATTACACATATTCCATATTCGCATCTCTATTTTTTTAATTGAAAAAAAAGTTAATTTACCGAATTAAGAAAATAAAACCATCAAATACAGATCCAACAGTCGGGCGAATGCCGTAAATTATAAAATGAGATCTCTCTTCTCTCTCTGTGTAAATTTAAATTGATGTTATACCAATATTATGTTAACCTAGAGCAGTTGATTTCTAAATTTGTATTTGTCTTTTACGATATAAAATAACACCTTAGTTCTATCTTTTATAAGTGGATCGATAAAAAAGGGTTAAATTGCAAATTATTGGAGTAATTAATAAATAATTCTATTTTAAAATGGAGTCTAGGATATGTGTATTAAAGTCTTATTATCGATGCGGAATGTTGGAGGTTTTCAAAGTAATGGATATAAAGTGGGAAAATATATGCCCAGATATAATAACACACAATTAATTATGAAATAACTGAAACAATAGCCATCAGTGGCAGCCGGCGATGGTAAACCGCCAATAAATATCTGAGCAATAGCTACTCCCTTTTCACAATATTATTTCGTAATAAATCCGCTGGCGAACATTGGCGCTGGTGAAATATTTCATTTAATAATTAAGGAATGTTGATGTTCCTATTCCGTATATCTAATGGGAGATATTATTTATAGCCTTCTGAAGTTTTTGTTGCGCCCTGCGACGGGTTCAACGCAGAGTGAGGCATGACAGCTTTTTGACTTTATTAGGTATCTGTGCAAATGTTTAATTACACACATGTATACAAATAAGAATTGTTATTTAAAACATGTGATAAGTTATTTATATTTACGTTAATCATAATAAATACGTTTTTAACATGATTATTATTTTTTTATATTTTGTCACAATTTTGTGATTTTGTGATCACAGAGAAGATTTGGTCTTTATAAAATAAGAAATACTAAGTTTTTGAGAGAAAATATATTGTGGACAGCAATGAGCGTATCTAGAAAGATTTAAGAAAATAAACATAAAGCCTAGCTGTTAATTGGTTATTATCGGAGACTGTCACTGAATGTTGTATGGTATCGTATCCAGTGTTTGTATTGTGAAGTGTTTTTTGTGACTATCATCTATCTATCAACTCGTCTAGTCGCGTAATACTATATTTAACATTTTATATAAAATGGGGACGCATGAGAAATACAAATTACATCCAAATTCTTACTACTTAATACAAAAAAATGTATCTATCGAAAAATATTTAGCTGCTACCGGGATCCCGGATAGATTTTGTCTGTATATCTTTCTAGTTAATTTAATTTTTATGCTATGCTCGCCTGTGCTGTAAAATTTAACCAACTTGATGGTTTCCCGGGTTATAGCTCGAACCTCCGACCGCTAGATCAAACAAGCTCGTCATAATAAAAAGCTGTTTTGTCTCACAAGCTCCAACCTAGTAATAATAATAGTCCACAGACAGTGGGTAGAGGCTGAAGTAGCCCTCGGCACAATCAAACTTGTGTTTAATCTGGCGTGTAATATTATTCCATGATTTGGAGTAATCCGCAAATTAGCTCGTCCGCACACTACCGCACACACACACACACACACACGTTTCCATCCGGACACGATCTCCGGCAGAAGTAGTTTTAACTGAGCGGAGATTAAGCCATTACAATACCACATCCTATGCAGGCGAGCCGGGCCGGTCCCAGAAGTGTCCGTTTCACTTTAGTTTATGATTAAGATTTAAATAATCAGCGTCTCGAGGCTCGTTCTCCGGTCCGCCGAAGAAGCCTTGAGGAGACTCCGAACAACAATTAAGAACTGAACTTAGTTCTTATTCCGTATCGCGGTGAACACAATAACTCCATTAGCACCGCGCGGTTATTATTACATTTGCGGCAGCAGATAAGTCCGCGCGGTGTAGTAGGCACGCATCTTAAGTACACCAACTTTATTACGAACTTTGAATTACGTGCTCGGGGCTAATTGAAATTTATTCCCTTTTTATTAGTTCAGGGAACACAATCGCGGCGATGGCGATGTATGGAGAGTATGGAGTGTATGGAATGCCCAGACTGGGAAGTTGAGAAGTTGGGTCTCGGCCCGATGGCCAGTGCAGGCATTTTGATGCTTATTTGGGAATCAGAACTTTATGCCAACTTTTATGTTCTTGTTATATTGGAAAGTTTTAATTGCTCTACCCTACATAATTAATGTTTTGTTCAACTTCATTAAAACTTCATAATCATTTACTTTGTTATTTGAGGAATTCGTATTTTATGCCAACCTCGGGGTCCACATTTTACCAAACGGGTTGGTACATTTTTTTAAGTAATTTTGGATTTAATTATTGTTATCTGACTTCGATGTGAATTTTAGTAAATTTATACTTAATACATTAAAGTAAGCAAATATATGCAAGATAAGTTGTAGTAAGATTATATTGATATTATTTATATTACAGCATATGTATATATATATATATACGCATTAACAATGGCAAGTGTTACCGTGCCGAAACGTCGGCCTACGTTTCCCCAAGAAAACATCTACAAAAAAACGATCTAACCTAAAAAAGACGCCAATATTCAAAATTAATAAATATTTTTTTAAAAAAGAATAACTTGAATAACATGTTTTATCTATTTATTTTCTCCGTTAGTAAATATGTTAGTAGATCGGGTGGATTAGAAAGATGTCAGACTTGAATACAACGTCATTAAGTGGGCTATTATGTCATGATGAGGGTATTATTTCATGTTTCTTTGACACCATAAGATTATACATCAATTTCATGATTCCCCGGATCTATTGACATATTGTCAAGACTGTATTTGGATTAAATAATAGGTACATATACAGTGATGAGAAGTAAGATAAGGTTCTCAGGCATACACACTACCTAAAAGGAAACTAGCGGTTTGAGGTCTTCATTTTTAATTAAACATATTGTTGCGACTTTAGAACGGCAATAGAAAGTTAAGAGCAAAATACCAAGAACATAAAGGGAAAATGGAACAGTGAGAGAGAGAAGAGGGTTAGTGGTGGAGAGGATAAATAAGACAACATATAAAGAGAAGGTAAGTGGGTATTTAAATTGTAGCCTGAAAAACGCCGACACAAAGTTATAATATTAGCTAATTCACTAACGACAAACCGATTGTCAATAACCGTAGTGGACGGCTAGTGGGCGATGGTCTCATCGGTTACGTGTGCATTCTAGTCACTTCTCTTAAAACTTAATAATGAGCGCGCTTGCGTTCAAAAAATTATTAATGCTTTTGGAAAATACATTCGGCTCGGATAGTAACTTGCACTTGACTTGGATAATCAAGGCTCGGATAATCAAGATTCTATTGTATATATATGAGCTGAGGATCAAAAGTTTCCAGCCTGAAAGTGTTTGGGTAGTAAAATAATATATATATTTTAATATTATCTCATTTAGCTTAAATACGTGTTTTACTGCATTTTATTAACAATTCAATTCTCTATAAAAATAGTAGATTTGTCCTAAAAATGATCAAATACTAGTGATGGGGATATCACCAGTAACCTATTGAGCGTCAAATAGAGTTATTCGAAATTCAACGCGTTAGAAGTTATTAGAATTTTTGTGATTTTCGTGAAATTTGGAACCTGTCTTTACTAACTTTTTTGAAAAATTTTTAGTTTCTGACAAAACGTGTTAAACATTAATATTCAAAAAAGTGCTTTGGAAAAAAGTTATATCGGCAATTTTAACAATATTTTAAAACTACTTTTATCTATGTTAATTCTAAAGGAAAAAAAATAAAAATTATGTATTGAACTTAATTAAATAAAAATATGATATTGACATTGTGTGTCGCAGAGTATATCACTAGCAATGTTTTGAGCTCAAATACGATTATCCGAAATTACTGTATACAAGTTATTTGAATTTTTGTGATTTTGATTTCCATTGAATTTCGAATAACCCATTTTGATCAAAAAAAATGTGGATATTGTTGTATATAACGTGAATCGACGATATTAGTTGTACTGAAGTAAAACAATGGCGAAAATCAATCAATAAAAGATCTAATACTAAAAGAAGAATATAATATACTATCCTATACAACATTAATAGATGAAAAAAAACAGAAAAACGAAGGAAAACAAAGAGATAAAAAAAGTGGATTAAAACAGAAAATAGAAAAAAGATTATGTAGAGGTTTTTGTTCGACTATTTTCATCAGTATGCTTTCAAACATATTGCGGCCGATTTCACCTGTTACTACATTTAGCTAATTATGAGTATGCTTGGATGTAAAAATACCTACCTATGTGTTTTAATTAAAAATAGTACGTAATATGGCAATTTTAGGATTGTAATACAAATATATGCATGTACTTCGAGCTAATTCCCATACTGCGTAAGTACATAGGGGTTTGTGTCTGTGGATTACAGTAATAATTGAAATCTGCCGAGAATTTAGCACCGAAAGGGTAGTACGAACCCTGGAAGGTCCTGTTCATTAGAATCGTTTAGGAGTAATTACACCGAGTAATTTCGATGCAGGACCTAACCTAACCTAACCCCTCTACAGTTCCGTGGGAAAGATGACTGAGGTATTATTATATCTTGCTTAATAAAGATTAATTACTTAATTATAAAAAATTAAGCCATTCAAAGGATTGAGGCTGTCAAGTTCGATAGCGGCGCCTATTGACCAAATTTAAAATACATCATTTTATTATATTTTTCTTGATTGACTTAAATTAAGACGTACATTTAAGTACATATTTTGGACATCACTTTAACATTTTTTAAATTATAGCTACGATAAAATTATTATTTTATAATCAGATAACGTAGTTTGGAGTAACAGGTTTTTAATAATTCTCGTGAGAAACTTATTATAAATAATCAAAACGTTTTTTACAATGTATGATTCAAAAGTGTAATAGCATATCGTTAAAACTCTCTTACAGTTCTCGTCCGCTTAACAAACATTAACAATCAAACGTTATTTTTAATCAACCCTAGCTTGTTTTCAATATTCTTAATAATTTAGTGGCAGTTATTTTAGTAGTTCAGCGGCCATGACTCTAGCTTCTCATAAGATCACAGTAAATATGCCATTTTCTCAAGCCTGGATATGTGTTTGTGATGTGCGTGCATCACTGTAGTCCCCATTTCAAATGTTACAAGTCACTATACTAATAATTTTTGTCACTATTGTATTCACTTTCACTTTGTGTATGCAAATCATACATACATAGCACATAGGTATACTTATAGATATATACTTATAAATCCGCGTAAATGAGTAACAATAAATACTTATTGAAGTATCATTAAGCGTAATAACGATGTAAAGTATTCTAAAATTACCAGAAATAATTCATCATAAAAATTGTAATAGAAAAACTTAATTTTACATAAGAGTTCAGTTTATAACTCAATTTTTTATTGTTGTACGTAAATATATTTTGTTTTAGGTGTACAAATATTTAATTGTTAATTAAATGGTTATGGTGAACTCTAGCGTAACACAGTCTAATTAATAAAGACTGCACCGAAGCAATTTAATTATAAAAATTATTGAACATGAAATAATAATTTATCTATTTTAATTGTCGTAATCACCATAGTACGTACACGATTATAACGTTCATTACTACCTTTAAGATATATTAGGAAAGCATAAATTAATTATTCTGTTTGTTTTTTATATAAAATTATGAATATATGCATGTTTGAAATATGAGCCGAACTTCAATAAAAAGACACTATGTACCTTAATAAAAATGTTTCTGGCCAAGTACTTATAATTCAACAGCTGAATTCGTAAAAAGTTTTGCAATAGCCTGTGCAAATGATTAGTTAGGTACTGTGCCATATTTTTGCAAAAGATCTTAATTAAATTTCTCCCCAGAAAACAACGATACGTGCCTCTTCATTCCGAGTTTCTATTTTAATTTTACCCTTTCTTGGAACTTTCCACGGTGCAATTAAATTTATGTAACTATAACGTGACAATTAAGTTTACACAGTAATATTATCTCAGCTCCTCGCGTTTCGCGCCACAACATGTCAACATCGTCATTGTCTATTTAAAATGTATATTTTCTTACTATATTTTTATAACAGAATCACAACGTGGGTACTTTAAATAAATGAGTATTTAATCAAATTAAACATTCTCATTGCTAATAATAATAAATTGGGCGCGCATTCCAACAGCCAGTGGGCGAATTTCAGAATGCCGCCCCAGCAATGTTAAAAAATGTGTTATCGATCCTCCATAATTTTACGATTCAATGAAAAAATATAAGTAAAATTGTATCTAAATTAATAAATAGATAAACTCGCCAACAATACGGTTTTGGCAATTTTCGTGGATAATGTTTCTCATTATACTCTAATCACCATCAGTTTTTAAATGTTGCACATTATATCATACATTTCACAAATGTTCATTGAATATTTAATGATTTTTCAGCTTAAAAATTGATGGATATTTGATATTCTTAACCAAAAACAGTAGGTGCTCACACAGAATTGCAGAATACAACGGCCAAGTTCATTTATCGCCATTTCCCAGCCTACATTCGTTAATGTGTAACCCGTAACATAACAATGTTTTATAATTTTTAACAATGCCATTCATTGTTTCATGAATATTGTTTAAACCGATGCACCGATCGCTCTCTAGCATTCATTTTAATTTAGAGTCGCTCGGATGTATAGTTTTCATCACTTTAAAGTTAATACGAAATAGTTTAATACTTTTTATAAGCTTGTGTCTTAAACATTAAAAATAATCACCATCAATAACCAAAAGTTGGACATCATTATGCTTTTTTTTACTGGTTTTATAAAACTTTTAATTATTAAGATAATACATCAATTATATTTATAGTCGCTTCACACATTTCACTAGAACAAACGATCAACTGTTATATATAAAATAATTTATTTTGAAAATATATTTTGAAATAAAAGAACGTAATATACCGACAGCTTTGGATTACAACTAAAGTTCACAAAAATTTTCAAAATAATTAATGACTATGATTTTTTTAAATGCACACTTGAAGTTGCATTGAATTTGTATTGTTTTATGACAACAGTGCTCGCGCCCTTTACCAATTTATGGCATTCGGCTCATTAATATTTTTTAAACATATGTATAACCCGTGTTGGGTGTACTTATCCGATTGTTTTCGCACAATATTGAAAAATGTACTTATTTTTCGGTACGAGACATTAATTTAAATATTTATATTTACATTCCGCCTCCAATTTGTCGCTTCTTAAAATTGTTGCCGCTCTTAGGCACCGCCTACAACAGCACTTTACCATCATCCGCATCACGTATCCTAGCATGGTTTGAGAGTTCAACTGCACACATTTCTGTATAAGGGCCAGTTGCGTAATGTTTAGTAACTATAACCGAGATGTAATCGAGTTTGAATTGAAACTCGTTTACTTTTAAACGAGATTTAAATAATTTGACAGAAATCGAGTTGCGTGAACATCATTTATAGTTTTCCAGTATAGCAATTACATAGTCCTCTTAAAATCTCATTTTCAAAAACAAATGCCCGCGCGAGTAATTTTGCTTATGGCAACACGTGTAGGATGCATCATTCGACATTTGAAGTTTACGTTAATTTGATGTGTTTACTTTCCCGAAATGAGCAATTGACAGTTTTTGAACGATGAATGTCAATATAAAGTAAGTATTCTTGTATTTTAACTATATTTCAAAGTTTATGTTGTAAATTACGTATTAATAAACATTATTTTTAATATTTATTCAGAGAATTCAAGACGAAGCAAGAAACAGCAGAATGGATGCGAGGTGTTATGCAGATATCAATAGATAGCGGGTTTCGGAATTTGATGATGATACAGCTTCTAACTGTAAGTACTCTGCAAGGCCTTGCAATGCGAATCTTATCACTTTAATTTACAAAACTTTTTTATCACTCGTTTTGCATTTAATACGGTACCTGTTAAAAACAAATAAATACAATGCACACCCCAGTTGTAACCAGATCAATTATACAAATATAATATGTTTGTATTTTCATAGGTGGAAGATTTTAAACACAGGTCTGAATCCTGAATCCTAAATATCTTGGCATTGCATTTAAATGCCAACTGATGGCATCACCTGTAAAAAGTTAATAGAATAATAATTCACAATATAATTAATTAATTTTCTGGTGTATGCATACTTACATAATGTAAAAAAATATAAATATTAGATATCGATAATGCTTTTATTTAGTTTAATTATTTCATTTATAATATATACCCTTTCTTTGTTCGCAGATAAATCAAAATACAAAATGAATTCAACCACCCCAAATGAACAAATAGACAATATACAGAAACTGCATACGCTAGATATAAGTCATCAGCAAGAACTGCATCTTGTAATTTTAGTCAAACGTCAAGCTGAGAGAGATTTGGCCCTACTAAATTTAAATACAGCGAAAATAGCCATTTATTAGATCTCATAATATTGTCACAAATTCTGGTGGCTCGGTAACATTATGCAGCATCGCGGTGGCTGTAATGACTGCTTCCACTCTTTCAATACTCAGCCTGAGTTTCATACCTATTGCTGGGAAACGCCTTTTACACACCCCAAAATGTTCTTTCTACAACATTCCTAGTCCTGATTTGGCTCTCGTTATATAATTTTTCAGCCTCAGATATTGGATTCGTAAGATGGAGTAAGTAAGTATGATTTGAGTAGATAACCACGGTCACCAATGAGATATTTCCCATTAAAAATACCATCATCTAGTTGCCCTTTTAATCTAGAATGTCTGAAAATATTACTGTCGTGTGTTTAGCCTGGCCACCTTGCAACAAAATTTGTGTATTTCATTGTGGCATATGGAGAAGTAATCCTTCATATTTTGATAATATTCCGCATTATTTACTCCTGGAGATAGGATTCCCATATGAGTGCAATTTATTGCACCAATCGTGTTTGTAAATTTTGAAATGTAGAATTAATTCAGATATTGCTGAATTTCTTCGGTTGATTCAGGTAAACATAAATTGTGATCTGAAATCGGTTATTTCTCTGCTCACTTTGTTTACAATCCGTGAAACAGTGCTTTTATGTACACCAGATATATATGTATCTTTGCATTGATCCTGTGGCATAGAAATGCAAAGTTATCAAGACCTGGTTCACAGGACTAACTGTGTGATTTCTGATCATTATCAAAAATATTATTATATACCTATGAAGTAGATAACTTTAGATGACATTATATTGTCTGAAATAAGCTAAACTAGTTACTTAACCATACATTTGCTCTTCTCGTTAAGGATGTATTAAGCAATTATTTGATAATCAGAAGAACCTGTATCTGACATAATAATGTTAATTTCAATAATACGACGTCGAAAAATTTAAAAGAATGCTTTTAATGACAGATTTCAAGTGGATGCGTACAATTCGAATGTGCCCTAGATGACAAATCCAGTGGATGCAATCCGTTATCGGAAAAATATTTAATATTAAATATTGTATAAAACCCACATCTTCCCGCAAATAATGTGCTGAGGTCCGATTTTTACTTTTCCTGTTAAGAATTAGTTTATCATCAAAAAATTCTGCGATATCACTGCTATCCGACATAATATTGTACATTTCGACACTACAGTGTCAAAAATTGAAAAATACTCGATTTTCGTGACACCTGTCAGGTGGCTCTTGCGCAGTGCGCATGTGCACTAGTAAAGTTTACATTTAAGGGGAGATTTTCGGCGGTTTACAGTAAAAGTTAAAAGTAAGCGACAAAAATGAGATGACTCAACGCGTTTTCGGATAAACTAAGTTTATAGTTACCGACCATGTCGCAACCAGCCCTAAGTGAGCAGCCCTTGTATTCTCCACATGCATGTACTTTCTCAAGTATTCGGCCGAGTGGTGCGACTTCTACGTTTAATTTATTAAATATTTTTCAATACCAGTTTGAGGCATTCTGGACTTTCGATAATCGACTACGTCTGATGTCTTCAATATTTCGAATCATCAGTCCTTAGTTTGAAACATTTTTAATAATACTGTATCTAATGACGATGCATTATTCTTAATATTTGTTATTTACAATATCATACAATATTAATAATACTTCAACTACCAATCATAACGCGACGCACGTTTGGTGGGACCAAAAATGAAAAACCCTATTTGGTATTCAACAAATCAGTGATAAATATAAAATATTCACATCTATAATCAATCTGCACGACTAATTAATTGTAGTGTAATATTAATTCTAGTTTTGTGCTTTAAATGATGTATATTAAGCACATTGACAACTTCAAATAATTATCGTTCATGGTTTTCAAAGGAAAGCATTTCTCATGGATGGAATCTGCCATGGAATTGAATTCATTCGTTAGCCAATTGCTCGCAAAACGATCAAGAGGTAGAGAACACGACCGGTGATTGCCAGTGGTTTAAGGTAATATTATATCAATTTTCCTCTAGTATGCCTGGAGTACCCTCAGATGCTATTCAAATGTACTCACTCTTCTTTCTCTCAAATTTAGCCAGACATACACTCAACGGTATACATAACAGTTATACCTGTTCAGGTCGCCTATACAGGTTAACCGGAGCGTGTGTGACAAAACTGGCCGGTATCCTTAACTTAACCTATCACGTTTAGTTGTCATGTTTACCTGAACAGGTATACCGTTGCGTGTATGACACAAGCAAAATAAGTATGATAAAATTTGCTGGGCAAATCCGTGAGTCACCAATCTGGGCTAGCCTGTCATTAAAACAATGTTTCACTTTATCTCGATACATCGTGTATTAACAACTAACTAACTTACCATCACGCTGGCTCTCCGCGAGGAAAGGCAGAGAGGATATAGGGCTACACTCTTCTGTCCTGACACACAATTTTCGCCTCATCCACTTTCATACAAGCTCGCCGTTGATTGAAGCTTTTAACAAGACCATCGTCCAGTATCTGGTTTACCTGATCGTGCCAAGTCTTCTACTCTCTTCTGCCAGCTCCAGGCCTCACTTTCATACATCGGTGTCGGTATGAGGACTCCAGTGTGTACCGTTGGTCTTGTCTCAATTGACAAGTTCCCGTTAGTTATAACTCTATTCAATCGCCGTTCACTTTATCCCCTGCAGTCACCTACCTTTCGATATATTTCGAAGCCTTTCCATTTCTATCAAACGTACTTCCCAAAAATGCAAACTCATTGTATTTAAAAAAATGTATGAAATACATTCACATATCACAATAACATTTCCAAGCTACCACATAAATGCAGTGAGTACGTAAACAAGATAAATAAATATTCAGGATTCATTGAAAATACACAAAAATTAAGCTGTCTCTCTCTTTTTCACATATTTTTAATATAAGCTATTGGATTACTATTTGTGTCTGTCGTTAATATCTACCTTAATAGATAAAACAAATAATCGTACTAAACCAACGCAGCTGCACTGGACACTTAATTATAGTAAATGTTTAAATTAATAAAGGTACTACATTTTTAATGAAAACACATTTTTTGTTGCGAAGTTGCAATTTCAGAAAAGTCCATGTTTGAATTCCGGTAGCAGCCAGATATTTTTTCGTAATTTTTTTCTATATATCATTCTAATTGATTAATTTAATTTGTATTTAATATATCTTGCGACCCTTCGGAAGTTTTAATTTAAAAAAATAATAACCTTCGGATTAACGTGTAGAAGGGTGCACGTCCACTGTCCTCGAGCATGAATAGTGTAGATGATTCAATTTTATCTAATATATAATATGTAATTAACAGCGTTAAAATGAGCATCTAAGCACTGATTACGTAGTGTATTAATCGCTGCGACACGCACCTTAAGAAAGATTTAGTGACGTAATTATAACAAATAATAATCACAAATATGTTCTATAATATGTAATAGCAGCATCAAAAATCCTAAAGCATGTAGGTAGGTGAAGTACAGATTTTTACATAAAATAATGAATGTGAGCGTATTAATGCACATATGTTAACATTTAATATGCAAATAGATCATCGAGACAGTACCGCGCATCGCACACTTTTGTTATACAAGGGTCCCATGCGGTTAATGCTCTGGTTCCCAACCACGCGCGCTGCCGCACCAGCCAGGAGTCCCAGCAAGGGCGATCAATTGACAATAAAAAATAATTATAATGAGATTGTTAAACAACCCTTTCAATCTCTACCGCAAACCGCCTTTTCAGAAATATTTACAAATTATGTAACGCCCAAACTTAGTTCTTATCATTTTAAAATGTTTAATTTATTTTATAGTGTGAAATAACACCATAAACACCGAGTCTTCGACCTTTCAAAGGTGATTAAGTTTAACGGCGTTCTGGTAATTCGCATTATTTAAGCCATTTTATATTGCACATTATATATTTCCTATATATAGTTCTGGTACCGACACTGATCTATGGAAGTGAGGGTTGGAGCTGGCAAAAGTCGAACGAAAGTAGATTGAATGAATATGCGACAAATCCATTTATGAGAGTAAATAACGAAAAAATAAGGAAAGAATGTAAAACTGATCTTAGTGTAATAAGTAACATCAAGAAAGAATCCTCTCTGCCTACCCCTGCGGAGAAACGGCGTGATGATAAATTAGTTAATATATGTTGTACTTATTTAAGAATACTTAGTATCCAGTTCAATTATTTTTGGATTAAATTTCTTTGCTGCATGAAGAAAGAGATTTCAGTAAATTATTTAACAAATGCCGTTACTTATTTAGTGAATGCCGATCGTCCCCACTAATGCTCCTGGTACTGGTGAACCACTAGAACTGGGAACACACCCCACAGTGATGTAATTGAAACTTATTGTGTCCACACATTGCCGAGCCCTTCAGGCTTGACACTCAACCACCATCTGCCGTCGAAACAAAAATAACAAAAAAATACTATTTTCTATTTAGTGAACAAAACAATTATAGTTGAAAAATAAAAACGTTTAAATGAACGTAAAAATTAATAAAACTAAATGTAAAAAATATTACTAACATTATCCGACATTCACTTACTTTACATAATAATACGCAATGTAATCTGAATCTGGGCTAATTCATTGGGTTTTTTTAAATGAATTATAGTGCAAAAATATTCAGACAAATAATGACAGCCTTTTAAAAGTCGATAAACTCTGTGATAAAACATATACAAAGATATTGACTCTATACAATAAAATCTATTAAAGCTATATTCGAGAGTATTATAAAATATTAAGTTAGTATTGAAGACTGGTAAATGGAACGTCATAATAATAATAAATTATTTTTTAGGAGAACACTTATTGTGAAGTTGTAATTATTCAGAACATAGGTCTGTGATATTTTAAATATGAATTAAATATATTAATTATAAAGATATACATATAAAATCAATTTTATCGAAAAATATTGTTGTTGCGCTACCGGGATTCGAACCTGGATCTCTAAAAATAATGCCGCTGTAGCTTAGTTGGATAAAGCACCTCCCCCGGTTAGGGAAGAGATCCAGGTTCGAATCCCGGTAGCGCAACAACAATATTTTTCGATAAAATTGATTTTATATGTATATCTTTATAATTAATATATTTAATTCATATTTAATAAATTATTCTTCAAAAAACTCAATACAGTTGTCAATGAACAAGTAATAACAAGAGTGAGCCCTTTAAAAAGTTAATAATTGCAAGACCTAGAATAGATTTAGTCATTGTTTTTTAATTATTTGTATTGGTTGAAAATCGAGCTCAGGATCAGTGCAAGGATCAACGCTGCACAATTCTTTCCAAATGCAAAATGATGATATTTAAACAATCACCAATTACATTAATATATTATGTATGTCGTGGTTGTTTAAGACTAATTAAATAATACATATTAATTATTAATTCGGTTCAGTCGGGAAATTCAAACTGTAACCTCGCTGTAGTGGAAGGGCTTGCGATCCAGACGTGATCCAGAGTGCTCTACGGGCATGACCTTCTCCTTAAGACTTTTCTAAAAGATTTTATTTGATCTAGTAATCTGCGGCTTCTTCATAGTAGAATGAAAGCAGCTGTTAACAGCAATGGAACTCTAAATGTTACCTTTGAGGTCACAACTAGAGTAAAACTGGGTTGCATTATCTCACCAACACTGTTCTCATTGTTCCTGGCTGTTATGCTGGAAACGGATAAGGAAAAGCTGCCTGATATTGTCTATCTGACAGATCGCATTGACAGAGAGGTGTTCTATCTCAGAAGACTCTAAAAAGAAAACCCAGGATCTGCATGTGTTACCCAGATACACAGGTTGCACATTTTTTTTTTTTAAATTTACCATATGATTAATTTTTATTATCTTGATGAAGATTAAGAATTTTTCCGAAACTATTTGCTTTTTAATGTATGAGTGAGTAAGATTAAGAAACGATCACTTAGGTGGTTTGGGCGTATGGAACGGTTGAATAAGAAGAGAATGGTAAGAACGATATATGGCGCAAGTGTTGATGGCACCAGAGATAGAGGACGACTTGGTACGACCAGATAAACCAGATACTGAAAGATAGTCCTCTTAGAAGCCTCAATAATCGACAAGCTTATATGAGAAGATGTATGAATGTGGATGAGGCGAGAATTGTGTGTCAGGACAGAAGAGTGTGGCGCTCTGTCCTCTCTACCTACGTAAGTTAATTAATTAGCTAGTTCTCATATGGTTAAACACAAAGTTAATCGTATACATTTTATAAGAAATAAAGTTATCTTAAGTAACTGCGGCGCATAATTTATTTTAGTTACTGATCAGCGCAGAATCTAGAATAAGCCGGCACTCTAGATAATTTCAATAGAAAATTATCAAAACATTTTCCGCTTTTATTATTTTATACTAGCAGTAAAATGTTTAGAGAGTCTCTTGTTAGACTTGTTTACCCTTCCGATTCATTTTTTAATATAAAATACTCATTTTTTTGTAGCAAGACAATAGTTCATAGTACCGGAATGGATAGCATTGACCCTGTCGTGATGTGGAATACTCGAAAGTATCGTAGATGAGGACTTGTAATAACAAACTAACTATGATTAAAAAACATTACAATTGTTATAATCAATAAATTTTTTTGTGGTTGGTTGGTTTAAAAAAAAGTTTTAAAATTATCGAAATAAGTAAATACGTGTTTAATACTTATTGCGACTAATGCGATAATAATATTAAACTAAACCAAATCCTACTTTCTTGGCGGTACTGTAGCGTCCATAAAACATAATATTATCTTATGTATTTTGTATGCACTTTAGACAAAAAAAAAAAAATAGCTGTTATATGTACAGTAAACTAAATGTTTATAAAAATCCATTCCACTCACAATATTATGTTCACGCTAGTAAAATAAAGATTTCAAAAAGTAATGTTCCACGTGCAGACATCTTAATTAATCCATCATGTATCAAGTTACCATCTTTCAGTCGGATGCTGTAATAAGCTACAAATAAACTAGTGCAACGATGGGCTGTAGGTAGGTATATGTAATCATAAAGTCAAACAGCATGTGAAGGGTTCGGGAGAAGAAAGTCGGGGAGCAAAACTAATTTTAAGTAAATTATATTTTTTCTACTACGATTAAGATAAAGATTAGATAGTCAAATAATTATTTATTGAATTATTTTCTTAAATTAACTAGGCATAACTTGCCTAAAAACATGTAATTCAGATGCAGAAATTTATTGATTTGACAGACACCATTCGCTTTGTGACAATAAATCTAATATGGATATTGTTTCGTATTTTTAATTATTTTGTTTCTGTTCGGTGAACACATATACTTCATACATAGGTATATTCCATGACTTGAAACAAATTATAATTTTTTTTTAAGTAGTATTATTGTCACCGGATTTAGTTTTATTCCCTCACCTAGTCCACTTCTAATTTAGTACACATTGTTTCCTCAAATCGATTGGTCCATTTTGTATACGTGAAATTCGTCGAGATTTGGAGTAGAAGTATTTTCTTCGCTGCGATCATTGGTTTAGATCCTAAGGAAGTACATATTCGTCTGCCAGCTCGTCTGGTTGTTATATTAATTTTGATGAAAACTCGTTGAGATTTGGAATCCATTGTGATCAGAGTGCTTTCTTGATGAGGGAGTCGTACTCGACAGTATTTATGTGTAAATCGTAGTTTACGGTGACTTCATCAGAGCCGCCTAACGTGCCGTCAAGTTTGGATGAACTTCAGGAGAAGCCAGGAATGATGTCATCACCAGATGAGTCGAGCTGTCCCTCTTATCCGGTAGTCAATCCTAGTCCGTTATTATCAAAGGATTCCCTCATATTTCCCTATTTTCCATTCCTTATTCCAATTCCCTTCTCCTACCTACCTACCCGTCCACACATTTCCTCCTTCTATTCCATCCCACTTAGATTCCATCACCACCGTTGTTATCCGTGACTTGCGTCGGTCACAGATATCCTTTCCGTAACCGAACAACTAATTAAATCATTAAGCGCCTCACAGAACTGCATAAAAAATCATTTAACATCCATACAGTCCGACTGGTACCCGCAAAATTGTAAACAAAAATACTCCGCAATCGAACCAAGCCTCCTTTTAAAGATGAATATATAAACAAATTAGACATTTATAAAAAACTGACTTTTTTTGTTTTATTTATTTAGCACTTAAACGACCTGTATCAATACTTGGCGTTTATTGCAACCCTAGGTATAGGGCTCTCGATTCTCTCATCACACATCCTTCTGACTCAAATAATCCCTATTGGTGACCCTAACGAGTCTACATAATCTTTAACACCAAATCACAATAACTTTCTAACATTTTCTAATTGAAAATCCGGGGAACGTGCATTAACCGATTATGTTACAGCACATAGTGCATTGACGACAAATTTTCGAACCTACATATTAAACTTTTCAAATTGATACATTTATCATTCCACTATTTAAAAGCCATTTACTTTATTTTTACGGAATCTCAAAAATACCTTTGAGTAATCCACGAGAGATCCAGATTTGAATCCCAGTAGCAACAACAATATTTTTCGATAAAATTGGTTTTATGTGTACATCTTTCTAATTGATACATTTAATTTGTATTTAAAATATCACATACCTATGTTCTGAATAATTACAACTTCTCAATAAGAATGTGTTCTTAATAACTTTCTAATTGGGTCAAATTTTATTTTTTAGGAAGTCGATAGGGACTACGTATGGAGTCTAGGTGATATTCCTATTAAATTACTGTTAGGTTATTTTTTCTTTCTGCCTCAGCTTCATATTCAGGGAGGAGGCATCTAGCCTAACTGGTTCTTTTTTAAATATTGACAAGTCAAATGGTTACAAAATAAAATAATATTTTTCTTATAAGGAAGTTTATTATCTATATTTTATGATACTTGCATGTGTTAAAAGTGTAAAATGAGCATTTTACTTTAACACTTATTAATAAGGCTTTTCAAAAATAATTATAATTAAATTAACATTAAATATTTGTGTTCATCATACCAGCATAAAGTTCTCTACCAAATTGTCTATGTTGACACTTGTCTGATGTAGATTATGCAGGTCCCTCACGTAAGGGATTACCTCTTAGGATGGTCCTGGATCCTGGACGTGAAGTGTGGTCAGCTTCTCACGGTGCCAGCGTAGGGTGACGGAATTCAGGCTTGTAGTTGATTGACCACAAGACGATGCCCAATTATCCAGGCAAACCCGGACTCTGAACGCGATGTTTTTATGCAATAGCGACAGTCTATTCTCGCTACCCCAAATTATATTGATCAACTTTTTATAGATCCACCGGGACCCTTTTTGATACTTTCACATCAACGATTAAACGCAGAGTACATCACAGTCTAAGCTTAAACTCGAAGCGCACAGTTTAAATTTTCCCCGGAATCACAATCTATAAAGCGCTTGCTTGATATTTCAGAGACGACATTGATTCTATTTTCTAATTGAAAATAAAATCCCGTCTTTGTGGAGCGAGTTTTCCCGGACGAGAATTTGTCCAGACTGACTCGCCTAAGGTGATGCATCCCTTATGGTGCATTTTCCTACGTAACTTTAGTCACGTACGCCGCACTCCTTATTGCTGTACCCACGCTGTGTCGGTCCACCTGCGTATAACAATACCGAGTTTTATTAGCCTCCGTCCCTTACTTCGACGTGAAAGTGTTTTTGTATCCTTGAACAAAATATAATCTTGGGTAATTTTGCATTCCAATATTACATTTTTTAATATTTTCATTTTGTATAGTGTAAATACAGATTATTTTCGGCAGACCTTCGGCACGTATTTATGTTATGACGACTGTTTAAAAAAATCGGTCAGAAGTTACCTCGCTAGTAATAGTAAGGTATAATTATTTTTTATTTTAAATACTATTAAGCTCTCCAGGTACTCTATAAATTTTAATTAAATAATTCGACGTTTTCATACTTTTTTAGATATTGCAATATAAGAGACTATATATAATATATATAATAATTTTGACTTTTTTGAAAACGATATATTTAATAACCAATACAAAAATATTAATATATGATAAGTAATAATTGTTGTTTGAACCTTTAACAACCATTTTATGAACAGAATGTATGGTTTTTATATGGAAATATTTCGAGATTCAGTGTACCAAAGATAATTATATTGCGAAAATGATTAAATAGGGTTCCGCCATTTTATTTTTTTGGTCATAATTATAATATATTTATACATTATTTTTTAAAGAAATACTTTAAAATTGAATGGATCTGTCATAATAAAATTTATTAAAGCTTGTATTGGTATAGTTTTTACAAAAAGATTTTAAAACTATACACTAAATTGACCCTACAAAAAAAAAACCACGTGGTTCATGTCCTGCCGCTTCTTAAGCTCAAAATAAATTATATTATTTTAATTGCAGAAAGTTTTTACAAAAGCTAAACTAAAGATGTTCACAAGTGTAAACTGATCACTTGTCAGAGTCGTCAATAAGATTATTACGCGTGATGTTAATATTATGAATTTAATTTTAGTTCTTGGTGTATGCTGTACTTTATTCCCCTGTACCCGAACGTAAAGTACCCACCCACCCGAAAGTAAAGTTCAGTCTCCACACTGCACTGATGGTTTGAACACGTGTACATTTTTTTAAATACTTAAAATATTATGTTTATTTTTACAATTTTATATTATGTAGGTAATGTGGCTAGGTACATCGGTAAACACGAATAGCTTTTATTTTATAATTGCTAAGTCGACCATGAAAATGGAATATGCTTTCGATGCACATATTTGTAAGCATAATTTATCTATCATCTAAGGACTTTATTTATATCATTTAGTACTTGAACTTTTATTTTATTCTACAGAAATACACTCAGTTTAGTTTCTCCGGCTGAAAATTTTAATTAAATTATTTGTTATACCGTATAAATTGTTGATACTTACATATAAGCATACTCATATATTATATATTAAATAAATATATCATAAATTATTATGCAAAGTATGTGTTGGAAATTAGAAGAAAATCTGGCAAACTTTGTTTAAAGTATTATTATTTAAATAATAACATAAAAAACCTTGTTTAAACCACTATTTATTGATTAATCGACATGTTTTGATACCTATTGTATCTTCTTCGGGAAACAATGCATACAAAAATTAAAAATACATGCATATATAAAAATAAAACTATTAACGTATAAGTGGTGGGTAACTAATTAGGAACTGCTATAAAAACAAATTTAAAAGGTGACTATTTGGAAAATGGATATGGTTATTTATAAATAAATAAATATAGTTTTTATCTATGCTTGTATTTTAAATTTTAGTATACATTGTTCCCTGAAAAAGATACCATAGGTATCGAAATATGTTGATAATATTAATAAATAGTGGTTTTAAATAAAATATTTTTCTTATTATTTATTAAGACTCGCGAAGTGGATCTGTATTTGTATTTTTAACGTGTTGATAAGAATAGTTAATATAATTGAATATGCTAAGAAAATGTAATGGCAATGGGCAGACAATCATTGAACGAATGCAGTAAGTCAACCAGTGGTATCCGAGGGAAATCAAGAGACCGACAGACTGCCCCAAAACCTGTTAGGCTAACGAAATCGTCAAATTCTGCGGAAATGCGCAACACAAATAGAGAAGAGCGGGAATGCTTAGGGAGGCCATAATCCAGTAGTAGATATGAATTTACTGATGTTTTTTTAACATTTTTTAATATTCATATTTAATTAAATTATTTATTTTATTACAAACATAGGCAAGCGCACGGCCTACCAAGCCGGCGACTAACTAAAACGATATAAATACAAAAGATACATCACATGAAGTGGATATGTTTTTATACGGTGAATTAATAATTAATTTTATATATGTAATCAATAGGATTTAGAAGAAACAGTTCAATAAAAAAAATAATAGTAGAATAATTTAGACTCCAAGGAACGTATTTAGCTGTCCACATCGCCACTTGGATATATTAATAATGTGTAGTGATTTCATTAATTTTTAATGCTTCGTATAACAGTGAAGTGAATATTAAAACACGTTCTAAAGGGATGGGCAGAGTCGCCTCCCCGGGTGGCTAATCACTTCCAGTGCGATCAGTCTGGTCACTGCTGGTCCAGTGGATGGCTATGATTGACCCCAATCAAAATGAATTAACCGAATTGGAAATGAGCGACTTTCCAAGTATTATATTGATCACGACTCTCGATTAATATGGAACATGGTTTGGAAGTATGATAATTTTACTACTTTTTATATATGTATGTAGTTAGTTAGTATAAAGATCTGTCATGCATAACAAATGAATAATTATATTGACAAGTCAATACCATTTAGAAATTAAATCTATCATTTACTCAAAATATAGAATAGATGCTCTCATTAGAGAAGCGCGCTATGTCTGACCTTGAAAAACGCCCGTCTCCACGTTATGAACCCTCACAGAGAACAGACAATATGAACTCTCATATAGAATGGTCAATGAAAATATATTATTAAGCTTAGATTCACGATATAATATATATTAGTAACCCGTGCCAAATGAAAGTGAATTAATATCCAATTCGGAAAGTCCCATTTTTTTATCTTGTAAATGTAGAATTTTGTTTTTCGAAATGACAATTGAAAACATTTGTAAAAAAATTCAAAGAGTTTTTTTAACGGTGAAATTTGTTAACATGCTTTATTGTTTCTGCGGGCATACGCCTCAATTGATTTCTTTGCTTATATTGTGCACCTTAAAAATGATCTATTCATTTATTATATTTCCGATCTATAAGTAATATTTACAAGTTGTAAAATGTATTATTTGTTCGGTACAAATTTGATCGCTCAATATAAGAATAAAAGGGAACATTGCGTATAATCTAGGGCCACTACTTTCGGTTGCAAGTTAGACATTTCCCTAATTATTCATCACCGTGAGAAGAATAAAGGAATGATTTCCACAATATTTCTTTATGCGGTTCATCCAATATGCGCAGAATTGATGTTGCTGTTCTCGAATTCCGTGTTATTACCCGGTCGGGCTACGAACCGATCAGTGTGATTGCTCATGGCCGCCATGGCCGCGACGGCCGCGATGGCCGCGATGGCCGCGATGGCCGCGATGCGTGCGATGCCTAGGAAGGAGTGGCGACTGCCCGATCTGTATCTCGGAGTAAACAATTTGGCGGGAACTTAAATTATTGATCTAGATTGTTTCTTTGCTCTGGACGGTACATTATTGTTCTCCGCCAGGCCGGAGAGTAATGGCCGCGGTAAATAATACAAATAAAGCAATTTACTAATTTCGGGACAAATTATCGTGAATTTCATATTGCCCATCACAAGGCACAGCGCGTGTGCCCTTCGTGACTCGTCTCGGGTCCTGTTATTTCTGATCATCGATATTTTGTTAATCTCCGCGAACTTCTTCGTTGAAACATTGTATTGAAGTAACGAAAAGTCTAAGAAGGAAATCTAGAAATGAAGACAATAAATCCTAACTGCTCGGGAAATTATACAGTGTTATTAAATATGTATGAAAATGTTTAAATACGATAAGCTGAGACTAATATTTTTTAACCGAGCGATTATTATAGATGATTTTAATAATATTTCAGCTGTGGCAGGGTTACATAAATATTCGCACACTGTATCGTTAAGTAAATTCTTGTCATAATAACTATGAACTAGACTACATTCTTCTACCTATGACTAATGACGGATACAAACTAGTTATAGAGAGAACTTGCACTGAACGTTAAATAACTTAGTAGTCTAACTATGCTACAGGACAAGACACAAACTCCCAATCGCTTTATCACCAGGCGAGTGTCTTACCGCTAAACCAATTAAGGAAGTCGAATAGTGGGCCTCTTCTACCTCTATTATTGTGGTATCTTCGGAAGTACCACCAGATTCTTTTGGGGTTCTATCCTCTCTTTGTGTTCTTGAGTTGCTTTGGAATGAAACTCAGTAGATTCGCGTAACAATATTTATTTATTACAACAACGTGTTTACATTAATTAACGATTACATAATTCATATATAGACTAACAACTATTGCGAAGTGGAGATGGAAAAAAACCCTTGTCCCCCACCACTCTTCTACACATTCTCCTGCCATACGCACATACACACAAATCCAAAGTGACAGCTCTCACAATTATATTCAATTACTACAACTGTATATTAAAATACCTATTTTTAAGATGTTATTCTTGTAATCCCTTGGTTAGAAAAAGAATTGCATTGTAAATATAAATTAGAAAAATACATTAGTTAAATAATAAGCAACGAATAAAAATAATATAAAAAGTTATTGCAGTAACTTCTGTAACAAGTAAATGAATTCTTCATTCACGTCTAGTGCCTTTCCAATTACCTGTACACGGATTACACTTGTCTCGGAGACTCATCTTGAAATTCGCTTAATAGTACAAAATTGAGCGTAGAATAACTAATACATACCGACTTTTACCGACTTTTACCGACTTTTACCGACAAATCTCTGAGACGAGAGATTTAAATCTTATCCGTATATACGCACTGCAAGACATTATTCTGTACCCGTAGCACGCGCTCTACCGAGTGGCTAACAGAAGAATACATTCATGAAAGTTATCTTAGGCTTCTGAAATCCTGATATACTACATAGTACAGTAGCACTAATATTATCTATACAGGTATTTTGGATAAGTTTTATAAATGCGAACGTTTTATGCTCTTTTAATAAAATAAAATAAGATAATGTTAATAATGAAAATCGTTCAATGTATAATGTGAGAGTTGCGCGCTGCTAGAAATGAAGTCGTGGAAAACTGTGACGATTATTGTTCCCACGTCACAACTTTGTAACGAAAAACAAGTAATGTACAGATCTCAGCCATTAGCTCCGGGCAACATTTAATATTATTGGTAGTTTTTCATAATATTGTACTCATTTTTTTATCATATGCTCAACATAACTATATCATAATGGTAGCATTTCAAATTTTACATCACTTATTACTCACTATCTAATTCGATTACATTCCCTGGCCTGGTGATAAAACGCTGTTTTAAAGAAATGGGGGTTAGATGATTGATTCAGGAAACAAGAAAAATCTTATTTTTTTCAAAAATAGGAGTATTGATGTTTATAATCTTTAATGTTGTGAATATTAACATTTTTGTTGTGAAGTTGCAGCTTTAGAATATAGTCCTATGATATACAATATTTGAAACAAATTAAATTTATTAATTAAAAAGACATACAGAAAAATCTATTTAACGTAAATTTTGAAATACTACAGTAATGTGAATAAAAAGTTCAAAATTAATCGAAAACTTAATCGGTTGATACGGTGAAATTTTAACGCGTTTAACGGAAAAGTTCCGGGTTCGCACCCCCGTAGCAACCAAAATATTTTTTCGATAAATAGATATTTTCTGTACTTATACCTTTCCGATTCATTGAATTTGTATTAAATAATATTGATGATACTTGTCTGTGCATATTCCATTTATCCATTTTTAATATACATAATATGTGATTATTATATTATTTTGTTTGTTTTAAAATTTATTGGGATCGACCTTTCCTCGCTTCGGCAGCGCCCGGCAGCGCCCGGCAGCGCCCGGCAGCGCCCGGCAGCGCCCGGCAGCAACACCCGTTGCGTGCGGTTTGAACGCACGCGCCGCACTGCACCACTCGAGCAAACCGTTCAGGGGTTCGTGGCGCGGCGTGTCAATCAGGAACCGCGCTATTCCATTTCATACTCGGAGCGCCGTGCGATCGGCGGCTCGGAACCTGGATATACTCGCGGGTTACTTCAGACATATTCTCCACCGCGATCATTTTATAAACATATACTTACTAACTAAGGTGTGCGGGTGTGCGTGCGCACACGATTTGGCATCATAGCGCGCACAATTTTAAACTAGACTTCTTCTCCATGTGCGCTTTCTATCAAAAGTTGGCGCCCACGGTGCAATACGTTGATTTTTTCTGTATAAGATCACTAACAACACATAAGATGATTTATTTCTACCTTCGCCACTGTTTCATTTTATCTTCCCCTGTATAATAAGATGTAAAATATCATATTTTTTATTGCCGAGAATGTTTTCAAAATATGCAACTTTTCTTAATAGTTGTTATTTTGTTGCCTTATTCGTGCGTCTTAATACATCTTCCTTAGTAAGTAATGTGGTCATCTGGTTTTATTTATTTATTTCACCTGCTCGCACATAATTATACTGCTACTTTGTACAAAACATTTAGTATGCGCACACCGTGATCCACAATTAGAGGCAAAATTAGATTGCTCACTAGGAGGGAACAGGATCAATGTTGAAGGTTGCTGATTTGTCCGATTTGCACATGCATTCGTTGAATTATATACACGTAAATACATTTTCGTTCAAATACAATATTTACGTTTCACGTAAATCATCGAAAACCGACAAACAAAACAAAACCTTGTTACGCGCGCGACATCACACCTCTCACCCGATTGGCATTACGGCAGAAAGCGTTTGTTTATCTTTCGCGCCGATCGCGCATTCGTCAGACGGAATGACAGCAGATGTAACAGAATAAACTTTCCGAAAAATTTTCCGATTTGGATAAAATAAATACAATTTCACTCGTCTGACTAAACTCTACGACATAGAAAAGTCTCAATTAATATTTTTTTTTAAATTAGAGTTAAACATTTTTATAAGACGTGCACTAGTTTTCTATATTTCTCTTTTATCGTTGTTAACCGATCAATCAAAGATATCTTCATTATTTGTCAGTATTATGTACAGCTCCACAAACGATATCAACCGCGACAACATCGAATTCATCGATTTTTTTTTCTTATTCTTTGCACATTCTTCCATATCTAATTTTTTTTTATACGTCTATTATTATTATTATTTTATGTTAATATTTAACCATTTAATTTATGTCAAACATTAAAAAAAAATTGAGGTACGCGTCACGTTCTTACTATTTTCAAACTAAGCTAAACTCTTGTTCTATGAAAATTGGTGGTCTCCTGAAACGAGGCTCAAACACACGACCGGCTAGATCACTAGACGAGTGTCTTAACTATTAGACCAACAAGCTACTCAAAATTATAGATTAAAAGCTGTAACATTAATGAACAAATATATATTATTAACTTAAGATTTTACATAGTTTGTTGCTAGTTAACATTACTTTCTTCCGATAGTTCCTGTACATTATATCTGCTTAATCTGACATTTGGTGATTTCGTAAGTTTTGTAGAATCTTAAACCGACACTTCGATAAAAATTAAGTTAGTAGTTTAATTTGCAAAAAATCACGTTTTGAGACAAAAAGATGTAATACAGGTAATTTTTTCTCCAATTATGGTCTTGTCGTTTTGCCATTTGTGAGTTTGTTCATTTTTGCAGAACTAGGTACCTACATACGTTTACCTTCTCGTGAAATATATAAATATATAAAGGACGCGAAAGAATTGCACCAACGCACGGCGGGAAAATGACAACATGGTTAGTGTTGTGAATGTTATAAAATATTTTTTTAGCTAAGTTTGGAAAGAAACACTACCTATATATAATAAACGGATTTCGTGGACATGATAATTCTCATGGTTCTTAACAGATTTCGATCAGTTCGTTAACTAGCCTAATCCATGTTGTAGCTATTGAAAAACTAAAAATGTATTCACTCATTTCATATTGGAACATGTAAAGAAAAAAGTAAAAAACATTTTTATATACAGAGAAAATCTATCTGATTCTTGCGGTCAGTGCGGAAAGGGATTTTTCTGTGCTGGACTTAGGTTAAATTTGATACGTTGGCAAATGATATGTTGAACAACGCTGCTCCAAGTATTCCCAAGTTCATCGAAGAAATTATATCGAAATAATATTGAGATTTATGAAAAAAGATTTGCGTTTAATGGAAAGATGATTGCTTAAAGACGAAGGATCCTCGTATTAGAATACCAACTAGTAGTACAAGCTTATAGCTATCATAATAGCTATCGGGCTATTTCATTTTTGCCAGATCGTGTACTTTGGTGGGGTTTATGATTTGGATTTCGGGTTACTCATTGAATGAAAGGAGTATTACTCGGAAGAGTAATTTGGGTGGAAAACGGATTTGAGCGATGTAATAACTCAAATGGGAAGAGCAAGTTTTATTGGATGAGGAGGAAGTGAGCTCGATGATAGGAGATGGATCAATTTAAAAATTGGATAAGAGATAAATAATAACAACCTTTGAATGAAAATAGTACCACCACTTTGGGCTGCGAGATATGAGGAGCGACGGTGAACCATTTGGATAACACACATACGGATTGTGTGCAACTCTGTAGTAAAGTAGGGTGGTCCGCGCACCGAACCACTTGGACCGTTTACAAACTTTTATTACCGAAATCTTATTCCAATGCAATACGTAATGGAGAATTATTTTCGTAATGTGATTGCCGACTCGAATCCCGTCAGAGCTTGAAATTGGCGTAACTTGAGAGTAGCCAATAACGCAACCGTGAAATTATATTGCTTCCTGAATAAAGGCCATTCAATCTATACATTTGTGCCCGCAACATGACTCGGGTGTGTACAGAACATTAGCGTCAGCTGTATGACGGTATCTATTTATTTATTATTATATATGCTATAATATAAACAAGATCAAAATCATTCAATTTATTTACAACTTATCTTTCACATATTTGCCAAGTATCATTTTAAATCTATATAGTTTCTCCTCCTTTTTTATGTTCTTGGCAATTCATTAAAAATCTTCATCGCACTGTACATCATTTATTTACGTAAGTATTTATGGTTCCACTAGTTTCTAAGTATTTCTAAAGTCAGAGAAATCAATATTATCATATCATTATCATCATATACACACCAAAATAATTGTGTCATATTCATTATATGGTATTCGTGTCAACAGAGGCAAAACTAGCGGTACACAATGGAGCCCCGATGCCGACACAGACGTATGGATGTGAAACCTGGAGCTGGCAGAAGAGAAACGAAAGTAGACTGAATGCAGTGGAAATGAAATCGCTTAGGCGTATATGTGGTAGATCAATTTATGACGGAGTAAATAATAAAGAAATAAGGCAAGAATGTTAATCAGATATTAGTTAGAAAGGCTCACTAAGGTGGTGGGCATTTGGAACGGATAAATGAGGATAGAATGGTAAGGAAGATATCTGACGCGAGTGTTGATGGCACCAAAAATAGAGGACGTCCGCGGAAGACTTGGCACGACCAGGCAAACCAGATACTGGAGGATGATCCTGATAGAAACCTCAATAATCGGCGAGCTTGTATGAGAAGATGTATGAATGTGGATGAGGCGAAAACTGTGTGTCAGGACAGAAGAGTGTGGCGCTCTATTCTCTCCACCTACCCCTGTGTTAGAGTGATGCTGTGTTTTTAACTAATTTCAAACGACAACCCCGCCACTGATGAATTAAAACGCGCAGTAGCATCAATGCACCGTTACAAGGTGCATATCGCGCAAGGTGTTGCTCGCGCTAATACAATTGTTATTTTTAAATGGAAAGTAGAATGTCACATATTTTTGTACTAACAAACCACTTTTTCCTCATTTCCTTTCTATGTACATCTTTTCATGCATACTCGTCGACTGTTAAAGCTTCTAAAGGGCTCATCCTCCAATACATATAAAGGGTGTCCAGTGGAAATTTTTCAAGTTTAATATTAAATAAATAAACAAACTACAATGTTATTCTCATATTTTATTTATACAAAATGGAGTTTAACGATGCTTATTTAACGTTTTATAAACAATATCGTCTAAATGCCGTCCATTTCTCTCAAGATACTCTTGCAATCGGACTCTTAAATTTGCGAACACGTTGGTTGATCGGCAGCAACTTCACGGCGGATATTTTCTTGTAGGGCCTGAATTATTTAAGGACTGTTGCTATAAACTCTCGATTTAAGTTATCCCTACAAAAAAAGTCGCACGATATATGGTCCAATGACCGAAGTGCCCAGGGTATGTCTCCGTACTTGTTGATTAATTTATTGGGAAAAACTCCCCTCAGCTTCTCTATTGAAACTCTAGCTGTGTGTGGAGTGGCCCCGTCTTGGTGAAATTGTGTTCTTTTGTTGAACCCGGGAAATAGCTGTAGTTGCGGTACCAAAAACTCGTCGATCATTCTGTAATACACGTCAGCAGTGACTGTCTCTTTTGCTGGTTAAAAAAATAAGGGCCAATTATCCCTCGGCCAGAAATTTCACACCACACTATTGTTTTTGGACAATGCTATGCGTTTTTGATGGCGTTCTTTTGAGTTGTTGGGGCATCAGTATTTCATGTTCTGTTTATTAACATAGCCATCGATATGAAAATATGTTTCTAAATATTCGTACCGTTCCAAAACGTTCCAGTCTCATTCTTGCTAAGGTTTCACGTAAATAATAGTCATTTTCGTACTATTTGTAGTTTATATAGGTGAAACTGTAGTTTCTTTTTTAAAATAACGTGTACTATTGATTTTTTTATTCCAGTAAAAGCTGCAGTAATCTTCTATACGATTTACGCGGATTGCGTTTAATTTCACGTGGAACTTGAGCCACATGTTCTGGCGTCGCTACTGACGTTGATGGCCCCGGAGGAGTTTGGTTAACTATTGTCCCTTCTTGTCTGATCTTTTGAACCCAACACCAGATAAGTTGCATGCTCGACCCATCACTTACTCGTCGAATATTAAAATGAGTACAAAAAACAAGACGCCCATGAACCAGTGAATCGCCGCACTTTAAATATTGCAATTGGTAACACTGGCCGCGTAAGGAAAAGAATTCTCGCTACCGTTTCTTTTCTGTTGACAGATCTCGACGTGCATGAGCGTTAGCAATGTAAAAACAACGAAGATATGCTTCGTATAAGTGAAGAAGAGTGAGAATAATTAAATATGTTTGGCATCTGTGTTGTCCTGCACCATAGGTAATTTTCTATTCGCTAATTGTGTATGTAATTTCAGGCTGGAGGCATCTCTTCTTCTACCTAGTTATTTTTTTGTTACCTTCTTCTTAAACTACTTCTTCTGACATGACGGAAAAGTGGTCATGCCACCGCAATATTTTCTACTTCAGGAAGGATTTCTCCTGAAGAATGAAGGAAGGGGTACGATTTGATCTCTGCCGCCAATCAGTACACGACGGGATAATTTTACAACCGAAGATGACGCAAGAAAGTAACCAAGCATTCCTGACGTTCTGGACAGACAGAGATGCAAGTAATTACAGGTGCCTCAGACAAGTCAAAATCTGGATGAAGACTGCGGATCTCAGCCGCAATAGACATTTACTTCGCGTGTATGGTTGTAAAATAAATTTTGATGTGATAGATAATATTGAGAGTATAGTAGTCCTATTTTTTTTTTTTTTAATTTAAAATTAATAACTTTCTGCTCGTGTTGAACCAATTTATGATATGATTTTTTGCTACATTTAACGTGACAAACTGGTTAGGTGATAAATTTGTGTAATGTTATTTCTTGGGTGAAGATTTTCACATTTCAAAGAGTCAAGTGTTTTCATCGCACTATTACTTGTGCAATAATCCGTTGATTTAGATATTCAAATGATAGTAATTTTATTTATTTTTATTGAGGCAAAAATGCCAATCTTATCTTTTCATCTTATCACATTCTAGTAATGGATCTCTTACTGCTTTCTACTTAATTATGCATATGTTTTTTTGTATTAAATTAAGTGATAAAATTTGTAATAATCTTTTATTTTTCCCTGAGTATGATGGCTGAAGTGACAGGCAAGACATTATGGTAAATTCAGTAACCAAAGACCCATGCCCATCATGTGAACCTCTGAGCAAGCCGGTGTTGTGAAAGCATGGCGTCCTACCCTGACGATTACCAGTCACGTATAGGCGACCACGTCACAATGTATATAGGCTAATTGTAAGACGCTATTTAATCCTCGTTTCGAAAGTCCAATAGGTTAGTATAATTTCCCGCGATAAAATTAGTTTAGATTAGTTTTAAAAATAAATTGTGAATTTAATGTGATAGTAAATTCAGTATATAGTGAGTATTCCGTATTATTATATTACGTATGAATATTAAATTATAATCATATTTCGTAACATAATTTGTTATTATTTCGAAGCTAAAACCATCCAACTTTAAAAAAAATGTAAATTAGAGATGGAACCAAATATTGAGATCAAAGGCAGCCGGATAAGATAACACAAGGTCCGCAAAACAAAAGTAAGAGATCTTTTATCGTTTTTGTATAAACTATCACAACACAGAATGTACAATGGACATGGCGGTCGCTAGTAAACCGGGCTTGATATACTCGTAAAACACGAGAAATAGCCGCCGGAGCTTTGAAGATATTTACAGATCCGCGGACAGCAAATCTTCACCTCGTTAAGCCTCGTGAGAGGAGACCTCTCGAGGATGTTATGGGAAAATATACGCTTTTATAAAGGGTGTCATAAAATATCCAATAAAAAACCTCTCCATCCATGTAAAAATATCACATTAATTAGATATCTTGAATGGTGGTAAACATTTCTAAACAATTAATTTCCTGTGTAAATGAAAACAATACGGAGAAACTTGACTAAAGCTTTATTAATGGAACTGAGATATTATTAATATCACAAATAACTAATTTAACATTTTAAAATCGAAAAAGTTTAACATATTGAAAATAACAAAGTCAGTGATGAAATAACAAGACGGATTCTGTCAGCCCTATTTTGGATTTGCTAATTTAGCCCCAAAAGCACTTAAAGTCTAGGCGTATATCATGTAAATGTAATGTTTGTCTAAATAAAACTCTTATTAGATCAGTATTCATATGCAGAGCACAAATCTGGACCCTGAGCTCTGAAATTACAAAATCCTGAGGAAAATCCTTAGTCAGATTTTCGATGATAATATTTAGCGTCACCGCTGCAACCTCCATGTTTGTGGGTTGTACGATGAGTCTGACGTCGTCGAATTGATTTCGACATCGGTGGGCCGGACATCTGACACATAAGAAAAAGTCTTCAGCCACCATTTCATAAACCGGACGGGAGACGGGCATGCTCTCGAGATTGACGACTGTCGAAGCAATGGATAGAACAGAGAAGAATATAGGGATCTTCTCGGGGTATCCGTGGACCACCCCACCACCCCACCACCCCGGCCACGGGCTGCGAGACCATGATGACTGAAAATTAATACATAAATAATAATTCTAACCTACCATAATTGTATGAACTGAACGCAATTATTAATCAGAAACGCGCAACATATTACCACCAGGCGTACGGTGAGACTATCACTAGAAGAACGACATTACCGGACAATGTTTTTTTATACCAAACCAACTGTGTAAGAGCCCATAAGGGCGTTAATAAATAAAAAGATTTATAATAATTCTAAAAATATTTTACACGTTAACTGCACTTTATACAACCTGGTATAGTAGATAGTAACGACCTTACTTCCACGATCTCTATAACCGAAAATCACTGCATTCGCATTCGCGGTATGACAGCGGCGCGGCTAGCCATGACCTAAAACCATTTAAATCATTAAAAAATGTTGGATAAAAATATCAACTTTCAATATTCCAAAAGTTTTCCGGTGAAATTAAGTTCTCGTGATTTGTATTTCATATTCGATTTCTAAATATTCAAAATGGAATAGAGGAAGTTAATTGAATTAAAATTGGAGAAATCAAGTCTGCTGAGCAAATACCGTATTAGCATACTCAATTAACCTTTTTAATCTGGAACCGCTCCAAACTACTCCCAATATCGGATTATAGGAAGCTCGTGCAAGCGGTAATTGCTTTTTAAAAGTTATTAAATGAAATTACCCCGTAGAAGATTTTAATTTATTTTAGAGATGCAATTAATTACTGAGTCGGTACCTATCTCCCGCAGGACTTATCTTACAGAGTTAATGTATTTATCGGCTTCGTCGTTGATAGTATAGTATGTTGATAGTATGGTACGTTGATAGGATAGGTTTTGCTCCATATTTATGTGGCATTATCGTTTTGTTGAACTCGACTGTGCAATTATTACGATATTGCATTCACAGCGTACTGAGTAGCTGGTTGATAAATTGGTAAGATAAATAATATAAATCATACAATTGTGTCCCTCTCTACCAGTTGAATGTTTGAATATACTTCTTTATGAATAAAAACAAATAATGGATCATTTTGCAAAAGATTTCGGATTATATATGTGATCGCTCACGCAGATATGACTAGAGTAGTTTGCAGATATTTTAATATTCAATATATTTTTTTATTTTTTTTCAACTTTATTACATACATACATATTATAATTTTCAATATTTGCTAAACTAAAGAACAGTTTTATGGCAAGGAATATTCACCAATCGGTTTCAGAAAATACCATTTCCTTCATTAGAATGACAAATAAACGTTCTAATGTTTTCAATTTTTTTTTCTTAAATTAAATATGTTTATTTATTTAATACCTGACTTAAATCGTTACGATGCTGAAAAATGTGGAATTTGATTTAAGTCGGGTACTAAATTCATTTTTAAATATTATTCTTTTTTTTTTAAATGATTTCAAAAACATTAGAACAATTTGACATATGGCTTTAGTTAGTTTTTTTATAATCTTGATGAAGGAAAGGCTATTTTCCAAAACCGATTGTGATTATAATTAGCTCATAGTGGTTTAAAAACCAAATTAATAAATTTAAATATTACTATAAAATCAATATTAAAATGATAACCACAGTGTTTGTATTAGATATTATATTAATATACGCAGATATTTCATTATTATTTGTTGAATTACTCAGAATAGCAATACCTAAATATACAAATGTGCAAATCATTTCGAAGAATGTTCCCGATAATTTAAATTAGATTGGGTTAATTAATTTGACTTTTACTCATCGCTACATGAGTATCAATATGTATTTTGAAGGAATGTAGCTGAAGAATATACTATGTACTTGCATTACTTTCTTACTTACCATCACTTCTCACTTCTCACACTTCTCTGTCCTGACACACAATTTTCGCCTCATCCACATTCATACATCTTCTCATACAAGCTCGACGATTATTGAGGCTTCTAACAGGACCATCCTCTAGTATCTGGTTTACCGGATCGTGACAAATCTTCCGCGGACGTCTTCTACTTCTGCTGCCATCAACATTTGAGTCACATATCTTTCTTACCATTCTCTTCTCATTCATTCGTTCCATATGACCAAACCACCTAAGTGATCCTTTTTTAATCTTACGCATTATACTCTAAGATCAGTTTTACATTCTTTCCTTATTTCTTCATTCTTTACTGTGCCACATATACGCCTAAGTGATCTCATTTCTACTGCATTCAGTCTACTTTCGTTCCTCTTCTGCCAGCTCCAGGCCTCACTTCCATACATCAGTGTCGGATATAATTTGTCTAGGATATTTGTATTTCCATTCTAGAAGTAGTATAGTTCTAAAAGTACAGAAACAGTATGTAAGATTTGAACACGACCGCACCTCTTGTAAACATGCAAACAACGTTGTTGCAATTTACTTTAATTTTACGTTATGAAATTTTAATTGAAAAACAAACTTTATTTTATTAACAGGTCTTTCAATAATAATTTTATTTTGATGTTTATAGTTTAGTTTTGTGGTTAGAATTTGTATTATTTTAATTTACTAGGCCATGATTTCTTCTTGATAAAGAGTTTATGACAACTACTATGATAAAATTGGGTAATATGCAAATTTCAAAAATATTTCATAAATTATTCTGCAAATATTTATTCGTTGAGACTATTTACAATATGATGTAGAAGTATAATATATAAAAAAATCAAGTTGAAATATTTCGCATTGAATTATTTATTTAGCAAAGAACCTTCAAAAAACACGAAATGTTAATAATTCTAAATAATATTTTAGTATTCAACAAAACGGATTTTATTAGATAAAGTAAGGTTGATTTAAACACGAAATACGAAGTTGAAAGGTTTGATAGCTTTAAAGGGAAAAAAACTTGTAAAATATGGGCATTACGCGCCTTGCTCCTACGCACACCAAATTTTAATATGCTAAGGAGCGAGAAATCATTCTTCCCCGAGAATGTGTTACCAGACACGAGACAAAAAAGGAAAGGACGAAACCGCCGGTTGAACAATTCCCAGGAAGAATGCCCTGTTTACATTTACGCCTTTGATTAAAAATGTTATCTCAGTCCAGGGCTGCGGAGGATTCGCACGGCGCGATTGTCTGCTCGCAGCACAAATATTAAGATCACCGGCTTAATATAATATATGGCTCAATTTGTTATCCACACTTTTTCATTTAACGCTTCTGCATCTCTCGGCTGGAATTCAATTTGAACAATGGGCAACATAAAAATACCTTTACTGAACCTCGCGGAAGATGTTATTATTTACTCGGCGTTCATATTTGTGTAGTCATTTTTTCTGCCTTCGCATACAGGGTGTAATTAATAGTATATAGCTGGATGTAATCAAAATTATATAAAAAAATAATTAATTTAACACTGAATCTTTGTACTTGTATCTCTTTCATTTTTATGGCAGCAGATCGCTGTATGTACAAATGTAGGTGCAGTGTAATCTGATTTTTGTAAATGGGTTGTTTAATATACCGCTTACTTTAAGATCGAACATGGTAATGATAGTCTTTTTGTGCTATAGTTGTAGTGGAATCAGCAGGGCCGGGTTGGAGCCTTAGGGGGCCATGGGCTTCCACCGAAAAGGACCTAACGGCTCGAGTTTCACCAAAGGTCTGGGCAAAACAGATTTTGCCAATGGTTTAAATATGTTTCAAAGTATAAACGTATAACGCATTTAAAAATCACTATTTATTATTAAGGAGAACATATTCTTATTGTGAAGTTGTAATTATTCAGAACATAGGTCTGTGATGTTATAAATACTAATTTAATGTATTAATTATAAATATATACATTAAATCACTATTTATTGATATATCAAGATGTTGCAAGACCTATGGTGTCTTCTTCAGAAAACAATGAATATTAAAATTAAAAATGTAAGCATAGACAAAAATATATGAACCATAAGTCTTGAAACATGTCGATGTATCAATGAATAGTGGTTTTCAACAAAGCGTTTTTCTTATTATTAATATGATATGTTATGTTACCACAAAGTAATTTTGCAAATATTGAAGAAAAAATTTTAAGGTCGCCTATCTCCAATTTTAAGAGAGCAAACTACTAAATATATTGATTGCTGTGTTGTTTTTTACTGCAGTTTTATAAATTATTTATTAATTTAATATTACAAAATTTAAAATTAACTTGTTTGGTAAATATAATTAAATATATAATATGTTAAACTAAGCAATATGCGGTGTTTTTATTTTCTAGGCGCGCAGATTAAAGGTCTCTGCCTAAGGTCCAAATTTTATTGATCTGACCATTAAGAGCATATTGGGTGTCCAGTGCTGAACCAATATGGAAAACCCTACTGTCTTTAAAATTAAGCCATTCAAGAGATATTTTAAAGCACTATAAAAATTAATTCATTTAATTAGTATTTAAAATATCACAGACCGTCTGTTCTGAATAATTGCAACTTCACAATAAGAATGTGGTCTCCTTAATACTATAAAAATGATTCAAGAAATAGTTATTCGAAAACGTTTGCCACAACAGACACGGGAGAGTAGCTTTAAATTGGTGACGCGTCTGCGTGACCCAGTTGTGGGACACAAACCTCATCCCAGGAGACCGGGAAGTTCGTCCTAATTTAGTATGAAAATAGTAATAATATTAATGTGACACGTATTACGTATAAGCGATATAATGAATGCATTGCTCTGCCCTAACTGATATTGAAATTGTCAAATGTTGTCAATACACTCGGCGTTTAACAATTATACATGTTTCCATTTATGACAGCGTAAAGAATGAATAAATAAAGAAAGAATGTAAAACTGATCTTAATATAGTGAGTAAGATTAAGAAAAGATCACTTAGGTGGTTTGGTCATATGGAACGGATGAATGAGGAGAGAATGGTAAGAAAGATATATGACGCAAGTGTTGATGGCACCAGAATTAGAGGACGTCCACGAACGACTTGGCACAACTAGTTAAACTAGATACTGAAAAATGGTCCTGTTAGAAGCCACAATAATTGGCGAGCTTGTATCAGAAGATGTATGAATGTGGATGAGGCGAGAATTGTGTGTCAGGAAGTATGAAGTAGGAAGTATGAAGTCAGAAAATATGTCGCTTTATTCTCTCTGCATACCCCTGCAGCGAAACGGTCTGATGAACTGAACTACCGCCAAGATTTAAACCTAGGGATCTTATTGCTGCTGATAAATTGCTCCAACTGCTATTATTAAATTAAAATCTACCTGATTTGTTTCTATCTTATAAAAGAGTTTCAAATTTATATAAAAGTATTGTACATGTAAATAAATAGAATGTACGCATATACAAATACAAGGTTAAGTAAAATACGTAACATTAAAGTTACAATGCAGTCAGTACAATACACAAAATGCAGTTATAAGAATTATTTCATAATATAAAACAGTTTACTCTCAGTATCTACTCTAAAGTTTAATATTATTTCCAATTTGATTATACAAATATTCTGGGAGCTTAAAAATCAAATAATATTTGACCAAAAGTAGTTTAAATATGAATTAAATATCACAGACCGTCTGTTCTGAATAATTACAACATCACAATAAAAATGTGTTTTCCTATTAAAAGTAGTTTACATTCTTGGAACGATTTAAAGATTATTTGTTCTCGTGGGATAATATTTTTCAGATCTCACAAATTATTATAAGTCAGTATTATAATAAATTATGCATGAAACGATAAAACAAAGCTAAGTCAAACTATTTCCAAAAATGTCAAGTATAACAGAGAAAATCAGTGATGAGAATTCTTCCGTCCGTGTTCATCTAGCTAACGGCTGGATTGCAGGTACGTTGTAAGGTGGATGGATCATAACTAATGGAATTATTTTATTGAAGATTGGGAAAATGAATATGTTAAAACCTGTGATAATTATGATATTTTAAATGAACGTTATTAAATTGCATTTAAATTAATTTGAACATTATGTATCTGCAAATTCGTAACACAATAGAAGTGAACAAAGCTATCTTTAAATGGCTGAATCAGTGTTGCCACCGCGTCTAATAAACGGTGGCTGCGGCTGCAGCAGTTCAGCAATCTGAGCGCCACGCCATCAGCCGTTAATGCAATATCTCGAACGACGCAATCAAACGCCAGGGAAATGACAATGACAAATTCTTGCTTTGAGTGGTCTCCGCTGGGAGAGCCGGGGGTCTCGTTGGTTGATGTGAAATTGTTGCTTTGTGGTGCATTGAGTGCATTATTAATCAGCATTACAGGCAGCGGGAACATCCGTTCTGGAGTATTCCGTAAACATTTCAGGCAAAATGTTTCATTGCTCAAATATTTACGAGCTTTACTATTATATTATTACAATCCGATCGATAGTTTATGGATACCACCAACACTGCGGAGTGCGGAAGTGAGAAAAAAAATGGGAATAAAGAGGAATGATTCAGGGGTGTGCTGGCCAGATGAATAGCAGAGAGGTATATTTGTTATACGTGGGCCCTAAAATAAAGAGTATGCAACATTCGAACCAGGATGGCGGATTATCAGGTATGCAGAGCTGGGCGGGGTGAGTGACTTTAATAAAGTGCTAATGGAATTCAAAATAATCAATATTTAGACAGACAGATGTACATATGTATTTTGTAAATTGAATGGAAACACTTTGGTTCATTCCACTATATTTTATTATATTTATCGTTAGAACGTTTTCGGAAACATCTTCCCATTATCAATAATACAATTCAACTAAAATAAAAAACATTGTCAGAAACTAATTAAGGGTATGACTGGAGTTAAGGGAAGTGGGGGTGGGGGTGGAGTTAAAATGAATAAGTAATTGACGGTATTTTGGTATAATTGTTATTTTATTATTATTAAAAATTACAATGTAGTTTAAATCAAAAATAAATAATTATTATTTTGCTGGTTCCTGGTTTAATTACCAAACGCGTTAATTTGAAATATTGTTTCCATACGGAGAAATGATCGCAGTGAGTCAGGCGCGGGTGTCGCGCTCACCAGTACAATGTATTCAACGGTTTTACTAATTTATTCATATTGAAAGTTTGATATCAGTTTCTTAATAAACATGGTATTAAAGTCAAACTGCAGCTGAAAAGTTTTATGTAAAACAGTCATTGTTGTGAAAGATGGCAACAAAATGTTGCCCCATCAATAAATTAAGAAGCTTAATCTTCTTTCTACGAAATCTGCGTCCACGAAGACCTTCCAATATAAAAACATCAGATGGGCACGTACAATGTATGCGACCCTGTCTTTATTAAAAGAAAGACTGTATTTCATTTTTGTGACTTTTTGTATTTTTTAATAAGGAAAAATATTTTTGGCATGTATATTATTAAATTCTAAATCATATAATTCTTGTCCAGCATACACGATTTTATATAATTATTTTATATTTCCTATATTGACGTAATATTTTTGATAACTTTTATGAAGGATATTCCGTATTGCACATATGTTATACGATTATTTGAGATAATAATAAACTTTTTTGGAATGTTCCTGTCGGGTTTACAATAAATATAGCTTATTTTGATATACAACACATTTATCAGATCAGGGCTCACAACTGCGTCTGAGACATGGGTAGTGACTAAGAAGAATGCGTGTGTACTGGATGATAATAAAATGAACATTTTGAAGGACATCCTTGAGCTGGTTTAAGAAAACGAATTTTGGTGTAGACGCTACAACAATGAGCTTTATCCTTTGTTTAAGGAGATAAGCGCATCTAGGTTTATTTCAATATTTCAGTAATTGAGCCATGTAAAGAAAATAACCGCATAGCATTACTGGATACAAATTCAACACGGCGCTGGAGCTAAGAAAGTTACAGGTGAGGTGAAGCGACTACATAAATCTTATAAATTCAGGACTAGAAAGAAATAGTCTGTAGAGGAAAACTCTTGAGGCCAAACCCAACTGGGCTTGTAAAGCCAATGGTGACTGAAATATCAACAATAATATAGGAAATCTACTCAAACCTTCCAAAGACAAAGATGATAAATGTAATAATTCCGGTGTTTATAAGTGTAGCTGTAAAGATTGTACTGCTATCTATATTGGAAAAACAGGTCGAAATTTTAACATAAGAGTCAAAGAGCATTTATCGCGTTTAAATAGTAATGGTTTTTCAGAATTTTCCAACCATTTATTAGAAAATGATTATACATTTGATAAAAATGTGATATTGTCTGTTTTACATATGAACAATGTTGGTCTTCAATGGAATAATTTAGAATCATTAGAAGTATAGTGTGTAAAATTAACTAAAATATTATAAATAACTATAAGTCCTATCCTAAAAAAAATTACAATAATTTTGTATCATTAAGTCAATTTTCACATAAAATAATAAAAATTTAATTTAAAAATATATATATATATATATATATATTTTATTTTTAAAATAGAATTTTTAAAAACATTAAAATAATTTAACATGTATGGTTTTAGTTAGTTTATTTATTTATAAGGAAATGGTACTTTCTGAAACCGGTTGGTGTATTAAATTTAATCCATAAAGTTGTTAAAAACATTTTTTTTAATAATTTCCATACGAGCGGTATAGAAATATACTGTTCTAGTTATTTCACGACTCGGAGTCAACCTGCCCGAATAAACTGAACTATTTATCCACAGATAAATAGAAGTGCAATTAGCGCAATTTTTATCAGTTTTTCGGTTATTAAGAAATTAAGCCATATCTGAATAAAATATTTATTTACATTGAAATTAAAATATATATATACAAAAAAGTGTATATGCAGTATTAAGACGAGTAAGATTAATTAGTGTTGAGCTAGAATACTAGATAATATATCGACACTATAAACCAATAATAAATATATATAAAATATATGCCACAAATAAAAACTATGAAATTAAGTCTTACACATTTCACCCAAAATAACCCAACGTCCTAAATCTCGGCTGTTGTGAGTGGATAAGGGTATTATGTCATTTAGGTGAAAACACAGGCACTACTTCCTGAAGCAGACAACGATCCCAATCATTCGAATCCCTGAAATGCAGATCAAACAACGACGTCAACATGAAGCCGACGCTTTGTGAATAAATAAACATATTATCGTATACTAGCAGATAAGCAACCGACAACAGCTGATTGCTTACTGCTCGGCTCTGCGGACAACTATTGTGACCACGTCGCGGCTATTGGTGACTGCTGTGCGGTCATGGTTTCAATAGAATCTATATTTCATTGATATACCTTTTCCTAAAACAAACCATACGTAAATAAAACGTCGATGTAATTAAAATTATTCTATCTTTGTAAGTTAACTGTCAAAACGAACAAAAATTTCATCTAGATGACATATAAGAATCGCGGTTAGACAATTTCTATGGTGAGATTTTTCCCTTACTATAGACAGAAGGTGTGAAGAACATGTCAATATACTGAAATATGTTTTTTTTTTACTAATATAGACAATGTATCCTAAACCTAGTAAATCTTAACCTAGAGATATTAAAGACACGTTCGTTTTTATAGACCTGGCCGTTTAATCAAGCACTATACAGCCATAATGACACTACTAAAGCCACATCCAGAAAGTCATAAATGTACAGATACCTGCAGCGTACGTTTATTTTAGTTACTTAAAAGTGTAAAATGCATACACATAATAATATGAATCATAAAATGTCTTTATAATGTTTATTTCTTCTTTTCAAGTAGCAGTAAAATGTTAAGAAAACCCTTTGTTGTAAGTTTTTTTTTTTAAATCCTGATTATATTAGTATCACACGCGTTGTCGCTTAGACAATCAACTACCGATAAGACTTATAATAACATATCTACAAATAATAAGTAATGTGCTTCGGTACTCGTTAGAACCTATTCTTTACCGATTATTCAAATGACAAAAGTTCTTCGTAAACGTCTCCTTCCACGCGTCCGAGCACTCGCTGGGGCAAACAAATTCTTTAGCACCTCTGTAATACTTTTGACCGAATATAACTCTCTCTCAAATAAACTAACGAGGAAGGTGTGTCGTGTGTCGTGTGTCGTGTGGCATCTTGACGAGAATACCGATGCACACGTTCATTGTGTTGTATCGCTAGAGTGTGTGTGAAAGCATCTCATTCTGTTCACATACACATTTAAACGCACCCACCCACATACTACGTGCTTACATATTTATACTAAACAATTATTTTGTTGATTCTAAATAGCTGAATTAACACGAAATTAATGTTTTCAAGATTCAAAATACTTAGACTTTCACTTGACACACTTTAAATATTTTGTATCTTGTACTCACTTTACACACGAAACAAATTTCCACATAATCACAAAGCTTTTTATTCATTGTGTATATTGTAGTGCATCGGTTTTATAGATGTTTATACGAATAAAAATAAATATTTATGTAGATAAATTCTTAAGTTTTTGTGTAACAAGAGAAATATTACATTGCACATATACTCGTAATCATGTTTTAATATATTGATTAATGTTAGTAAAGAAAAATATATATTTTTATGTATTATATATTATAATATATATTGATTCGCATAAAAACTATTTATTTTTACTTTATACCATATATAGGCAGCCCGCAACGCACCGAAGACCCAGCCCGGCCCGGCAGAGTCGAGGTTAGACATGCGCTCTTGTGTTCCATGTGGACATTATTATATAACTAGTAACTGAAGTAGAAACCCTGAAAAATTAATTGAACGAGATAAATAAATTTATCAAAAATTTCCAAGTCAGGCTTACAGAAATGCGCTACAGCAGAATCCTTAGAAATAGGTGATACATATTCTTCTGCGTGAAGGTGGATGTGGTGCATCAGGTTACCGCGGCAGCGGAGATGAACATTCAGAGCCGGGACATCTTGGAAGTTAGAAGGATCACGGACAGACATATAGGAGCCCCTCCAAAACCCATGGTTAAATTTGCTAACATCTAAATTAAGAATCAACTGCTGGCTAACAAAAAAAATATTTGATCACAATCGCAGCTCTAGGGTATGATAACTTTTGTGAAAAGTCAAACAAAATTATAAAGAAAACAAATATATGTTTGTGTGGTTGAGAAGCGAAAAGTGTGTAGTAAAAAAATCACTGGAGAATAGTAATTCGTATTAAACACCCGAACGACTTGAACAAAATTGTGTAACTGAAATATACTCGTATATGTGAGCGCTGGTAACCTAGCTCATTTTGACCAGGTCACTGCAAACGTATTGAGTAAGTAGTAACATTTTTGACAATAATACATTTCTATGAACAAACATACGAACATGAATTCAAACGTCAATAGGATATCTTACCAATTCTGGCCACTGGTGGCAGTTTTCATATATTTATAAAAATAATTTATAATATTTAAAATGACTCGTGAACTTATCGATATGAATGATTCAAATACACTTCATTGAAAGCTCGGATTCAAAATATTGCGAGAAATAGATTAGCGGCTCTAGAGGATCTTCAAATATTGAATCAAAATATTCGATCAATGAATTACTAAAATGTTTATAATCTTTCTCTAAACTTCGATGTAATAATTCCTGCTGAGTGCCGCCTCATTGAATTCTCAATCATTACACTCACTATTGATGTGCTAGCCTTTCGCGGGATTATGAGCGCAAGAACCATTTTCGCGAGAGCCAGCAATTTCTGCATAAACAATATGATGATAAAAGCTAAGAACGATACTAAAATTCGTGTTCGAATCATCAATGACTGACCACTATTTGACAATGGTTTCATGAAGTTTCATGCTATCACGAAAATTGACCACGAAAACATTAAAAATATTTTGAAAACAAAACTTGGCAAGATCTCTACCAAATTACCAGCTGCATTGAATTATTTTATATAACTAAATAAGACTGCAATTCACCAATACACCCATTGCAATAAAAATTATGAATACTCAAAATACTATTAAGTGTATAAGAAAAATAACATATACGTATAACACGCCTTTTGAGATTACACTATAATTTTTTAATAAAAGTACAGAAAAAAGGTAAAGAAATCCACTACAACCAAAGAATCCTGAATGGCTTCAATGAATAAAGAAGTGTGGAGCGTCAAGGCAACTAATGTGAAAAATAAAAAGAGGCAACGTTCGTCAATCAATAAGCGCGGAACTGATTTACTTTAAAATATATGTTTTTCCACTAATATTGGGGCCGACTTAGTTAAACAAATCCCGTCTCAAAAATAAAAATAATCTCCCGACTCATCAGACTTGATTATTTTTCAGAGTTCGACTTCACCTTCATCTCACAAGTAATAAATATGTATGTATTGGCAAACTGCGTGTGGCTTGCAATTTTGACAATCAATTTAATACTGAATACTGAACAGTGCAGTTCGACCTAGTTTAGTGAACTCTTATCCTATTCACTTCTGGAACATAAACTGACGCACGTCACGCGTCAGTGTCAGTGTCAGTGCGGCCATTCGGCTGTTTACGTAATGCGGTGCAACCCGCGAGGTGGCCGCGGGCCGCGGGCCGCATTCCGGCGCAGGCGAGAGCTCATCTGTTTATTGTTGTTCACTAATATAAATACATTATTTTAAAAACAAATCAAAATTCTCACTACAAATTTCTATTTAGGTGTTATTTTTACTTTCAAAAGTGAATTCTGAATTATATATAAGACATGTACTATATATATTATTACAAAATAATCATATAGGTGTTCAAAATATATTTTGTAATTGTACTATTTTATAATAGTCTTGATATTGAATTGTATGAAGTGAGAGCACTAACCTACATATAAAATATTACTAATTTATTTTTTGTATTATTTCTCTCATCAATTAAAAGACAAAATATTTACGCACTAGATAATAATTTGAAGTCATTTAGTTACGTAACAGAATTTTATAAGTTTTTGGTATTTTATAAGAGTACACAAAATTAAGTAAAAATTTCAAAAATGGGAAAGTTCCTATAAAGAGATCATATGTGTTGAATTATTGAACTTGTTTTGCCATCCTTGTAAAAATGTGTTTTGTCCCTTACATTAAATTAAATTTCCAACGTTAATTTATATAAATTTTTATTTCTCATATCTAGAACATAATTCATGCTAGATTTATAATATTTAAAACAATTTAGATAAATCTTAAATCCACAGAAAAAAATATATAGTTAATACGAACCTGGAACTTTCTCCTTCCAGAAGAATAATAAACTACGTTTGACATTTACTTTTATAGTGCATTTTCAACTTTAAAAAAATATATATTGTTATTTTTCCTCTTCACACTTTTTTACCGAACCCATTAAAAGCAATTCTTATGGCCAGAGTACACGATGATCTTTCAATGAGACCTTGATCTCTGAGTGAAGGTACCTTTATGCAGAATACGTTATTCTAGTTTCGGAGCGAAACACATGCAATGATGATTCATAGAACGCTTCGCGTTGAATTCTGAATCTCCAAGATAAATCTCTTCCGTGAGCACGCGTCTTTATGTAGATAGCGGTGTATATGCGGATACTCAACCCATCCGATAGTTTTTTTATACGTCTATCCATAGTCTTCTAGAAAGCTATGTACCCACAATAGAGTATATTTGTAATGTCGATGAATGGTAATTGTCCAGGACCCGTACGAATGAGAGACCTCGTGACTTATGAGATCCCGCACGAGTCGTAATGTCTTCCAGGCAAAAAATAGTATTCTAACTTTTCAAAACTAATCATGACTCATCCAGCTAATGTTGGTCATGTTCGCGGTGAATTTGATTATTTCTCCGAGTGTTTAAGGTCACCGGTTACCGGGGTTGGGTTTTCTGTGAAACGTGGCTGAGGCTTCCTGAATTATATTTCAAGAATCATTCATAATAAATCATTATAATCAACAAAATACTTTATTATTCCGGCATCGAGCGAGACAAGGAATAATTAAATGGTATTTCTATGGAAATTTTTTGGATCTCTCTTGCCATTTTCTTTGCTACAAAGTTATTCGGATTAAGGAAATGTTTTGAAGCAAAATGTATTCCATTATTTGTTTTCGGGTGGTTTTCAGTAATTCTCACGAAAACCGCGTGGCATTCGTTACTAAAAAAAAATTCTGTCATCAATTGAATATGTACTGTACATATTCTGCATATTTCAAGTCGAAAACCAGTAGGGTTTATTAATCAGTTTTTGTTTTTTGCGAAAAGTAATTTCAAAATATATTCCCGCGTTTTGATTAATTCGATTAATATAAATTCCGCAATGAGAAAGTAGTAAAAAAAACTACATCAATCTACATACACTATATTTAAAAAAAATCAATGAGTATAGCAAGAATAATATAATTGTTAGAGTATAAGGAAAATACAATTGTAAAATCTTAACTGTTTCAGTTTTGTCTATAAAGAAATGTTTGACAGGATAGGTGTGGTGTGGCTTTCATTTATCCCCACCCACCTCCACGGAAAACAAAGCGATAGTTAAGTATTATGAGTAAGTTGACACAGCGTGGTGTTGGTTTAAAATTCGTTCGGTTTGTAACGAACTCGCATCGAGGACACATTCAACTGACGACGTGATTGCCTTCAAACAAAATCCGTTGGAAGCAATCCAACGATCGGTGCATCTTTCGGAAATGATTAGTTAATGTTTAATAAGAAACTACATACTTCGGTCACACGGCGAAGCGCGAGAGGTTCGCGCTCAGCAGATCTTGTTAAGTTTTCCACCATAAATTCAATCCGAGGATGTACCGCAGATATGACGGATCGAGTCAAATGGTTTTGGCTGCAGTATCGGCAGCTCGTCTGCAAAGTGACTACTGGCCACGGCTGCCATAAAAAATGTTGATTCATTTATCTGAAACTGTGATTGAGACATGAAGTTGAATACTCGAGTGAGCTCTGCGTGATGAAAAACTCCGCCAAATATTCTTCTCTCCAGGTAATTTCACATTAGTCTTATATCAGAGTTTTCCTTTGAAGAGTATTGACTGAGTCTCGTGTACCAGCGGTGTCGGATTATCCTCGCTTCTCACAGTATCGGCTGTTCCCAGAACTGAGTCAGAAGTTAGTTTATATTTATTCCTCGTGATCGTTTTAAATAGCATGACTCTCCGATTCGTACATTTCCGAGCCATTATTGATTCTCCTTCGAGTAATTCTATAAACGGAGAGAATTTGGCGGCATCCGGACTCGATGACCGCATACCACGATTGCGTGATACGACTCTATCCGCCTGACACATGATGAGTCTAATATATTTGTTTATAACGAGGTTTCTCGGAAGTAGGTGTTATAAATCTGTGCTTATTTTAATGTGCCATATTTATCATCTTTATATCGTTTTGATATACCTACTAATTTATTTTACGAAGGTTTATATCATCTACATATCGACCAATAATAATTAAATTGATGATGCACTATCATAGAGCGCCATGTATTGTTTAATTTCACGGTCACTATTTCTAGAAATTTTACTTTAAAAACCCACTCAAGTAAAAAATATTTTAGATCGCTTTTTAAAATACTTCGAGTGATGACACTTCAACGTTTTGATTCCACAGTATATTACATTAATTGGGTTAATTATGAATTATAAATTTATAAATATTGTTTTATTTTGTTTTACTAAGAATAATTATAAATAATCTACTGAGAGCACATTGTCCAATCCTTTATATACTCTCATCGTATCTAATTTTAAATTACATATATGAAATGTATTAGATCACATAAAGTGGTAAGGATCATTGTTAAAATTAATACAATATTAAAACATTTCGATTTTATGAAAGAGAAACAAACTATTTATTATTTTCAATATTATCACATTTATATAAGATACCTAATGGTATGATGGCAAATCATTAATTACTGAAAAAATATAAAAAATCGCCAGTATTAAACAAGAACTGAAACAAATGTAGGCACTTTCACACAGAAATAAACGAATAGGTATGCGGCAGTCATTCATGAATGTATAAATAAATCGACTACAATAGCAACAAAGTAACAAAAAAAATTATTTTTTTACCTGTAAACATTGAAGTTAATTGCGTTCATCTCAAGAAGGACGAAAAAAAAAGGTTTTGGCTATACTTTGAATTTGCCCAAAGCTTTTGTATTTTTGTACTTGTTGAATTATAGTTTATATATTAAAAACTAATTTAAATTCCTGTCTATTTTATTTTACAAAATAGACTATATATTTTAAAATATAAACCAAGTGTCTATCGCTCTCAGTACGAAAGGCAGTATCTGCATGCTAGACACTTGGTTTCGTAATGGGACTCGTAGTTATATGTTATGCTAATATGACATGATTCTTGTAACAATCTCGCATTGTGTTACTATATTTTATTGCGGTGACCTTAAACACTAACAATAACCAACGGCGTAACAAAAAAAATTGGGCCCCCCAAATAAGTACTGCATGGTTTTTCCAACAATAAGAATAATATTAATCTCATAATAGCTTATTGGTGTAATGGTTATGACGCTGGCTTAATGATCCAGTGGTCGGGGGTTTGCGCCTCGTTCCAAGAGACCAGCAAGTTTGTCCTATTTTCATAGTATTCCTGCTGATATGCTAAATGCATATGACATGTATTCCGTCTAAGCATCGATCTCTATTTAAAAAAAATATATATTTAAACTTTGCACTTGCAATTTAAAAAATACTTCTCTTTACGGCGATGGACTGGTCTCTAATCCGACGTATACCTACATACATTAATTATGTTTTCGCGTGTTTTTGAAATATACGTGAAAAATATTTTTTTAAATTTCATTTCTTGCTGTGGATTATTATTAACGCTGGGAAAGGTACCTATACTAGCAAAAATAGCGATTTCAAATGGATTGTAGGGCGCGAACTTTGAGCCCCCATCGTCGAGCCACTGTAGTCCACCAACAATTATTGATATCGATTGTTGATATTAGTTATTTTGCTTATTCATGCGCCTTCACCACTTCATTGGTAATGTTGTCAGCCTAGGATATCTTTAGCGTATGCTGATTCAGCCTCACCTCAGATGTTTTCAGCCTTTTAACGGTGGCTTCCTTTAACATCCAAAGCTCTATTCCATAGGTATGGCGTAGCATTTTATTGCCCTCCTACGGGTGCTTAGGCTTACCTCTCTATTATAGAGATTCTTCATTTTCAATTCTTCATTTGTTAGCAAACCGATTGTGACGATATTTTTCATGGAATGCCAAATGTGATATTACAGTTAACAATGAATGCTTAAGTTGAGTCAATGAGTTAGTGTAGTTGGTAAGTATGGTTATTAGAGATGGCAAGGTAAGTAATAAAGGAAATGGTACTCTGAACGCAGTTACGGCGAATATGAATTTATCACTGGAAGCAAGTATTGGTGCTATATCGTACCCAAATAATTTCAAATGAGAAAATCATAAATTGTTTGAAATAAAATTAGTTATTATGTAATTAACTATTAATGAATATACATAGATATCATATACGTTAATTAAAATAAATAAATAAATCTTTTATTTTACTTTAATAGGGACATACATATTAGATTAGACCTAGATTACTCTACTTCAATCAATGTCCTAATTCGTATAATCAAATAACTCTCATTCAAAGAATAATAAAAATAAAGTAAATTCTTTAAATGGATGATCTAACGTTTTACTTACATAGACGTATTTGATCGATTCTGGTGTTCGCGTGAAGGCTAATTTAGTGGACGTACTCCACGTCTCTCACACTTGCTTGACTCGCGGCTCAGGAAACATGCAAATTAAATGGGAAAAGTGTCAAACTGTCCACCGCTGCGGTCTACTAACTGCTCGGTGACACACACCTACAGCTATGGTCCAACCTACATTTTCCTGATTCATGCCAATAGCGTTCTTCGGGTCCTAGAAACGCCCTGGTTACGAGAGCCTCTCTTTTTAGCACGCAGGAAGTACGCTCAGATACTGAAGTACCTATATTATTTTGGAAGTTTTATTAAATATTTAAATGAATTTTAATACTTTACGATAAAGGTTATAATAAATAAACATCCATTACATCAGTTATTAACGTGTTTGCTGTACGTGAGTGATGAATGGTGTTATGCTGTAGTGCAATAATGCAATAATTAGTGTATTGTGTTGAGTTGATCTTTTTATCCAACAATCTGATCCAAATATCGTTATTTTATGTATTGTTGGAAATATAATTTAATACCCGTTTTCAAACAAAAGGGAAATATTTACCACACTACAACATAACTTAAACAATGAACACAAACACCGATCAGATATAAAAGTTTACTTTTAAATTTTTTTTTATAGATTGTAGAAGATATAGTACATAATGGTATAAATATAATAAATAGCCAGTATTGTCGATTTAGATCATAAAATTTTTAATTAAAATATGTTGTAGTTATTAAATTTGTGAGTTATGTACATACATGTCTTGTTACTTATTGAGGTACCATTATTTTCATAAAAATAAACCGATCCATTCGTGTCATCTCTTGACGGTAGAAGAATTTTTAATGGAGTGTAATAACTTATTATTGTTACAATTCTATTTCAAACTAACAAATCACTTCTAGGTCCTCCGTGTGTTTGATGAAATCTCACTAATTCAAATAACATAATAATGAAAGGTTAAATTACTGTCGTGAAACAATTTATTTTCCTTTTTCTCTGATTCATTTTACTATTCAAAGAAAGTGTTATTTTTCTACGTTCCTTGACTGTGGATAGGAATTGGGATATACACAGAAAAGCATACACAGAAACGTTGACAAACTCATACACATACGCGCACGCAACAGCAGCTTTTTATTCATTAGATGTGAAGAAACGCAACACGTCTGGGATACTTCCAGGAAGGAATTCACTCCAGTGTCCATAGTCCATACGATGTGTATTTAGAGAACTGTCGCGGAGTTTCGTTTTTTCCGGCATCAGGAATAAATTATTGTGTCCAAATCTAAGACTAATATCAATTTGTAAGAATATTTTAACGTACATATTATTTCAACCACTTCCATTTAACGTATCTGGGATCGATCACATTTTAGACATATTTAAAAATAGCAGTTTCTTTAAAACATAATTTATTAAAGACCTTTTTCAAAAATCTCATAATGGAAGCACAATAAACTGTTAAAATAATCGTGTTATATTATCTGGATTTGCGTTAAATATTTTTCCATAGAATAGCTTTTCATGTACACGATGCATAATACGAATATAATATTACATAAAATGTATCTAGATATACAACACTCAGCAAAGAAAACAAATTTGCTAAAATATATTCTGATACAAACTTCAAGTGCCTCTCCGTGAGTGGAGACATTAACGATCTTTAACTGGAAGCCATCAAATTAACGATCCACAAATATTTGAATCCGAGTCTGCACCAAAATAAACTATCACAGCGATCAATTAGTCCGGACCAATATAAATAAACCAAAATGGAGACCGAGTTAATCTAAATAAACCAATACATTTTATGTTCGTCTCGACAATGTCAACGAATTGTATATTTATGACGAATAATGTAGCTATACATTAACCCACTGTTTAGAAGACTTCAAACCTTGATGAAATATCTGACTACCTGTATCAATATTAAAACAAACTTGCCATCAAAAATTCTGTTTGGCAACCTTGGCAAATGAGTGTAAAAACTGAGTTAAAATGTTAAAATGCGAATTAAAAGGATATTTGCGTTTTATAAATATCAGATTAAGATCTTTTCCAAAAATAAATTAAAAAGTCTATTAGATAAGATTGGAATCAATAAAATATGTATAATAACAAGATACGCACAAAAAAATCTTGAAATCATTTAAATTAAATAGTATTTTATAAATTATTTTTAGTCTCTTTCGTAAAATCGTCACAAAAATGTTAAAATAGAAAGGTCACATTTAATTTTAACAACACAAGGAGTTAGCTTTGTGTGAACTAGTAATGTTTCTCTTATACGAATCAAATTATTGGTAATAACAAAAATACAGTGTAATAGAAATTAATGCGTTTTCTAGGTTCAAATACATTATTTCTGGAAAAGGCATCCTTTCGTATTAGTTAGACTTTTAATTTTTCTTTTTACCGGTTACCAATATTTTTAATGCCAATTTTTTAATCATGTTTTTGATTTTCAGCATCGTTAAACACGATTTTTTAAATTAATAATATAAAAGTTGAATGATGTTGGATTTGATCGTCAATGAATATTTTTATTCATGTTTCTGCAAGGGTACTCAATTTTGTATTATTACTTAACTATCCCAAATTAAAAATATAATCTAATATACCGAGATTAAAATTTTCTAAAGAAATCAAATTATTTTAATAGTCAAAAATATCTAATAAGCTGATTATTTATATATATTATACTTATTATAAATATTAAGTAGGAGCTAATATGACAAATTTATAAGAAGAAAATCATGTAAATAATATTAAATTGTAGTATGTATACAAAATAATGAACATTGGAATGGAAACAATGGGCAGAACAAGAAAAATATAAATAATTTATATTTATTCATTTATTTATATTGATTCCTGAGCCGAAGGAATATTGTCAGCTATTGGACTATTATTATAATGATGCACATTAAATTAAAGGAGCTAACATTCTTTCTATCTTATATCTTTCAGATTTATCAGCATTCTAAAAGTTACAAATTTCACAATATCATTAATAACATGATTATGTACAACACACACGTTGAGTAACGTAACGTGAATGTTGTACAAAGTTTAGTTGTGAAAATTAAAATACTAATTACTTATTTATGCATGTTATTTTATTACACAATTTCTTTATATTATATTATAACGTTATATGCGGTACCTACCGCGCACAATGTGTGTTGGGAATTAACATTCTCATGTTGGCAACACTGACCGCGCGGGGAAAGAATTCCAAGGAAATGTATTTTTCGGGTGACAGCTAGCATTGTAAACGGACGGGCAATCTGATCCATAAATCGCATAAATGTGACTTCATATAAGTGAGGAAGAGTGAGAACAATTGAATATTTTAACATCTGTGTTGTCCTGCATCATATTTGAACTGATCTGTTGACTAAATATATGTGTAATTTCAGGATGGACGCATCTCTTCCTCATTTCCTCATTCATTCTTCATTCACTTTCTCATTTTATCATTCCTATTTTAACTCATTACTCGTTCTTAGATATTTCACTTTAAAATTTCGTAAAAGTGATGTTATTGTTACATTTTGTTAAAAACTCATTTCGCGGACATGACGGAAAAGGAGTCATGCCACGACATACTGAATGCACGGCAAGGATTTCTCCCATACAATGGATGAGGGGTACGAGTTGATCTTCCTCTGGACAGTACCCGACGAGATGATTTTTTCAACCAAGGGAGTCGCAAAAGATCCATGAAGAACCAAATGCCAATAGATAATCCAGCCTTCCTGAGGTTTCGGCGAGTAAGAGTTACAAGTTTTAACGGGTACCTTGGACTGGCCAAATTAAAGTGAAGAGTGTGAATCTCTGCAGAAATGGACAATTACTACGCGAAAACTGGTTGTCTTTTCTTAAAGAAAATAGATTAGAACCATTTCATTAGATATTATTATTGTGTTTAGTTTGTAGAACTCCATGTTTGATTTTAAATTTAAAAAATAAAGTTATAATTGGTATTATTATTGAGTTCTGCGAGATTGCGTAAGCATTATTTAGATGTTACAGGTGTTTCGGCGGTTAAGGCCATTTTCAAACAGTGGATTTACCACGCACAATCGACTTATTTAAATGATTTCAGTTACCCCTTCCTCTATGGGTAATTAGGTGGTTTCGGTGGAACCGATGTATATTAATATTCATATTCTCAGAGGTACTACCTTACCATTAAAATTGTTCAGTTAATGTGTACAATATCTATGTTTGCTAATGGTATATTGTTGTAAAATGATTACAGTTTTGAGTAAAATCATCCGCTTCCTTTAGGCCCTAAAAGGAGTATATTTGTATTGCGCCCGACTCTTCCAAGAGCGGGGCGCGGAATAAACTTTAGACTCGTGACTTCTTTCTTTGGAAATGTACAGATGGAATAAAATATCAAAAAACATTCGAGCTCAACATCGCGTATTTGAACAATTGCAACATCTACGACAAAAGGGAGAGTGTGTGTAATCATGAATGTCTGTTTGATATGATGTAGCATTCTAATGTTTTAAATATTGTTTGTACAATTTAAAATTTAATCTGAATTCTGAATTTTCAATTTTTTGTTACTGTTAATTGCAATAAATTTGTTCTTACATGAACGTGACCATACTTTTAATAGAGGATTCAATGGTAGTATTATATTAAATAAGTTTATGTTAACCTTTACTTTATGAATGAGAATACAGTAATAAATAAATAAGATGAGCATAATACGATTTTAATTCGGACCTCCACCAATATGGCGACACATCACCACTACATTCTACAACTCGAGACGGAAGTGTGCTCTGATTGTGTACTTAACATTCTCTAAAGGAACACACATGCTTAGTGCTAAACAAACTAATGACACCGCAAGACATGACACATGATACAAACCAGTCTGTCAAGTTATACTAAGTATCTATGTGTCCGGCCGTCATAATCAATGCCAAACACACATCCTGCTCGTGTGAACGCACCGTACAACATTCGTATTCTAGTTTATGGCAAAAAATGTTTTGCCATAATTCATCGTGAACAATCAATCCGGCACTGATTTCTTCGTCGAGTCCTTTCTGAACAGCGGATATGAAAAATCAATCCGAATATAAATATGTTACAATTAATTGCCGGAAAGGTCTATTCGGCACGACCGACCGACGCCGGAGCGCTGCTCGCGTTTTACGATGCATACCGTGAAAACACCGCATTCTTTTCATTCATACGAAAGTAATACTTAGTCTGAAGAACGGCTTTTAACTTGGAAGTATCATAATTCGAGTACCGATCGAAGTGGTTATTTTCAATACTTTTCACACCCTGCTAAGGTCGTATAAATGTTCATTTAAGATGTTTCAAATCCATCGACCTTAGTTTTGATTTATAAACCGCATTAAATATTACTGGACTATTCTAATTACAATGTTACAACGATTTTCTCGAAAACTAAGGCTGCAATAAAAATATATCGGTATATATTGCATTTTTGGGTCTAAATGCGCAATCGCATCCCTAGTTTGACATTACAAAGGATACCTAGAAGGGTTGTGTAATGTCTCCATGGCTGCTCAACTTGAATATGGATAATTGTGCGAAAGAACTGGAATATATTAATGTATGAGTTTCGCTCATACATTAACATATTGCGATTTGTTTGTATGCTGTTTATTGTACGCTGATGGTATTCGAAGAGGAGAAAGCGAGACATCGTGCAAAATACTTGTAGGTAATGAATGTTTGGAACAAGTAGATGAGTTTGTGTATTTGGGAAGTATGTTGACAAAAAGATATAGAAAGGAGGGTGACTGCAGGGAGTAAAGTGAAGGGCGCTTTGAATGGAATTATAGCTAATGGGAACTTGTCAACTGAGGCAAGACTAACGGTTCACAATAGAGTCCTAGAGGAACGAAAGTAGACTGAATGCAGTTGAAATGAGATCTATTAGGCATGTGATTAATGTGGCAGATCCATTTATGACAGAGTAAAGAATGAAGAAATAAGGAAAGCATATAAAGCTGATCTTAGTATAGTGAGTAAAATTAAGAAAGGATCACTTAGATGGTATGGTCATATGGAACGGATGAATGAGGAGAGAATGGTAAGAAAGATATACGACGCAAGTGTTGATGGCACCAGATGCAGAGGACGGACGCAGAAGACTCGGCACGACCCGGTAAACCAGATATTGGAGGATGGAAGTCAGGACAGAAGAGTGTGGCGCTCTATCCTCTCTGCCTACCCCCGCCTGCGCGATGGTAAGTGAGTTAGTGATATCTTATCCACCTATACAATATTTATACGACGAGTCATGTGCTGTCAGGCAATTAATCGTAACAGCCAATGGGGAAAATTTTTATATATATTTTTATTTGGACATATTTTTATGGTAATAACTAATACTGAGATTAATATAGCACTTTAAAAATAAAATGTTATTATCATGAAAATGATGTATTTTAATGCATTCGTTATCTTCTAATTTTTTTAAATTCGGATAAATAATCACGAAAACTTGTTAGTTCTCATATAGCCCTGAGATTATTAGTTATATTTGTACTTAGGTAAAGGATGTCCAGCGGAAAATTTTTAGTTTAATATTAAATTAATAAAAAAACTATAATGTTATTCTCATATTTTATATACAAAATGGAGTTTAACGATGCTTGTTTAACGTTTTATAAACAATATCGTCTAAATGCCGTCCATTTTTCTCAAGACACTCTTGCAATCGGACTCTTAAATTTTCGAACACGCGAGAGCGTTGGTTCAATGGCAGCAACTTCACGGCAGATATATTCTTGTAGGACCTGAATTGTTTAAAGATTGTTGCTGTAAATTCTTGATTTAAGGCATCCCTACAAAAAAAGTTGCAAGGTATAAGGTCCAATGACCGAGGTGCCCAGGATATGTCTCCGTACTTGCTGATTAATTTATTGGGAAAAATTCCCCTCAGCTTCTCCATTGAAACTCTAGCCGTATGTGGAGAAGCCCCGTCTTGCTAAAATTCTGTTCTGTTGTTGAACCCGGGAAACAGCTGCAGTTGCGGTACCAAAAACTTGTCGATCATTCGGCAATACACGTCAGCAATGACTGGTTAAACAAATAAGAGGCAATTATCCCTCAGGCAGAAATTGCACACCACACTGTCGTTTTTGGACAATGTAAACGTTTTTTATGGCGTTCCCTTGGGTTATCGGGGCATCAGTATCTCATTTTCTATTTATTCACATAGCCATCGATACGAAAATGTGCTTTGTCACTAAACAATATGTTTCCAAGCATTCGTGCTGTTCCAAAACATTCCAGCATCGTTTTCGCAAAGGTTTCACGTAAATAATAGTCATTTTTGTTGAGAAACTGTATGATTTACAGTTTATATGGGTGAAACTGTAGTTTATTTTTCAAAATAACGTGCACTGTTGATTTTTTTATTCCAGTACAGGCTGCAATCTTCCATATCGATATACGCGGATTGCGCATAACTTCACGTCGAACTTAAGCCACATGTTCTGGCGTCGCTCTTGACGTCGATGGCCCCGGAGGAGTTTGGTTAACCATTGTCCCTCCTTGTCTGAACTTTTGAACCTAACACCAGATACGTTGCGCGCTCGGCCCATCACTTACTCGTCGAATATTAAGGTGAGTACACAAAGTGAGACGCGCACGACAAAATGAATCACCGCACTTTAAATATTGCTCAACCGTGAAAGCGCGGTATGCTCTCGGCCAATGACTCATTGTGACTGGCAAATCTGCAAATCACGTACCCTTCCCACTAACCTCACCCTAATGGTTTACGAGCAATTGCAATTTAATCTTGAAATTTTTCCGCCGAACACCCAATATTTAAGAATATAATTTACGAGTACTAGAGAAAAGCACTACGCAGTTCCGGCTCGCTATTCGATGTATATGATATTGTATGTGTCAACAGTTAATCCACTTAGTTTATGGCCGCATTGTACCATAATTACCCAATTAATTTAATATTTTCTTAGTATAATTATTGGTTATTTTAAAAAGCTCGTACACAATACGGGATCATAGATGAACCCTTTTCGATCTGCACCACTAATTACACGATGCTGTGTGCAGTGTACCATCGTATTCGTGAGAGCATTTTAATTACATTATTGCTTTAATCTGGCAACGTCGAGACAAATATATATTTTAAATGTGCATTCATAATTATTTAGATTGCACCGAATCGATTAGATACTCAAATATTTTCGTTTACCTTTTTTTCATTTTTTAATTATCGCAATTTAAAAAATATTATTTTGAATTTTGGCATCACATCACTCTGATCTACGATATTCTCAAAACAGTTTGCGGCTGCATGCTGAAATTTATGTTGAACAAAAAAGTAATTTATTTTTTAATTTTTGAAATTTGTGAATCATAAGTATGGAAAAATGTGTGTTTTAATTCCGTAGTGTTAATTGATATATATCTGCTTTGATGTATGAAGTTAATCCAATCTTAATTTATGTTTAAATAATAATTCAAAAGTAACGTAATAAGAAGCTCTCCAGTTTAGGCCATGAATAGGCTGTACATTTGTAGGGAAAGCTCACATTGGGTTTATATCGAAACTTAAAAATTACTCATCACCACCAGAGAGTGAATGGTGTTGTTAGCGTGACGGCATGACATAAAGAAATATGACTGTAAGAATATTCAGAAAACGGCCATCGATACAAGAATACATTGATTATGTGTGTATCAAAAATAGAACTTCTTCTCTTATTGATGTCTGAAAATACTCGAGAGCGATTGAAGTATGACACAACGACATCCTTTGTGTGGCGCGTCGGAGACGGATCCGTCGCTGATGAGCGGCGGGGGGAGTAGGGACGAACGGGAAGATGAGGAGATGAGGAGGATTGCGGTAACTAACCACAGACGTCCGTCCGAGCGCGCGCACCTTAACCGCTCGACAACCGGTCAAGATTTGTGTCTCGTCACAGCACACATTTGCATCTTGAATATAAGGAAGTCGCACTGTTCACGAATCAATTTGTTCATTTATTATGGTAATTTATGATATCGTACTAAAGAGGTTATTTTTTAATTAAATATGTATACCAGCTGATACATGACTGATAGCAACTCTTCCCCCGCACCCGACCTTCCCACCGCAACCAGACTGCTGTGTATCAGAGGAAAAGCTATTGTCAGTTGTAAATATTGGGATATATTAGGGCGCGTGTACCTGGATCAAACAATACGCAGTCAGTTACAAAGCAAACTACATCCTTCGATTGGTAATCCTGCTTTTATTTTGTTGAAAGTATAAAACTGTGTACTTTTGTCTTAGTTGGTATGTCGCTTTAACTTGACCGGCTAGAAATAATATAGTCGCTATCGGTGTCGGACCTACTCAAAACTACTCAATTTCGGAGACCGACCGGCCGAACAAGCAACCCGAGAAGAATGTAGCAGAGCGGCCAGTACCAACAAGCAGTCCGGATTGCATCTGGGAGATTGACTGTCTATCGAGGTTAGTGGCTATCTGTCTATACTAGACCGACCAATATACCCAGGACCCAGAAATTTCGCTACCGAAGGGTGTTTATACGCACACAAATGATCAAATTCGAATTCCAAGTGTTGTATTCGGCACGCAGAGTAGAATAACCAACTGACGCATACAGATCTTTGCCGCCCAAAGTACTTTATAACAGCTTAAGATTCCTTTTTAGTTAAGGTGCTATCTGTTGGATTATAACTATATACACCGAGCGTGGTTCATCTACACGCAGGTTAATCATTGAAAATGTTGAAAAATTGAAATAGTACCTATGGTATGTGTGTTTCTGCTCCTCTACTTGTAGTTGTAGCGTAAGATGCGAATATTGTAGTCAACAGGTATGATGAGGAGGACCGTGTTAAAAGCTACTATAACGACGAGGAAACAGTGATATATCAGAACAGAAGTGTACAGTACCAATAGTCATTGTATAATATAGCGACATATATTACACAATAAATGCTCTAAAAAGTGCACTGGGCTTAGAGAAACCAGCGAGCTCTGTCAAATTGGGCTCGTTTCAATGTTAAAGACACCGGTTTTTTCGAGGTGCATAAAACCATAAAATTACCATAAAACCGAAACAATATTGCCCGCTAGTGTTGGTATTGCCGCAAACATCTCCCGCATAGATAAGGAGGTACCGCGACCCGCGCCGGGTGACCACAGCTTCCTGCCGAGTATACCGACGGCATTAGCCCTAAATCTCGATGACAGCATCGGTTCGAATCATTTATCGGCTCGTGTATTCTCTGAAGCGAACCTCAAATTTGTGGAATCAATTTACACCAAATGATTTGTATTGATTTTGAAATATAATAATACGGCAGTATCTAATAAAAGTGTAATTGTTTTATAATTTTAACATACGAGATGTATCTACTCACGTACGTATTATATTCTCCGACTGAGTATTGTGTAGATTGATTTAAAATAAGTATTTCTTCTTTTTATTTATATTTTTTTACCATTTTTAATTTAATAAATCTAAGTTTACACAGTTCATTAAATCCGTATTCCAGATTAAATAACTTGTCACTAAGTAATATTTTTTATTGCTTTTTTTTATACATATATTTATCCTAGTACTTCTACGGTGTATAAAGTCGAAGCGCACATAGCATTTATATGTTTATAAAGTTTTTTAAACATATATTATATATAATATTATTAAGGAGAACACATTCTTATATTGAAGTTGTAATTATTCAGAACATAGGTCTGTAATATTTTAAATACTAATTAAACGTATTAATCAGAAAGATATATGTATAAAATCAATTTTATCGAAAAATTATGTTGTTGCTACCAGGATTCAAACCGGGATGTCTTCCAATCCAATAATGGAACGATAGATGTATTAATTTGAAAAGTGTAATATATAAGTTAGAAAATTTGTCGTCAGTCCACTGTGTTGGTATAGCATAATCGGATATTGCACGTTCCCTGAATCGGAAGAGATTCAGGTTCGAATCCCGGTAGCGACAACAATATTTTTCGATAAAATTGATTTAATATATATATATATTTCTAATTAATACATTTAATATATTATATAATTATTTCTTATACTACAAAATACACAATTATGCTTAGATTATGTTTATAATACTAAAATCTATGATTCCACAGCAATAATTTTAAGTCCTACATAATTAAAAACCTAATGTAATTTTAACACATTCGTATATCTATCATTCATTCATTTTAGTGCATTCTTCTTCATGTTTTACGTTCATCTTGATTTTCATAGTAATTTTCGATTTCATATATAATAAATAAATATTTTCGGAGAGTTTATTCAATGGCTAAAGAGCCAAATCGTTGATGCCTCTATTACGTAATTCACGTAACTGAATTTAAATTTAAAATTCCTTTTTTTTAAAGTAACTTCATACAACGTGAAAAGTAAAAGTAAACTAACATAATATTTCTAGGTCAATAGAAGAAATAAAAAAATAACATAACACAATATCAAAAATAAATCTTGTAAAAATGAAAGTGGAAATAAATGATCAAAATATTAAAAAAACAATAAAAACACTCAAAATAAATGTATAAGTCATAGAGGAAAAATTTTTTTTAAATATCAGTAGTAGAATTGATTTATGAAATATTTGATGATTTATATTAAAAATCGTTATAGGTATTTTTAGACGCGAGACGGAATGCGACCACCGTGGAGTATGAAGTGTGGTCACACGACCGAATATTCTAATTGAACGGGCCGACCCATAATGCAAGCCATTGCCCACAATAACTGAAGCCTTTGAATTTGTTATTTATTGTGATTATAAAGTTTAATTTGATGCTGTTAACGGTCGTTAAGGAATAAAAACCGCATTAAATTCAATACAAACCTAATGTAAGCATTTATAACAAAAATATAATATGTTAAACAGTCTGAATTATGAGACGTTAAATGATTATTGAATGTTTACTGGAACACATACTTTTTTTATCATGTTCGCTACGATATTAAATGCATTTTAATTAATAATATCGATAAGAATAAGATCGGCAGTCAATAATATTATTCAATAACGCTTACAAAATTTGACACTAACAATATATGACACTTTTATTGGCACAATATGAAATGTAATATTACTTTGTTATGCACTAACTCAATTTAATTAAAAATTCTACTATACCACATTAATTTAACGAAGTATCTGTGGCCCAAATCGCAATCAATCAATGATTTTCAATCATCATTGGATAGATAGAGAGTGACTGACTGACGTGAGGCTCTTCAATAACAAGTCTTTCTAGAAGATTCCATCGCCGTTGTCTATAGCACTTTCCAGAAAATTCTTCATTACTGATAACGGACAAAGTTATATGCATATCGGTTTATTTCGGTAAAACTATAATGAAACTCCCATAACTACGTTTGATATTATATATATGTTCTCTAAGTATAATTTATATTGTATTTGATCTAAATGAGCCTCTTTGATCTACCGACAATATAATAGAAAATTTAGAAGCCAAAAATAATAGTAGTTTATTTGAAATATTTATTAATTGATATTTCAACAACTTATTTAGCTATTTTCAAACGCGAGTGGTATTTTCAAATAGCAATAGAAAATAGTTGAAATTCGTGTAAAATGGACTTTAGTAAAATTAAATAAAGTTTATATAAAATTTTGTCATCACAAGTAATAAAATCCTTCATAACATGACAATACTGCACACGTACATCACATATTATTTTATTACAAGTAATCATAGAATCATGGATAATCTTACATTTGTTTCAGTAAAATAAAAAAGTTTCTACTTTAGAATGTCAGTTCATGTTCAGTTACTTTGTTTAGATTTACATTTCATATTCACGGTATTACATTTATCAAAAATAAAAATAAGTAACATTTTTATGGTTAAGGTTTTCGTAAATTCCGTAAAATATATTATACTCGTATATTCTTATAACACACAAGTTAAAAAAACATTTTATTTATCCACCATAGACCTTGAATGATTTTTTTTTCAGTACCTACGTAAAACAGACTCTTCCAATAATATATTTCCAGATATGGAGTCATATTTATATAGTGTGTTGCGTCCTCCATTACTGCAAAAAAATGTGATCAAAGCCAGAGAAGTTCCTTCAATTCCCGAACCCCATTATCTCCGTTCCGACCATTCATGATAATGTGAACATTGTGTAATATATTCGCACAAAATGAATCCGACTAATTAATTAATAAAATCTCCAGATATTCTTGAATAACAAATTAATAACAATATTATATATATAGGCGATTTCACTTGATATTAATTTTTTAGGAAATTATATAAATATCCTAAAAATTGAACTTATTATAATTTATGGTCTACAATAAACGAAAAGGCGACTGAAAAAATTAATATATGTGTTCCTGATATTACACATAACTAAAAGATAGCAAATAATTATTTAATACCATAGTTCATCGTGAATTTCCTATTCCATGAAATGTTTTAGCGACAATTTTCGAACCTGTATGTTACCTTTTTTGATTTTAATACATTTAATCGTTCGATTATTTGAAAGAGCCTCGGAACGATTAAATGTATTAATATCAAAAATTTCGAACTCGGACTTAGCTTAAATTATCAACACTCCTTTGCATATTTTTATAGGTACCTAGTGAAAAAACTAAACTACTACTATTAAAATGATAAACTTTATTAAACTGGAAACGTAATATAACACTTACACACTCGCATTCTTATCATTGCATGCTTGTTGATAGACTGCACTGTAAAAATATGAATAAATAAATATTCATTACAGGGCACAATGGATAATGGGTTGTTAGAATTTGCCTGACGAGTCGAGGAAGCGGTTACTTGGAAATGTAATGTGGGTGTCTCATATATCACATTCTGTTTTAAACTATTTGATGATTCACCAGCCTCCCTTCCTACCTTCCTCTCTCTTCTCAGGCGGTGACACTACGCGCAATAATTATTCGACCAGATATCAACTTCTTAGATTAAGGTTACAAATAGTTCGGAAACAATGTTGAATGATCTTCAGCCGAATTATACTACGTAAATCGTTTGTGTTTAATAAATTGTATCAATCAGAAAAACAAAAATTCTACCAATTTAATTTTAAAATATTTGTGGACCGTGTGTAAATAAATGTTCTTTTTTTAAATACATTTATCACATATAAATTAATATATATGCAATGCAAAAAGTAACAGTATAAAATATTTTTTAGTTACGCATGAGTAATTAATAGAAGAAGACTGACTTATAAGTTTTCACAAATAAATCGAAAATAATATAGCTTAATAGGTACACATAATTTTATAGTAGGAATGTAATCATAATAATTATGTAATGTACAAGAATATCTAAAAACAGTTTAAAAATAGAGAAAGCACGAATAAAAATGAAGTGATAGACATGAGAGGTGGTAGATGAAGGAGAGTATGAGGAGAGGAGAAACAGAATCGGTTCTAAGTAAACAGGTCTAAGTAATAGCAGTATATACGTATTGAGCATATATAATATTATATAGTTAGAGCTACGGCTAGCTGAGTAAACTATGAATAATTATTATTTTCCACCACCTCCCTTCCGTCCTCGCCCCACGTGTGACCTGTGAATATTTATTATTTTCCCCTGCCTTCCTTCCGTCCTCGCCCCGAGAGTGACCTATGAATTATTATTTTCCACTGCCTCCCTTCTGTCCTCGCCCCGAGAGTGACCTATGAATTATTATTTTCCACTGCCTCCCTTCTGTCCTCGCCCCGAGAGTGACCTATGAATTATTATTTTCCCCTGCCTTCCTTCCGTCCTCGCCCCGAGAGTGACCTATGAATTATTATTTTCCACTGCCTCCCTTCCGTCCTCGCCCCGAGAGTGACCTGTGAATATTGATATAAACACTTCTCAAAAACGCTGTCCATGTATTCATATGATTTAACAATGCCAAACCTGCCGTTATTTTAAAAGCTTCGTCTTCCTTTTAGCAGATGTCTCTTGTCCTCTAATATAAGATAATCTTAAAAATTTAGTAAAAACTAGATAATTTGCTATACTTATAACATACTCATTAATATTTAAATATTGTAGGATAAATTATTTTAAGGAACGGCACCTAATAATAATTTTATAATGTGAATATAAGAAATATTATCAAAATAATTGTCAAATAAGAAAGTAGATGCGCAAATGAGCTATTTATTAGTTATTAATGGCTTCTTATGGATTATGTTTCACTTCTGTACTTTAGTTTTGGTCAACTCGTATCCAATATTTTGAGTGAGCTGACGTCATAATTTAATGAACTCATTTTTATTCCAGCAGTCCTGACGATGGCCACTATAATATGTATTATTTGTGTTAACGATTAATAGTTATAAGTGTTAATAGTTATAAGTGTTGATAGTTATAAGATCGTTATTATAAATAAAATGTTATAGTTTTAAATAACACACGCTCCGAGTTACTCGTGCTTTAATATGAACATTTGTAGCACTTCATGAGCGATAAACTGAAACTCAAACCGTTAAAATTGTCCACACTTTACGGGGAACAATAATCTTAACGACCGGCAGAAATATTTCATTTCGCTTTATTTCACTTTTAACTGCCTTCTTTTACAATTGTGTGATTGAATCAAATTATCCCCGCGCGACTGAAATGTTGGAAACGCGCCACTTTCAAGCGTTAAACTTTCAAATGGCCGTCGTTTCTGGGGCACATTAAAAAAGCGCCCTAAAACTCGGTGTATCAAGGAGGAACAAGTGAGTGACAATTGCTGTCGACTGCAGTACCCATTACTCACTGAGTTTGAGTGACTGCTGTGGCATCCTCTTGCGAGGGAAACAAAACAAATGATTACATTAGCCCTGTATGAAGTGTCTAATGTTATTTCAACAGATATATTTTGTTAAACAAAGTCTGTTTTGTTAACCAAAATTAAAAATATATTTGTATTCAAATTTAACTATTTCTGTATCTGGTCATTTCGACAATAATCGCATTTTTGTAAATATCATCGTAAGTTTACACCAAGGTCAACTTATTAGTTATTTTTAAATGGATTTTTTTTAATGTAAATATTATAATGAAGTCTCCAATAGTCGAGAAGTTAGTCAAAAATATATAGAAATAACACCAATAATGACAGGAAAAACGGAATGGTTGTTTGTACTGATTTGTTTGTAAATTTAATGGTCAATCGAACATAAACCATAAAATATTACTAATAATTAGACAGAATACTTTGTTTAAACCACTATTTATTGATTATTCTACATGTTCCGATACCTATTGTATCTTCTTCAGGAAACAATGTATACTGAAATTAAGAAATACAAGCATAGATAAAAACAAAACTATAAAGTGTAAACTATAAGTAAGAACTAATATTATGTATTGGTTCTTACTTATTCACTACTTTGACTGAACACTGAAGAAGATACCACAAGACATGTAGAATAATCAATAAGTAATGGTTTAAACAAAGTATTCTGTCTAATTATTAATATAAAATGAAGCTACAAAGTAATTATGCAAATATTGAAGACATAAAATATTATACTATAATAATATTTATTTAATAAAGTTTTATACTTCATTGAGCCCCATAATTACCACGTAATAATTATTCAATGTAGTTGATAACGACTCGGGAACTAATTCAATCAAGTATTTTCTCTTATTCAATGCTTAAATATAAATGCAATGTTTTTGATGTTGTATTAAGACGATAGTATTATTGATCGTGGTATATAAGTTTGCGTTCTTTGATTAACTTATATTTTTATTTTTGTCTTATTTTTATCTCGTATTTTTTTTTCTTATCTCGTATTTTTTGAGTATTCCGATATTTATGGATAGATTAAAAGCCCTTAAGGGCGTTGATTAATAAAATAAATTGGTTACTAATTTAAAAAAACTCTAGTGAATTTGTAATGTATACATCGCGGTATTTTTTTATCTCTTCAGTTCAGGTCTGTAAGGTCAAAATAAATATATTTTTATTCTACAATTGAAGTGGGAGTTCAATTGTATATCTGATTACATCAAACCTCTGTGTAAGGCCATGATAAGCAAAAAGTCATGTTTTGAGTCAATGATGTAAGATTTTTGATACATCTCCATGTTTCCTATCTGATGTTTATCAAAACTTAAAATGAACCGAACTAGTCCTCGGAAATAAAAATATATTCTTGGAGTATAATAAATCCGTTAAACAAGATATATAAAAGAAATAATCAATAAAATGAAAGTAAAGAAAAGTATCAAGGTAAGGATCTCACCACAGATGACCGTGTAGGTTTAAGTACCGTACAATTATAATCTCGCATGTGCTCTACGCTTGAAGATGGTCTTACTTGACCACTGACCACTGACCACTGACCACTGACCACTGACCACCTTCCAGTATTGTATTTCTCGTACGGTATTCAAATTATAAAATGTAACGTACAACGTAAAAATCTATTATTGTAACGTACAATAATAGATTTTTGTCCATTTACAATATAATGTGAAAATGTCGACCCTTCAAAAATGTTGATTGTACCGTCGGAATAGGCAACAAAATAAATATTGCGTGTCGCAAATTTTACACAGTTTCTTTTATGGCAGGTAATAAAATCTGTTCTCACATATTTATGAGATTTTTCGCGCATGAAGTCTGAAATATCACACGCGCTTTAGGTGACAAGTTGAAGTGCCAAATATCCTTCAGACAACTCGGCTGTGATAAAGCCCTTTCATGTTTCAATCCCGTAAGGATAGAAAATCACAAAAAGGACTCATTACATCGAAACTCTCGACTTTCAGCTCCTTCGAAGAAAATGTGATCCTCCAAAATTACATATAAATAAGCCTTATTTGTATGTCTTAAACGCTCTTTTTGAGTTTAAGAGAGAAAAATGATACATAATCTCGAGAATATTCCCCAAATAAAATACTTTCAGAGATAACAATTTTCATTTCAAGATGTTTGCTTTAGAGTGATTTTTTTTCGTTTATATAAATCTTATTCACAAATAAGCTCTCAAAATGAAGTCGGAAATCTGTCGGTTCCGTTTTTATTATTTTTCGCTCTCCAAATAAAGCCTCGAAGAAGTGTGACTCATAAATCTCCGCATCCTTTATCAGGCCCGGTCATCTCCCGACACCTTATGTTCAATTTACCCTTTCATTTTTACTTGGATATCCGTTCCAACTTAACTTTTATCTGCCGTCGCATCGCTGATGTCCTCTCATTATTCATCCACTTTTTGTATACTTTAATTGGCATTGAATAATGTTTGTTGGTTTATGGTACAACCCTTAAACAAATTAAATCCTTCACAGGCTTATAACCACGTTCAATTATAAAATGTTTTATTATGAGGAATGTATCGAGGAAACTTTTCATATATATATATTCTATTTTACTCGCTTAATAGTTCGAAGACCCAATAAGAAACATACTTTAAATGAAATTTGTTTCATAAACTATTCTATGTATTACTATATTTTTACCACAATGTCGGCAATATTTAATTGAGTAAGTACCGACTAACCTTTGACAAACAAAATGTTCACTCGAACATATTACATATTTTCTACATCTTTCTGTTTCCAAAAGTACTATTCATTCAATCAATATTTTTTGTTCTGATATAATATACACATTTAATAATATATATGTTTTTCGTATAGCAATCGGTATGGACATACGAGTAGATACATGTGAAAATAAAAATGTTATTAATATGTTTCGTTCCAACCAATAAATAATTAATAAAATAAGTATATTTCTAACTCGTTGATTGAAATTTCAGCGATTGATTTCTACCCTTAAACAAAAACAGATTCATGTAAATAAAAAAAGAATAATGTTTTCTCTCGACAGAATTTAAAAAATAAATCAGCAGTTTTAAAATTCGGTTAAAGTAACTGAAATATATATTATTATCTCCGGTAGGTATTTATGATTGGCGCAATGTTAAGATGAATATGGTGCATGAATATTTTTACTTAAAATGAAAAAAAAAAAGGAATTAGGAAATTAACAATTATATTTATATATTTATTTTGACTTAGTTATCAATTCGTTATTTTCTAAAAATAGTAGATAAAAAAAAAACTAAATATTCTATTTTTAAAAGATTGATTTATAATTGTGAAAAAACCACCATAATATTTTTATATTTATTAGTTTTTTCCAAATACTGTTTTAAAAAGTTCTATTAACAATTACATTCAGAAATCATGAAAAATGGTAATTCTTATTATTTAATAAAATAAAATAATGTTTTAAGTTTAAACCACTTTATTATGCACAAGTCCCAGCCTTCTTCAGGAAAATATAGTAATATACTATATTGTCTAAAAGAAGACTGAGTACAACTGAAACTAGTTGACTTTAGTATAGTAGTTGACTTTAATTTAATTTAATTAAGCCACAACGAGTTTGCTTTCTTTCAAAATTTAAAAAAATAATCTTATTATTTAATTTCTTAACAGAAGAAAATATCTATCAACACTAATTTAATTTGAATGATTTACTGATTTGACGAGTAGATTTTATAATTATAACTAATTGAACGCGAAAACGTAGTAGACTCCATATATATATCTTAATCAGTGTAATGGTTGTATTGGACCAGTATGTTAGACATGAATAGTCTAGGTATACTTTTAACACATTTAAACGGATGTGTGACTGCATCCTTCCTCGAAGGTATTTCCAACTGTGTATTGATGATTGAACTTCCAGGACTGTCTGATGATTAGAGAGTTTCCCCACGGATATTCTGCTATGAATGTGATTTTATTGTATCTGATCTACAGAAGAATAACCTACAAGAAAATTGATTAGTGTACCTACATATTTGGGTGTTATTAGTATCGGATGTTTCTCCCTAATAGCTGTTTAAAATAAATGTACTATATTTATTTTGTCAGTTATATTTAAATGAATTAATTGTTCGTAATTAGTTTTAACTATTTTAAAAATGCAATTTTCCAATACCTTAAAGTTTACGATTCTCTGATTACTCTACATACGGCCGGTGCTCAGATTTTTGCGGACAGAATGTTTCGGGACGCAAATTTTGTGGACATATTTTTGCGGACACGATCTTTCTGGACACTGATTTTTGTCCGCCAAAATCACCGAACCCATACGGCTATGCCGCCTTATCCATTTCTGCAAGAGCGTCAGCAGTATCCGCTTTATACTTTTACTACTGCTTCTAACTAAACTACTTTACGTCTAACAATGTGTTCAGTACATACATATTTAACATTAATACGTAAAATGGAAAAGTGAAAAATTATGAAAATTACCTTCTTAATCATTTGACTGCTATTAACAGCACTAGATAATTTTAATTTATTAATTCTGTTATTGTTTTAGTTATTTTTTATCTTTATGTTATCTTTGAACAAATTGTTCCCAAATATTTGTATCACCTATGTGTGTATTATACTTATATAATAATAAAATATAGTACATATTTAATAGTAAATTATTATAAATATGTCCCTTGTATACTTTCTACTCGAAATGTCCAATCCGCAAGTATGTACGTTCGGATAATATTAACGTGGGTATGTACGTATCAGGAAACAAATATTTGGATAAGTTCATCAGTTCGTCTCATTTGAATAAATGACAAAGACCGGTTGATAATTTAATTACCAATAATTTGTTGCCCAGAAAGACACATCTAGCCAGTGTCTGTTTAAATATACAGCAAACCTCATTTAAACTGTCAGCTTGCTAGAAAAGTAACCGAATATCATATGACACCGGTTATGGCCGACGACTACTTATTACATTTTCTAATAGTAATTCTTTTGCCACATGAAAGCTCGCGTCCTCCATTCCGCCGGAGCGACTCCAGCTGTCGGTGTGTGTCAATCTCACTTCTGCTCTTCGGGGGGATCCGCTTCTCCTGCACCTTACACCTAGCGCTGAGGCACCCACGCATTCTTTCCCGACAGTTCGCTCGAGTCAATCACCGCGCAGAGCCGCCCTTGGATGACGCGGGGCCCGAGTCATCAAACCACGCGCCTTCGATCGTTCAGCCTTCACTGCTGTAATTACGATTATGAATTTCTTACTAATTATCCCTGCCGCTATACGATAAGAGGGTTGTGTTGATTGTCTAATTATTTTGGCATTAGTTTTACCGTTTATATAACATTTTATCATTACATATAGTTTAGTAATTATTTTAATAGTATACTTATGAACACCCGTCGTATGTAAAATTATATTATACTGATTGATGACAATAGTATCATTAACAAAGAAGAAAACAGAAATGATATATTTAATAATAAAATTGTATTTTTTCCAATTGAAATTAAAAAGACGTCACATCATATATAATACCTATTTATGGAAGAGAACTGGAGCAGAATGAGAGAATTCAGGAACTGGAGAAGAATGATCAGGTATAGATGTAGTACCGCGGAAGAAGAAGAAGAATTATATGATTGTTCATATAAATAAATAAAACCTGTCACTCCAATCGAATTCACAACTTACATGAGCAAATTCACAACTTATCTGATAAACATGACTATAACTAAATGATATCTGATGCAACTTTTTTAATGTCATAACATTTCAGCTTTCAATGTTAGAATCTCGGAACCGAGCCGGGCCTGGCGACTGCCTACTGACAAGCAACAGTAGAAAAAGCCAGCGATTAGTAACGCCCCTATTCCCCCACAAGTAAACTGGCTCCACATATCTCATGGAAGATGTCACACGTACAAGGGAAGGGAAGGGTGAACACTCGTCTTGTCAAACTAGGGCTCGCAGCTGCAAATAATTTAAAGAAGATATAAAAACACTTTGATATCTTTTACTGTTTTATACTTAAGGTAATCTATATTTTTAGTTTAAAGTCTTTAAGTGATTAAAGCATATTAGCGTATAAAAGTGTACACAGAAGATTCTGAAAGGCCGTGAATTTATGAATATTTTAAATTTAATTGTTTTAAATCATCATCGTCTTTATCCCCTTTTCCTAGGAAGTTTGTAAACTGAACCTGAAGGCGACTATTTAACTCAAATAACTTAAACTAAAATAACATTCTACTCTTCAATAAAAATTACACTGACTGCATTGTTTAGTCACGACCATCGACCGATCTTACCATGACAGCTTATACGCTGGAGTCGTTGTTAGTCGCCATTTGACCATTTGTGATTACTCTTGTGTTCATTTTATTCGTCGAGATATATATATATATATGTACACGTGGACAATGTGATTATACCATAATAAGTGAAATTCGTGACAGTATTTTTTATTTAGGAGAACACATTCTTATTGTGAAGTTGTAATTATTCAGAACAGACGGTCTGTGATATTTTAAATATTCATTCAATATATTCATTAGAAAGATATACATATAAAATCAATTTTATCGAAAAATATTGTTGTTGCGCCACCGGGATTCGAACCTGGATCTCTTTCCTAACCGGGGAAGGTGCTTTATCCAACTAAGCTACAGTGACATTATTTTTAGCGACAATTTTCGACCCTATATGTTACCTTTTTTTAGATAGCTCTGTCAAATGATGGAACGATTAAATGTATTAATATCAACAAAAAAAAGGTAACATATAGGGTCGAAAATTGTCGCTAAAAATAATGTCGCTGTAGCTTCGTTGGATAAAGCACCTTCCCCGGTTAAGAAAGAGATCCAGGTTCGAATCCCGGTGGCGCAACAACAATATTTTTTGATGAAATTGATTTTATATGTATATATTTCTAATTAATATATTTAATTCATATTTAAAGTATTTTTTATGATTTTCAACAATAAAATTGATTTCATTGATGGTTTACCAGGGCTGTTATGATTTACGGAGAACTGTTTAAGAATGTGTGTGAATATGAATGTGACCGGTACCCAGTGCCCACCCAGTGACGCGATGCGTGAAGTGACTCCTCACGCTAGACTTGCCGCCGCTGCTCGTCTAGCTCCGGCCCCGGAGCTCGCCGACCCGCCGCAACACCGCGGGGAAAACGCGAGGGATGCTCGGCAAAAGGGATACACTCAAAGCCTATGCATTATTTTCAACAATTTTAGTACCGATGACTTTTTGTCGACAAGTAAAAAAATTAGTAGTCGAGCTTTGTCACTCTATAAAATTATTCACCCGGATAGGCATATCGAGGGAAATGGTGGAAAGAGTTATAGCATTCATAATATGATTTCTTTGCGTGAAGTCACTTTATGCTGAAATACCAATTGTATTGTTACGATTGTGCGCTTTTATAATGTTAAGTATGAAAGGGTGAATAGTAGTGGGAAAAGTGGTGCAGGCGACTCGAGAACGCGTGAAGAATTGGCTTACCGCCGCGCTAGGAATGTCTCGTATTAGGAAGGGTATACAGTGTACACATTTATTAATAGGCTGACAATGTGCTGTATCTTCTTTTGTCACATCTTCGTAGCCGAGGTGTTGCAGCACTTCTTCATCAATATTTATAATATTTATTTATTTATATATCGGGATCGTTCGGCTGTATTGTACTTTACTTTCGTTTCCGGAGTCGGGTTCATTTTCAGTAATAAAAATTACAGTGGGGATAAGGCTACTTCTATGAAGAATTTCCGTCTACAGTTAGAACTAGAAAGATTTATTCCACTAACATAAAATATAATATTATTTATTTTTATCAAGATTTTGTTTTATTTTATACACATCCGATAGATTTCATTTCATATGAAAAAAAACAAAGTCGTGTATGCATATTATTATTTTTGATTTGATTATTTGAGACAAAATGTGTTTTACCTAAGAACACACATTACATAGAAAGCTGAGAAATTATAAGGAGAGAGGCAGCATATCAGAGTAATAAGCTATGGGGTAGGGGGGAAGGATAGGGGTTACATGGAACAACTTTAAAATCGGACAATCGGATAAGTTTATTAGGTTATTTAGTATCTTACTTTTGATTTATTAATCTCAAATGTTTCTAAATTATTAAGGCGCAAACCAACTTCATTTTAATGTTAAACTTGTACTCCTGTATTTCTATTAAACGTATGCTGAGAATTAATTATCCGTTCGATAAATTCTGAAAAGCTTATTTGCTGAGCCTTTAATGTGTTCTTTTATTCTAATATTATCTTTACATTACTCGATAGTTTACCTATGTGGAAAGCTGGACAATCATTGCACATTAGTTAATAGATGCCAATATAGCTTAGCAGTCTTCTTTGTCTTTACATTTAGTTAAAAGTTTGCCTAAATTAATATTAGCATAGAAAGCTGACTTTATCTCTTTTGGGAATTTTTATGTGCTTAATGTAGAAAAATTATTTATTTACAAAATTCTGCGCCATTTATTAGAAAACCGTTATAAAGAAAATAAATTATTTTTCCTTAAAATGATATCGCCACACATTGCCCGCGGGGAGGATGACTGGAAGATGGAAATTCAGAGAGGATGGGAGTCATCTCAAACTCAATGGATGGTCGACAGATCGAGGACATGGACATGATGATAATATATTTGCTATTCTATGCTGTCCTAGCAACGGCTCTTCGAACTGCGGACCGCGGAGATAGGTGGAGGAGAATCATCGAGGACATTTACAGGTTAACCGGGATCACCCGGAGGTCACGATCCTCGCTAATGAGGGAGCTGACTGGACAAAAATAATGGTTACTATGGAAACATTTAAAAATAATGAAATTTAACGTCTCGTGGTAATTGGTAATGATTCCGATAGCATGTTGTTAATGCGTAAGTTTATAAGCAAATTTAACGTCTCATGGTATTAAATTGGTAATGATTCCGATAGCATGTTGTTAATGCGTAAGTTTATAAGCAAATTTAACGTCTCGTGGTATTAAATTGGTAATGATTCCGATAGCATGTTGTTAATGCGTAAGTTTATAAGCAAATTTAACGTCTCGTGGTATTAAATCGGTAATGATTCCGATAGCATGTTGTTAATGCGTAAGTTTATAAGCAAATTTAACGTCTCGTGGTATTAAATTGGTAATGATTCCGATAGCATGTTGTTAATGCGTAAGTTTATAAGCAAATTTAACGTCTCATGGTATTAAATTGGTAATGATTCCGATAGCATGTTGTTAATGCGTAAGTTTATAAGCAAATTTAACGTCTCGTGGTATTAAATCGGTAATGATTCCGATAGCATGTCGTTAATGCGTAAGTTTATAAGCAAATTTAACGTCTCGTGGTATTAAATCGGTAATGATTCCGATAGCATGTCGTTAATGCGTAAGTTTATAAGCAAATTTAACGTCTCGTGGTATTAAATCGGTAATGATTCCGATAGCATGTTGTTAATGCGTAAGTTTATAAGCAAATTTAACGTCTCGTGGTATTAAATCGGTAATGATTCCGATAGCATGTTGTTAATGCGTAAGTTTATAAGCAAATTTAACGTCTCGTGGTATTAAATCGGTAATGATTCCGATAGCATGTTGTTAATGCGTAAGTTTATAAGCAAATTTAACGTCTCGTGGTATTAAATCGGTAATGATTCCGATAGCATGTTGTTAATGCGTAAGTTTATAAGCAAATTTAACGTCTCGTGGTATTAAATCGGTAATGATTCCGATAGCATGTTGTTAATGCGTAAGTTTATAATCAAATAAAATAATTAACAGTGTGTACCTCTGTTCTAACCTACATTTAAATCTCGACACTTGAGTACATCAAGGAAAACGTAGGCATGTTTGGAATTATTCAAGAGTATTTTAATTGAATAGTACTCACAAACATGTAGAGATTACCTGTTACAGAGTTATATAAATAATTTTATTCATTTAATGATTTGTTCTATTTGAAAAGTGGATTAATTTAATAACCAGAATAAAAGTAATAACAAGTAAATAAACTTGGAAAATATTGGTCGTTTTTAAGAACTTTTAACGGAGAGTAAACGAAAAATGACAGATTTATATATTTTTTAAAAATACAGAAACTATATTATCAGAGACAAGTAGAAGAAAACATTACAGCGCTATGGCTATTGCCTATCTATTATATTAATGAAAAAATTTTTGGTCGTGAAACAGAATAATTTTAGAACATGACTCACGCAAGTCCATTGTAAAACACTACTATGTACCCATACATGTAATAAAAATATTGTCCATCTGCTGTTGCTTTTAAAGGTTTCGGAAATCAATAAATGGTGACATTCACTCGGGCCTATGCAAATACTTTAAATCGGTTTCTATGTTTTGCAGCATTTTCTACAAAGAAAAGTATACTTTAAAATATAAACTGTAAATTAACAATATAATGATTAGAATGCAATATTAAAAGTATCAAATGTAATTATGAGCTCGGGTGCGAGAGCTATTTTTAACTAAGGGCATGTTTATGTTTAACAACACAAAGAACAAATTCAACCCTAGCAAGTGATAGCCCTCCTCACGCAGTAAATCAAAACTTGAAAGTTTTCCCGACACTTCTCGTCGTACAGGGTGATCATGGCACGAGACTCTTATTGCCAAACATAAATATTATACTATGAGTTCTTTATTTTCCACACCCCTGCATCTCACTTTAAAAAACATAAAACTTATATAAAACATTTTTGAAATGAAACTTCTCTGTCGGCACCTACATTCGTGAAATTCTCACATGACTAAAGATTGTTTACCGAGACGAATATACGTTCGGGTGTTATTACTTCATCCGCAACGGTCATTGGCTCAGTTTCCACCACTCTCAAGCCCTTGTCCCACAGGGCAGTGACTGAGGTGCATAATAGATATTCATCTCCGATGCTGTATAACTGCGTGAAGTGAACTGATTTTGAAAAATCTTATGTTATTATATTTTTTTGCTGAATTGAATAAGACATCACGATTTAAAAAACATAAATATCAAAATGCAATTAGTGATGAAAATCAAAATGAGAAAATGCAACGAGGGTTCATTTATAAGGTATGCACTTGGTACACACCCAGTTTTATTTTAAATAACTTTTACATTATTGGTATTCTTATTTCCATCTATTAGAATTCTATTTTCATAGTAAGAGCCTGCGGTTTATTTTTAAAGTTAATTTAATGTTTTAAAAATATTCTGAACGCACGCATTATATTTATTGTTTATATGTACATTATAAAAATAAGTAATTGCGACATTAATAAAAAGAAGCATTTGTTGTTACCTCGTATTAACTCTTTCACTATATACACATTTGCTTTTGATGGAATCAAAAGATTTAAAAGAGAAATAATAGAAAATGATATATTCGTAATGTTTCCTGCATACACTGGCCGAAGAATTCAAATCATCGTAATGTAAAGTGAGCTTCTACCAAAAATGCAACACTCGTGCACTCGTAATACGCAGAATATTGAATTGTTACGAAGTGTCACGAAAGTAGTGGTGTTCCTGTATAGCATGTGCTGTAGTGCTGTACCGCTCCCACCCCTCGGCGCGCGCGGGTACAGTTACTGACGGATGGGCCCAGCGGGGAGTGGATCGGGTTACTACTCACTACACCCCACCTCTCTACACCGAGACACTGTCACGCGGCACGCGGTGCGCGGTGCACCCCTTCTGAGACAAAAGGAACTTCTGAATAGAGGTCAACTTACAAGTGGGGGTAGTTGATAATTGTTTAGGCACTATTGTTGTTCCTTCACAAATTGTTTACGATATAGTTTTAGACATCTTGTTTCAAAAAATGTTCACAGACGTATTTGATTTAATAATAAGGCATTAGAGCAAATAATAAATTAATACACTAAATTTCTATAAGTCAGTGTAAACTTATAATAACGTCCTAAAAAGTTATGTAAATATCTGCACTAGTGAAAATATATTAATGGCTATGTATAAAATATAGACAAAAACAAATATTACAGAACTACAAGTATAATTATTTAAAACCAAAAATTGTGTTGATATGTTATATCTATAATATACTTTTTATTTTATTTTATAAATATTAACGATTCATTCTATGTATAAGGATACTAAAAAAAATACTTTTAGGTAAGAATAATATTTTAACTGTAAGATTTTTAATATTCCCGTCGACTTAAATCTAGCGCTAATATTTTTTCGGTGTACCGTGTATGAACACAAGAATTTTTTCTAATTCCGTAGCGGGATATCATTAAATTCATGACACTGTTTATGTCTCGGTCCTGGGTCGCCCTCGCAGATGACTCCAGAGTCTCAAAAGTCTCAAGAGTCTCCAGATGCAATGCAACCGTCCACCCCTGTTGCATCCTTCCAATCCAATGTTATTCCAAGGATAATCTCCTTTTCTAGGCAAAATGTGGCCAAAGAAATGGAAGAATCCAGTATTTTCATTATAGACCAATCTGCTGGCTCACGAATTCTATTTTTTGGAAAATGATTTCCAGTTCAACCTCTGTACTGGCTACAAGCGTGATGTCATCACCAAAACGTAGATTGATGATCTCTATTCCACCGATTATGCTTTCTCCCTCCCTCTCTTTTCATGACGTATTCTGAGTAAATGTTAAATAACAATTAAAAGACTTCCAAATGCATTGGGAAATTTTATAGATAATTCTCATAACATAGATGTTTGAGGGCATGCGAATTAATATTTGTTCCGTATCTTTCAATTGGTGCATTATGCAAAGCGTGGAGCAACTTCACCTACAAGGTTGGAGAGATGATAATGTGTGCTATCTACATATAACAAAAGTTAGTGTTTGGAGAGGATAATGTGTGCTATGTATAACATAATTGGAGAGAATAATGTGCGCTGTGTATATCACAATATATTTATTGGGGAGGATAAGTATGCTATGTATAACACGAGTTAATTATTGGAGAGGATTATGGATCATGTTTAATATATATAACACAAGTTAGTTATTGAAGAGGATAATGTGTGTTATGGATAACAAAAGTTTGTTTTTGGAGAGGATAATGTGTACATGTTACAGTGAATGTGTATTACAAGTGAAGTTATATTTTCACTAGTATAAATATAATTTAACTAACTCAGCCAGTTAAAAGGTATCAAACAATTGATTTACAATTTCATTGCTCAATATCACTAAAACTTTTGTTCAGAAACGGACGATCCGGTATACGCCGCGCAAGCTGTGTTTTTGTCATTGATGCCATCTGACGTCGAAATATTTTAATCTTAGCTGGTGATGTATCGCCCCACAACCAATTATGAATATTATTGTTTATGTGGTATTAGTTTTAGACCTTTGATTTTAAATCAAATCGGTCTTTGTATTGTCCATGTATTGATTCAAAAATTAACAGTTAAATTGACAGTTTATTATAGTTTAGCATATAGTTATAAATAGTTAGTAGCATATATTTAAAGTATATTTTCGCTAGTAGAAATATATATATCTTTCATAAAAAAGTGTTCAGAACGCTAGTGTACGTAACACTACTTCACTGGGATTACACATTCACTGTAATATATATGCAAACAAAAAATGTAACGATAATACAGTCAAATACATTTTGCATACGAAATGTATGTTTTTTAAATTTAAACAACAGTATAACTTTTTAGTTGTAGATTTGCCAAGTACTATGTCATTTTCAATAAACGCTTGAACTTTATCAAAAAAAAATGAATTGTTGTAAGAGATTCATAACCCCTTTTCGCCAACCCAACTGGACTCTTCTAATGAAATTCTTTTATATTATTTAGTGTTGGGGGAAGGGGTCAACATATTTTTTACGCCTTTCATACACACATGTCGTTACCAAACTTCGTTGATACAATAGGTTGTGGACTTGTCATACTACTTAACACACATCAAATGGATGGCTATCACGAGGTGGGTACATGAAAAAAAACGTTTATCTAATTTGTTTGGCAATAATATATTTAGTCAAGTCTTTTTAGTATTTATTATTTATATGTAGTTCCGAGCGCATCAATCCAAGTATACCAGAAACTCCCGTCAGACTGGAAGTTATCAATCAAAGGATGACAATAAACAAACACGGCAATAAAAATTCCCAGTCAGAATCTCCGATAGAAAGTAACGTAGATAATTGATGTGTTTCATCCATTTGATGGCGCAGTTGTTACAGATTTAAAGCCCTCGCGTGTCTCCACTCTCCACTGCAATCGGCTCGCTCAGGAAATGTTCTGAGAAATATAAAAGTGCGTTTTATTGAAGTTTTAGTACTCACACGGTCGCCGAGACACGAGATTCAAACTCAGGTTCAATAGGTACTTCTCCGGTGATGAGAGCATTACCAAATAAATCTTCTTCATGGAATTTATTAATCATTATTAGATATTTATTTATTACTATAATAGGTAACTGGCTTCGCCGCTTGTTGCTGCCGGGCTCTTCGATCTGTTTATGCATTTCGTGAACATGGCGGTGGTCGCGGAAAACGATGCATTTTACCTCTTTTTCACGTTATCTCTGTTCGCTATAAAATATATGGCGCTATGATGCTTCTACATACATATAGAGCCGCAGCGAACACCGTGCGAAGTGAAATTCTTTCACTGTATTTCTTCACTGAATTACTAAAGCATTTCAACCCAGACATGGTAAAATTAGATTAGCACTTTTGACAAACCGCACAAACTAAACAAAACAACAGACAATGGTCACTGGTACAATGGGGTTCTGTTATTGCTCTGGCCTTAACATACATTTTAGTCTAAACTACTCATACTCTTCCATTCCATCGCATTTCCACCGGATATGTGCTCCTCCAAACCTATTGCTATATATATCCCAGAACGCGTTGCTCATTCCACAGACCTTCTCCGAATATTTCCTATCAACACTTGATGTACTTATGATGTACAATTAAGCGACGCAATTCTTTAATAATTATTAGGTACACCTCCGAATCTATCGCGTTCTTTCGATGTTAAGTACACTGTATAACCTAATAAATGTTAAGGTAATGCCATCAACGTTTAACGAAAGGGTTTGCGAGTGCGAAGGATTCCGCCGTGAAATCTCAACCCGAAAATAATTCCAGTACGTGCCGTAAAACTCGTCCCTTCGGCTTCGGACAACTTTAGAAGTGCTCTTTCTAGGGAACATTAAAGACTATTCACTTCACGCTTTCCACTTTGAATGTTCAATATTTTAGCTGTTACCTCGTGCCTCGGGACTTAGCGCCCCGCTGTCTTCGTCCGGCTGAACAATCTGTCTGACTGATCCATTTTAATGCCTAATTACAAACAGAACTTTCCCAGTGGATATACATAAAACGTGACAAAAACCTAAAACTAGGATCAATTTGTAGCGGGTTATGGCTCTCATTGGCTTCAATTCGTGAGTAAGAGTTTAGAGCGTTTGATCTCCCAAAAAGCATCGGTGGCGATACCCACTAATGACTGATGTGACGAGCCGGTCCTTCCCCGGTAAAGCTCTGTGTCGGTGTCTTTGTATCACTTGAATCGTGGATTTATCATATTTATGCTTTTTCAAATCAAATGATTCATTTAAAACACTATAATGAAACTCAAATAAGAGTGCGTCGGAAGCCTCTGAGTGCTCCTGAGTGATCATCACCATTTAAATTACAATACAGTTAATAAAGTAAATCGGACAATCGTTCAATAACAAATATGTGATTCTGTTAGGAATCTAATTTACCGTTCATATTGAATCTGAACCGACAATTGAACGAAAACGAACTACCGATTGATTTGAAGGTTCCCCGTCATATTATGTGGTTCTCCTCTGCGGCAGTTAGCCCTCTTTATGCATAGTCTGCGAGGCGAAGTATATTATTGAACAAAAGTGTGTGAGAAATGTTTCGTGACGTAATATAAGAATATACAGTATTATAGCTCGCAGTGTGGAACCAATTTGTCGATAATCAAAAAATATGTGCAAATAATTCATCAGAATGCTCTTATGAATGTTGTTTCTAATAAAAAAGGAATGTGGCATCATATCGCCACTGAGTAGTGACCAATAGAATCGTTTTATTTGTTTATGGAATATGAGTTAACAAAAGTTTCGGAAATAATTTAGAATGCTAATCGCTATCATACTAGGCAGGACCTGTATTATTTATATTTAATTTACCATCACTCAGTTTCGATAAAAAGCCACACTCGTGTGTCCTACCACCTAGCAACCTAGCCACCTAGCCACCTAGCCACCTAGCCACCTAGCCACCTAGCCACTCTTGGATCACTCACTTTCGTGAATATTTTTTGAATAGATTTATTCTAGAAAACTTCTGAGAAAGTAGTCTCCCAATATGCGGTTTATCCATCAAGTCTTTCTCAGTCCTGATCCTCTGCCTATGTGTTTACTATCCTCTACTACGGAATATGTTACTACTACACATATTTATTTATCTAAAATAATGTACCTATGTCATGTTGCTCTTATGTTTAGATTTGATATAATTGAATGATTTTGTGACCTTCATTTTTATAGGAGATAAATTTCGAGTTTAGAGATAGACGTCTTCTTAGTTTTGTAAATTATTTCAAGTTATCCAGAAATATAGTATAATATAATAAAATTAATTAAAATACCTTGATATCTACTTACTATATAATTTTATAAATTAATTTTATTTTAAGTAAAAAATGTGCTTGGGTACTCGGAAAAGTGCTGTGCGGGCTAGGGGCGGGAGGGGGAGCTCATAATGCACTTTTCCTCCCCATCACGTCCGCTTATTTTATTACGCTGTATAAACTCGAAGAAGTGCATTCGGTGCTATTGAGTCATCACTTTCTGCGATTTTAATATATAATCCTCCACAATTGAATCTCTGTTATATTTATTCAGTTCAATCACAAAAATGACGTTAAATTTAGATCAAAATTATTATTTTTTGTTATAATATAAAAAGTTGTAGAACATACTAAGTTAGTAGTCCAATAATTTGAATACAAAATCCCGTTTTACACAATTAATTTGATTGTTTTCGATTATGTGAGTTCTCATATTACTCACGATTACGAAGACATTCGCCATGACTTATTCAAATTAATAATTAATTAATAATTAGAAATTTTGTGAACCATAAAACATAATTGATCGTGAAACAATGGTTGTTGAATTGCTAATTTAGAACCGGAGTGTGTTTCGTGTGAATAGAAAAATAAATCACGTGTCGTTCACGCAAAATAAATCTTTATTGGTCATACATATATATTTAATAAGGTCATAATATCCGACCAATAATAATTCTTTAAATCTATCCAGCAATAACGTATCACTTGTCTCTATTATCGTTCAGAACCCTCCCGCATAACATCTACCTGCTGCGTTAGGACTATGTGGCATTGCTGTACTACGTATTTATGTATTTTTAATACCATATAAAACAAAATATATCTTAATGATCTTCACATCACTGGGATCACCCGTTCTATGAATAATATTTAATATTTAAAATAAAACATATTTATTCAAAATTGCTTCTGGGTCTGTTTTGATTTTGAATTTATTAAATAATTAGTATCGTAATTTATTTTATTGAAAATGTATAGGGTGTTCAGCTGAAAAAATTCAAGATTAAATTGTAATTGCTCGTAAACCATCAAGGTGAGGTAAGTGAGAGGGGTATTGTTCGACGCGCGTAATTTTCGGGTTTGCCAGTTGTAATGTAATATTTAAAATGCGGTGATTCATTGGTTCGTGCGCGTCGCGCTTTTTTACTCACTTTATTATTCGACGAGTAAGTGATGGGCCGAGTAAGCAACGTATCTAGTGTTGGGTTCAAATGTTCAGACAAGAAGAGACAATGGTTAACCAAACTCCTCCAGGACCATCAACGTCAGCAGCGACGCCAGAACATGTCACTCAAGTTTGATGTGAAATTATGCGCAATCCGCGTAAATCGATAAGGAAGATTGCAGCCTGTACTGGAATAAAAAATCAACAGTGCACGTTATTTTGAAAAAGAAACTGCAGTTTCACCCATACAAACAGCAAATCGTGCAGTTTCTCAACGAAAATGACTATTCTTTACGTGAAACCTTAGCGAGAACAATTCTGGAACGTTTTAGAACAGCACGAACGCTTGGAAACTTATTGTTTTTTGACGAAGTATATTTTCGTATCGATGGCTATATTAATAAACAGAACATGAGATACTGGTGCCTTGACAACCCAAGGGAACACCGTCAAAAACGTTCGCATTGTCCAAAAACGACAGTTGGTGTGCCCCATATTTTTTTAACCAGCGAGAGACGGTCACTGCTGACGTGTATTGCCGAATGATCGATGAGTTTTTGGTACCGCATCTGCAGCTGTTGTCCGGGTTCCACAACAGAACATAATTTCAGCAAGACGGGGTCATTCCACATATAGCCAGAGCTTCAATGAAGAAGATGAGGGGAATTTTTCCCAATAAATTAATCAGCAAGTACGGAGACATACCCTGGACACCTCGGTCACCGGACCATATACTGAGTGCCTTTTTTTGTTGGGATACCTTAAGTCGAGAGTTTACAGTATCAATCCTTGAACAATTCAGGCTATACAAAAAAATATCTGCCGTGAAGTTGCTGCCATTGAACCAACGCTTTGCTTTCGCGTGTTCGCAAATTTAAGAGTTCGATTGCAAGAGTGTTTGATAAATGGACGGTATTTAGACGATACTGTTTATAAAACGTAAAATCCGCATCGTTAAACTCAATTTTGTATAAATAAAATATGAGAATAACATTGTAGTTTGTTTATTTATTTAATATTAAACTGGACACTATTTATATGTATTGGAGGATGAGCCTTTTAGAAGCTTCAATAGTCGACGAGTATACATGAGAAGGTGTACATAGAGGAAAAATGAGGAAAAAGTGGTTTGTTAGTACAGAAATATGTGACATTCTACTTTTCATTTAAACTCCATTTTGTATTAATAAAATATGAGAATAACATTGTAGTTTTTTTTTAAATTTAGTAGTTAATTTGAAAATTTTCCGCTGGACACTCTTTATATCTAATTTATATTGTGAATTTATTGTATAGTTATTCAATACATAGTCAAACTGTGATTGAATTAATATCGTGGATTTCCTGGATATTAACATTGTTTGGTATTTTGGTGTGTACGAGTATATTTACGTTTTCTATTTATTTTGTATCAAAGATTTTAATATTGTTTTTCGTATCATTATTATCATCAGCATTCCCCAAAAACGGTTAATTCTCTCCTTCCTCCGCCACTTTCAACTGTCGCCCGCCACTTCCTCGAGCTTGGGGATGGCCAACACTTCTTCAACCCGTACAAGTGCACCGATCCACTTCAGGATCTTCTTCTCCACTGACTATACGATAATTGCTCCACCCCATTGCAGATTTCTTGGGCCATATCTATTACCTCGGTTCTCCAACAAATTTGTACTTTAAGTTAGGTTTGGTTAGATCTCTCAGATATTCTGAGCCCTTTTCACGAATCTTTGATCGTTTTTTTAAGTACCTAATTGATATATATTAAAAACTACGAAAGCTTTGATTATGCTTCGGCTTTCATTCGTATGTGACTTTATGAACAGTTTTAATTACAATTTTTGTCATATTTTCTTGATTAGAATAATAATGATTCGAGTTGCGAAGGCAATCACTGGCAGGTTCAAGGTTGCCTACTGTTGACCCCATTTCCAATATCATTATTCGACCATAAATAACATCAATAATTATATTTACATCATTTTACCATTTATTATCAAGGTCATTCACAAAAGATCCATTACAGTGGTTTGAATAATAAATTCAGACTATTTTAGTCACGCTGACACTCGCCAGAGAACGAGGGTCGCCCGTGTCGCCCGTGTCGCCCGTGTCGCCCGTGTCGCCCGTGTCGCCCGTGTCGCACGTGTCGCTTGAAGTAGTAAAGCGGTTATTTGTCCCGAGGTCACTAGCAGTGCGCAGTGCGAAACACCATCGGACACGCACAAATGTTTCCCATCAGAAGCTCATTCGGATGATAAATCACATTTTCAATCTCGCTCCGACACAAGGCGGCAGCGAGGAATGGGAATTGAAAATATTTCTGTCCTTTGTCCGACTGATGCACTTGTTTCACCCGACTCCCTCCTGTCGAAGCCAAATCGTAACAACATTTAATTTTATTTGAATAATCATCTATGAACAGTAAGTGATAAATCAAAAAGGGCCAAGTAAATAAAAATAATTTTTAACGTTTATCGGAGAACAATACGTGCGTTTTTTATAAACTTATCTTGAATTTAATTTAAAACATTATCTACAATCAATAACATAATAAATAGTAAGGTAACTCTAGTATAAATATTAGAGTAGGTATAGTACATTAAGTACCTAGTAAAAGTAAATAATTACATAAATAAACAAGTATTTAGTGAATGTTATTTTCTCTAGGTCTAGGTTTGTTGTTCTGATGTTTTGTTGAACATCAGCTATAAGAATAAAGGTGTTTTTCACCAAGAAGCATATTATTAAAATGAAAACCGAAAGTACTATTAACTATAAAAGTAAGATTAAATAATATAAATGCATCACACAGAAATACCTGAGGCACAAATAAATAATGTTATTGAAAATCAATTAAAGTATTCAAACATACCATATTAATTAAAGAATGATATACGAATATTGCTACAAATTAGCAATATTGCTACAAAAAAGCAATTAATTTTATTAAGGAGAACACATTCTTATTGTGAAGTTGTAATTATTCAGAACATAGGTCTGTGATGTTTTAAATACTAATTTAATGTATTAATTATAAATATGTACATATAAAATCAATTTTGTCGAAAAATGTTTTTTTTGCGCTACCGGGAAAACAATACTTTTCGACAAAATTGATTTTATATGTATATATTTATAATTAATACATTCAATTCATTTTAATTGTATTTTGTGAGCGATAATTAGGTAATGTAAATTGGGGTGAATAGAGACTTTGGAATTTTTGAAGCCTTATTACGCCACTTTGGCTTCAGTTTTTTTTTTCTGGTAACACTATGATATCATATAATAGTATTTTGAATTATTCAATTTCAAAAATTTTGCAGGCTAACGGACAAAATTATATGCCGCAAAACTTTGCTAGAAAAACTACTAAACAGTTGGTTTTTCGGTTAATCTTAATATTTTACAAAGATGAATTTTATGCTAAAGGTTGGTGTAAGTAAAATTTCCCATTAATAAATATTTTGTACTGGTTTTAGTGGCAAGTGTCGCTTATAATCTTATTTCGGGGTGAATGGGATGAATAGAGATACATAGTATAAGATATATTATTTTAGCATTGCGCTACTGTTCGGAAAGTACTCTCTGAATACAGAGTGAATAATAATTTTGTACACGTAATCGCATCCCAATATGAAGGAAGTTCTGCGTGTGTAAGGATCAATGGATTATTCACACCATGGTTTGACATTACGAAGAGTGTCAAGCGAGGTTGTGTAATGTCTCCATGGCTGTGATAACTTATAACTTGTACATGGATAATTATGTGAAAGAACTGGAATGTATGAATAAGCGAAAATGGGCAATTTGATTGTATGCTATTTATTGTACGTCGACGATGCAGTATTAGTGGCGAATAATGAACAAGAATTACAGAGTCTAGTGAGTAGAATGTATATATACGATGTATGCAAGGAAAGTAACCTTACTATGAATGTCAACAAATCGAAAGTGATGGTATTCGAGAAGGAAGAAAGCAGGACAACGTTAAAATACTTGTAGGTAATGAATGTTTGGAATAAGTAGAGGAGTTGTGTATTTAGGAAATATGTTTGATAGAAACGGAAAAACTGAGAAAGATATCGAAAGGAGGGTGACTGCAGGATACCAAGTAAATGGCTAGCTAATGGGAACTTGTCAAGCGAGGCAAAAATAGCGATACACAATGGAGTTCTGGTACCGACACTGATGTACGGAAGTGAGGTCTGGAGGCTGACAGAAGAGGAACGAAAGTAGATGGAGTGGAAATGAGATCGTTTAGGCGTATGTGTGGCAAATCCAATTATGACAGAGTAAAGAATGAAGAAATAAGGAAAGAATGTAAAGCTGATATTAGAATAGTGAGTAAAATTAAGAAAGGATCACATACGTGGTTTAGTCATATGGGACGTGTGAATGAGAGGAGAATAGTAAGGAAGATATATGACGAAGGATGGTCATGTTAGAAGTCTCAATAATTGGCGAGCTTGTATGAGAAGATGTATGAATGTGGATGAGGCGAGAATTGTGTCAGGACAGAGGAGTGTAGCGCTGTATCCTCTCTGCCTACCTCCGCGGGAAAAAGGCGTATTGGTAAGTAAGTAAGTAAGTAATACACCAATACAGGTTTCGATAAAACAGAAAAAGTCCCGTTAGACCATGATAGGCCATACCACATATACCATACTAGACTCTAGAGTCATTTGAAAGAGTGCATTTGTGCATCCTGCATGAAATGTATATATTTGCTTACCACTGTTAAATAATGAGTGAACATATCTTTTTTATTTGATTTGATTTTACGTGATATTTTTACTTAAATAGGTCTATTTTTATCTCGTAAAAAATTAAATTTAATGAATTATTGTACAATAAGTATCAGAACTGGTTTAGTAAATAATTTGTTTTATTTAACTCCATAAAATAGTAGTAAACACAAATAATAATTGTGCTGTCCCTATTGACCCCGAGCATAAGGTTAATAGGGGCAAAGCTCATTTAGAATTTTCTCTGTAGGGATGATCGAATCAAATTTAGGTAAATATGAACACATACAGGAACCATCAACAAAATAAAAAACTTGGGTTGTATATTATTATTTCTTACATGTGGAAAAACAATGGATACACTGAAATCTGTCCTATTCACCTCGGATTACGGTATATAAAGAAACACCTACGCAAAATGAAACATTACTCAGCGCTCTATGTTTTGTCATGAATCATGACACGGAACATAGCGCGGTTATTGCGCGTATCTTGCTTGACATAGAACATTATATATAGTGGGTGAGTATCATGCATAGAACGTAAAGCGGTGAGTACTATGACAGAACATAGAATCGCATAACATTAAAACAGAAAATTTAAAATTAGTAAAAAGTTTTTAATTTTCAATTCTATCCATTTTTTAAATAACCAATGACAAGAATCTAATAACTTGCCGCCGTTATTTGATTTCTTAATACAATGCAGGTATTGTACGTCACTCGTGTACTTCACTTATGTACGATTAAAACAGTTTAAATAGTTTCTATTACCTCCTATCTTTTAACAAATTGACTCGTAAAGAATATTTGGTTATGGAGACTGTAATTTATTTATTGATCGAAAAAATGAATCCTTCATTGGACAAACAAAAATTCCTTTTGAAAGGGAATCAGTGTATGAATGCAATATTCGGTGTTTGTCCTCGAACAACTGAATATCCGGTATCCTTTTTGTCCCATCATTTAGTCGTTCTATGTCCCGATTCGCTATGCCCGTCCGCGACCAACGGAGCTGGCTCCCGCGGGGCGGTATCAGGGTGCGAGGGGATGCGAGGAAGAGTTGCTCGTGAATATTAGGATTTGATTCGCTTTCAGTACAACTTTTATCTGATAGCTTGTCCACTGCAGTTGTGATTGGAAATGGGGTGCAGCCGGCTGCGATCGACAAAAGGTTCTCAACTTATGAAAGAATCATTATTATAAATGTTTTTTAATAAAATATTTGTAACTTCTGTATAGAATAACCGTTGAAACAATATACATCCTATCTCCTATATCATGCGATTACTAATTTAGTTATTAACATATGTATTATCCATATAAGACAATTACACAACTAACTCGATGCACATCTGTACCAACAAGTCGTTAGTCAGTTATAAGCGGTAGAATGTGTCGACCTTTTACAGACGCGCCTTTTACACTGTACAATGTATAATAATATTATATAGTTTTTGATTCATAGTACAGTACAGTGTGTTATTATATTGATATAATCAGATAACATTGCAGTGCTACTGCAAGATCTTCCTTTTCATTATCTGCTCACTCATTTCCAAATCCGTTTTACTTTTGAATTGGAATGCACCTCATTTTACTACATTCAGCCATATTTGTATTTTGCCTGATTTTACCAGCTCCAAACGTCACTTCTATGTATCAGTATTTTCCAATTCAGTTAATACAGAATATCTTTGGTTAAAACGACATTTTGGCGTGAAATTGTGTTTTAAATGATAGTTGTTACTGTTACGAACGAAATGTTTTTAAATCATATTAATTATTTGACGGTACTTTAGTCTTTTTATTTATCGGTGAGAAAGAAAAAAATAACCGGCTAATATTTTGGCGCCATTTGTGTTTAAAATCTGCCTCGGTCTCTGCCCGCAGCGCGCGGCGGCGGCGCGGCGAACGTTAAACGGCAAACAGCGAACAACTAAACAAGCTACACTGGCCTCCGTGCATCGGAAGATGTTTATCGGAATTCTATTAGGGGCGAGGGGAGATTTAAATTAAATATTTTCGCCATGTTCAATACCCACTGATAAAACTGTTATTTTGGATGGCGTGCAGAGTCAATGCATGACTGCAATCCAATTTCCGCCAAGCGGTTCATTATATCCTGTTATTCGTCAAATTATTGCGATGAATCAACTCACGTCTCCGTCAGGGGTGGCCGAGCACCGAGTACTGAGCACTGAACACTGAACGCTGAACACTGAACAACGAACATCGAACACACTTCGGGTATATTAGTGAGATTAAATGTTTGTATTATTGGTATTATTTGCTACATTCTAGGTACTACATCGCGTTACTGTAAGTAATATATTTGGCAATCATCTTCGGGTGGTACTCCTAACATACACTTAATAAAACAGTGTAAAAGATAGTTTTAAAAAATCTTTTGTTGTGTTATTGGAAAACGAAAATAATTGCTACATTTGTGAGTACATATAAGTATTGAAAAAATAAAAAATATTATTTTTCAAGGATAACGCATTTTTGTTGCGAAGTTGCTTTTTCAGATCACAGTTTTGTGATATTTAATATTTTGGTAATTAAATATTTTTTCGATGTATTAATTTTTTCTGTATATCTTTCTAGTTGATTAATATAATTTGTATTATTTTGTTTAGGTATTAATTGATTTTAGCAGTCATATGTGTGTGATGTCCCTAAATTAATTTATTAATACATAACTTTTTTAACAAATAATTTGTAATTCCGGAAACACCAAGCGACTGAATAGAATTTATAGCTAATTTATACTCGTAATAACGAGTTACTTCTCAGAGACTCATTTCTATATATTTTTAAAATATTTAATTAGGTAGAAAACTGTATATAAACATAACATCCTATTATTATAAATGAGTAAAATAATAACAACATATTAGTCTGTATTTTACTTTTATTTAGAATAAGTACCCGTCTTTGCTTTTTTAAGCTAGACCCATTTTTACGAACCAACGAAATTGACAGAAATAAAAATACAATAACAAATATGATGACGTTTTTCTACAATAATGATTGTTTTGATATCTTCTCTAGGATGGATAATGCAACTCGATACTTCTGCGAAGTCTCCATTTCGAGGACAAATAATGTATTTCTGTATTTTATTAAGGAATCGCGCGCTAACTGAATGTACCCCGAGCAGTATATTTTTTCGTAAAACATAATATTATCATTTTATGCGATTTCTTATATGATGCCGAGATTTGAGAAAACACGATCAACAAATAATGTTTTCTCAATAATTTCGAAGATAATTTATAAAAAATAAAGCTTGTCTTTTGTAAATACAATATTTAAGTCTATATAAATATAAATAACCTTTCACGCACCCAGATAATCTTGCAGGTTTATTATTTCTCGGCGAAATTCAAAGCATATTTTAGCACAATTGTGAAATATTCGGAAGTAGGAACATTAATATGTATTTCTGATATTTAAGTAATGCAGAAATCCTTTATTTTAAAATAATATTGCGCGTGCGGAATACACGTCACTTCAATAGTGTTGCGTGTGTGGAATACACGTCACTTCAATAGTGTTGCGTGTGTGGAATATACGTCACATCAATAGTCCTGCGTGTGCGGAATACACGTCACTTCAATAGTCTTGCGTGTGCGGAATACACGTCACATCAATAGTCTTGCGTGTGCGGAATACACGTCACTTCAATAGTGTTGCGTGTGTGGAATATACGTCACATCAATAGTGTTGCGTGTGTGGAACATACGTCACATCAATAGTCTTGCGTGTGCGGAATACACGTCACATCAATAGTCTTGCGTGTGCGGAATACACGTCACTTCAATAGTGTTGCGTGTGCGGAATACACGTCCCTACAATCAATTATAGTACCAGTAAATGTAAGTAAGGGGGATATGTTCCTCGTCCCCAAAAATTAGTGAGTAAGAATATTTATATAACATCTGATGAAATGGTAAAATTATAGCTTGTTTGAATATTTTTTTATTTTCTAATACCTACTTTCATCTAATAAATGCGTTTCACGCAGCCTAAAATTTGTTTCTACATATTATCTGAGAACTTTACAAAATGTATTATTTATGTGTATGAAACTTGGCGGGACGTGTAAATGGATAAAAAAAATTGTCGAGACTCGAAAGGTTCGTCCTGTTGCATTAAGGGTAGAATATCAATATATAGCTGAGTGTGTAATGCAGTAACACTGCATACGGTTAGTTTTCTTAAAATCATAATACATGGTTATGCGTGTCCGTGATACTAGTTATAACCCAATTTAAATCACTATTAACTTGTCATGTACCGTAGCTTTAAAATGCATTGTTGATATTTTAATTAATTATAAATTATTTAATTTTCGTTGAATAACTTAATAGCTGAATAATTTTTTAGTATTTGTATAAAATTAAGGTTTCGATTTCTGCATGTGCAAGGAAATATAATTTATACATCATTAATTTGAACATTTTGTGATCTATTTAAAAAAAATATATTCTTCAAATATAAAAAAAAGTATACATAATTTATTACTGAAAATCGTACAAGGTTTAAATGAGTATTTTTATGCTCAAAAATCAACACATCATTTGCACAACACCGCTATACGCACCTAGGGAAAAAATTCTTTAATGGCTTACTCGAAAACAGGAAAATTAATGATAATATAGAATTAATATTAAAAGCTATTAAAAACACTTCTAAAAGAAAAATGTACCCCTAAACTTATACTATTTTTATATCGATAATGCTATTATTTTATTATACACGAGTTCTTGTAAACAATAATTTGTACAAATAAACACTCCACTTCTCTACACAAACATATGCTTTCAAGAGCATGAAAAGAAAACGATTCTACATTAATACTGTTGTAGCATCATTTGAAATTTATTGTAATAATAGTAATAAAAAACCTAAAAAATAAAAATTGGAAACAGAAATTATTTGAAAGTAGTAAAAAACACACAACAGGTTTTAATTTATTAATTCATCAATAAGTATGCAGAGTAATTAATTAGCACGTATTCTAGAAGAAAATGACGCTGAAAGGCGCTGATACACAGTAGGTATAATTTACACCTTATAATTAGCGGGTTTTACTGCAAATAAAGTACAAAACCTTGCACTGAAATTTAACATTCGGAGCGATTTCTAATTATAGTTTTTAATAGGCATAATTTTCAAATTCATGTTTCTGAGCAAGCAAGGTTTAGCAGAACACGCTCCGAGGTCTTAACACCTCAACCGAATAAAGAAAACGGAAACTACCCATGAACCATCTTTTAATATTCACTAGCGGGCATCTGAGGTTCTGGATATCCCTTTGTAATCTAGTCATTGTGTATTTAAAAAAAAAAAAATTCGATATTGAATAGTGTCATTTACAAAAATATGTGAACTATGACAGCTGGAGACGGGACCGGCCCAGTGGGGACCACTCCGCTCCTCGCCCAGTCAGATGCTGGGCCTCAATGTTATGTTAGAACTAGTCACATTGAACTCGAATCACAAGTCGTACTGTAACATTATTAGCTGTGTCGTGGGCAAGGCGCATTCATAAAAATGAGCATTTTAAATATTGATATGAATTGTATTAAAAATATGTATGTACGAGTTTGTAGCCGTTTTTAGCAAAAACATATATATATACTAAAAAATGTTGCGTTCAAAGAATTCTAATTTTGGTCAGATTTAATTTCTCTGTACGGTCATCATTGTTTGATTTCCACCCCTCATTGAGAGCCCCACTCCACACTTGTGTCTGATCTCGGTCACATTTGCTCATGCATGCTCGACGATTATTAACGCTTCTAACGTGACAGTATTTTAGATTCATATTTATCTGGTTATGCCAGTTCTTTTTCTTCTTTTACATGACCAAACCACTGAAATGATATTTTCTTAATCATGTTCATTATGCTAAAATCTCGTATACATTAACTCCTAATTTGCGGGTCAAAAATGTATATTCCTTTAAAAAGATCAACGATATAAGTGCAAGGCCGGTGACTACAAAAATAATCTTAATATTATCTTCTCAGAACTTAAAATAACTATGGACCTACATAATGCGACTTGAATGCATAATAATAAACGTTTATAGATTCTAACCACACGTCTCTAGCAATAAAGTGATGTTTTTGCTGGTTTGTAAATTGTCCAATCTGGAATTATCGATCCGAGTAAATATATCGATTAACTTTTGATTCGATAATTTTTCGCAAACTTCAGGATGCGTGTCCTCGCGTCTCGGGAGCGATCTGGCGCTAAGGAACGCGGCTCGATGCTAAAGGTCGCATGAGTTGATCATTCTGCATTTTGTGTCCAAAATACAATACACAATTAAAGGTTGCTGTATGCCGTATGCTGTATGTCTCATTTGCGAGTGTTGAAACAAGTTTCATCCTTATACAATACCTATTTCGTCATCGTGACATTTTTTGTATAAACTTATTGGAATCGATGTACTGAGAGCTCCGCTTAGAAGTGGCGTCCGCGGCCGTCCCTTGTTACATTTGATTACACAAAGAAATCAATAAAAAGTTCAATCAACGCTCGGCGTATCGCGCGCTGGTATTAGTGAATACGGACAGAGGCTAATGGCTGCTACGTACAGATACCTACAATTTATTGAATTCATATTCATTTTGACAAATCTGAGATCTCCATAAACATACACTTAAATACGATTTGTCTACTTTTAAAATGATTAAAGAAATTTATAATAATTTTAAATGAAACTTCTTTTCTGATTTAATGTTTTAATTTTTTTCTGAAATAAACTGAACGAAAGACGTGTGTGCAACCGATCACATAAATAAGAATAAATCGATACTCGAGCCGATAAATTACAAATTAGGCTTCAAGAGGGTTAATTAAATTTTCCACAAAGCGGTAGTTACGCGGCTGCTTTTCTAATTATTCGAGAAATATTACCTTCGGTGTTGTTCCTTGACTGTTAGGCACTGTTTCCAAATCCATTAGCCAAAAGTATCCGACTACAAGATTTTATTAATTTTATGGTCGTAATAATATATTATATCTAAGCTTGTTATAAAATAAACTTTTTAATATCCAGGGCTGCTTTATGTAACACTGAAAATACGCATAATGAATGTTTAGAAAAACAGAGTTATGAACGCCCGAGGTCGGCAATCAACGTCGTAAAGTATCAGAAGATCAAGAAGCCAATAAAATAAGTCCGATTCCAAGTTTGTCGATCGCTGTAAATGTCGTGTCACTACAAAGCGATACATTCCGTTACAAGAATTATCATTCAAATTTTCTAACACCTTTGGTGATAAATTCTTTGCATTATTTTTAAAAACACATTTGGTTTTCTGATCTTTTTATTGCAGTTCGCAGCCTCCGACAATAGATCTACATAACAACACGTCGCTTTTGGCACATTATGCCCGACGCTTACCACATCTCGAATAAACTATTCCGAGTATTAATAATAATTATAAAGTTGAATTTTTATTTCATTATTCATATTAGATGTTTACAAATTTACGATTTATGGAGATGACGACGGCGAATGAGCCTAAATTATTTTTGATATCTTTTGCGCCACTTCTGAAGCGACTCGTTTAATAAAAAGCATTAATCTTTACATTTGTAAGCTAGTTGGTAACCAAAAAAATAGTTGTCGTTTTACTGCGGGTCACGGATTCGATTCGGTCGAATTAAAAAAATATCCGATTGTGGATTGGTGATTACTGATTGCAATTCGATCTGGTGCGCGGACCTGTTCAATCTCATATAAATTATCATTATTAATGTGGCGAATATTTGCTAGATAAATAATTCGCTTACATTATATATTTTTCATTACATTATATATACTTTTAAAAGTTAAATACAAACATAATTGAAGTACTATAAATAATCCAAAATTAACTTTAGATAATATTTAAGTAAAATATAAAACAGTGATCTTAGAACCTTATTTTCCAGAAAAATGTATTTATTTGTTTCTAGTAAACGCCTGCAGGACATTGATACCTCAAAATTCTTTCAATTGAATCCAGCTTTTACGTAAAGCAGTCCAGTTGTCTTCACGGTCCTTGGATTCCTGCCGAAATGTGTGATCTGTTCAATGTCTTCATTCCGAAACATTGATTTCACACCGACCATCTCTTATAAAACACTTTTTTTTTTTTAATACTCGTATAACGTTATCTAACAACGGGCTTAAACCTAGCAGAGCAACTGGAATTTTAAATATATCAAAACTATATATAACATATTACATTTTATATTATTAAGGAGAACACATTCTTATTGTGAAGTTGTAATTATTCAGAACATAGGTCTGTGATGTTTTTAAATTAATACATTAAATTAGTATTTAAAAACATCACAGACCTATGTTCTGAATAATTACAACTTCACAATAAGAATGTGTTCTCCTTAATAATATAAGTTGTATCAATGTGTTCAAAATTTAATAAAAATGAATTAATAATTCTGGCGTCTGCAGTCGGTTTACTCAAAAGTATTTGTGATTCCGTAAAAACAATGTAAATGGCTTTCAAATAATGGAACGACATATGTATTAATTTGAAAAAGTGTAACATATAGGTTCGAAAATTTGTCATGAAAAATACTGGCGCTATAACACAATTGGTAGTGTACTTCCCCGGATTGGAAATAGAGATCCAGGTTCGTATCCCGGTAGCGCAAAAACAATATTTTTCGACAAAATTGATTTTATATGTATATATTTGTAATTAATACATTCAATTAGTGTTAAAAAACATTTTATATTGTACGTATTTGGTTACGTAACATTTTAATCAGTAGTAATACTATTATGTTAACATGTAACCGCTTCACAAAAAGTGATCGAACTTTTCTTCGATTGCTGTACTATTTCAAGCATTCTATATACATACATATAAATACTTTTTAAGAAGGGCCTGGTATTCAAAGTGTGGGTTTAATACTTCGATATGTCGTAATAACTCACAATACTAATATCTTGAGAATGTTGGATACAATATATAATCCTTGACCGAAAAATAACAGGAATCGCAAATTGTGGATAATGATAATCATGTATATAAAGGTGCACAGCGGAAAATTTTCAAGTTTAATATTAAATTTTAAAAAAACTGCAATGTTATTCTCATATTTTATTTATACAAAATTGAGTTTAACAATGCGGTTTTTATGTTTTATAAACAGTATCGTCTAAATACCGTCCATTTCTCTAAAGAAACTCTTGCAATCGGACTCTTAAATTTGCGAACACGCGAGACAAAAGCGTTGGTTTAATGGCAGCAACTTCACGGCTGATGTTTTCTTGTAGGGTCTGAATTGTTCGAGGATTGTTGAGTTTACTCTCGACTTAAGGTATCCCCACAAAAAATAAGGCACACGGTATAAGATCTGGTTATCGAGGTGCCCAGGGTATGTCTCCGTACTTGCTGATTAATTTATTGGGAAAAATTCCCCACATTTTCTCCATTGAAACTCTAGCTATATGTAGAATGGCCCCGTCTTGCTGAAATTGTGTTTTGTTGTTGAACCTGGGAAACAGCTGCAGATGCGGTACCAAAAACTCCTCGATCAGTCGGCAATACACGTCAGCAGTGACTGTCTCTCGCTGGTTAAAAAAATATGGGCCAATTATACCTCGGCCAGAAATTGCACACCACACTGTCGTTTTTGGACAACGCAAACGTTTTTGATGGCGTTCCTTTGGGTTGTCGGGGCACCAGTATATCATTTTATATTTATTAACATATCCATGGATATGAAAATATGCTTTGTCACTAAACAATAAGTTTTCAAGCGTTTGTGCTGTTCCAAAACGTTCCAGCATCGTTCTTGCTAAGGTTTCACGTAAATAATAGTCATTGCGACTGGCAAATCAGCAAATCACGCATGTCGAACAATACCCCTCCCACTTACCTCACCCTAATGGTTTACGAGCAATTACAATTTAATCTTGAGAATTTTCCGCTGGACACTATATATTCAGAAAAAATGTTGTTTTGAAAAATCTATGTATATTTAGCATATTGACATAATTAACTAAAAATGTATTATTTGCGACTTTTTAATCATATTATAATGACATAACAATATAATATCAAATAGTTATTTAAAAATAGCAGTTTAGAATAAAGCATAAATAGCAGTTTAGTGCAAAAATAGTTTAAAACTTTGAACAAACCAGTTTGATAAATTTAATGTCGATCGGTTTCGATGTTGCTGTATCTTCGCCAGGACAGGTAGTAATATTAAAAGCGGTCGATATCAAATTATTCAACATTGTTTATACAAAGTTTGTTAATTTTAAAAATTAATAATTATGTACATCGATAAACTAAACGCTATAAACATTAAAGAAAGGTTGTTATAATTTACAGAATTGTTATTTTTAGATTATGTGCTAAATATCATAGCATTAACGTAATATTAACATTATGATTTTCATACTTATTTATAATTCAATTTAAGTAAACTAGAGACACGTGCTTCATTTTTACTTTAGTAATTTTTTATTAAGAAATGTTGATTTAAAATTAGAAAGCAAGCCAACTCAGACGAGTTCAAATTGTTATACGACTTATTTATATTCATTTTTTTTGTTGTTAATTTGCATTTTCAGAACATAGTTTTGTAGAATTTTTAATACAAATTATATGAATTAACTAGTTAAAAAAATCTAATTATATCTTTCTAGTTATTACATAATTTGTATTATTAATTTTATTATTGAATACTTTATTCGGTCTTACTTTTTCTTCACGTAATTGTTGTTGATTAACTTTGAGCAAATTATTTTTTTTACTGTAAACTGTAGTAATAAGTGTACTACTGAGTGAACTACTTCCGAATCATTCGCTTGTTTGGTGTTAGAATGTAACGATGATTGGTAACAGTTAGAGGCATACCTGCATCTTTATAGCTGCAGTGGGTTGCTCGCCGAATTACGATTAAGTTTTACCTGTAAGTCACGAATTATATTATTATCAATACGCAATTACTGATAGTTGGAATTATAAAATAGCAATTGTAAGGTAAAAAGTCTATTGACTTATAGTCATAATATTTTTTTCTCACAACTACTTCTGGTTTATTTAAAGAAATATATTACATAGCATTAGATCCGGACAAAATGCTATCGAGAAGTGCATCAGTTGCACTTGCTGCATGTACACGCAATGATTATTTTTTCCTACGATAAGAAAACCGAATACGGCCCTCATAATAAATATGTAGATACATATGCCAGGTTTTATTTATAAAATTTTCAATACTCATTTAGCCTTTTTAAGGTTTTTTCTATCTAGAATAAAAGAATTCGCGATTTTTGCAATCTTTCTCAATTATATTTTAACCTTGTGAACTTAACTTTCATTTGATTTAACGACGTAAGAAATGTCTTATAAATACTATTTCAGTATTATAGTAATATTAAATACATAATTTAACTTACAATACACAGTTATTTTTTGAGTCAAAATGTAGTATTCACATCATTAGAGCTATAAAATATTTAATTTGAAATTAATTAACCTCATGAATAAAACAGATCCTCTCGTCTGCCAGCCCTGCCGAAGATCGGGAGCTAAACGATTATCTTAATGCTCCTCCTGATGGATGGAGGGATCGAGATAAGTTATTGTCACCTCTTGTATCCGCAGTACAACTTATCGCATATATAAATATAGTTAACCACCTGTATTCTGCAACTGTTACGTAACAGAACACATCTTACGCATTCGTGAACGTAATTCACCCATTGAGGGAAACTTGTTTCTTTCCTTTTATCGCTTAAAAATGTTGAAATAAATTAATTCATTTATACGCGTTATTGTGTAATGATCATTGACGCTCTGAGACTTAGTCCATAATATGAAAACCTACGAAAATTATAATGATATTATTTGTCCGGATCTATTTTCCGCTAAGATGTCTCACTTGCTCAAATGTATTTAACGTGAATTGAAAGGTAATGAAACGTAATGTATAATTAGAACTATAATTTAATGTGCTATTTTGAATTTGTAAGATTAGTACTTGAAATACTACTTTTTTTTAAATTTAAGTTTTAATATTTTTATATTTATCCTTCATTTACAAACAGTTATCTTTTGTATATTTATATTTTTAAATATAAAAGTACTCACTCTGTTATGTTCAGTGGCGTGCAGTAGGTATAGATTTAGGTTATGCTGTTACCAATGATATTATACAATCATGTATAATATAAGTAATACAGTTCATGTACTTTCATTTAATCAACGTCTTTAGACAAAATAAATCCATCGTTTTTACGATCCTACCGTGTATTTATTTGTAATTTTCGAGTACTATTAATAGTGTTTTTAATGTTTAAGTTTTAACGTAAAATAATACCCTCTTAAGCATATAAAAAAAAGTGTATGGACGTTTTTAAGAACGCTTTCTATGATTGAACATGATTAATTTATTGTATGAAAATCCTTCACGTTATAACTAAAGGAAATAATTATTTTTATTAAAGGTTAACGTAGGAAATAGTTCTGCCAATAGCTTTTTGTTTTTCCCAAATCAAAAACCAATCCATGCACCAAATTTAAAGAACTATCAAGAAATCAAGATGTTAAAAACAGTAAGATAGCAAAATTCGCGAATTAGTAAAATAGAAAGTAGACACTTCAATGATTTGCACGCAGTTGTAAGTCTTTCTAATGTTATTCTGTTAAAAAAACAGCATAGGTAACGACTGCATGTAAAACAGATCAACCGAAAGGAATTTTTAATTCAGTAAATAGCCAATTATATGACTTGAGTAATTCACTAGCTTAAAGATAGAATAGAGTAATGTGAATAGCTCAATGCGTTGAATGCACAAAAGCGTTATGGGTACAGTGGTGAGTTGTCGTGGTAGTTTTTTAGGACTGAGCAATTAAAGTATCTACTGGTACACAGATGGCGCTAATAGTAAAATAGTATTTCCGTTTATTTTAATCGAATTATTTAATTTATTTGTTTCCCAGAATTTGTAGTAATACACAGGTTTTTTCTTGCATGCACTGCACGCCACTGGTTATGTATTGCATGTAAAAAAATGAAAATATATATATTAGATTTTATAAATAATATATTTCAATAACATATATTTTTTTTTATTTACCAAATATTTATACTAATATTAATAATATTCCACTGATTATTTTATGTATGTTAATTGTTTATTATATTTAAGATGTTATATTATTTCATCTATGTGTACTTGTAATGGCTAATTACGCCTAATTGGCGAAGAGGAAAAGAAACAATAAAGAGGGGAAAAAAAAGATCAGGTAATTCAGCCAGTCGTCGATCATCTTAACTAACCAGCAACCTTATTCGGGATAGGCAGTACATTAAAATTTATAGAAAATGAAAATAGTTCGTGGTAGAGTACTTAGTAAATATTGATTAATAAACTACATTTTCCACACGGTTTATAATCAAGAAAAATAATTGATTGGGTTGGGAGACGAAAAATTCTACATATTGCTTAAAGGATTGAATAAAACAATAATATTGATTTACCATAGAGTGGTAGATAACATTAACCTTTATACGAAAAATTTGACACTATTTTATAGGTACAATTTATACCTTTATACTATTTTATCCGTCTTTTAAATAAGATGTATTTTAGGTGTTTTATTTAACGTAGTTTTTCATCTTTGTTTATTCAAAAACAACTAAAATATACATTCAGCCCCCATAATTTTGGAAATAAACAAGATCGCTTCAAATATGGAGAAAAGCTCAATTTTTAAACAAAGAAGATCTGAAATAAAATATCATTTTCCACATTTAATTCTTACAATACTTATTACGTACACTATCTAACCTTTAAGCCAACATATTTTTAGATGAATATTTGAGTTTTACTTTATAGTTTTGTATATTTGTTTGATACTACATAAAATAAATATTTTATTAAATAAAATAACAATAACTTTGTATAAAATCACGAAATTTATTATACGTCAACCGGTTTCGCTTATCTCAAGCTTCATCAGGGCATATTTAAAACAGATTATAAATACAAAAAGAGTGCACTTATATATACAATAAGAGGGAGATAGAATATAAAATTACATATGAAAGAGAGAGACAGAATACATATACAGATAAACGGAACATTAAGGGATGGTAAAATACAGTGTTGATGGATATTAAATTGATTTTAAAGAAAACATACCTAATGTGGGGCCAATGGATAAATTAATTTGATTATTAAGAATTGGCGTACCACTATTTATTACCTATTTTATTTCAAGGGCTTTTAAATTGTCCAACCGGAGACCAAACCCGTTTTTATGGAGAATATTGACCATTGTGGTGTTATTAAGAGAATGGTATTTTTCAATAATATGGTTGAAAAATTCTGAGAAAGCATTACTGCTTAAACATCTTTGACGCGAATATTGACATTACAAGCAGTTTTGCCTGTATGAAATGAGGGACGATTATTGCAAGTTCATTTATATATAACTGAGTGGCTTCATTTATTATTATTTAACTTTTGAGTTTATTAAAAATTTACCTCAATCATTGTTTTTGACGCTGGCCTGACATTAGAAGGAAGATTATTCACGTAAAGTGAAGAAAAAATATTAATATATAGAACTTTACTTACGTCATTATTAATGTTTTATTATTAATATTTAGTCATTATTAATAAAAAATATACATAAAAAATAGAATGAATATTTAATTTCACCAACATTTAATCAATACACCGATATTCCCATATTATGCGAATAAAATACCATTATTGCCATTTGGGTAATTCAATTTCCATTTATATCTCTACTTTATTAATAATTAGTATTTCAAATGTTAGTGTTTAATTTGAATAATCTTATCTAGAGGTATAAAATAAAAAAGTCTAGTATCAATTAGTATTTCAATAAATATTTGCAAATGTCATTATTTAATTTGTATAATGTTATCTTATAACATTTGAAATGAATGTGGTTCATTTCTTCCCCACTGGCACTATCTCGGTCATAGCAACAATCGTTCTGAGTTTGTAAACTCACTTCGCAGACTCAGTACAAACCTTCAAATGAATTACGAGCAGTATGATTCCGCGGAAATTATTTCCGGGCTGATTCTGTCCTATTTAATAGCATAAATAATAAAAAGGTCCGGTCCAGGGCCACCCTGGCGGTGCGGGCGGTGTGCGCCGCAGCGGATAATCTGTGATATACTATGCAAATCATCCAATCTGCTGAAAACAATCTGCTTTACCCCTTCGGAATACACATGTAATTAATAGTTGTAGGCCATAAAAGCTCGCAACTGAATGGACCGAATTGCGTCTGCGAGCTTTTATAAAACTGATCAAAAGATTTATACTAAATGTGTTTTATTTTATTTTTAGAGTGAGCTTTCAACTTAATTCCTACTGTGACTAATTTGCTGTTAGCCAGGTAACATTTATGAAAAATGATCTATATGTATTTTTTAATTAATTAAGTAAGTTATGAGAATTTAAAAATGACATAATAAGTTAAACAAACTAAAAATATAATGCCTCGCACACTTTACACTTCATACAGTAATATGCAGGTAGCGACAGTTGGTTAGTTCCGCACTTCATTGCCACCATTTTCTTATATGATTAGTTTTCATCGTTTTTCTTAATTAATTACAAATTATTTCGAAAAAACTAACTGAAATTATTTAAATATGAATTAAATATATTAATTATAAAGATATACATATAAAATCAATTTTATCGAAAAATATTGTTGTTGCGCCACCGGGATTCGAACCTGGATCTCTTTCCTAACCGGGGAAGGTGCTTTATCCAACTAAGCTACAGCGACATCATTTTTAGCGACAATTTTTCGACCCTATATGTTACTTTTTTTATATTAATACATTTAATCGTTCCATCATTTGACAGAGCCATCTACCTTATTTTTACAGAATCTCAAATACCTTTGAGTAAACTGATAGCAGACGCCAGAATTATCAATTCATTTTTATTAAATTTTGGACACATTGATAATCACACATCAATATGTCCTAAAAAATGAAATTATCTTGGCCAGCAACCATGTAAATAATAATTAAAGTAAGAAGAAAATAATATGCAAAGCAAAGTAGATATAAGTTATATTTTTTAACGATTATTACAATTTTCCAGGTAAATTTGATTAATTTTTAATAAGCCTACCGAAGCCGCAGATGTAAACATCAAAATGTGTGTGTTTTATAGCGTTTTAATTACTGCACTGTGAGAATAGTTTGTATCGGAAATCGTTAATTATCATCCCATTATCGGCCACCGTCGTCTCCGCAGTCTCCGCAGCCTCGTAATCACGCGTCAGCGCGCCCGGCAGGAGGAAACTATAAAAATATCATTAGCCTGTCATCAGCCGACTTAGTTAGCATATTTAATAAATCGACTGTGTTTACAATTTTTTCTCATCCGTCCCGCCATGCTCCGCGGGCCCGGCACCGCGGCACGCATTACATCGCCTAATTGGCGGTTGTCCGCCCCCCTTCCGACCAATGTCAATATCATTTTCTTGTTACGCCGGTGACTCGCTAAGTTTCGGTCGCCGCCCGACCGCGATCTCCGATCCGGGAATCGTGCTCCCGCTCGAGATTAACGATCCTATTTATTAATTAGCCATTCAAACATTACGGCTGTAGTGTGTGTTCCCATCCAATATCCATTTTGGCACTTTTATTATTCAACTTCAATTAGAATGGAACTTTCATACTGCTACGAAGTGAACTGTAACATAATGTGCAACTTTGAATCCGTCACAAATCATCGCGTCATCGCGTGCTCTGACCAATCGTAGTCAGGTATTGCCCGTAAACCAACTGATTCGGATAAATAATTAAAATATATAACCACAATATTATTGCGTCAAATATTAAAAGTATTTTAACATATTTATTTATAAATCAGGCTCGAAATCTTGTGACTGAATGAGACTTATTTGCTAACTTTCTACGCCCAAGTTGTCTTAGCAAATCGCGAACAGATCTCATTTCAAGGCGAACAATGACCAATGTGATAAATCCTCCGAAGTACAAATTTAAAAAGCCTCCACCAATTATCAGATGCAAATAAAACTTTATAAAATGTTATGTAATCGATTTAATACTTAACAAACAAATACTTATTATTATTTGACTGTATATAAATGTAAAAGGAAACAATGTGATAATTAATTTAACCGTTAGTGGAATGCTTTTAAACTCATACTTAACAAAATAATTAAAAAAGAAGATGAAATTCAAAATCTACGAGAACAGATGAATTTGTATTATACATATATATGTATATTATGTGTCGGCGTTTCCTCACATGTTACATTTGATCACACTGACAACTGTCCGACAGTCACAAGTTCGTAACTTCATCTCTCTCGTACAGAACAACACAACCTTCTCTCCACACGCTCTCGGTACAGAAGAACAGTTTCTTGTGTAAACGTATTAAGTAAACGAGCTAATAACTTAATAAATGAACGAGTTGTAGCTTGGCCCTGCGGCCGCCTTGGCAGGTCGCTGCGGTGGTTTCACCCTAATACAGCTGCTATATTGTCTCACCCAACTTCACACGGCGATCAATTGTTCAGTTCCTAGCTTGGCATCTATGGTTGAAATAAATACCAAAATATTTTTAACTCACTTATAGTATATAGAATATTTTTGGGAGGAATGAATATTTGCAATTATAGGTAGACTAGGACAATTAAAAACTAATTAACAAATTGGTACTAGTTAATAACACATAGAAAGATAATCATCTTCCTACCCATCGTTGTTAATCCTCATTAATCCAATAAATGAAGCTCTCGTTCCAAACATATTAATTAAAAATTAACGAACGGATTTCACAGTATTCAGGCAGAGTTGGTTCGGGATGTTTGTCAAGAGCGCAATATAACTAATAAAGTTTAGTGTTAAGGACAGAAGCCAGCCCCAATAATATTAAGTTCAATAATAAATTATTTGTGTAATTCAATTATTAACAGAACTAGGTCTGATAATGTGGGCCAGAGAATCGTGTAAATCCACTGGGTGTGTTATCTGATTTGTCGGAAGCTACTGATCATACGGGCTGGACAAGTGATCCAACCGAAATGGAGATATTTTCAATTTTGCTTTCAAACACACACCGCAAATTAATCCAATTATCCGACATTCTGAGAAAGGGCTGGTTTGGCTATTGTTATTGCCCGTTCTAATCATTTACACCATCCCGTGCCGAGCCTATTTTAGATTGATATATTATAGTAACTCATTTATAATTATTAAATAGTCGTGAGAAAATGGAAATACTGACTTAAAAATAAATAAAGCTAATTAGTAAATGTACATTTGTAAAATAAATGACAATACAGTTTGGTTAGTACGGCAGAATGTAGAGCGGCCTTCGTATTGAAAGAACTCAGTCGTCCAGCGTCGGACACGCAATATCTCCGGAGATGCTCAGTGAGATAGGGAAGATAGCATCTCATTCAATCGGCATCTGTTGGTGAAATCCGATACAAAGGCCGGTGGGACCGACAATGGAGTAGCGATTCGGATTTAAGAGACTTTAGCGCAGACATTTGTTTCGATAGTACCTACTTATACATACACTTACACACATCATCACATATGGGATGCGGTACCTCTCGGTTTCAGGTACAAACTAAATGACTTCGAGAGTAAGTTTTTTTCTTAACACACTAGGTATTTAAATAATTTTAAATGCTTTATAGGTTAAAATGTGTTTATGGATTTCACAAGTTTCTAAAACATAAATAAAATAAGCTGGAGTTACTTAACGAAAATATCTCTCGACAATTAAATGTATATTTTAAATAATCTTAGTACCTCAAGCTGTACTTTATTTATTTGTAACTATATAATGCAATGTTAAAATATGTTTGGACTGTGCCCGTCTCACTAGAGAAATTCTGTGTCGAGACGGGCGAACTCGTCTTCTTTCCAAACAAAATCATTTTTGTATAGATTTTACCTAACCTCGAAAAGACATTGAACACAAAAATAGATAATATTATTTTGATATCAATAGCCTTTAGATCACTAATGTCGTATTCTTATAGTATTCAACTTTTAAAAAATGTTAATTTTACACTTTAAACTAATTACATCAAAAGATATAGATATAGAATGCCTATATATTTCTTCGGCGTCAACTGATACTATGTTTGTGTTATATTATATTATAAAAGTGGTAAAATCGAGTGCTTCAAAAATATTTTATGCAAATTTTTCATGGCTGGAAAATGAATGAAGAAAAGATGTCTACTGTTAACATTTCCACGAACGCTGATCTTCCGTCTCTTTCTACCTATTTCCCGAAAACATTTTCTATATCTATTTTAATAGCAGAAGATTCCAGCGACATAAAGGTCTCATCAAACCTGCTAACAAACTGTTCGCTTTTGTAAAGGGTATCATTTCGAATACATTTGTAAGGAAACTGTTTTTTTAGAAAGCGATACCCACCTATTTAATATTTATAAACAAGCAATTGAAATGTTGTTGAAGTAAGGAGTAATAATGTTACGAGCGGCACTATTTCAATCGATGCAATAAACAGCTGGTTCCAAAATGTAACACAAATATCACATCTTATTTCTCAATCAAGGAGTGCTTACTATTATCCAAGTGTATAGCAATCAGGACTATTAAAAACAGAAATACATGAATAAGCTTAATAGTATGTATTATACTTCGTATACTTTAAACTTTAAAATAATATATTTTAAAATACAGAAATAAAGACAGGCAGGTCGTTAATTAATGACGCTAATAGATGATCCTATGGAGACATATTAAAGTGCAATGTGAAGATAAACAGTAAAGAGGCCTTGGACATCTGCGTATTCCGGAACGTTGATAAGGCTGTTATATTCTCCAACTCGCAAGCAGCTCTTGAATCTCTATCTGCTAATATAAAAGTTTGGCTAGACAATGAGATAATTTATTCCATCATAGCATCAATAAATAGGTGTCATTCTTTTGGATTCCTGCTCATAGGGGAATTCGTGGAAATAAATGTGCTGATAAACTGGCCAAGGAGGCCACTCTTTCCGGAGTTTTCACCCATCAATTCTATATCCCAATGTATGACAGACTCAATATGGTAAAAAAACGTACGAATTCTATCTGGACTGCACAATGTATGGATCCAAATAATTAGAAGTGTAATCGGCTTAAAATAATTCAAAGATCTATTCCCCGTACCCCCTGGTTCTCCAAAAGGAAAGTCTCTAAAAGAACAATATCAAATATCTCTAGAATGAGAATGAATTGGGCATTGCCAGGTAGCCTCAAATTTATTCAGATTGAAGTTTTTTTTCAACTCCCGGTTAACTTGTGTCATCTTTTTTCCCTTAACTCGCCACATTTAATCTATATAATAGCAAATTTTTTGAACGACAATTGTATTGACTTGTAATGTAATATTTTCTATTCTTTAATATTATTGTACTTTTTTCTATAAAATAAATTTTTAACTTGATTAATGGCACAAATCACTCTTGAAGGGTGGATTGCCTATTTAAAAGAAGATGAAGAAGATAAACAGACATAAAGCTAAAATGAAGCTGAACTCAGTGAAGTTGAAGTAGAACGGTAAAAAATATATTAAAGTAAATTAATTATAAGAAAGTGATAATTTTAATGAATAACTGAAAATTGAAAATTGAATTCAACTATTTATTACTTTGTTTATAACCACTTTTATGAGTTAATTTAATAAACCAACCGGTTTCTTATACCTTTAATAAATAAATAATAAAAAATCAATACCTTTTTATTCATCAGGATGTCAAATAAACTGAGATAGTTTAAATTTATTTATACATTTATAAGACGCATAGCTTCCAAGGTCAACGATATCAAAACACATGATGCGCGAGATGAAGATATTTTGATATACATTTTGAAAAATTACAATCTCACGGTAAGAATGTGTTATCCTTAAAAAAAAAGTCTTCACTGACTAATATTACAACTGCTTGGCAATAAATGAATGATAAAAGCCTCGATGATGTGAATACTAGTTCTGATACCTGGTCTAAAGTCCACACTGTTAATAATGCCTAGTACAAAGTACAAACCTAGGGTCTTCGAATATTTCAGTATCGATCCGGTGCTAACACTATGCAGAAAATCGTTCAAAACTACTTATTTTATATGTATTAATGTTGTGATAAAAAAAAAGATTTTATATAGATATTATAGCAACTGGCAACTGTGGATTACACCCATTACTCGTACACAAAGGTGTTATTTGGAATGTCTCGATACGTTTAGAGCTACAATAATATGGTTCCCTACAATAATGCGGTGCTCGGCAGATGCCAATGTCTTAGTGATGCGTACAAATTCTGGTTCTTCGTTCATGCGTCTTCTTTCTCGATCCTGACAGGACTGTCCCGAGGCTACGCGAGCTACGTTTGTGTAATAAAAAGAGAAACGAAAATTTCGCTCAGTTCCACGTAAAGTAAATAAATAAAATGTTATCCTCGTGGAGCAAAGTAGCCCCGGGAGTAGTAGCGTGTGTCAGCCGCCCGCTTTGTGAATGTTTCCGCACTGAAAATATAAAGGATAGTTATCGCGAGAAGTGTTCTTTGTCATTTGTCCTTTTGGGAATAAAATTGAAACGCGTTTTCCGCACGGCCGGGATTATGGAATTCCGTGTCACAGCTAATCAAACTCGCAACTTTAACTAAATAGCGTGCGTCGGTTACTCTATCGGGTCGAAAGGTGTTCAAACAAAGTATTCACTCCAGACAGACAGAACAGTTAAATAGTTGTGGTCGTATATTTTACTTGAAGCATTTTACCTAGCTTCGAGAAGTGCACCATCAGCTGTCCATCTATCCAACTTGCCACCGATCTTCCACGAGTCGCCAGTCTCTTCACGCGTCAGATGATCTATGTTAAATCTACAAAATCAATGTTCTAGTTCATTTATCACTTATTATTCTTCAAATATTATTGTTTTTTATTCTCGTAACATTTTCACCCCATTACTTGTTAAAATAGAAAAAAATAAAAACACAGCATTGCTCGAATTGTACGTCTCAATCTTCCAGGATTATAATGAGCACATTCTCCCCAATGGACCGACAACCTTCAATTTTCCCGAATCGTTCCCATACTTTACCCGTCCGCTCCGTCCTTGCGCTGGGTGGTCAGACGGACGAGCCTCCTCGAATTAGTCGATCCCGGAGGAGCAATTACTCTGTCACGAATGCGGGCCGTAATAAAATCATTAAAGTGAGGGATCATCCCCGGACCACACGTGCACCTAGTTACCGGCCCGCGAGATATGATGCCGGATCGCTCGCCCGAATCACATCACTAACTGATCAGGTACGACTGCCGACCGCCGCGCCGGTCTCGGTCCGCGGATATCATCATCAACACGCTTCTGTCAGACTGAAATGAAGCTGAAAGAATGCAATGAGTGCAGTACAAATAACGTATAATCAGATAATGCACGTTGCGTAAAACCGATCATTATTTGCCAAGAGGTTGTTTTTTACTTGAAAGACTATCATGTTTGCATCGCGAATGAATGAAACTTCTGTTGCATTTTTGTGTCTATTGTCGGCGCTTTCCCATTGAGCGAGATAAGGATCAATATGTTTTATTGATGTGTATCACTTCTGGATTTCCATTGTACGGACGACTCGAAAGCCATTCAATTGCCTTTAAATACGGGCCCCGGTGTGTGTTGTCCCATTTAGCGACGCTCGACAAAGGCGACCGGGAGAAAGACACCCGATACCTGCTAATAGCCCCCGGGGAACCGAGTCTCCTTTTGTGCGCAGCTTCTGCACGATTGCGCATGCAACCGACCGCTCGCGGGAATCTTTGATATTAGATTTTAAACTTCTGCCATATTTGTTTGCCGTCGAAGGAAATGAGAAATGTTTTTCGCTTTGTGACATTACTCATAATAACAGAGAACTCCCAAACTGCGGAGACATTCTCATCCTCCAGGAAACAAAACGCTACTCAATAATGCTTTAAAATTGCATTCATGGGGGCAATATAAGCAGTGCCAACAAAATAAAACATCAATCTGTTATGAATATTTCGACCGTAGTATTTTAGTTATAACAGCGGGAGGTCACCAATTCTTGCGCATTTTATAAATTGGACCTTATTCTTATCGCTTTAATTAAAAAATACCTTATTATGAAACAATGGCTACCTAGTCTGAAGCTCATTTAATATGAAACCAATAAAAATGTATTTGCTTTTCAGTGTGGCGTAGAATTTACATACAATAAAACTCAATTAGATTTCACGCCTATTAATTCTGTAATGTATTCTCTAGGAAGCCGAGCGGTGAAAATTGAGTCATATATTAACATATCACCTAGCGACTTGAATTTAAAATATTATACATAATGTACTTTTAAAATCTAGATCTGATAGATTCTGGCCAATATTAGAAGACTAGTAAATAAGATGACTGTTTTAATTTTTCAAAGAAAACTAATTAAGTTATTTAAAAATTATGTTGAATCGAGTAATGAAGTTTTAAGTAGCCATTTCTTATTATCGGATATTTGATATTGGTGTATCGAGCTTGTGAACCTATTTAAATATAAAATGCGCTCTATAATACAATTAATGAAATTTAAATAAACACAGAAACACAAGGTACAATAAAATTGTACTCAAATAAATACATTCGGTGAACCATCGTTCAAAGTGGCCGAACTCGATTGTGATTGGTCCATTTATAACAGGGCCTGTAAAAATGTATTGTGGGCTTTTATAATGAAGCAATAAAATGTTCCGCGCCGTTTAGAATATACACACTCGTGTATAGACTCTGCGCTCGCATACACACATCCTTATAATTAAATATCAGAGTAAATAGGGCGCTCCGGACATAATTTACTTTTCTAAAACGGTGATACGGAAGTCAAGGCGGGTCCCTCCAAAGCTGGTCCGACTTGTTTATGAAGAACATCACAACCGGAGGGCGGACCCACTCGCAACGAAATGAAATTAATTATTAAATTCTATTCGATATGCCGGTATATACCTACCTACATGCGACTTCACATCATATTCAATTTGTTTCCCAAACTTATTACTTTAGAAATAGAGGTAAATATATCAACACGTCAAACTGTGTATTTTGTACGTTAAAAAGTTTTCACTGTAATTATCACAAATCTCTTATCTTAAAACTATCTGTCATTGATTAAAGGTAGATTAGTCCGACAGCTTTAAATTGAACTGATTTACAACTAATTTTTGTATTATGTATATTGTTATTGCTGGAATTACAAAAAAAACTTAGTTCACTGTTTATACTTGTATTACTAAATAATATGTATGCGGGATTTTGTGCTTGTGCGTGTATGTGTATGCGTATTAGAATATGGGTGTGAGAAAATATGATGTTGTTGGGTAGGCATGTGATGTATTTAGTTACATAAGTATTATTATTTTATGTTCATTATACCGTTTTTCATACTATTCATTAATTCATTAATTTAAAGTGTTATGGGAAAAAGTTGGCAACTTACCCTAAAACAGACTTGCATAGTTGGGCAATGCAATTAACATTCAGTAATATTTTTTGACGAGTATAATTATATAATGTTAAATGTATGTATGTACCTATATTTAAATAAATCTCAAACTTACTACTTCCAGACGATATAATATATATTGAGGTTCATCTATTGAGCAATACCAAGCAATTGCGATTCTCCACGTTCGCCAGTGTGATCATGGCAGACACAGATCACAGACAAAGCTATACACTATTTGTAGATCCCCAAAGTATACATAGTGAGTCAACTTCGATAATACGCCACTAACCAAATTAGTTGACAGAATGAGCTACGTTAGTTCAAATAAAATCCCGTGAGCTTTGGTAATCAAGGGCATCATCTTTTTGCCGGTGAATAACTCAGCAAGCGACACTTTGTGAACCGTGGCCGAGTACTCTACTGATATATACGCTCAGTAATAACATTCGGTGACGAGTGGAAGCACAAAGCAGAGAACGCTAACCGAATTGATCCATTATCTGCACCGAGATGGTGTTCCGGTGAGATACACCGCACCTACCCGAGACTGCTCCCGCGAGAGCGAGCATACTGCGCAATACTCGCCACTCAATATTGCTACTTCGTGTTTGATTGGATAGCATTGATTATGTATCCGAGAGAAACTATTTATTGATGCGACCATTACAGATCACAAATAACATTTTTTGTTTCACCTAACATTATCGGTTTAATTATCATCGAGTGCAACAAAATTTCAACGTATGAAATCGTTTGTATTTTTCTGTATCTCTTAATGGTAATAAATTATATAAATTGTGGGGTATATTTTATTTTTGATCAAGGCTCCATTATAAATCAAAAAGTGTTGAAACTATTTATTTAAAATATTATTAATTGAATTAAATTTGATATGCATTCAGTTGGGGTAAGTCTATACGATTTGAGTAAGATACGGAAATATCACAAATTATAATTATTATCTTTGAATATTACCAACGTTCCGAGTGCGATAGCGCGAGACCCGAGTGGAAGAGCGTCTCATATGGTCAACACGAACCTACCCACTGACCTATAAAGAGAATTAATAATTGAACACGTACATTTTTATTTATTCGACAAGTAGTTGAATAATAGGTCAACCTGCAGGGATTCGCAAAGGTTTAGGATTATGTAACCGAAAAAACCTTGAAGAGTTTTAAATTTTTTGAAATCACTGGAATAAGTGAACTGCACCCATCTGTATACTACGGATACGAGTACTTAACTAGAATTTAATTTATTTCCATTTCGGACAGTTCGATAATTACAGAAAATGGAAAATATTCTCCAAACAAATCTCTGCTTCGGTTGCGCTAATCGAAAAAGTTTTTATTTAAAATTTTATGCATTCAATTTAATACAAAAGTGCCTTTTTATTAAGGTGTATTTAGCTAATGTGTATAGTGGAAAAATAAAGTCAGCTGGCTACGCATGTACGTTTAAAAACATTCACGAAAGACTTGTTTTGTGTTGCAGGTTCGGAGACTTGGAACTAGCCGCGTCCTGGTGGCAGGTGAGAAGCGTCCCGGTTCAAGCGATTCTTAAAAATGTTATTTTAAATCTCATTAAAGCTATGCTAAAAAAATGATGAAACCACTAAATTCGTTGTTACCTAAAGAAAGGAATGGCAAAAGTCAGCAATTACACTAACATTTCACTTCCAACTGGATAGTAGGTTATATGATTATATGATTACAATTAGTAATAATTATCAAGGACTGTTCGTTCCATGTACTTTAATAGTTCTATCCATAGCAATCTACAAAGATTCAATTTAGCCGGATCAATCAATTTCTTGTATGAGCTAATACTTCGGTGAATTATTTCAGAGCGTTTTGTCTAAATTATCTAAACACACAATTTAGATATATTATTTGATGTCAGATTTATTATTTGAGGCATTAGAAACAATATCGGTAGTGTCCACAAAATGGCTTAATTGAGACAGTTTTGTAGAAAAAGTTTTATTTTATTTTAGTGACAAAATCTGTTAATTTCGTGATTAAAAGTTTTGGTTTTGTGACAAACGTGGCAGATCCACTTCTTTCCAAAACAAAATTGATAGTTTTTGAAAGAACCAATCGACTTTCAAAATAGCAGTTGTATTGTATTTCATCCAATCACTAGCGAGAGACGCCGTATCGAATGATTTACGTAAAAACAGGCCGTGTCCAAATATTATTTAATCAATGCTGGCAGTAAAACTTGTTCGTCTTAAAGCTCTCTTCATTTATTAACCTATATTTTGTTAGCATATAAACTAACATAATTCATTTTTTTATGATTTGAAATTTTACAACCAAAATACAGTTATCAAATTTATTACTAATGCACACTGGATGCAATACCATTCAGGAAAATCTAATACAGCTGTTGTGTTTACCGAAACGTTGCTACAGTAGGTATAAATTGTTCATTCAAACGTCAATTTAGTGTAATACATTAAAAAAAAAAAAATAAGTGTTACGAAAATAAAGAAGATGAAGAAGGCTGAAGAAAGAAACTCAAAATCGATTGATCGATAAATATATACGAAACATCTAACACAGTTGCAATGTTTAGATGTAATTTGAACCGACAGAAACACTCGAGTATGTACATTATATATCCCATAGAAGTGTCGTAAATCAGTTTTGCAGGAGAAAAACAAAAACGATCAATTTTTATAGTTTAGTAACGGAACAGTTATTTGGCGTAGGACCATTTTTTATATTCATAGATAGTGAATTCGATAACAGAATCGACATGTGTCACTACGTAGAAAGCGCTAATGCTGCTGTTTTTTTACTACTGATAATGATGAGTCGATAACTTTTATACGATTAGAGAATCATATCATCTGCACGACCATGAAATGGGATCTTTGCAACGTTGCTGTGACAGTAGTGCCACTAGTAAGTCAACTATCAAGTCTAAATGTTTCCTGGATTCTTAGTGATCTGGTACTCGTACGGAACTATTCAATAGAAGCACGCGCGATCGGAAACATGACGGCTGTGTTTCCAGATCTATTATGATCCTACGATAAATGATAGGAACTTTATAAAACTACATACTACTAATGTATACATTGTGTTATGCGCAGCTGCAGGTGCCAGATTGACAATCGACGGAGAGATCATTAATCTACGTTTTGCTCGTGGCCAGTGCGGAGATTGAAATGGAAATCATTTTATAAACAATACAATTCGTGAGCAAGCAGTTTGGTTTACAAATAAATAGGTCTAAAATGAAAATTCTACGTGTGGATCGTGCTAATACATCACAACAAATTTCCAAATAGTGGAGTGTGAGGTAGTTCAAGAGGCAATGTACTCGTAGTTTGGTGTGCTGATCACGATCGCTGATGATAGTGTGAAGTAAATTTGAAGACGCATACAACTAGCCAAAGTTATCATGAACCAACTATACAGAACATGATAGAAGCAACTAAAATTATGACGGTTCACACTCTTGTGTTTTCAATTTTCACGTATGTAACAGAGACTTTAACCGTCCGCAACAGCGATAATCGTTAAATAGACTCCGTTTAAATGTATTGCTGGATAAAGATTTTACGTACCGCGTAGATAACACTTCGCAGAACCGTAATCCACGGTTCTGCAAACTAAAGATACATATTATATTCATTTGTAACCTTCTGAATATCAATGCCCTTGTGAAAGTCCACTTTATGAAACTGATACCTTTTTCAAAGATTTCTATTGGGTATTATTGGTACGGTTGTCTGTATATTAGAATACGAATTTGCTGAAAAGTTTGCTTACCTAATTTAAAGGTTAGAAAATTTTTCAACTGATCAACTGATTTAAAAAGTTGTTAATAAGAATGACATAATTAGTTAAATGTTTGGGAATAATTGAAAGTTAAAAGACGTCTGGAACGCTCTTGCATCTCTTCTTCAGCCACGAGCCAGAGCTGATTGTCCGCACTCCGCACTCCGCACTCCGCACTCAAACCGCTGACCCTTGGCTCTGTAAACATTAACAGTGACCGCAGATCCGCCACAGCACAATAATGTTAGTCATTATCTGCCAGTTCTTGTTATGGAACGTTATCTAAGCAAATTCTTCTCTTGCCTTGTTGTCCAATCAGCCGCGAGATTCTCGGCACCGAAGTTCTCAACCTTTTTCACAATTACTTATTTACATATTAATCAAATTATAATACCTGTTGTTTTTTTCTAAAATACTGCACTTTTATAAATTATTCAATGAATATTAATTACAATATATTAAGGAAAACACATTCTTATTGTGAAGTTCTAATTATTCAGAACATAGCTCTGTGATGTCAATTGGTAGTGTACTTCCCCGGACAGGTTCGAATCCCGGTAGCGCAAAAACAATATTTTTCGACAAAATTGATTTTATATGTATATATTTATAATTAATACATTAAATTAGTATTTAATTACAATATAATTTATTTGTATATTTTTACTAACTATTTGAGGAACTATATTATGCAATTATAAATAATGATACTTTCAAGCAGAGGTAACGTCTTGACAATGGCACGTGTTACTGTGCTGAAACGTCGGCCTAGGTTGCCCCAGGTAGGGAATTGCATACGAAATTTCGAAATTTTGAGAATCCCGAAATTCGTTTTCATAAATATAATTTAGAATTCCGAAAATTTCATAGCGAATTCCGAATTATAGATATATAAAATAAAATATTGTTACGATCGCAGACTAACGGCTACACAATGAGTAATCGCAGAACAATTGGGGTGTTCCGAAGAGATCGTTCCTAGAATTGCTTGAAAGATTTAACAAGCTAAAAAATTGGGTTAGAAAAGCATTGATTGACATCGCGTCTGATATTAATGTTCAAAATGCTGAAATTGTATCGATTAACAACATTACGTCTGCACTTCTCCCAGTGAAGCTTGCTGTTGGCGCCCTTTGACGAGAGAATGCAGATCTTCTTTTAGCTGATGCGGCATTGTCTTTTATGCTTGAGAATTTGGGATCTGATGAGCTCTCACTAAAGTTGAAGTACAATTTAGAAAATCGAATAAGCCAAAAACGAATAAATGTATCTGGCACTCTTCAGTATTTATTTACACAACGGTGGAAATATGAGATTCAAAAATCTTTCACTAGGCCAACGAAAAATACAATAGCCAAAGTTATTGAAAGATTTGCATAAAGATTGACATTCAACAGAAATATGGAAGCCTCCGTAGCCACCCAGTCGGAATCTGATGACATAGAAGTTATTTTGGAAGAACAAACTAATCACTATGCGCAGTCCCAGTCATCATTGCAATAATTGGAGAACAAAATTCAGTCGAATTTGACATCCAACATACCGTCCAACTCAACCCAACAAACACCCAAATCACAGCTTAGTCTTAAAAATAAAATCCGAAATGAAAATGGCGTTCGAGGAAAAATTGAAGAATCCGTAAATTCATTGTTGATTTATTATTATACTCATTGACGAGCGTGGAGTCCGAGCGAGCGTTCCTGTACTCGTACTTTAGTACTAAATTTGTATCCAGACCAGGTGATCTCTGCTTCCTCAAAATATATTTTAGGCAACAAAACAACAATTTAATTTAATAATATTATATTCTTATGTACCTATTTGATTTTTAAATTGTAATTTTTGTACAATAATTCCTTTCAATATTATTTAAAAAAATAAATATACAATAAATAATAAACAATTTATTATCTCAAATAAGCTGTTTTTTTATTATTAGTATTGACCAAAAAAAATATTAAAATTGTCGAAATGTTCGAATTCCGATTTTTTTATTTCGTCAAAATTTGTAATGCCTGTGCCCAGTGAAACCATATAAAAAGAACGCGATCTAACCCAGAAGAGACACCAATTGCATAAACTAGTGCACGCGGAAACCTTTAATTAAACATATATATATATGTTTAATTAATTATATTATATATATAAGAGTGACTTTTCAAAAACTCCGATGTCAAAGAGTTTCATTCAGAGATAATCAATATTATATTAATAATTTTTTTTTGTAAGAAAGCAAACACGCTGTGGCTTGACATTATAATTAAATAAAAAAATGATTTAGTTTTATACTACTTTATTATGCACATATACTAAAGTCAACTAGTTTCAGTTGGACCCAACCTTCTTCAGGACACTATAGTATATAGACTATCCTAAGTAAAACTAAAACATTATTTTATTTAATAATAATATTTTTATTACATGAAAATGAAATTTTATTCGTAAATAACTATATATTGTTTAATTTATCATTTTATTTCAAAAAAGGTTGGGATATAGGTATTTATTTAAAAAAAAAACTAAATTTTAATTTTGATCAAACATTGATTTTTTTACAAAACCAAGGAAAATTATAAATGAAAATGGTGAAAGCTTCTAACATTTTAACAATTTGTTTTGATTTATGATTCTTTTACATTCTCATCAAATATGTACAAATATTCTACGTTCGCTCACAAATATTGAAACTAAGAAAACTAACAATACTGATTTGTTCAATTGGAGAGAATGTAATGATTACAGTTTGTAATATAACAGAGCAGCCGTTTCCGGATGTCCACAGTTGAGCGGATAAAGCCTACGTTTATAACGAAAGTTAAACCTAAATGGCCGACTCCGCACAAAGCCGGTGATAAGAACTGAAATCGTGACTCCACTCGGAGACCAGATGATAATAATTGTGCACGAGAGAAAGAAAGAAAGCCAACGTCGGGTTTGCCGAGTGACGAGCGCTGAGGCTGCGAATCGCATCAACGGTCCGACTGGTTTCGGCTATCATCTACCATAGTCAGGTTCCGATACTTTCCATCTCGGCCAAGTCATCAGAAGCTCGCAGTTAGCCGATTATTGTTCTTCATTTAGGAATTAAATATCACTGATGGAAGCATTCAATATGTTTACTCAGAGTAATACACCGCCGTGACTTTTCGTATCCTCCAGAGCCACTTTTTAGGGAATATCTGGTTTTGAATATGAGGCAATTATATGTGCAGAATATATTAACTAGCTTTCAAAGAAAATAAGCGCTCTATCTGCGAGGACTGAAAGATATTCCACAAGAGCAAACAAGCTTAAAATAGTTCCAAAAATGAAAACTAGCTTTGGTCAAAGATTATTTACCTTTCAAGCTCCCAGAACATATAATCAAATTGAAAATAAAATTAAAAATTTAACTGACATTAAGACTTTTAAAAGAGATATTTCAAATTGGTTGTTGCAATCAGGAAGAACAGATACAGAGAGTAAACTCTTTTATATAATGAAATCATTTGTATAACTACTTTTGTGCGTTTTGGTCTTGTATATTTCTATCTACCTTATATCTGCTTACATTATTGGTATTTTTTTTTCTTCTCTCTTTTTCATTCACTTTTTTATATTTGTTTTTTTTTTTAATATTTTCACATTATATGCTATGTATGTATTCGATCTTACTGTGTTTTGCCTTCGATGAGTTTTGGTTTTATAAAATATATTAGTTTATCAATTTGCCCTAAAACAGGCTTGCCTAGTTGGACAATGGCATTTAAATGTGTGTAAATATATAAATATGATACATTTTGAAAGAAAAATTCAGCTACAATACTATTATATTATATTAATGATAAAGAAATAATCAATGCTATCAAAAATACTTTAAAGATTACCATGTATCCCGAAATTCATAATATTTTTATATCGTTATTATAAATATGTCGCATTTTACTTTATTATAAGCTAATTATTGTAAACAATAAGTATTAATATGTAATCCTCTTCTCTGCACAAGTACATGCTTTTTAGAGAAGTTATAGAACTAAAAAAATCAACTTAGTATTGTATTGTATCATTGTAATTATAACAGATTAATAAAAAGATTCATGCGACACGTTATTACTCCTAGCTACCGGCACTGCAGATCAGCTTCACTAATAGCTAATCGCTAATAGCAGCAGCAATCAACACCAGATAATAATATCACCCTTATACTGTTTTTAAATGTTATTGAGACCCCTATTTGGATTTGTAATTATTAAGATAACATGCGATACTTGATAGTATAACAAAAATAAAAATTAATTTAAAAAAAAATGAAAATTGGATGATTTTTATTGCTTTAATTCGTGCTTGTTAAAATTAATATTCTTGAATATTCGACAAATGAACTGCTTTAGTTTTTCGAATATTTGTCAAAACAGAATAATAAATGAAAGCTTCCATTCACAGCTTTAATGTAAATAAATTGGTTAACCTTCACCGATCTCTTTTTGCAGAACTGTCGACAGCCCACAAAAGAGTGAAATGACTTCCCACTTACCTCAATTTTAATGATAAATGTACGAATTTCAAATGTATCGATCGAGAGAATGCCCGATCGGCGTTCGTACTCTTGAAAATATATAATGAAAAATGGATGTCACGATGACGTGATCTACTTTAAGAATTCCGTTAAAGAGATTGGGAATAAAATGTGATTATTATTATTAAGTGCTCTAATAAAAATTCTCTACAATAGTGTAAAACAGTGTTAATTTGATTTGAATGTGATACCCATTTTTTATAAAGTAATTAAATTTCGTTCAATTATTCAGACAATACGGAGATTTTTCCTGCCGTAAGTAACCTCGCACTTTCATCTCAGACCACACAAGGACCACGCAAGGAGTCGGGAGATTAATCAGCATAACGAGAGGCTTCAATAGTCGCCTGTCAGATCGAATAACTCACTCTAATCGCGCGTGTATTAAACTCTAGGCGAGACATTCCGGTTTAACCATTCGTAATAGGTATTTACTCGTTCGGAAGCAATTAATTTCAATTAAACTACACCGACTAGAACTGTTATATACTTAGTATTAGTACTAATACCCAGTAATAATAATTATACTTATGGCTGTAGATATGTCACGAGCACTTGTACATAATATTGTAAGTTACTACTAATTATTTATTAGTCGCAGTGTGTATGTTAATACAATAATATTCAGACGCAGGAATTTGAAAGTAAATGAATATTGAAAAATTATACTTAATAGGTTTGTTATCAACTGTGTTATGGTTGTTTCTTCTCAATGATTAGTAACAAATACTGTAAAATGTTTATTTATTAGTTTTATTATAATTACCTCAACTGCACTAACTAAATCACATTAATGAGAAATTTAATTATTGAAATTAAATATATTTAAAAACATTGATTGATTTGACATTTACATGTAATTACGATGTAACATTTTAATTTTAAAAATTAATTAACTCAAAAATTGTGCGTGTGTAGTACAAAGTCAATATAAAAATTAAATATTTATTTAATTAAATATTTCTATTTAATTTATTTTTATTTATAATGAAAACACATTTTTGTTATGAAGTTGCAATTTCAGAACATATTCTGTGATATTTTTAACGCATTTCCCCGGATAGGAAAAGTTCCGGGTTTGTACCCCGGTAGCAATCAAAATATTTTTTTGATAAATACAATAGATTTATTGTTGCAATCTTTCAAGTTGAATAATTTAATTTGTATCTTATTTTTTAATATACGTATTATCAACAGATTGTAAATAACCATGATAGAATGATATTGATTTGATTCTTAAATAATCGATCCAAATTTTAAAGACAGTATTGTTAAATTAAAAAATATAACATTTTTTAAACATAAATTCTTCATTTTTTCATTCGTTCATTTTTTTATCGTAAATTTAATATTCATAGCGTGAATTTCAAATGAAGAATACAAATTTTTACATTTTACCATGTTTTTGTTTTCTCATTATTATTCTAACATTATTTAAAGTGCCTTCCAATTTTATAATAAAAATTAGGGTGATACAAACCTATCATCACGCTGTTCCTCCGCGGGGCTAGGTAAAGAGGATAGAACGCCACGCTGTTCTGTTGACACACTATTATCACCTTATCCACACCATACATCTTATGAAGCTCGTCGATAATTGAGGCTTCCAGTATCTACCTGGTCATGTTATCTGGTGCCATCAACATTTCATGTATCTACCTTCCAGTATTAACTCGGTCGTGTTATCTGGTGCCATCGACGCTTGCGTCGTGTATCTATCTTCCAGTATCTACCTGGTCGTGTTATCTGGTGCCATCGACGCTTGCGTCATGTATCTATCTTCCAGTATCTACCTGGTCGTGTTATCTGGTGCCATCAACACTTACGTCATTATCTTTATTACCATGATCTCCTCATTCGTGCGTTCAATGTGGCCAATCTTCCTAAATAATCATTTATTAATCTTATTTACTCCGCTAAGATCAGCTTTACATTCTCTCCTGACTTCTTCATTCTTTACTCTATCATAAATGGATTTGTCTCCTACACATCTGATCCTGAGTGATATCTGAACTTTAATTAAGGTCATTTTATTTAAAGAATGCTTCCAGGATTCGACTAAGCAGCGTAACGAGTGGTTCAGATCGCAAATTCAAATCCAAAAATGAAGATCACCCCAATGTCGCCCTGCACCCTTCACTCCCTCGCGACTCCTAATAAAATTGAACTGAACTGAAGAAGACTCGAGGTCGTCCCACGCCGAATGACCACCCACAATGCAATTGATCGGTCAAAGATCAAGTCTAACCTCGCGAACTCTCCGTCCGAACGATACATTGTGAATGTACAATTATTCCACCGCTGATAAAACCGAATAATTGAAATATCAAACGATTAAGTAATCGGACATCTCGCTCGAATCTGCGATGAACAATAAAACGTTGGAATCCTTCGGATGGGTGCGTAACAAAATGTTGATAGATTACTCGCAATGGGTCAAACGGTTATACGAGGGTTCTCAATTATTTATTCTTCTAAATTGAAGAAAACTACCAAAATCTAATAAAAATTACTTCGAATTTAGTTCCATAGCTTCGGTGGACTCAACCATTGAAAGTTAAACTTCTCGCAGATAATTTTTATTTTGTACTCATTCAAGGGTGGTGATCAAATGTTACCGAGCAACCATAGATTAATAGAACTGTTCAGTATCTACCATCTGAAGAATTTTAGAAAAATTGTTCAGACTTTATGTATAAATATATACTACTTTCAACATAACAATTTGGCATTCAAAAAATAAAAACACTGAACTTACAATAACACAGATAACCGAGTACCCATTGTATCCAGAGTGGCGCTGCATTGGAATTCTTTTAGATATAAAAAGGCATTTGATTAAGTCTAACAATAAATCTTAAGAAAAAATTTAACGAAACGTAGTCCGTAGAATACCGGCTGCATGATTTGAAGTTTATCTAACTGGAATAACACAGATTGTGGGACACGAAAGCAAAGCCAGTGATCCTGAAATAATTACATTTGGCATGCCGCAAGTACAATAGACCTGTCCTGTTCCCAATCTGTGAGAACGACCTGTGTGATATAAATTTATTAAATGAATTGAAGACTCGTGTCGTTTGCAGATGACACTTTCATATTTCACGGCTCTTCTAGAAAGAGTTGTAACACTATTATGTAGAATTAGATTTGGGCAGAACGATGAATTGTGTAGAACATAACCATTTAACATTAAATACAAAGAAAACAAATAACATATGCATTTCCATCAATTTAACGCCCCTCTGTTCAGCAACTCCTTAATTTAAAATAAATAATATATTAAAAATAAATATACAAATAACTGTTCATTAAACTCTAACAGCTCTACAAGATCACCTTGTTCATGTGACAACTTGAAAATTTTTTCATCTTTGAATAAGTTGTCAAATCGAATTCGCAAACTAATTTATTTCTTCAAAGAACTTAGAGATACTTTAAGACCTATATTAACTTAAAAAAGTCTACTATGCTTTATGTCATTCTATAATAAGATAGGGAGGAGCTGCAAAAATCAACTAGAACCTTTGGTCAGGGTACAGAAAGCGGTGGCAAAAGTAATGTACAAAAAAACTATATAGGTACTGTTTTTAAAAAAGTAATTTATCGGATGTGATACAAATATACTTGCACTCATTTCCTAATAATAGCGCACTTCACGTCTCGAAAATGAAAACATTTGGTCAACGCTGACTCCTAGGTTTTATAACGAAACCAAGATTGAATGAGAGAAAGCATCTCCAAATACTTGAATCGGAGCATCTACCAACTGACTAATAGATGTAGGTCGAGAAAGATCGGAGCTGCTCTCGACCCATATTAAAAGATGATTGGTGGAGATATTTATAGGGACTCTGGGACTTCTATTTTACCTGTATTCTACCTTACTTACTTTCGTCTTACGTTTCAATGTAATTCTAGAGATGTTACGAATTGGTAGAATCTGATGCTTTTTGACTAAGAAATTTAGATTAGTTTTTATTTACGTTTTTATTTCTCATTGTATAATCTTACATAATTGGATCTGTGTGTATTTTAACATAGAAACTATTTATGTCTCTTTTTTTATTTTTCACTGTGTAAGATTATCTAAAAAGAAGTTCAATCTCTATATTGTCATGTATGTATAAATTTACTCTACTTTTTTAAATATTTTATTTATATATAGATCGTGTTCATTACTATCTAAATATATCCTTATTGATTGAGCTGTTGTAAATAACCGATTGAAAATGATACGAGAGAAGAACACTGCCCACCCCGATAAGAGCTAATGCAGTAAGGTGGGCAGGGAACAAATGAAAAAAGTGTAATAATTAAAATGTAGTAAATAAAATAAATAAATTCACTATTATTATTATTACAAGTGCCGCGCAGGAAAAATAAACTTATTAAATAGGAAAGTGCCATAAAATGAGTGTAAATAATGGAATTAAATACTTATACGAGATACATAATCTTAATTTTTCAGTTACGTTCTTAGAATCTTCTTTCTCCAACTGAGAACAAATTGATGGGCGTATTTTTGATCGATTCCGACCTATCCACAATCCACATTCGTATCGCACTTTTTTCAATAGAAAATGAATCTTCCCGCGGCCTGTAGCTTATATATTAATAGCAATTATCGTCCATTCGATCTTAACACTCGTCGATGTTTATTCGGGGGTAGGCACCGGCGGCAGGATGGCCTGTCTGCTGCTGCTGGAAGCGTGACCGAGGAATGTGACCGCTAATCGCCAGCCTGATCCAGAAGACACCTGTTGAGTTCCACCTGCCGCCATTTTAATTTGAACACTGACGTCTTACGAACCGCGCGGCCGTTTTTTCTACGTTTCCCTCTGGGTATTTATTACCGAATCTTGGGAGTCTGTCGACAAAGGCGCCGAGCATTATTTATGAAATTACGAAAATCAACATGCTCTGTTTTTGCCTTTGTTGTTTTTTTAGACCAACTCGGACGGCCGAGTTTGTTTGTTTTAATACGCTACAGTGTTCGTTTTAAAGAAGGGCGCGTATTTAAAAAAAAGTTTTAATTTCTATGAGAATCATTTACTGAGGAACCGATTAAAAAAAGTGATGTTATTTATTAAAAAGATTTTATATATTTCTTTTTTTTCTACTTTAAAGGTACAATAAAATGAGACAAAAAAATAAAATCATACACTAATAAGAAGAGTCAAATAATTAAAGTTTTATTTTGAGCATCTTCCATGGATCAGTTTTTGTAGTCGTGTAGGTGTAGGCTGATAATGAAATATCGGATAGGACAAAATAAACTCACGAACTAATAACCCAGAAGAAATTCAATTCATCTGACGTTAAATTATTTCAAAATTTGGATTTACTTACAAAGGCGTAAAATCGCTGCTAATTTGAATCTTCGTACCCAAATTCAGTAACAATACATTTTTATATATTTAGCGTTCTTAATGTACGTTTTATTGGTGTACCTATTATAGATATACATATATATATTTAAATATGATATACTATACAATAGATTCTCAAACTTTCTGGCAAAAATATTAAACTAATTATACGTAGGTATCAATCAAATATTTTGTCTACATATAATCATACCTACCGTATTTATGCTTGTTTGCGCATAACTTTGCTAACAATTTTGAGTCCTAATCGTTTCCATTATTATTTTAGGTTAATGTTTATTATGATCTACACTACATATTATCACAGCAAATTGCGAATATTCAAAACAGGATTATAGGTTTAGCATCTCATGTTAACGCATTATGAATAACTATGTGATTTTTGGTATATCTGGAGTATAAATTACGATAGTACATGAAATTAACATCTAACAACACATTGTAAATTTAATAGGCGTCATAATATGTCAACGTGTAGTGTTCAGGGGCATGCTCTCTATACAATCAAAAAATCTGTGCATAACTTTAATTTCTGCAAAATAAATATTTACTTGATATATTATGTATTGGTATATTAAGTATATAGATCCACGCGCAAATAATTCAAAGTTATCATGTTAAAGTGTTAACTAGAAACATCTAGCTAGCATAATTTACAATTGATAAATAAAGCTGCGTATGTGTAATCGCAAAATTTTCCCCAAATGTACATGAACTAAACGCAACAATCGCGCCGCGCGGTGTTCTGAATACACGTCTTCGCGTGAACAGACGTGTTGCTAAACGCAATACACTTTAAACGTGATATTTTATATTATAAAATATTTTAAGTCCTTAACAAGTTGAAGAATTTTCCAAGACTAATAGTAATATTATAAATTCACACAGGTATACTTTCAAAAAATGTACTTCTGGAAGAGTGTATGATGAATCGCTTTTACAGTATCTATATTAGCAGCATAACCTAAGTTCACTCCTAGTGCACGCTACTGGTAGTATTAGACTACTGCCAATGTATTTGATATTTTATTACGGATATTTAATAAACAACAAGTCAGCAAATGCATTTGTCGTATTAATTGAAAACATATTTTTTGCAAATTACCATCAAATATATATATTTTTTTAAAATTTGGTACGTCCTCAATACTCTCGCGTTTTGTAATGCAAATCACGGTACAAAAATGTTAAATGTTTTTTATCTGATTTCGATGCCCGCCTAAATGAGTTTTCTGAGTAGGGTATATTATTTATGTTTGTTTTTATAGGCTCTATTTACATTTCGGAAAGTATATAATTTATTTGGCGCTCGGGGCTGTTTGCCGTACAGGGCCCGCGAAGCTCCTGCGAGGGCCGGTTCAGTATCGGGATCAATTATCGCAAGGTGAGCGACGCTTCACCCTTGAGCGAAATGGCCGCTTTTATTTCGGCCATTTGTCAGGAAGTGTTGCAACTAATGGGACCTCTCGTCCCACTCTATCTAATTATTATTTTATTCACCGATTGTTTACATAACTGTTGCGGTCGGGGCGCTGAAGCCATTCAACTATTTCACGTTTCACCTGCAATTATTTGACAATTAGAAAGGGACAGCGGTCGCGCAGGATGTTTTCTATTTACTTCACGTGCTGGCTGGTGCTTGTACTTAGATTCCGTTCAATCGTACATTTTACTTGGAGGAATATCGATCAAACGTTAAATTATATAATTAATAAATAATAAATTATAAAAACAGTCCCAGCAAGTTTACTGGTTCAGATTCACTGGTTTTAGGGAAACATTTGAGAGAAAGACAAAGAAAAATATACAATCGTCATCGTTCTTTTTTCTGTTTATTTTGAATTCTACGGCGTAAATAAATGCCATGGAAAATATGATTTTACAGGTATACACAATAAATACAATAAACAACTGCTGTAATGGGGAAAAATAAATTCATATTAAATACTCTATATTATATTGTTATATAAGTAAAAATAATATTAAAATGTTGTACTGACAGTACAGCACAGTAATGATATATGATGAGACGTATGAAGGATAAAACATATTGTTTTAGAACAATTCATACATAGTAGGCAAGAATTAAATTCCGCTAATTATTCGGCAATTTTCAATACATTACATTCCTCTCATCGTTTACTAAGGAGAACACATTTTGGTGTGTAGATACATTTTCAGAACATACTTCTGAGGTATTTTAAAACCAATTAAATTTATTAACTAGAAAGATATACAAAATATAACTATGTATCGAAAAAATATTTTGTTGCTACGGGGATATTAATTTTGATATTGGTGTAGCAGTCTACATGATAGTTGGTTCTTAATACTTCACGGTGAGTAAAATATAACGTTCTGGTATTTACTTATTATCGGTACACGTTGACAACACTTTAGAGTTAATTTAATGTATTAATTTTAAATACGAGTATATACATATAAAATCAATTTTGTTGAAAAATATTGTTTTTGCGTTACCGGGATTCGAACCTGGAAATGTTCTATGTTCTACAACTTCACAATAAGAATGTGTTCTCCTTGATACTTTAGAGTTAATAATATAATAAATATTATCATAATTGTGTACAAAAATACAGAATGCCATAAAATTAATATATCTGATAAATTGGTCAATTTCATCTAGTTCAAGTCGCAATGTCAATATTTTCATTTATGTTCATATTGTATTATTTGATATCTAAAATGATACCGAGCCGTCAGAAATATTTGTTATTCGCACATAAAAACTATTAACAAAAATTTTTACTTTTTGAAAAAATTAATTAATATAATAATTAATTAATTATTAAAATAAAACATAACGTTGTTTACTTCACACTACACATTGATTAAAAAAATTAAACTTTTTCGACACTCACTATGTCATCTTCGGTAATAAACTAAATTTTAAAACTAGAAGATAGACTATCGATTACATGGAGGGGGAAAGGGGGGTGGGGAGGGGTAATTTTTTTTGTTAAGAGTTTTTTAAAAGTTAAATAAAATATTAGCAAGGTATTAAAGTATTACTGTATCGTTAAAAGTTTTCACTTTTTTTGATAGCACACATAAGAAATGGTTTATAAAATTGTATTTACATTTCTTACTGTAATTGTTTTGAAAAAAATATATGTCCATTCTACACTGTGAATGGTAATTATACTCGCAAAATAATCTATACCAAAAGTAATGTCCCAATTTTCGGTCCCTGTCTAATGTGGGTCCTAAGTCCCAATGGTCTAGTTACGCCATAGCATTGGTCTAGTTACGCCAATTACATTGTAGATGCGAGTAAATTCTCCACCTGCTGATTTGACCAGTTCTGCCACCGACTCGTCTGATCGGGGATTGATTATTGTTCAGCTGTTCGATTGCAAATTTCACTTGGTTCAACATTGTCACTAGATCGGTGCCCTCTCTCATGAGCTCCACCAAATTCTGCCGGATTGTTAACCTAAAATTTCAGCCTCTCTAATTTCATTGTGTAAGTATTCGAATCTTCGTCATTTCCTTACATCATTTCATCAGTCATCTTATATTCTATTTCTATAATAAAAATATGTATCACTTAATATATCAACATGTGTTCTGTGCCGTATTTATTTAGATATAGTAATGACTATTGAATAAATAAACAAAAATACGGCTTGCGTGGAACGCTGAATATATTATTAAAACACTAAATGAGCGATGTCTTTAAGAGTCAGTGCAACTCTATGCACTTTAATTAGATACATTTCTTACAACAGTTGAGAACATGCGCGAGCAAACTCAAGTTACGGAATATCTGCAGTAGTGAGTCAAGTAATATAATCAATTTACAACTTGAGTGGTCTGGCCTTGCGTTTTGTTTATTTTCGCACGCAATGTTTGAAAACATAACGCAGTAAATTTTATTTATTCATCAATTGGAAAATCACTTTACATTTACATTATACTTATTTATCTCGCACTTCGATACAATATTCAATATATTTATGATTAAAAATATATTACATATACCTACTAAATAAGAATTTGCAATGTAATAAAAATAAATGTGCACAAATATAATAGATACCGCAATTTTTTTAATTTTTAACTTTATTACATACATATTACAATACAATTTTTAATATTTTACAAACAGCAGAACAGTTTTACGATTAGCGCCGATTGCTTTTCTATTGGTGAAGAATGCTGTATTGCCCTCCCTGGAATTGTACAAACGGTGTTCTTACGTATCAACTTTGAAATATACTTCTATATATATCCGCTTAAAAATATTCTTGAAAAAACTGAAAACATGTTTACATAAATGATTATTGAACAAACGTAAACATCACGTACAAAAAATTCATCTGTCATCTCGCGTCGCATCAATATATTTTTATTCTATGATCGCATTTGATAGTGCGACCATAGATAAGAAAAGAATATTCGACACAAGATGACCATGAAATGACAGATGATTAATATACTTGCCAGTCGAAAAAATTCATACGATTTCGCTAATGTATGTTTTTTCTTACTCAGATATTATAAACACGTTCGATATATTTGCTACTTTGGCAAACAGTTTTTTTACTGGAAAATGATATATATATCATATATATCTAATAATATATCCAGATAAAGTCATAGATTAAATAAAGATCTGGAAGCCCTATAGACGTTATGTATTCAAAATATTGCGCAACACAATATTGACGCATGTACTTACGTATGAGTAGGTATGTGATGTGTAGTAGGTTTGTTTTCGTTGCCTCTCGATAATGCGATATGTTATTATATTACGCAAGCGCTCGTTACGTTAATGTTTTCATACAATATAAATAAAAATACACTCGCGGTACAAAGTGCGGCGGCAGCGTGCAATATTATCTCGCGTGTACTAACTTTAAAAATGGTGATTAGTTGGGTACCTACTTCTTGACGAAGGCGGGGGAGCGCGCTCAACCCGAGATCCTTCGATCGGAAGGTACACGAGATTGCGGGGCCGCTAGTTTGACGCACTTCTAAGAGTTGGGTTTATTATTTAACCGAACTGAAGTCAGAACGAAATCTTATTAGGAAAAAAATGATTTAAAAATAACATTTTTCTAAGCCCGGTGTTCTAACCATTCCATTAAACGAGCCAATAATTATATGATAATTATTCATTGATCCCAGATAAAAGTATAATGAATTACTCCCTTTAAATTTCCACATTTGCCAAAATTTGTTCATTTGACTTTTACATGGGTGGTTTATTAAAAAACATAAGATGGTGCTTGTCAAACGAACGCATAGCTTTTTTTAATTAATATTGATAAATTTTGTTAAAAAGTTTTTTTATTGATAAATAATAATATCAAAGGAGTATGTGTCTACCAAACTATGTACCAGACTAGAAAAGCTATCATTATCTGAAACGAAAAAAGACAATTTTTTTATCAGATTGGAAAACTATGAACTGGTTGAAATGTGAAGTTCTTCGAATAAAAGAGTTGATCGATTACTTTTTAAAAAGTAAAGAACTCCACGCACTTTACCGAATGCGAATAGATCTAAAAAGTCCTAGCAAACGATACTTGTGACATTAATTTTATCCAAAAATAACATAAACGACAGCATCAGAAATGCTGATAAAAGTACATTTCTTGTAATTTTTCCCAAAAATCTTCGTTAATATTTATCGTTATAAATATTTATTAATAGGTTGATTATTAAAAAAAAAAACGAAACAATATTTTTTGTCGTTGTAAATATTGAATGACGTTAATAAATAAATGAAATCAAAAGAGATCCATTGCTAGAGGGCAGCAGTAACTAGTAGTTAGCTATCGGATTGATAGTGAAACTAGCTATGGTACTGCACTAAAACTCCCAAAAAATATTTCTGAATGATGATCCGGCTGATAATCGGCGCCATGGTGAGCCAGGGTCAGACGGTGTCAAATAAACGACCGGCCATTTGGATGCAAATATTTAAAAAAAAAATATTCTAATATATAAACTATTCTTTCATTGTTAGGTAAACAATGAAAGAATAGTGAAGAGATCGAGAAATTTAGATCAACAAAGCGAGAGAACCATTCCATAATCTCAAATCTTAATCAAAGTTCGGATGCTGAGTGGAGACATCATAAAGACATAATTACCGAGACTGCAAATGTCAAAATCCATCCCGTACAGAAATCAAGAAACCCTGATTGCAGAAAAGACTTGGAATCTGATTACAAACAGAATGCACCTAAAAAGAGAGGATTAATAACACTCGATTAAATCTAGAAATGTGCAAAAGAGCTGCTGCAATGACAAAAGTTCTTATGTTGACAACATCTGTAAGAAAATAGAGATCCAAGCATACAACAATGAATTAAAAAACTTATTACCTAATTTGAAGAGATTTCAAACCAAAATCATGGGCTGTTAAAGTCAAACAGTTGCAAGTCTCATTACAAATATTGACAAAGTCATGAAGATATGGGAAGAATATTGCATTGAACTATAAAAAGATGAAGAAGATCCAGCATCCATAGGAACGGAACAATAAAACCTAGAAACAGACAAAATGATTAGTGAAGTTCGAGATACTATAATCCCCAGAAAATTGTGGTATAACTACTGAATTGCTAGAATTGGACGATGAAGGCATCATGTTTGGAAATCCGGTGAATGGTCCCAAGAATGGACGGAATCAACTGTTATCCCATTACGTAAGAAGTGATCTATGAAAAAGTGCGGAAATGAAACCATTATACTCGCATCGGAGCAAAGAAACTCGAAAGTAAGTAGTTAATATTCGAGGAAAATAGCTGAATGTTCCGTTCCTGTCGCCAGTCCTTCTTGTGCTTCTTCGGTGACAAGGAAGCATTTGACTGTGAGGTACTTTGTGAGATGGGAGTCCCAGAACACCTTTTACATTTCATTCGCAATCTATACATCGATAATTCCGGTACAATTAAATTCAATTTCATCTCAGACCTTTTGACATTACTGAGATTATATCATAAGAAATGCACTCGAAAACTGGAATGGTGAAGTAAAAATTGGAGGTAAAAAGAGGTAAGGAATCATGATCTTTCTTTGATATGTGGTGCTGGAGATACATGTTACGCATACCGTGGACGTTAAGGACAGATTCTCAACTATTTCCTTCAAATTTTTTCATCTTGTGAGAATAGAAGACAGCTTAGAAAAACTTGTTATGCTGAGTCAAAACATGCTTCTTCGGTTTATTATAAGTGGAGACTATATTTGGTGATCGTAATTTAAAAGCTCATACTATTTCTACCAACAGCCATGTCAAGCCCAGCTCATTTGTATCCATGTCGCCTTTTAACTAATATTTGAACCGTTGATTGTATTTTAAAATTATACAACCAGTTTTATACAATCGTTGATTTTTGTTGGTAATAGAGATTATTCCGAATAATTCTCTAATGAACTGTTTTTGGCGCTGCTTCATCAGCCCTGATTATGACCACTGAAACAGGAATAGAAATTTTGATTACGTCAAAAATTGACTTATGGCAAAATAGCTCAGAAGAAATTTTTTGAAATATTCAGTTGCTCGTATTTTCATTAAATTCTTTCATCCTTTTCTTTAATGAATTGGGGATTTAACGCTAACATGCGCCTTCCTTATCCATCTTGTTCTATAGCTAGTATTTCCTTCCACTGCAGATCTCAACTTTTCTTGCCTAGCCTCTTCGTTTTCCAGATCCAAGAATGACTCGGATGTGCAAATGGTCTTCTTCCTGAAGATTAGAAGATCTAAGAATAAACGTTAGGTAGATACTGTGACAGTATTCTTAAATCGTACCAAGTTTAGCTGAGAAAGAGGGGATGAGGTCTTTTGAAAAAACTCCTCAATGGCTAAAAATCATATTCGGTTCCCGTTATTTTTCTCTTAATTTTTGTATATTTCTTATTGTTCGCGCTCCAACACAAAAATGAAATTTTAAATAATTTAGTAAGGCGGTGAATTCGCGAGACGCGAGATATGCAAGGGTTTTTGGATGTGCGAGTAACAAAGAATGATGTGACGAATTAAAATTATTCACAGCGCATTGTCCTGGATACAATGAAACAATGCAGCTCAGGCCGTTCATAATATCATATTTTATTAAGTTTTCTGTATAAATTATGCGTTCACGACCAACCAAATACCTGTCTCCGAGAACATTAATAATGCTATCTCGCTCGTAGCTTGATATAAACGAATATGTACCAAAATAAATCTTTATCGGTTACTCTTATGAAAGTATTCGGTTATCTGTTACGAATGTGGTTGAATAAACACTTTATAATGTTCAGGTCAACCTTTGAGAATATTTAATTTAATGTTATTTTGTTCGAATAAATGATACCCAGCAGATAGGAAAATATGATGATCGGTAACATATTTCAATGCCGGTCTTTATCTTAAATACGAGTATTAACAGAAAAAACAACAGTTCATCGAGTCATTCATCTCGAGCGTGCCGTACCACTGTGGAGTGTGGCGCGTACACCGTCAACCGATAGGAGAAAACAAACTATCGCGCGAGGAGGGTGGAAGATGTTAGCTGGATGATGAACCCTGCAATAAGATCTGAAACGTTGACTACACAAATCGGATACAAGGGCAGATTAGCTCACAAAACTCTACACGATAGATTCTAAATGGTCGTGAAAACCTGAGTACATCATTAAATACTATTGAAAATCCAAACGAATATGGATCCGTCATAAATACACAATATCAAAGTATAGAAGGAAAAATGAAGGAAGACTACAAATAGGAAGACCAAACAGTGAGGAAGATAAACGTGGACTCTTACCAGCCACTGTCAAAGATAAGAGAGAATTTTTTAGTTTTTATTTAAATATTTCATAAAAATACACAATCAGTCAAAGTTTACACATTAAAAATATATTATATCTACATTTTGAATAGTAAATGCTATTATGTCTCGATGGAGAGCCATTCTTTAATCCTGTCGTGAAGTAGTAATAGGTAATAGTAATAGTACATGTAACTTTAACGTCCTTTTCTAAAGGCCTCGGTCTAATAAAAGACATTTACGATTATGTTTTAGGACAGAACCTCCGTGTGTGTATAAAAATACTAAGCATTGGAATATTTACAGTTTTCTCTCATTAATAAGTTTTGCATTATGAAATAACTGGTCGGTTTTTATATAGTTTTTAGTGATGTTATGTTATTGTCGTGAACACCTGCACATAAGGGAATTCATGAAAATGTATGTGCGGATAAACTGGCCAAGGAGGCCACTCTTTCCGGAGTTTTCACCCATCAATTCTATATCCCGATGTATGACAGACTTAATATGATAAAAAACGTACGAATTCTATCTAGACTGCACAATGGATGGATCCAAATAATTACAAGGATAATCGGCTTAAAATAATTCAAAGATTCATTCGCCCTGGTTCACCAAAAGGAAAGTCTCCAATAGAATAATATTGAATATCTCTAGAATGAGAATGATTTGGGCATTGCCAGGTAGCCTCAAATTTATTGAGATTGAACTTAATAGATTCCCCAATGTGTGAGTGTGGTGCCGAGGAGGAAACCCTTGACAATATCTTTTTTGCCTGTCTATTGCGAATCACAAGTTTGTTTTACAGTAATCTCGTCAATGGTAATTTTCAACTCCCGGTTAACTCGTGTCATCTTCTTTCCCTTAACTCGCCACATTTAATCTATATATATTGAACGATAATTGTATTGACTTGTAATGTAATATTTCCTATTCTATAATATTATTGTACTTTTTTCTATAAAATAAAGTTTTAACTTGATTAATGGCACAAATCACTCTTGAAGGGTGGATTGTCTATTTAAAAGAAGAAGAAAAAGAAGAAGATATCTGCAATGTATTTTAAACGTCGAAAAATAAAAGTCAATCAAGCTGTGCTTTTTTGATTTGAAATTCCTATTTTAGTTAACTATCAATGTACCTTGACTGCGTTTTGTTATCGTTATGGAAAGGAAGGGGGGGGGGGAACCGGTTAATAATGTTATTGGGGGACATCACTACATTATTTCTGTATTCTGACAAATATTACAAAAAAAAAGTATTTTAGAGATAAGAGTAGTAATCGTTTATAAAACTTGCGCAGGTGTGACACAGCGATGTAAAGAGCAAATGAAAAAATATACAAACATAGCACACCAATATTTGATTATACGTGCAGACATCATATTATTCTTCCCGAGTTCAAGGAACATCTGGTTCTATATGTAGATAAAGGGACAGCAGACAGCAATACTAGTGAAGAACAATGTGTCCAGTGCAAAATACCTCGGTGCGAGCTGATTTCGTGGATTGTTATTATTCCCTAACTCACATCGTAAGACATCGCGCACTGGTTGGCTGGCTGGCTGGTTGATACTGATTGATCTAAACGTTAAGTTAGATAATTATTTCGTAGATAATGATATCTATAAATATTTTTTGATTTCTCTAAAAAATTTAAAACATTCCGTAAGAAAATTCACGTATTTAAATAAGTTCTGGAAAAAATTACCATCTTAGGTAGATTTAGATAGAAATTCTAATTTATCTACATACATACAAAATTTGTGAATCTAACGTTCCATTTATCTCAATTTCGTCAGTTGTTTTGTACATACACCACATATTATGTACCATTGTTGTCTCAACATAGAATCAACTACGGTCTAGTGAGATGTATAAATATACGCTGGATATAAATATGAATTAAACAAAAATTTCCTTTACCGCGACAAAGTGCAGAAAGCATGACCGAGAAGAAATAATCGTGAGCTCCCGGCAGAGACGGAGCACGCTCGAGCCTCCGCGCCGATTCCTGGTATCGGATGAGGTCCGCGATGATGCTCATTCTCGGTACCGAGTGCTGTCCTGGCGGACCAGGCGCGGCTGTCCGGCCGACGGTGGGCGGAATAATTCAGGCTCATCATCACAAAGGACTCGGCGTCCATAAACGCTGACAAAAGACGTATACATGTGAACACAATGAGCATTCACGGGTGACTTCGGGGCGATCGAATATTCATATCGAACATCACAAAGAATAATAGTTGATCTTCTCGCAATTTTCTTTTAAAAAAACACAGGCGACTCGGTTCAATATCGGAATGTGTCGGAAATGAACGTGATCACTGATTGTTTACTAAATTCCGTTCTAATCGTTCCTCTCGCTCGTCAGCCTTTGCAAAAAAGAATCGAATGTTATAAATTGCATTATACAAATCTGATCATTCGTCACGACCTTTATAATACTTGATTTTATATTTATTTATTTCACGAAGGTGTACATTACATCACGTTAAAAATCAACAATTATTATTTTTAAATTAACAAAGTAGTTCATTATGAAAAAGATTAGTTTTCCTGCATTCATTGGATAAATGGACGAATTATAGTTAATATAAATGTAATATTAATAATAATATAAGACCAGACAAATCAGTGTGCACTCGTGTTTGTTTTAGAATAATTATACATTTCATACGGAAACTGGACGAAGCTTTTCAATATCGATAACTGCACATCGTTCCTGTGGCAAATATAGCCATTTCTTGGACATAGTCCAACTTTGGTTTAACTTTGCATGTACTGAATATTACCATATTCGTTTCTCGAGAAAATTTCATCCTAATCATCCGATAAGTGGGAGCGAACCAAACCGCTCATACTATTTCCCCGTATATTTGTGTAAGCTTCGGACGCACTGAAATCTCTAATATTTAATGAAAGTTATAGTTGTTAGAGGTTCTGAAATAAAAATGTTACGTAGGTACTGACTAAAATTTGACAGGTCAGATCACGTCTAAACAAGGGTTACCAATAACAATCTACGACTCAGTTGTGCCAATGCTTTACAAGTGTATGTCTTATTATTATTATTATTATTAGTACATGACATCGCGCGACTCCTCTGTTCTGTTCTGTTGTGTGCCCTACACCTCCGGAACACCGGAACAACGGCGGTTCTTCTCCGAGGATGATCAGCACAATGATACATAACTGTTTGTCTATTGTAAAATGGAATAGAATCGTGATGGCGCACGGTGAATACCTCGCTTTGTTCTCATATCTTGTTATTTAAAATATGGATCAATGGACCACCTGAGAAATTGATTTTCTCCCTTGATTGCGACACAATAAAAGCCCATTGATTTTATTATACCTATCTGTAATGCGCCCTTTTTACCAATTGTATTAGCAAATTAAATAATTATTACAAGTTCCGAGGTTTTCAATATTTCAACATATCATTTTCTGTGCATTTCTACCTTGCGAAGATTCAGATCTCAGAAGAGCTACAACTATTATTCTTCGAATATAAACCGTAACTTGGATCATTAAAAATAAAAACGAATGCAAAGCCTGATGATGCACATAAATGTTGGTATGCACCATTACCGTAAATAGTAGTCTATTATATCTTCAAGATCATCTATATTTCATGATGCTTCTACAACGGTAATATTTTAATTGTATTCATTTCTTCGTAATTGGATAAAGAGGGACGTATAATGAATCTTTACAGACTATTTTTACAATTATGTGACTGAAGCAAATGGATTCCGATCGACTGCTAACATATTAGTTATTATTAGTGATTTTATCAGTAAATAAAATAAAAATACATTCATTTAAAATTAAGACAAAAATATGTTGACTGATATTTTGAAAGATTTTTCTAATGAATATAAACTTTGATTTAGAAATAGCTAGTATACATTGATCTAAATAGTATCAATGGACCAAATTAGTTCAAGGTAAATGTGACAATTAGGTTATCTCTGTCACATTATAAACAATAATATTATTATCGAGCTATTACTTAAGCTTGATAATTCTGATTGAATCACAATTCCAGTATTTGTTATTTAATTAATTCTAATGAAAAATATTCTATCTTTTTAGATTACATATTTTGTGATAGATTTGTGTAAATTAAATATGATTTTGATATGTTCAAGCATTATTTATTATTATTGTTTAGCGACATCGGCTCGAACTCTATTCGAGTCTGTTTGCAGTCGCCGACTGCGCGGAGGGACGAGACTCCCGACTGGAAGTGATACGAAGATCAAAGAACTCGTATTTTATTCAAAGTGTAAAAGCACAAAGCAAATTGTTCCATCGGATTACACAAGTTGCTGTCATTTTACACGATCGACGTCTGAATACAATCTGCATAGAAAATACCTCACGGAACACACGACGACACGACAACAAACACCGCAACTGTTTCAATAAAACAAGCGTCGTGCTCTGCTACCTATTACCTGTTACTGCTACCTGCTGCTGCTACCTGCTACTGCTAACTGCTACTGCTACCTGCTACTGCTACTGCTACCTGCTACTGCTACTGCTACTGCTACTGCTACTGCTACCTGCTACTGTACTGCTACCTGCTACTGGTCCCCGTGACTGACATTTGTATTGGCAAAGTATTCTAATTAGTTTCCCTTATTTCACTTTGTTTTACTTGTACATAATTTCAATTAGTTAAATTCATTAAGTTTGTACGAATAATGGGGTTACTTAAACATATACTATTGTAGATGATTGATAAGTGAAGTTGTAGACATTACAAATTAAGAATACGTTATAGGGATACTACTCGATTAAATATTGTTTATTACAAATGATTGTGTAATACATTTGGTTCTATAGTTTAGAGAGGTCCTGTGGTGTAGTCGAAAAGGATGTGTCAATTGGTTCAAAGATCACAGGTATGATTCTCAAATTATTAAAAATAAACGTTACATATCTCAGACACAAGTATCATACCACCCCCGCATACTTAAAATAGTTTTTCTGGTTCACTCCTCCACCACCCGGGATTTTCCAATTTTTTTAACACATTCTCTTTTTTAAATAAAATCATTTTCATGTTGTCTTCCTATACACTAGCCTTAGGTAGATAATATAAAAGGTATATAATATAAAGATGATAATAATAATTTATTAGTTTCAACATTTTTCTGATGTGTTAAGGTATAAAAAATAATATGTTATCATCAATATATAATAATATGCTAATTGACATATTACTGATACTGAGGGTTTTAGCAGCAACGTTTTTCGCTATACTTGCACTAATACTAACAGCGCTCTTGAAAAAACACGAAAAATATTTTTTCGTGTGACACGGATATAGCGCAAAGGAATGAATGGATACATATCTATCTAGAAAGATTACGTATCTACCTACCTAATGCAAAATACAGATAACATTAAAAATAGTCTGAGATTTGCCGAAAAATAATTCAAAGATTAAGGTGTTTGGTAGTTGGTGTACGTAGGTCGTTGAACGCATAGGAGTTAAAATTATTTTACAATCAAATTATTTGAAATTTATAATATTATATTAAAACAATATAATGTTGTTATAATATTGGATTGCGAGATTGTCTTTCCAATTCGTTTAAATGTATTTATTGAATTTTATAAAACCTTCAATTGTTTACTGCATCGGGTCAGTCATAACGTTAAATACAATTCTGGAAATGATATAAATTACATAAACTGTTGAGTTATGAGAGCATACGCCCATCCTGACGAAGATGCAGTGGTATCGTAACTCAATGTGGCTATATTAGTTAATAATAATTATAATGTTGTCGACTACATCACGGTGATATGGCTCGTGTTGCGTTATTGGCACAAATCGCTAACACTCGTGATGCAGGAAACTATTTGATATTAGCCATTCAACAAAGGGTTCAGTAATGAAATCGTGAATCACCGGTTTTCGATATTCTGATACATTAAACAAAGTTGACGCCCGATACGTGTTTAACTTGTACCACTTTTGCAAGCCGGTTCAGCGGTGATTCAAGCGTCTCGTTGCTAAATGTGGTTCAAATCGCCCGTCAAAAGATTGTGATATTTACGATTCCCGATGGCAATACGTACAATACAATGGTCAAATGACCCATATAATGTATGAATCAACCCTATCTATTTTCAAACCCTTTACTTAGGTATACGCGTTCAATTAATTCGTAATAATATGACAATACTATGATACGCTTAAAAAGCCTAGTACAGTATCAACCATTACAAAATCAGCGTTTGGATACGAAGGTATAGATTCTATCTCCTCTCCAGCGACCAATTAGTTATAATTTTCTTAGCTCAAAGCTTCTTTCACGTTTAACGTGTTCTTTACCTAAAATAAAAATGATCAAGTAATATACTCACTCAACTAAATGAACTAACCGTCAGCTATTTCGCGTTCCGTTTAGTATCGGTACCAGGCGGATTCTCACCATAGGATATGTATTCCATTATGCAGACTCTGATACTGGATTCCTCTACTATTATAATATATCTGACTCTTTAAACGTTCCATCATAACTCTGTATAAATACCAATCTTGCAGGGACAATGTATAAGTGTTATGAATATTGTAATAAATATAATATTTTCACTCGTAACTGGGTATACCACACCGGCGAAGGGTTGAGGTCTGACACGCTTATCTAGTATCTAATCCAATAGTGCGGTGAGGGGAAGAGGATGAAGTAGTGCAAAATGAAATATTGCAATACCTGGAACCTGGAATGTTATCTTATCTTCGCAGTAAACAAAACAAACATTAAACGACCGTTATTTTTATCTCCATACGCCAATCAACCCTACCTACAGATGTTTCTCTCAATTTTCATAAAGCAGTATTTTTACATAATTATCGGAATAATACCAGTTGTAAAATCAAAATCGAAACTGCTATGAATGACACAAACCCCTTGTATTTTATGAAATATAAGAAAAATTCTTTGTTAAATTTAACACCTCACAAATGACAATGGTGTCTAAAAACACAGATATAACCAAAATTCCACGACGTAATACACACATATGGAGATCAAATCCATTCAAATTGGAAGACTACACTGGCTGGGGCACTCGCTCCGCGTGGAGACCTAGATTCGCTAATAAAATATTTCTCAGCAAAAGAGCGTAGGAGGGTGGATGGGCCGAATCTGAGATGGCTCGACGGTGCGGTAGTGGACCATCTCGCTCTGAGAGATAATAAACTGAAAGATGACCCTATAGATACAAAACCCGCTAAGTGCTAAAAGTCACCCTGGACTGATGATAAACAATCATTTATACTGTGCAGATTTTGTCAGGACAGAAGAGTGTGGCGCTCTATCCCCTCTGCCTACCCCCGCGGAGAAACGGCGTGATGGTAAGTCAGTTAGTTAGATTTTTCCACAGCAGACTCGAACTTACACATTTTTAATACAATTCAAATTTCATTTTTAATAAAATTAATTCTGAATTCACGCAACGTTCCTGATTTTTTTAAATACTTAATGCCCTTTTAAAATGAATTTTACAATCGGTTTAGGTATTGTCCACTGACTTTCAACATTTCGGTTAAATATTTACATATAAACATTTTGTTGTTTCATTTCACACACACACGGGCAATACTGATACGAGAAATAATATTTCTTGGATTCGCTTATCTACTTCAAAGTTTGCTGGAAAGATCTTGGGGGAGAAATGATCAAATGAAAGACAGGGAGAGAGAATATGTCCACTCTATTCCTATCTATTGCAGACAGCTGATAACGAACGCTGTTGATTTAGTTATCCTGTATTTACAAACATATATTTTATTTCTCCACAGTAAATACTCCACCCATTATTTGAACTCTATACATATATATATATATATATGGAGGTTTGTGAGTGGGTAAAATATTATAAGTATATAATACTATTAATATTAAGTGAAAGTAATATTTTTTAGTAAATGGAAGAAAGATACAAATTTCTATATGATGTGGAATCGTGGACTCTGAAAGCGAGGTGAAGAAGTTGGATAAAATCCTTTGTGATGTGGTGCTGGAGACGCAGGCTGCGTTTACCGGGGATAGCGAGGCACACCAATATCTCAATTCTGGTTGAACTATACATCAACAATAAAGTCTGAAGCCTATGACGAACTCTTCCATTTTTTTTGATATTTTTCAAAAAGAGAAGATAGCTCGGAGAAGCTTGTTGAGGTTGAAAGCTACATCGAAGAACGGAGAAAAGAGGAACATCCCCATCTGTTGAACCATGGATTGGAACAGCAACAAGCACTCTTCTGATAATAGCCCTCAGATCTGCGGGACGCCGAGAAGAGTGGAAGAGTATAGTCAAAACGGCGATAGTTTATGAAGATCATGATCCTCAGGTATAATGGACCGACGTAAAAGAAGAAATCATCTTGTCTGATCTAAATAGTAATATCGGTCTCACAAAAAGAGTATAATCTTACATTAGACAGGAGAATACAAAACTTTAATAATCTAATTATACGTACATAAATAAGGTAGTGGCATTAGAATGATGTAAGTACCTACTACAAATTAATCTAGATTACATAAGTATCTAGAATTAAAATAAAAAATATAAATATAAGTAAAATATCCAGCTTTATAGAAACAACCGGTCGTTGGTTAGATAAAATTATAAATATAGGATTGCTAAAATAAAAATCATGGCACGGTAGGCATAGCAATCATATAACGTACACACATGTCGTATAATCAAAGGTGTTTCTGTTATTATTGTTCTCGCCTGTGAAAAAACATGGCCTGAGTGATTTACAGAAAAGTAACAACATATACAACAGTTTAAAAGCATTAGGTGTAGGTGAATATATTTTGTCAATATTGCGACATTCAGAAAAGTTGGAAAAAGAATAGAATAGAATTAACAAGAACAAATGTCTTATGAAAATAAACGTATTTCGAGTTTTGGCAAAGTTGAACTATAGACAGGAATGTAATATTTCCTAGGTACCAACTTTACTTTTCTATTAAAATAATAGTTGATACAAAATGGAAGAGGAGGGAGGGAGAAGGCGGCTAGTTCAGTCGGCGCTAATAAACACGACGAAGTCTAGTATATTACAATACCGTATTGAATTACCGATAAATACCGCACATTTGGGTCCATCCCGTCGGATTGTTGACTTAGCATTAGTGTACAGTCTATCGGTCTCCGCTCTGTTGACGGAAGGAATGACAATATTATTTAGTGTACGCCTAATTGATTTGTTATTTCTGGCGCGTCCCTTCCCTTAACTAAGATTCTGATTCTGAGACATTCAATTTAGCACGACTATAATGTATCTCTGTTTATTCATGTTAATCATCTGCCTTCTGGCTCTTACCGTAGTCAGGTGAATATTTGTACCTCCGCAACGTCTAAAAATGAACTCTTACGACATTACTCATCTACGATGGGTTAAGAAATTCCGAAAAGTTATTTTCAATTCAAGCAAATACCGTACAGAAAATATGGATAATATGAAACCTCACATTTATAATCTTTCGTAATTGTTAGATTTGTACATTTTAGTATTTAAATAAAAGTATCGCTAACAATCCCCTCTCAAATATATTTCTGGCGAGAAGGGAATGTCTTCAATGTTGTCACGAGGCAGTCTAATATTTTATTCATATTATTAAATATTTATTCATGCTATTCAATGTTAATACTTATTTTCTCTCAGCCTTTGTGTAGTATTTTTATAACAATAGTTGATTTTGTAAGTTTGATTCGTTGTTTTCTTTGTAACGCAAGTAGAATACTGTTAACATATTTTTATACCGGTTCTCTTAATTGAATCGATGTTCAAACATGAGAATTATAAAATAAAGAAAACATTTGTGGAACGTATCAAAATATCAGATGACGTAACTAAGAGAACCTTTTTTAAAAATGATTGCGCATTTTAGACGATGCACAAAATACAATAAGTCTTGCATTCACGCGATACGTGTCTGTAGCGGACACCGCCAGGTGCAGCTCCTCGGAAGTGGTACACGACTCCATAGTTCATATTTACAAAGAAAAATATTTTTTGCCGGTGCCCTTCCCACTTCCTCTGCGGTCGGTGAATGTCCGCTACGCGGTACGTGGCAGTATTAATGTCATGTGAAATGTCTATAAGTCTACGCCCACCTCAGTAAAATAAATATTGCATTTACAATGGTTCCTATCTGTATTTACGCAAAGAAAAGATCTCACCATTATTGCCATACTATTGTTTTACAATGGTTAGTTACGAGGAATTGCCATTTTCGTAATAATTCCGCCAACATTTGCACAAGTCCTAAGTAATCCTAAGTAATCTCTAATAAACATACAAGGTTTTAATAAATAAAACAATTAATAAACATATTTCTTGAATCTATCACAATATTCATAAAAAATGCGTAACGACATAATAACATTATATAATTTAAAATTAACTATCATATATTTATATAAAAACCCGAAAATCGGGAATATATCTATTTCGAAATATGAATTAAATGTATCATTAAAAATATATACAGGAAAATTCAAATAAAATATTTTTGTTGCTACCGGTATTTTGAATTTTCCTATGTATCTTTCTAATTTGTAGATTTAATTAGTATTAAAATAGTGCAGAACTATGTTTTAGAAAAACTACAACTTCACAATAATATGTTCTCTTTAAAATCTATATCGGTTTATTATTACATTTACTTCGGTATTATATAAGAATATTGTACTGATCTTGTTTGTTATGAAATAAATAAATATTCACTTCTTCAATATTAAAAAAAATACTTTGTGGCCTCATATTATATAAATAATTAGACAAAATACTTTGTTAAAATCACTGCTTATTGATAATTCAACATGTTTAGATAACTATGGTATCTTCTTCAGGAAACAATGTATACTAAAATTAAAAATACAAGCATAAATAAAAACAAAACTATAAAGTGGTGAATAAGTAAGAACTAATATGAAAATAAATTTAAAGGGTGACTATTTGCAAAGAGGATTTGGTTATTTATAATATTTAGATTACTATGAACAGTTTTTCTTATTTCTAAAATTTCAAATTTATCTAACCGTAAACCTCTAGTATTTATATGTATAATTTCTAAATCCTTGTTAATATCAAAATAATGGTTTGTTTCCAAAACCTGATTGTAAAATTCTGAATAGAATTAATTCTTATATCAACATTTCTGTAAGTTTTACTTATATAAAAATAATTGCAATCATTGCAAAATTATTTGTAGACCCCCGATTTTTTTAAATACCGTCATTATCCATGTTATTTATTATATATTCCTTTAATTTGTTATTAGTGTTAAAAGCCGACGACCTGTATACCATTCAATGATTTAATTTGCCCAAACATTTCATTACACGACAATTGAATGGGATTTATTATCTCATTCCATATAAATATACGGCAGCCCGGGCAGCCTAGCGCACTGCCTGCTGCTGCTGCTGCTGCTGCTGCCTAGTGCCTAGTGCCTAGTGCCTACAGACGTAATGATCTAATTAATCAACCGTACGGGTCGGTAAATAATCTGTCCGTAATTATATCATAATCAAGTGGACCGGCCAGCAAGCTCAGGCGACACGTCTACAGTCTAGTTCCAACTCATTACAACTCCTACGCCGAGGGTTTTCTCGGCTAATAATTGTTGTTTCTGACACAGACTTTACTCTGTTCCCGTTAATATTAAAATAATCCCGTTAGTATAATACATGTTTATAAAAATATTTAGAACGCTGTCATACAGAAAGTATTTTTTATTTTAAAGAAAAATAATGGTAAACAGGATCTAAATTAATTAGATACAAATAATTAATTTGATACAAATAATAAGTTAGAAGATTATACTCATATGTAACTAAATATTTATTTATTTTAACATGTTTAACTTTTTTACAACGCCAAGTACCACAAATTTTTGTTTTATTAAAACTAAATATATATGTATAAAAGTCTACTGCAGTGGAATTTAGTTGGTGACTTGACACATATGTTAACATGAAATCCTGGATACATACTAAGACAAAAATATTGTATAATCGGAATTAAACAAAGGTAATTTTGAAAGAAAAATACCTACCTATTTTGTGAAGAAGTAGCTCCATTGTGGTAAAATAAAAAATGTCGAAAGATAAGAAAACGAAATAGTAAAAGTCTAGGTTTTGAATTTTTTTGTATTTGAATTTTATTAACATTTATTTAGAAAGCGAACTTACCGTTTCTCTGCGGGGATTTACAGAGAGGATAGAGCACCACACTCTTCTGTCCTGACACACAATTCTCGCCTCATTCACATTCATATATCTTCTCATACAAGCTCGTCGACTATTGAGGCTTCTAACAGAACCATCTTCCAGTATCTAGTTAACTTATTTTCTAATGCAGTCTTTAGTACTGCCGCTTACTAAACACCTATATATATATATATATATAAGAGTGTCTGTTGGTTTGTTTGTTTTTATACAAATCTACAGTTTTATTCCGAGCTTGATGAAACTTTGCACACTTGACCTTCAAAACAGGAAGATCACTATCTACATGAGATTTCTAAAAACCACCCCCATCCCCCCTTCCCACTCTAAGGCAGAATTTTTGGTACTTTTTCATGAAATTTTGTACACTCGACGTTTAAAATAAGAGAATATTACTGACGATGTTCCACATTCAAAATGTTTGTGGCAGATTCAAGTACGCTTTTGTTTAACATTATTCATTGCAATATTTTTGATACATTGGCATATGCGGTCGCGGAATTGTGGATGTGGAATAGCTATTTATATAAAAAATAGTGTCTGTGGGTGTGTGTGTTTTTTAAAACGTTTTAACTGTAAAATCAATTAATTGTTACTAAAAGCGCCGTGTTTGTTTACTCTTTAGAATAGTGTAGAACCTTTCAGAACAGTGTTAACGACGTAACCGATAACAAAGCAAAACTCAACTCTTCAAGACAACAAATAATTGATCGCCGAAGAAAAGAACGAGTATTGGTCAGAAAAACCTTGCAGCTAAAAGACAAAAAGCTACTCGAGGGTCAGAAATAACTGAACAACGGGAGCTTCATTTACAGCAGGAGCATATGAGAGCTTCTACGTATTGGTCAAAGAGGAAAGAGTGTTGCGTGTACGACAAGATCTACGTAGAAATGAATAATCAAGAATTGTGAATCGACATTCAGATCCAAAATTAAGGGAGGCGAATGGATGTTGTATGTAATCATTGTAATGCAAAGAAATATAAATGCAAACCAGCGGGAATGTGTTGCTCCAATGGAAAAGTGAAGCTGCCGCCTCTTAATGAGCCTCCAGAGCCGCTGCTATCTTACAAAATAAGAGGAAAACTACTGTCTACATCTGATTTCGAAAAAAAAACTGCCCCCATCTCCCACTAAACGAAACCTTTTCACTCTGCGTAAAGTTCGAACTACGCTGAGTACTTCAGATAGTTTGAAATATAGATAAAAAAAAATTAAATTAAATTTTGGAATACACTTAAATCAGGCGCAGTGCATTTATCTTATTATTTACTGCTAAAAAGAGGAGGGTGGGATATTTTTTTTTCCCTCAGGGTCCTAGAGTTCAACTGGACAAAATGATTTTTATTAGCATTTTTGTTGAACGGGGAATGCGAGAAGCATGGGGAGGAGAAGTGAGAGGAGCGGGAGAGCGGGAGGGGAGTGGGAGGGGGATCAGGAGGGCTGCGGTAGGGGAGCGGGAGGCGTGAGGGAATGGAGCGGGAAAGGAGTGTAAATGTCTTGGATTGCTCACTTAGGGCCTAAAAAGGTACTTCTTTATTTGGTGGATTGTGGCAATTCCAGTCAAATTAATATTTTTAAGGCACTTATTATTTATTCATCACAAATTGATTAGTTCACAATTGTTGATTTTCGATGGCCATATATTCCGATCAATACATTGCCGATGCTTTATATTAGTATGTGATGTGTATGGGTGTAGACTATTTTCATATTTCACTAACAACGAACATATATATTCATATAAAATGTGTTAGGAGCTCGTTTGTCATCTTATACCGATGATCTTCTCAGAAAATATTTAGCCAATAGCCATCGAATGACATTTAGCATAGAACGGACCCTTTGCCGCATTACAAATGAAATTTAGTCAAATGACGCGGCACAAATGCCCGCCAGTCTCCAAAGTGACCGACATGACGAGTCACAATTGAATCCCGATAGAAAAAACCTTAAACCGAAACCAAAACAGACACACTTAGGAGATCCTTATCTCAATTGCCGTGTTAAGTCCCGGCCACGCGGCATCAACCGAACACAAACAGTACAATGGTACACAGACCGATTAATAAAAATAATGCATCTTTTAAGATGAGCCTTAAGTGCACAGATATAAATGAAAAGATCTTTTAATGATAAGCCGGGAAACTAATTTTGAGTTTCGTGCGATCTAGTTTTGGATATACTCAAGAGAAATTGAAACAGGTAGAATATATAAAAAGAGGAGGAATTGACGTGCCAATAATTGATTCAATACAAAAGGTAAAACAACCTTGAAGTGTGAAGTGACTGTGGGTGGATTTTTGACAACGGGAATCTCAGTAATATATTTGTAGGGAATATTAGTTAACGATCGAGACCAGGTTAATAAACACGTTTTGTTAATTGCAGGTTCGGTAACAAATCTTTGAAGAAAATAAAAAATAATAATTAGACAAAATACTTTGTTTAAACCGCTATTTATTTATTATTCAACATGTTTCGATACCTATGATATCTTCTTCCACAGGTATCGAAATATGTAGAATAATAAATAAATAGTGGTTTAAATAAAGAATTTTGTCTAATTACTTATATAAAATGAAGCCACAAAGTAATTTTGCTAATATTGAAGAAGGAAAAATAATCATTGGTAAAACAGATTTTTGCGTTGTTGGGATAAGTGAAGAAATCTTTTTATAATATAGATTATTCTTATTTATTTTTGTTCTGTTTATTTTAATGTAAACTTAAACTGCCTCAGCCTACAATGAATAAAAATTAGTTTGTGTGTTTATATATAGTCTAAAAATTAACATGTTTTTAAAAATCTGTTACCAAAATATTGTTTTAAATGCCATCTAGACATGTTTGTTGGTTAAAAATTAGTTAGTGTTAAGAAACTCAGAAATATATTATAGCCGAAAACCTTAACCACAGTTTCAAATACTTCACGACTAAATCGCATTCTGACTTCGTCACAAAAGTACAAAACCTGCGACGAAAACTTTAATTAAAGTTGCTATTTTACCGTTGTTTTTCTAGTAGCGGAAGCTCGAAAAAGTCTCTCGAATTAATAAATTATTGACGACAATTCAAAGTTAGCCTGGAGAGAGTCGTGAAAAATTGGCGAAATCCTCCAAAAATTATTTTCGCGGTACAATTTACAAAGTGGCCTTAAAGTATTGATTGAACTATTAGTTATTGCTTCAAAGATATTTGGAATCGTGGTCACTATAGAACTTTTTCTTCAGCGAGACACATTATGACAGCATTCGTTTATAAAACAAGAATGACGCGAAACCAAAATCACACAACGAGGCTCTACCCATTCTGCTGTCACGTCACGTGGCCAGATTCCAGGAATATTTCACACGTCACATAGACTTTATCTATTTTTTGTTAGCGGTATCCTAACTTGACCAAAGAAAATTTTGAGATATTATTTAACCCCAAAGCAACATTTTTTTTAAATGTTGATAAAAATTAAAAAAATTATGAAGATATGTCTTTGTGTGGGTCAACAATAAATCTCACTAGGCGGAATACTGATAAAAAATGTCAGTCCTACCTTATTTCACCGATTTCATATCCTCTCGGGTTCCGTTTTCCTCTCGAAGATTGGGAAGAACCATTTTAACCAGCGGATTTCACATCACAGTCTGATAAAAAAAAACTAGGCACTGTGTAGTATTTGTTATTGCACCCGACGCGAGACGCACGTACCAAAATAAAATTGAAAACTATCGGTGTTATACTTTCCATTAACAAGTCACAAAGTAGGTACAGGCGTATGCGTAGAGACTAATGAATATGATGATATCCTCCATCGATGCGATTTAACACATCCCACGATGAAACGCGACGTGTACTGACCGAACGAAGGCTCGCGATGTGACAATAATTCTGCTGGAATGTTTGACTGATATTCGAGTTTAGATAATAAACAAAATATATGTACAAAAATTTTCCTACCAACTTTGTACAACAATATTTTCTAATATAATGAGTCTTCACACGTCACTCTAGTAAAAATATAATACATACCTATATGTAATGCTTTATTTACGAGTGTATATTTACCCAAAGAGCATCCGCGCGTTCTGCAATCTTCTATGATGACTTCTTTAGGATGACCGTTGCCTGTCTACATGTATTGTTACTTATGCAAGCGATGCCTGGCGAAATGAATGATTCTAAGGGCTCAGTAAAGAGCATATTGGGGAAGGAAGTTTTCTTGAGCGATGGTGGGCAGTGGTGGATACAGGGTTGTGGGGAGTTGTTCTGTCGAATTCAGGTGGGTGCTGTTTGGTGCCGACAGGTTTGCGACAAGATAGTGTCACTGTCCATGCAACGTCGGATATATCAACTATTAATGTAATATTTCTGTATACCTACAAAATCAATCGTGAAAAGAACCGTATTAAACAAATTTAAGAAGACATGGTAAGATGAATGCATTACCATATCGACCAAAAATTAACTTGTCAAATCTCGGAGATTTCTATGTTTTATCTTTTTGTTGGAATACGATGTATAGATACGCGTGATTGCCGAAAGATAGATGCTCTAGAAATGTCGTATTGTGAGACGCACATGACGCGTAACGTGGACCACAGGTTGTTGTATCATTCCTAGAAGAATCGGGCTGACGCGGCAGATCGCGGAAAGGTGATGGATCGAATCAAATCAAGATGGAGGGTTTTTTATTTTTACATTTATTTTCTGCTTGTTTACATGCGGAACAACAATTCTAATATTTTTATTAGATCTAAAATTTATATTCCGCCCCCATTTTGCCGCCCCATAGAATTTGCCGCCATCGGGTGCTGCCTCACTTGCCTGCGCCCGCGGGACGTCCCCATCGAGAGCAATGTGTTTGAGTGCATAATATTTATCGCCATTTATATCAAACAGGAAACAAAATGGTTTAAAAAATTTCTCCCAATTTCGGTCAGTAAAAAGTTAACAAACGACAGTGAACTTGGCCAATTAGCGGCCACCGCTTTTACCATCTATGTCCACATCTATCGCAGCGGGCCTTCACTACGCAGTCTCCAGTCTTCAGTCTCCAGCCTCCAGCTACTGACTCCGTTATCCGTTTTGTGGTATCGCGCACTGGAACAAATATTGTTTGTAAATCATTTCATAATAACGAGAATTGATAACGGTCGAACATTCCAGACCGGTGAAATTTCGGTTTGTTCTTGTCATTTAACGTAATTGGGCTATTATGTTACTACACAGAGAATTATTGTCGAGGGTCTCGTCTGGTCATCTGGAAGAGTTTAATCAGGTGGCGCAGCAGATTTAGCAAGAGAGCGGATCTGGCCGAGATTTGATACAATTAATTATAATTTGATTGTGGTGATACATTCTGTCACTCCGTATTTTGTGGTAATCATATAACGAAACGAAGAAAATGAAGACGGATTCTACTGTAGCAAAGACTCGGTAATTCTAATAGACGAGTCGTTGTCCTACGTATTCAGAGAAACGAGTACAAATGATTAGAAATACAAATAAGTGTTGAGTGGTAAGCTGAGCTGTGGACTCTATGATGCTATAATGCGACACCATGAAAATATCGCTCTTTACAAGCCCACCGACTGACGTGTCCGTGTTCCGAGTGATATCCTCCACTTGCAGTAAGTCGATAATTTTAAACACATTTACTTACATGCACGTTACACGGTCCGAGTTTATTCAATAAGCAAATCAAATAACATGTGTAGCTCTGTACTCGCCAAGACGAAAATGATGAAAACCTAGCGAGTGAAATTCGAGAACCCGATTTAAAAATTGTCAATCAAAGGCCGCGATGTTTTCCATCGTTACGGCGATTCAGTGACATTTTCTGCACGGCGTCCGCTCCGCTGCCCGGTCTGCTGGAGGGGTCGAGCCCCCTATTACAGACACGATGACTAAGCAAAACATTGAAAGCTTTTTAGTTTCTTCCATCGGAATTGATTTGGTGAAGAGAACGCTAATGGTGAACTTAATTTGTCATTTATAAAACATTAACCCTTCCAAACCCGGAGTCGGTTTTACATCAATATTGTGGTACAGGACAGTAGAGACAGTTTATAATATAAAGGTTTCAAATTTACAATGAACTGCCAGCAAACGTTGAGGAACTAGTCTTGCTACTTTTCGTAAGTTAAGTGCAGAATACACATATTAGTTTACACTTTTACTATTAGGTACTTACTTCCACAAATACTATTGTCGTTGTACTTACCCGTATCAGGAACTTGTAGCAGCTTGGCCACGAGCCAACCGGTGAGTAACAGTTTAATAGGTCCAAGATGGCCGTGGGCTTTCCTGCATGTTAAGAAAAATATTATTTGTGATGGTGATCAGGGTAGGTTCTGGCTCATTTTTTGGTAGTTCATCAAACTCGGCGGTAATCCTTACAAAATGGCTGAAAAACTCAAGAAAATATTAAGATGTGTGCTGTTTTGCGTCACTTATAAAGGGGTGTCCAGAGGAAAATTTTCAAGTTTAATATTAAATAATAAAAAAAAAACTACAATGTTATTCTCATATTTTATTATATTCTATTCTCTCAAGACACTCTTGCAATCGGACTCTTAAATTTGCGAACACTCGAGAGTGTTGGTTCAATAGCAGCAACTACACGGCGGATATTTTCTTGTAGGGCCTGAATTATTCGAGGATTGTTGCTGTAAACTCTCGTCTTAAGTTATCCCCACAAAAAAAAAATTGCACGGTGTAAGATCCGGTGACCGAGGTGCCCAGGGTATGCTGATTAGTTCTTCGTTGAAACTCTAGCTGTGTGTGTAGTGGCCCCGTCTTGCTGAAATTGTGTACTGTTGTTGAACCCGAGAAACAGCTGCAGTTGCAGTACCAAAAACTCGTCGATCATTCGGCAATACACGTCAGCAATGACTGTCTCTCGCTGGTTTAAAAAATGAGGGCCAATTATCCCTCGGGCAGAAATTGCACACCACACTGTCTTTTTTGGACAATGTAAATGTTTTTGATGGCGTTCCCTTGAGCTGTCGGGGCACTAATATCTCATGTTCTGTTTATTAACATAGCCATCAATATAAAAATATGCTTCGTCAGTAAACAATATGTTTCTAAGCGTTCGTGCTGTTCCAAAACGTTCCAGCATCGTTCTCGCTAAGTTTTCACGTAAAGAATAGTCGTTTTCGTTGAGAAACTGCACAATTTGCAGTTTGTATGGGTAAAATTGTAGTTTATTTTTCAAAATAGTGTGCACTGTTTATTTTTTTATTCCAGTAAAGGCTGCAATCTTCCATATCGATTTACGCGGATTGTGCATAATTTCACGTTGAACTTGAGCCAAATGTTTTGACGTCGCTGCTGAGGTTGATGGTCCCGGGGAAGTTTTGAACACAACACCAGATAAGTTGCGTGGTCGGCCCATCCCTTACTCGTCGAATATAAAAGTGAGTACAAAAAGCGCGCCGCGCACGAACCAATGAATCACCGCACTTTAAATATTGCTCAACCGCGAACGCGCGGTGCGCTCCCGACCAGTGACTCATTTACTTGTTTATATTCATTTTTAATGTACCAAAATTAAATAAATATGTATATTGTTGAAAATATTGTTATTATCAATATATATGTGAATAGTTTTTTCAGAATGTATTATTTTTTAAAATAAATTAAATGAATTTCAAAGAATTACAAATGAAACAGTGTTCAGTTAAGGCTGGAGCATATCGCTTCCGGAAATATACAAGCTGAGGTATGCTAAAGATATAGAATTCCCTCGTGTCGTGTGTCTGTATTCCGCGGCAGGTATGTACGGTTGTAGCCGCGGTGACCATCTCCGAGCAGTCCGAAAAGAGTTCCCCCCTCTCCTCGGCCCGGTGACGTTTCACGATCCACAGACGTGACACTTGGTGGAATTTAATTTCACAGAACTCAAATTGTGTGACGATTTTACGGAGCCGAGGAGCAGGGGACGAGAAATGGATTCCCTCTCGGAATGTTAATCCTCTCTTTTCCTCCGCTGATAATTCACCATTCACCATTCACCAGCTACGTGTAGAAAGGGTACAATGCTTCGAGTTGCTAATGTTTTGAATTTATTAATATTCCTCGGACCGACTGCGATGTCCCTATATACCCGCGCGGTACGAGTACAGTAGCCGCTTCAATATTTCATGTTAAGTTTGGCTTTATGCTTTCCCGTTTACTTTTTTCGTTTTCCAAATGAAATAATCACATACTACATATGTCAGCGCGTCCAATCTAATGTTCATACCAAACTTTATATTCCTAATTATAAAAATAATATTTTCCTTTCTATATGTATTTTTTCCACACTTATATTTGCTTTATCTTACTTTACCATTTATCACACCAATAGTACTTATATGTGCCTACGAATTTAATTGTGGGTTCAAAGATGAATACAGTGTAGAAAATTAGATTATAGAATATGTGAAATCTATAAAAAGATTTTAGATTTTATGATCTGCATAGTTCGACCACAAGTTTTGAACACTAAAGCGTTAAAACATAGTGATATTAGTTCACCACTTATAACTTCAAATTTCCAATATCCAAAAATAACAGTTTTTTAATTTGTCAGGCAAACAAGTTTCAAGTTTTGATATCATTAATTGACTTGGCTGCACCGCGCCATCATTACTTTAACTTTTTCAATAAACTATACTTTATACTTAACCTGTACTTTTGTACTTAGTTGTTATGTAAATACTTATCGAAACTACAGTACTTGTAAATTATATAATTAAGTATAGTATAATTAAGTTTAGTTTATTTAAAAAAAAGTATATTTCAAAATGCAAATCGTCGGAGTCCCTTTAGATGCAAAATTTGCAAGTAAACAGAAAACCGTTTCAAAATATTATGTAACAATAATTAATTGATCGTTTGAAGTATGAAGCTAGAATAATATTTTTTTAATATTTGTTGCAAATTTTACATTGGGGTTAAATTCATTATTATTATTTAGCATCCTTATGAAGGAAATGGTATTTTCCGAAACCGATTGGTGTATTAAATATAACTCATAAAGTGGTTCAAAATAATGTTCTAAACATTCTGTATTAAAATATATATATATATTAAATATAATTAAAGTCAACTATACACCTTTAAACTTCTCCCCGTTCAATAGAACTGCTGATATTTTTCCATAAAGACCTCGTTTTAGATATTATACTTGTGCCATTTATCTGAAGGTGACATAATTTGTCAGTAAGGGGCCTGCAACTGGCGATATGGAGTTCTTATATAACGCTCGGCAGTCACGCGGAAATGATGACCAGCTAAAGCATCTTCCAGAGTAGTCAGGAGTCGATGGCGGCGCCGTGCAGCGTGAGAGAGAGAGAGAGAGGATTATCTCGTCCTGCACGTGAGGACAGTAAAACGAATCTCAATGTTATATTACTTTTTCGTATTTTAAATTGGTTTAAAATTGTGCGGCACGTTGCAGTGCAACTTGTAACGTTCTCGCCTTTCGTGTCATTACATAACCTCAGCACTTGTAAAATGTCCTCATTCAATTTTAGTGTGTGTTCGGGGCACGTACTTCTCGTTATATTTTTAGCACTAATGGATAATATTATTTGTTTCATGTCTCCTTATAAAACGTAACATTCCGTGCTGAGCGCGGATAGCAGAACGATGACGCGGACTATTGGGGATGGCCCGCGGATAGAGTGAAAATGGATAAAGTTCAAGCAGCGGTTCAATATATTCAACTTGTGCAAATAATTCTGAAACTTTATAACTCAATAACTGGCAAGGTGATGAATCCATTTAGATCAAATTTAGAAATATTAATCAAATCCTGAAGCTTGAGAGTTTTGCATACGAAATAAAGATAACTACTTACATAAACGTTCATACTATATTCGAGTAGTTACACAGTTTTATGAGCATATTTCTCTTAGCTTTGGATTATAAGACAATTGCATTAGACTGGCAAATTTAAAAATTCAATTTCTGCCAGTTAGTGCCATTTAAATAAGTTAAATTTGACACGCCAATTTATTTGTCCAATCTTTTATATTATTTATCGAATCGCTTTGAAAAAAATGGTAAGATTCGAAAATTATAACATTGGCTAAATCAAAATCTGCGAGAACAGAGCGCACTCTTTGGGCAGGTTCTCCGTATTAATGATTTTTATTTAACAGAAAACCATTTTTCATTTGACAATCAAATCTCATGGCTAATGCGGAATAGTGAATATAATTTATTATTAAAAATTCGCCTAATTAAATCCTTAAAATATTATCTACGTTTCTATAAGTCATCTGAATCAGTCGTCAGTTTAAAATACTCTATACTGTACATGTGCATGTGCTTCACAAAATATAAATAATATCTTCAAAAATAATCTATTTGGTTTTCGTGCATAGAAACCCACCTGCAGCGTGCAGTAATTATCGGCGCGAATTTCGTATTGTTACATAAACCCCCGCTTCCCCCCCCCCAACTCCTCAGGCCCGTGCTCGACTTATTGGAGTAAATTATATTATAAATTCTTGACTTTGACGCTATCGGATGTAAATCAAATATTGACGCGACATATAAGGTCAACCACCGAGTATGTGCGTTGAATCGGACGTGGACAACAGTGATATCATTCGCACTGTCAACCAATTCGTCTCGTGTGCTATTGTGAGTGTAGTTTACTAATTGAGTGTGAATATATAAGTGAGCATTACTTCGGTGGACGTTCTCATAGTTAAAGTGCGAAATCGATCACAACGTCATGGGCACCAATGATCACACCAGTAATCTCGACGTTCCTCGGATAGCATCGAGGGAAGGACATCTTCCCTAGTCAGGTGAGACGACTCTCCTCTGTTATCTCTAAAGTCCGTCGATATTGAACTCTCCCAATAACCTATTCATATTTGTTTCGCACCTCGCGGTATTCCGGAACATTATTCAATGTGCAACCCGAAGACGGTTCGAGATCAAATATAGTAATAATGGTAAAAAATAGTTATAATTGTCGTTACGGACACTCGCGCCTCGCGACACCTACTCCTGCGCACGATTTTAAGGTTATGTCCAGCGAGCACGTTTCAATGAGACCGCGGTATTCCGAGTCGCGTGAATTGATCGAACATTCTGGGAACAATCACCAGTAGACCGCTGATGCCGGTGCGGTGAAGTGTTCGTACTCACCGTGAAATTGAGTTTTAAAGCGCGGTTCGAATCCGACCATTCCTGCAGAGGCACAATAGAGCGCAGTACTCACGCACCTCCGGTGAGCTGCTCTATCATATCATCGCTGGTGGCTGGCTTATTGTGGCCAATCCGTGTTTTCGAGACTATTCAAAGAAAAGTTAACAAAGTGAAATCATTCGGAGTAAATACGTCACAGAAGAATTACAAAAATAAATCCGAGCCGCTACTGGAATTTGAATAAAATATATGTACCTAGTGTGGATAATAAGTATCGATCTATAAGTACATGTAGCACGCGTACTCGGTATATATAAATAAATATACAGGCGTACTTATTACCTACATCGACGAACGGCAGGCAAAAGAAAAAGGGCAAATTGCGTAGCAATTACGAGGTCACAAAAAAACGTAATCGCAGATTTTCCATCCGATATAAGTACAGTTTCTTTTGGGCAATTATGTGTCGGTCGGCTCTAGTCTCACTCTTTGGGGTACATTTCATTAGCCATCACGGCTTGCATTAGGCTCGCTATGACCGCGATAAAATGAGTACTCATTCATATACTGACTAATATATAGGAATATTCGGGATTTGCGAGTGAACACATAGAAAATGGAATTACTTTTCTTACAAATGCAAATAAACCATAAACGTGACATCAAAACTCAGAATTTTACTTTTATTTTTGTGTTCCATAACTGCGATGTTTTCTCCAAGATTCTATATAGTTCACCCAGATACGTTAATAATAATAATAATATTGGATAATTTTAAAGCGCCATTTTCATAAAAAATTCACCCCAAGGGCGCTTTACACACAAACTGTTAATAGTCCTACATTCTTTTTAAGCTACATAAACCTTTAGAGATTTTTTTTTTTTTTAATCATATAGAATGTTTCTAACTAACCGCGTAAAAAGGATAAATTAAGAGAGAAAAAAAACTAAACCGAACAACATGCGAATATAAATACAGTGGAACCTCGGTTTACGAACTTAATTCGTTCCGTAAAACTGTTCGAAAACCGAGTTGTTCGTAAACCGAAACAATTATTCCCATAAGAATCAATGTAAAATGTATTCATCTGTGTAACCCCAAGAAAATAGCCCTTTTTCGTCTATATTTACTACTTCTTACTTGAAATCTTATACAAGCAAAAAAAATCATGGTTTTAACTTAAAAGGAATTGAAAGTAATAAAACCTTATTTTAACTTATCTTACAAAATATGTTGTAAAGTGTTATTGTGCTGTATATATTTCCTCTGTCACCGTCTTTTGCTGCTCATTAAGAAGCTGTTTTAGTTCTACCGCAGTGAGTTCTGAGACTACATGCCTCTTCGTAAACCGAAATTCTGTTGACAAACTGAAACATTTTTTCGTCAGGATTTTTGTTGTAAACCGAATTGCTCACAAACAGAGTCGTCCGTAAACCGAAGTTCTACTGTACTTCCAAATCCTGAACCCGTTTACGATTTAAAGCACATTTTAAAATGTAAGTACTCGGCCTTACCATGCACATAGATATTCAAATGCGTTATCATTGGTATTTGGCTACCGATTTTCTTGTGTGTAATTAATTACATTGTGCGCTTTCAACATCGCAACAGTCTGAGGTTTACCTCAGCGGAGCGCTCTTTATTCCAGGGCTTACAGAGGTCTGCGCCATTCAGTTACCTGTTTAATTAAAATTCAAACAAATATTTGCATTAATTCGAGATCCCGCAGAAAGACGAAAAGTAACCTGCGGTGTAAAGTTATGGCTAATTCCGCAAATTCTGCTTTTGTACTTTCGCTAGTGATGCGAGAGACATTCTACCAATACGGCAAGTCGACTAACTTCGGACATTACATTTTTGTCGAGGATTTTTTAAAACATTGACAATTAGGTTTTGTAGTCATTAATTACTTTTATTATTTATCATATTCAGGTACACGCTAATACTACCAATGAAGCGTATACACGTTTAGAGGGGAGAAAATACCGTAAGGACTCCACGTGTATCAAAATATTAAACAATTTGAAGGACTGTTATTCAAATAACACATATAATAATTACATAGCATATCGGTTACATTACGTTCGTTAACTAAACGTTTCAATAAGTGCCTAATCATTTTATTGAATAGAATAAATATTATGCATAAATTATATAATAATAATAATAAACTGTTCCTAATACATAACGACTGTATTTATTGTAAGTAACATATGATAATGTTAATGATTTAAATAATAACTACAACTATAATAAATATATATTTATATTTACCAAGTTTTATTGAACTGTCATTATACAACAATGAATAATTATTTTATTTTCACTTTTCAATTATTTTTAGTTCAAAATGTTAGATTCAAAACCACAAAAAGATGTAACGGTTTAGGGGGTTGGTTCCGGATGACTAAAACATCGGTATTCGATGCCCCAACTGTTACTGTGAGCCCCATCACTATTCTCCGCCATTAGGGTTTGCTTCAGGAAATGGCGAATCAAAGGAAACTTTATCGGGGAACAGCTCGAGAATTGAGTATTGGTTAGCTTTCATATTCCAACTCTGTTAGGAAGTTATGCGTGTACCCACCCATTAATGAGGCATATTTCTGCAGATGTTCAGTTTACACATTGATAGCTAACATTTACAATATTTTTAAATACGCCTTCCCTTTTATTCTTTCAACTATTCAACATTCTATACTCATTTATCGAGTTACAAAGAGAGGATTTAGATCATTTTGCGACTATCATTAACCACTGCAGTAGTCTTAAATAATTATTAGTAAATTCATATCATATTTTGAATTAATTAGTAATTTTATACAGTCACCATAATTAAATACGTGACTAAAACATTGTTAATTAATGGCGTCCCATTATTAATATTTCATGAATTTAATGTAACACTTATTGAAATAAATGTTAATACCATTAATGATTATAAACAAATTTAACACCATATCTATACATTTCAGTAAGTTTTAATCGATTCACTTTTCTATTTGACTGCAGATTGTGCACAAAAATGATGTCAATACTTCGCCAACTTTTGAAGTTGTTTTTGAACAATATATCGAATTTGTGAATTTCTTAGTTAATTATAAAGATATCTTCTGTCTCGGTAACTTGACAATAATGCACTTTTGTATTGCTACTAAAAGATCAGTTCAAAGTATCATCCTTAAAGAACCTAGGTCAGTATCAATACTACAAATATACACCATCTTGTCATTCTTTGTACACATTACACACGTACTTTCCATTTATGTATTTTAATTATGTTTTTAGATGAAGCAATAGAATAATTAAAAATATTTGATAAATAATAAGTATAATAATTAGGAATGGAAAAAATCTCTACCCATACTACCTACCTATAATAGAATTTCTTTCAAAACAATTCGTTTTGACAGATATTCTTCTGATAATGAAAATATTTTATTTATGGACTACCATAAAAATTCGGAAGATACTTGTAACTTCAAAAGTAAGCACAGAATATTTAATTTACAACATTGACATAATGTGCCTACCTAAAATCATATATTTATATATGAAAATGAGATATTGGTGCAATATATAGCTATTGGTACCTATATAGCCAGGGAGATAAACTGCAAGGCCACGTCAATGTCAACCGCAAACGTGCTGCGAAGTAGCATTTTGAATTTGTTGCGGCCTAAGAAAAGTAATCTATTTTTGGTTAGTCTTTTTTTATTCAAAGCGCCGCAGAGAAAATAATTGATGGGTCTCCGACTCCGACTACCTGACCAGGCTGCCCTTTCTGCTCCGAGTCCTTTTCACTGGTTTCTATGAGAAAGTTGCACATTGTGTTGATGAATGCAGTTGTGGGATATGATAAATGGAATTTTTTGTCCGAACACATGTCAAAAATCATATTATTTATTTAGACGTTTGGGACTGAGGAAAAAATCTATGTTTTTATACCATTATAAAATGGTTCTTTAATAAATCATATACACTTGTTATAGGTAAATCGTTAGTAAAATACACTAAAAAGTATTCATTATTTATAAAAAAATAGTGATTTATTCATTTATATTCAACAATCGAGTCTAATTATTTTAAATAAGTATATGTATACATAAAATTTAAAAATACTTTTTTAAAAGAATTACTCAGTGGACTGCGTGAAAAATGTTAGTTACTCGAAAATAAAAGTTTTGTATTAAATATAATCACTCAACCGCTTATCATCATTTAGGGTTGTAAGATTATGTAGTATACATATGAATGTTTTTTTTTAATAAGTGAAGTATCTTAATTTGTCTACTTTACTAGGGATAAATCTACAAAACATTTGCCCTATCAAAATTTTGGCACGGTCTCGAAATCCATTTATTTTTCCTAAAGATGACACTTGTTACCATATTGAAATAATCTACCTAAAAAATAGCACTACATAAAATAAAATACTTTCGGTATATTTGTATATTATGTAAAATCCATAATAATTTTTGGGATAAGTCCTTAAAAAAATTTGAAAATATTTAATAAACCTTAAGTACTAATTTATTAGATTTTGTGTACTCTAAAGTCAAAAAACTATTTTTAAATTGTAACAAGAGACCCATTCATTTTGATCGAGTAATATTTTAGCAAATCCCATATAAAGAGGAAGACGGAAAAACAATTGATTGAAACTTACATCTGAAGCATATCATAGCGGAAGTGAATTCTGAACAATTGACAGAGAGTTAAACAGATTGGAAGTATTCCAAAAGTGATTCTGGAGAATGATGGAAAGAATTAGCGGTATCAAGAGTCACAAATGAGGAGGTTCTAAGGGGACAATGAAAGGGGCCAACGGACAGAGCACATTCTTGGACACAATACCTTACCTTAGAAATATAATTGACGAAAATAAGACAGAGAGGAAGATCAAGACGAAAATATATTTACCAAATAATAACTAAGATTAACACCTATAAAAAATTTCTGGATGGTGTCCAGGATAGATTCGCGTGGCGAGCAATGCAACAATGCACACCCGAAACAAGGCACTTGTTAAATATCAAACAAGAATATCTCCACTTCAGCTATTCTATTATTCTAGTTGTTTTACGAGAAAATATAAATAATTTAAATGAAAATACATTGGATGATATTTTAATAATAAAAGGTAACATTCATATTTTTTAATTATAAATAAAATAAAGAATCCTATATACTTCAACCGTGAATATACGAATCTGTTTTGTTTAAATTATACCTTTAATTTATTATTATAATTTATATTATATTATTGTATCAATTCATATAATATGCTTATTATAAAAGAAGGAATAAAATGTTCTCAATTACTAAGAAAAAATATTTTAAAATGAATCACTCGAAGCTGAAACGAAAATCGTCATTTTTCGAGCACGAGAACCGGATATATATTTTTTAATTGAACCAGAACGAAAACCGAAATGTAAAAAATAACGGTTCGAAACCAACCAATTGTGCTTTTTCTGAAGTAAATATCTAGTTTGCGACTCTGCGCCTAAATTAAACGTCTCGAAATATTATTTTTCGATAACTGAAGAGTTCATATTATCGGTTATATTTGTTAGCAAGATGTGATTATATGTAAGATTAATTTTGACGTCAGAGGCAAGTACATACTTGTTCAGTATCGATGCAAACAATACTTCGAAAATGCTATTGTATCGTAAAATCAAAAAAAGGAAACCATAAAATGTCGTAAAATCATCCCCGCTCTGAAAATTGAATTCAACTTCAAGAATGTGACAAATCTTTTGTGGAGAAAAACAATGTTAAGCAGAGATAATTACAACCTAGCTACTGCTTGTGAATCTAATTTATGGCTCGCTCGCTCAAGTGCGAGTGCATTCTGCGCCACTTTGGTTCATTTTATGACAACAATTAAGAGACAACTGGAATTTACCTTAGCGAGAGATGAAAAATGCGTTTGATTTTATTGCGCGCGCAGTGTGCTTTGTGCTAGAAAACCTCAAAAGAACAACGCTATGAAACCGCCCACACTGTATGCCTGTCAACAATACCTCAGCTCATTTATGAACCCGAGGACATATACGAAACTAATGATTTCGAAAAGTTCACAAATGGCGAGTAGTCTAAAATTATTATGGATAGTTTTTCTGTTTCAGTTAGCCGAGTTGTAATTTTAGCATTTCAAAGGCAATCATATACAGAAATATACTAGATTTACAGAAAAAAATCATGGATTTTTTCTGTAAATCTAGCTAATTGTTTAATTTAATTTGTATTAAAAATATCAATGAGCTATAGTCTGAAATTGAAAATTTAAAAAAAAAAGTGTACTTACATATTCGTTAAATGTATATATACATGTATGTATATACACGGACCTTACCATAACGCGAAACCTATGTAGCTGTCCCTCCTGTGGAATAATATATATATATAGGTATATTATATCCATGTCATCAGTGGGGTGGGTGTTGTGTGAAGGGAAGGGAGGAATTGCCGGCAGAGGATCGAGCGCACCAGTCAATGTTGCGTTACTTATGGGACTGAGACTGCTTACGTTAATGATCTGCTTCTTCATTTTTCTTTCGCGGAACCTGAAAAAGGCTGCAGTAGCCGGGTATCGCGTCAGTGTGACATATCGTTAATGTGAGCAGTCCAAAAGTCGCGTACAATAATGCACAGCGCACTCGGATGCGCTCGCCAGCCAAAAAAATACTGGCGAACAAATAATTAAATTTGATGTCATATTACTTAACATGACAATATTGAGTAAACTTTTGAATAAACTGTTGTTATTTTATTTGTGTTAATAATCTGTCAACTAAATGTCAACATTGTTTGCTTACTACTTGGTGCATGTATATTTGTTCACAATTCAAGATTTCATCATTCATTCTCGACCATCTCGAATTGATTAATAAATATTGACGTGACGCGTTGTAGGTGCTGCTCACTGTTCACATCTTTAGCAACAAATTATTTCAATAATATGTTATGTCTGATCTCAATAAAGGCTAGGAATAAAATACACAATATTTCATTTTAAATTTTATTCTTAATATTGTTACCTCAATAAATTGGATACAATTTGTTTCTAGCAATATACAATGGTAAAATATCTAATATTTGACTAGTCGCTTACTCCTATTACACTTTTTGGTACCGATACATTTTAAATACAATATTTATAATATAAACAATTATTTATTATGGTATAAAACATTATATACTAACAATGATTAAACTCACATAACACAGAAAGACATTAAGTAAAGAATTTTTCAATAATTTCTTATCCATTCTATAATATTACTATTATTAGCAAGTCTTTATGATAACAGTCTCAGCATTTATGCTTCCTTATTCCACTTACTTACAGATATTTCATTAATAAATTGTGGCTTTAAAAATTGGTTTTGGGGTAACTTGTCCCGATTCCGTTCACTGGAATGTTCTCATTATGTACATTATTGATGTTTACATTCAACATTACATTACATTACATTACATTAACGGCGCTTCTGATAAATGTGTGACCATTTACTAACACGCAGGCTCATATAATACCAAGTTGTATGAATGTTGCAAAGTTGCCAAAATTAAAATTGGTATAATGCCTTTTTCTTAACGTTAATTATATATAGGTATTTATTTTAAATACCTATGAGAAATTATTAATTGAAATTTAAAAATCTACACGGTTAGTAAAAATATGAAATGAAATATATAAGTATATATATATACTTGATGTTATTTATAGGATAGTTATAAATTATAAGAGAATGACAAAAATAATGACTCACGTTAGATCTTTAGTGAGAATAAAAATATGACAGCATACATTATTATTTAAAATATACAAAAGTACAGCCTATAAAACGATAGTTGGTAAGTAAACAATGTACCTATAAAACACATATATGATGGAGAAAATAAAAAAAGAAATAGCGAAAACTATTTAAAAGTACCTGTTAGTTTTACACACAGTGTAAAAAACAAATGAAACACTAAATTATAAATAATCCATAGTACAATTAATTGTAAATAAATTCAAAATAAGTATGTACTGTTACATTTTGGTGAAATTAAGGCATTTATCTGCAGTAATCAAGTTCTGATATCGCACGATATGTTAGGAAAGATATTTCAACGGTTCCATTCATTTCGCAGCTTTTCCACTTCAGTCAAATGAATGCGATCATTATAATAATTCATTATACGATGAGACAAAATAAAGTCACCGCGGGTCAATTGGTGTTCAAATAGTTTTGAGCAGAATGTGTACAGTCCAGTAAAAATATTGAACCGGAACAACCTATGTATTGCGCACGGTAATGAGTGAAAACGGTTTACTACTGCACACAGAATATACTATAATTACGTATAACACAAAATATTTACACTTTACATACACTTGATTATGCGGGCATACAACACAGCAGTCATTAAATCTAATAAACATTTACGAAATTTATAATAAATATGTTAACAGCATTTATTGGTCATTATAACATCGTAACAAGTACGTCATACATTTAGGTAAAACCAAACTTCAGAACGAGAAATCCAGCTTTTCAGTGCTGTTTGGTCCACATTTGGACAAAACTCGACACAACTAGGAGAATTCAACGATGATGTCATCGATGTCGCACACCTGGGCGGGTCAGGCCGGGGGGGGCGGCGCACGCTGATCGGAGTGCGCTTGGTGGGAGGGTTGCGCACGGTGGGAGGGTTGCGCGGGGTGGGGCAGCCGAGGGCGAAGGTAGCCCTGCTCGTCCAGGGGAGCTCTTCTGGACCGCTCGTAACAGTGCGTGTCGATGGACACGTAGCTGTGGTTCAGAGCATCCACCTCGTATTGCTGACTGGCCTGGGCGGTACCGGTGAGCAGCGAGGAGTCGTCCCTCGGGGCGGGGAGAGACAGGGGCTGGGGGGGCAGGGCAGCGTACTTGTACCACTGGTCCAAGGACGTGGGAGAGGCGGTGTACCTGGACACGCTTCTCCTCCCGTTAGGTAATATTTGGTTGTTGGCTTTGGAAGGACTCTTATTCCACTGAAGGTTGGCTATGTCCGGCATAGCGAAGCGAATCTTCTCCCAAAACCTCTTTTCCCCCCAGAAGATGACCGAGCACGTTTTGAAGAACGACTGCAAGTCCACGTCCAGACTGAGAGCGCTCACGTCAGTTGTCAAGATGAAAACTACTTTGTGCCGGCGCAACGACGGGTTGATGGAGTCAATCGCGCTTTTCATCGCTCTTTTGAAGTTCGGTTTGGACCATTCGTTTTGCAGAAAACTAAAAGAGACTACTAAGATTAATCTTTTAGAAGCCTCGGTCGCGTTAATGAACGTATCAGTCAAGTAATTTTCCGAAGATATTTGCAAGTCTCTGTAATGCAAGCACATTGAGTAACCCGACTGTTCTAACTCTGGCGATATCACGCGAGACACAAAATCATCGTCCAGTATACTGTATACCATGTAGCCGTCATACATTCTATCCTTATCCAATTCGCATTCATTTACATAATTATGTTTGAAAATCCTCACTCCGTACTTGGAATGCGCCCACAGGCGCACGTCTTGGCGGAAGGAGAACACCAGGGCGCCCAGTAAGCCTATCAATATGACCGCGATCAGAATGATAGACAATAAAGGTACATAATTTATTCCCGACTCACTCTCCTGAAAAGCAAACGGCTGATTCTCCGAGGACACCACGCTCACTTGCATCTGTTCCGCACACTTCGCGGCGGCATCGAAAATAGTAATATTGTTTATTTCGTCCGAATCACTCGCGCAAAACATATTGTTGGTATTTTCTTCATTTTTCGTGAGCCATTTTTCCAAATCGTGTATGTTATTACAACTGCACGTCCAGGTATTTCCTTCGAGATAGACGCGGCTCAGACTCGATAGCGACGAAGCTAAATATTTTAGGTTGAAATCCCTTATTCGGTTGTGTTCCAAATGCAACGTCTTTAATGAAGCCAAGGGTGCAAATGTATTGTTGTCAACGTGAGTTATAGCATTATGGTTTAAATGCAATTCTTCGAGATGCTTTGTTTGGTTAAACTCGTGTCCCTTTAGCGCTGATAAATGGTTATTACCCAGATGGAGCGTTTTCAGCGAATAAAGTCCATTGAATGTTCCGTTCTCGATGGAGACAATGTCGCTATTGTTGAGGTGTAAGATACTGAGTTTCTTTTTTCCGATAAATATGTGATTATCGAGAGTGCCAAAGTTGTTCCCGTCTAAATAGATTTCGGTGGCATCCATCGGAATCTTCTCGGGAATGCTGTCGTAGCCGGCGCTCGCACAATCTACCACGTTCGAGCTCCAGCTGCTGTCGCGGTAGCAAGAACAGCGGTCGGGGCAAGTCATCTTGCAGTCGCAAGCTTCGTACTCGCAGCAGGAGCACTGGGCGGAGCAGTGGCTCTCGTAAGGGCACAGGAACTGCGAGGCGGGAAGGTCGAGCAGCGGAGCGGTCTGCTCGCTGCCGTGTATCAGCTGACACGTCACTTCTTCCAAATCCATGAACAGTGGAAATGTACGAAGATGATTCCATTGGTTGATCTTTTGCAGCCAACCCATAGTACAGTCGCAGAAGAATGGATTATCGCTGATATAAAACTGCGGAATCTCTTTGTTTCTCGGAATAGGCGGTAAATTAAACGCGCTTAAATCGATAGTTCTCATTTTATTTCCATTTAAAACTACTTTTTTCAGATTATGTTTTCTAGAAAACGTTTCTGGATTCAAAGAGATAATCTTATTGTTATTGAGAAAAAATACTTCCACATTGTCAGGCACAGAGAGCTCGTCTACCTCACTGATCGAGTTGTAGCTCGCATCCAACGTCTGAATAGTACCAGCGCTGACATTAAAGCAGTTTTCCAGTTTAGATATATTGTTTTCGTGCATGTCCAGCCACTCCAGGTTCGCGGGCAGATGGCTGTAATCGAACCGCGCCAGCCTGTTGTCAGATATATTCAACCAGCCGAGAGCGTGCAGATTATTGAAAACACCCCGTATGTCTGAGAGCTCGTTCCCATCTAATCTGATCGCCTTGAGGGTTGGGTTGGCGTCGAAAGCTCCTCTGTCTATACTTTCAATTTTATTCGAAGCCAAATTGAGTATCTGCAGCGACGACAGAGTGATGAACGCGTCCTTGGCTATGCTCGTTATACAATTATCGACGAGTCGAAGGCCAAACAACTCTTCGAGGCCTTCGAACGAAGCGTTATCCACCCTGCTGATGTTATTTTTGCCCAGATCGAGCGCCTTTAAGAACCTCAGCCTCTTTATGGAATCGGGTATTCCTCCCAGGTAGTTATCGTTGAGTGCCAAGTCTTGCAGATACGTAATATTCTCGAACGATTTAGGGTGAATACTTTCTATACGGTTGTTGTCCAAGTACAGTTGGCTGAGGACGTAGAGATTAGAGAAGTGAAATTCGTCAATCAGTTTCAGTTCATTATGAGACAGGTATAAAACATTCAGATTTTTTAAATCCACAAAAGCTCCAGTGCTGATGTTTTCGATATAATTATTTTCCAAGTTAATCACTTTCAAGTTCGTTAAATCTTGAAATATTTTCGGATCCAAACGGGTCAATTTATTAAAGGAAAGGTTCAACAACTCCAGGCGCACGAGACCCGCGAACGTGTCTCTATTAACCCATTCATTGGAGAGTTTATTTCGGGATAAATCTAAAAGTTGCAGCTGGTCCAATCCCTCCAGCAGTCCCGGCCCCAGCACTCCCAGAGAGTTGTTCGAGAGAAAGATTCGCCTTATCTCCCGAGACGACTGGAACAGCTCGGGCGGGAGGGCCACCAATCTGTTGCTCGACATGTTCAAAACCTTCAAGGCGGTCAAACCGACGAAAGCCCTGTCTCCTACCTCGACGACGGCATTATTTTGCAAATTTAAAACCTCTAACGTCCTCAAACTAGACAATCCATTATCCGGCAATACCACGAGGTTATTGTACGAGACATCCAAAATATCCAGCCCCGTGTTGCACGACTTCCCCGGAGCCAAGGATCCCTTGCCCCAGTCTGAAAAGCCTACTTCCGAGATGTCCTGCAGGCGATTGGCAGTTAAGTTTAAAGATTTCAAACTAAACAGAGGGCAGAAAACTTCGGAAGGAAGCGTCCATATATTGCTGTCACCCAGATCCAGATGCCTCAACTCCGTGAGACCTCTGAAGCTCTCGGCGTGCAGCTCCATCGTCATCGCGGACCAGTCGCCGTTGAAGCTGCGCAGAGTGAGGCTCGCGAGGTCGCGCAAGGAAGACAGAACCATAGCGGGAACATACCGGAACTTGCAGGCCTCCACGCGCAGCTCCTTGAGCCGCCGCAGCCGGCCCAGGGAGCCGGAGCGGAGGGAGCTCTCGAAGAACGCCACGTCGGTGCAGGTGAGCTTCAGCGAGTCCACGCGGCGGGCCTGCGGGGCCGTGAGGTTCCCCAACAGGCTGTCCACGGAGGCGGTCGTCCTCAGCGTGCAGGCCAGCTGCACGCCGGGCTCGGGGGCCGCGGGGAGCGGCGCGGGCGGCGAGCGGTGCCAGCGGCAGGCGGGGGGGGGCGCCCCCAGCCCGCCCGGCCCTCCCGCCCCGCTCTCCCCGCCCGCCAGCGCGCCGGTCAGCGCCAGCAGCAGCAGCGCCGGAACAGTGGCGCCCATCTCGAAGAACCGAACGACCGCACTGACTAAAGTTCCGATCACAACAGCGATCCACACATTTTAATAATACATTATAAATCACCGTCCGATATACTGTACTTTTTACTATTGTTTACACACCGCCCTTTTCACTATCAATTGTACGTTTTCACAAGTCACGGTTGGAAGCAAACAGCCCGTAACGACGTATCAGCGCTGAAATAGTAGATATAGGTGAGTGTCCTTCGCCGCGAATACAAAGTTAGCTCTTCCCGCGGCGACACGAAAGTTTCTAAAGTAGGCTCTGCGCACGGTCGTGCTCGGCTCGGCTCGGCGGACGGCGGCGCGACCTCTCCCCGGGGCAACGCGACGATAACTGACCTGGCGTAAGACTGAATGGGCCCGAGTGGGTCCCCCCCCTGCCCGCGGGCCCCTCCCTCCGCCGGAGATAATGCGGTTACCTCATCCCTCGGAAGACACCCTATACAAATAATAGTTTATTGTTAGCAATATCTACCAGTGTGTGGGTACTATTTATGGGTTTTTGAAAAGATCTTTTTGTAACCGCTTTTTATGTAGCTACTTATTTTATATTCGAGTGTCGTGCGGTGTCAATGTCAAAAGAATGTAAACCATCCTCGTCCACGAACTACACCCATAATTACCGAAGTAGCGCTTAAATACATATTGTTTTTAATTTTAGAATATGTACGTTTGACAAAAGTGTCCATTTCGTAATGCACGTATATGATTCACTACTGTTTGTTAATGATGTCACTCTACGACGACACTTCTCACTCAACACTTGCCTGCAATACATCATAATTTAAATATATTAATTAAAAAGATATACATATAAAATAAATTCTATCGAAAAACATTGTTGTTGCGCCACCGGGATTCGAACCTCGATCTCTTTCTTCTATTCTTCTTAGCGACAATTTTCGAACCTATATATTACCTTTTTTATATTAATACATTTAATCGTTCCATAATTTGAAAGTTAAAGGTTAGGAAAGAGATCCAGGTTCGAATCCCGGTGGCGCAACAACAATGTTTTTCGATAGAATTGATTTTATATGTATATCTTTCTAATTAATATATTTAATTCATATTTAAAATATCACAGACCTATGTTCTGAATAATTACAACTTCACAATAAAAATGTGTTCTTCTAATAATAAAAGTAGTACCAATGTGTCCAAAATTTAATAAAAATGAATTGATAATTCCAGCGTCTGTTATCAATTTACTCAAAGGTATTTTAGATTCTGTAAAAATAAGGTAGATGGCTCTTTCAAATTATGGAACGATTACATGTATTAATATCAAAAAGGTAATATATAGATTCGAAAATTGTCGCTGTAGCATAGTTGGATAATGCACCTTCCCCGGTTAGGAAAGAGATCCAGGTTCGAATCCCGGTGGCGCAACAACAATATTTTTCGATAAAAGTGATTTTATATGTATATCTTTCTAATGAATATATTTAATTAGTATTTAAAATATCACAGAGCGTCTGTTCTGAATAATTACAACTTCACAATAAGAATGTGTTCTCCTAATAAAGTTGTTTTTTTATCGATAGCAAAAAACAAAAGGCATTTTCCAAGAGTCATCAGCTGATCGAGAAAATAACTCTTCATTTTGTTTAAATGTTCCTATTTATGTTTTATTATATTTTTTATGTTTTTTTGCGTTCATCTTCGTTTCATTTGGAAACAACATGGTTAATGCAAAGTTATTTGTTTAAATGAATAATTAAAAGTTTTGTGTTATTCCGTTCAATAAATAATGACTTATTCTATATTTTTTATTACTCGGAGTGTGTTAAATTAGATTAAGGACAAAAGTCCCAAAACACAGCGAAACTCTGAACAGATTCGCTATAATTACCGAACACCAATTAACGTATAAATCAGTATGGTCATCAAATACACGAATGAATCGTAATAAGTAATGGCGGCTGCGTCCCCAGCCCTAGCTGCTCCGTAACCCAATTATTGTACGATGGCGTGCGTGAACAGATTAATTACAATGCATTTAACTATACGATCATTTCATTTTTACTATAAATCAATAAGTGACAGTAAACTGACCAACTTGCAGAATAGAACATACAATTAATTATTTAGAAAACATCCACGTTCTCCATATTCCTGCAAATTGTCTAGTTTGTCCTGCACAGTATAATAACAAATAAAATAGATCTTACGAAATATGGCAACTCCTGTGTCAGGTAACACAAAATATTACTTGCATACCTATATCATTTCATATGTCGGTGACACCAGAAATAGAGAACGTCCGCGGAAGACTCGGCACGACCAGATAAACCAGATACTAAGATAATCGGCGAGCTTGTATGAGAAGATGTATGAATATGGATGAGGCGAGAACGGTGTGTCAGGACAGAATAGTGTGGCGCTCTAACCTCTCTCCTACAACGTGACGGTAAGTCAGTTAGTTGGTTCATTATTACTTACTATTGTCGTGCGAGCTCCCTAACACCACATTATTGCTGTAAATCCCTATGAGTATGAAATGAAATCACACATCATTTATAATTTTAATACTCAGCCAAGTTTTCCGCTATCCAAGCTGGCAACCTAATTAGCACTGTGAAATGAGAACATTTTATAATGTGAGCGAGCTCCATACTCAAATTCAATACAGCGTAATTTATATTTATTTTAACCAGTAATCTGTAGAAAATAATTCGATATTTATAAACCTACATACAATGTATCGACTATGATTCAGATGCGTTATGCTTACAAAGGGCGATTATCAACATCGACTGTTGAAATGATTTTCCCAAACATTTACAATGATGGATGAGCCTTCCAGTAGAGTAATTAGGCGGAGACAAGTCTAGTGACACCGTGTAGTGCATTTGGTAACTCGGGCTGTGTAGCTAAGCACTCGGGACCGGGACAGGATAGCTTCTTATTGATATTATCGTAACGGTTCCTCTACAAAATTCCGGGCCGATTACTCACGTGTTATGGCACCGTCCATTATTGCCGGACGCAGCCATTTTTGATTTATTCTCTGAAATAATAAGTTGACTGTTGACAACATAATTAATAATTAATAATTAATATAATGTTCCAATTGATAAAAACATAAATACTTGAAGGTACATCGACAACATTTTTTTAAAGAATAATTAGCGACATCAGCTCTGACGATGAACTCTGCAATGGAATCTCACACATCGGCCAGAGAGGTCGGAGACGTACACCAGAATAGCTCAGAAAGCTGTAGAAGCGATTGAGAACTTTCACACGTTACGCGTACTCCTTATTTGAGATACTCCAGTAATATTTTGTACATCGACAATTATATTAATATGTACATATATCAATTAATTAATTAACAGAATAGTAGGTATATATTATTTGTGGGTCAGAAATTTTACGTAAAATACAAGTAAAATTAATGAAGCAATCCGAATTATATTGAAAAAATAGACCGGATTAATATTAAGAGTTAATTTAATTTTTTTATTATTCTTTTATGCTTATCATCGTCATCATTTGAATACATTCGTAAAATTATTACCAACCGATCAACTTCACTGTACGCATGCAAAATATTGACTAAGACTACCATTAGAAAAGGGTTAAATCACAAAATGCGATGTTATGCGGAGCAACGAAGATGCTTGGCGAACTATCAGCTGAATTCAGAGAAAATATTTGTACATACATATTACTATTATCAATAGCGCAACAACCTGGTGTGAGTAAGTAAAGATATGAATACGTATTGCCTAAATTTATAAACAATTTTTTTTATTTATATTAGAACTTATATAATAATATGATATTTTTGTTTCTACTGTAAGTACTATTTTTAGTGCCATAAATAATAAAATCGTAACTATACGTAACGTATACCTACGGGACAACAGACATAACGCACAGTATAGTGGGTGGTGCAAAAGGATTGAAAGCGGAAATATTAATAATTCCTAAGCACATTGAGTGATTTCGTCACCAATCCATATAATGTATGATATGTAATTATAATTAGGATATTCGATGTACATCATTGTTTGACTTTAGACATTACAATTTTTTATGAACATTTAAAAACTACTTTAATTCTATACCGGTGATGTTAGGGCCAAGCCAAAACATTTCGAGATTGTTAATGATTGGTAATTTAAACTAGAGTATTTAATGAAAATCAAGCAGTACTTTGATTATTTCTTTACCTACTACCTATTCTTCTTCTTCCCTGAGAGTCACCCTACAGATATCGAAACTGCAGCGGAAATATTATATATACACAATCTTGAACTAAACTAATCAAACTTTACGTCTAGATAGTACAAAGATTAATACATTAGTCCTGTGGGCTGTCCAAGGCATGCGTGATACGCATCGCCAGCACCAGCTTTCCTGTACTATTATGGTTCACGTTTCAGCATGGTTTCAGGAAGAAAACGGAGAAATACGCGAGATTTATACGTCGAATTAATCGATTAATTAGTTGAATTAAGTAATCGATCTGGTAATGTATCTAACCGAGATCCAGGCACTTTCAACGTTGGTCCTTATGGCTATCTTCCCTCAATATGCCTCACAGCCTCTTTATTTTATATTAAAGGACCCATGTATTGGTCTACGTTCAAAAATAACGTATTAACATTGTATTTTGACATAATATTAGAAATAAATATTGACAATTTCGTAAAATCATTAGAATATTTAAGTAATAATATCACTCTTACGTGTTGTAAGTAAAGAGGTCGGTATCTTGGTCGTTTGGATCACACCCTGCGGCACAACACGTTCACAAGCACAGCGACAGAAGGAAAAGGAAGAAGAGGACAGCCATCGACACGACGCCAGTTACTCGAATAAAGAAGATGCAGAAGCTACCGAGAATAAAATGATCTGGCGCAGAATACAGATCGATGGAGAGTGAACTGTAGCGATAAGGGAACATACATTAGGAAGAAGTAATAGATAAAGCCACTTAAACATTAACTAACTATAGTCGAACGAATTTTCCACAAAAAATGACAATTATCTATTATTAATTTGATGTATTTTTTATTTATTTATTTTTGGAATCGCTGCTTGTATCCAGAATCGAATTTTTTACCAGTGGGCCAATGGCTAGTGACTATAGAAATAAGCCGTTCTACCGAAGAATACATTTTAAATTGAGAACGTGAACTTTGTAGTTAGATACATACCTACCTATATATGATGTCATATTAATAGTTGAATTCTTTCGTTATTATTAGCATTCAGTATGAACGAGTGGTGTTATGGAGATAGATGTGTGAATGGTGAATGCTGGACGCTGGTGTTTGTCCCCCTTTACCGATGCAATACGATTCAAACGATTTGCTCATCTGACAACTATTAATTAAAGCTTCTTAAAGGGTCAATTAGAATGTCAAGTATCTCTCTCGTTATTCTTCAGTGGCGACTTCGTTGATGAACTAATATTACATAACCAAATGGGTAAAGTCGTAATTAATGTATTTTTATTAAAACAATTAGTAATTAAAACCGAATTAAAATATATTCGGAATTAATTTAGGCGTGAGTAGAATGTTATATTCATTATTTAATCGAAAAATTAAATCCATTAAAACTTAATGAGTGAGGTTTTATCGTATTTTTTATATTAAGTAAGTCGGTAGAATCTGTCAGCCGTTCGAACACCTCAGTGTGTTAATACTTTTAAATCGAGATTATTGTTACATTATTTTTCTCTTTCCTTAGTTCGTCAGTCGCGTACGGAAGTACCGGACGGATTCTTGTTGATGACCGCCCAGTGTTCGGAAGGCAGCCCGATAATCGTGGCCGCGCGTCGCCAGTGCATCGCGTCATTTCATACGAGTAAATGCGTCTCGCGTGCGCGTGTGTTGCGTAAATATAAGTCATATAAGTCTACAACCTTCGCGTCATTTAATAAATGTGCGCTTCGTCGTATTTCCTTGCGCTTATATAGTGTGAAAAGGCATTTCTAATTAATTTGATCTACCCACGAGTGATTCCGGCGGCGCACGAGGGCGACGCGGCTACGTCAGCAAGGTCAAGGTGAGTCGAACTCTTCAATCTCCTGTCGCATCTTCCTCCTCCTACTCCTACTCTCGAGCATCCGCGGTCTATCATTCATTCCGCCTATCCCATTTGTTAATTGTTAATTCCTTTATTATTAAATTGGGATCCTACGATTCGAAATCTGTAACAGAATACTTGTGCACATTTTAGTTGAGGCAAATCTTTGTCATTTTTACGAACTCGGATAATGTTACTCTGTGTATAATAAACGCAGCGTCGTTATTAAAAGAAATAAAATTTACGCCCGTCTTTCAAAAGGACCACACTCAAGTCTCGCATGGAAAATTGTTCATAATGAAAATCGGTTATTTTTTACTTTGAACCCCTCGCGTCTCCAAATTTGTCAGCGTGACGCGAAGCCACAGGTGAGGCGGACAGGCGCGCAGCGGCCGGACTCGGTGCTCGGTGAATCGAGAAACTGCTGCACCATCAGGTGTCCCTCCTGGACTCGACAGATAATCCCAGTGGTTATGCATTACTTACTATACGAGTACAACGATATCGTTGTTGGATTAAGAACATATCATTTAATTACTCTCATATTCAAAATCTCACGTTAAAAAAAAAACATATTAGTAACATTAAAACGTGAAATATAATTAATGATAAATTATATATAGGTGTAATAATGATGTATATTCGTGTGAAGCGCGAATATTCCCAATCAGTGCTTTCTCTGGACTGTTAACTTGCCTCGCTCGTATGTTTTAAATGTCTGTTTGCAGAAACTCTGTATTGTTCCAGTTAGTATACGATTGCCCGGTTTAGCTTCTTTAAAATAGTATTAAATAGTAAACATTACGTGTGCTATTTTATATACACATTCTTAAACGGCATTAGTTAGTTAGGAAACATTTCTGTATGTACGAAATCGATTACTTTTCTCGGATTCTAGATAACGTATTGCTCACCAGATTTTTAGGTTAGATCGACTTTAGGTTCGGTTTCCATGATTCCTCTAAATTATAAATGTAAAGTTTAAGATCGAGTGAATTTACTGATATAAAGAAATCTCACCTTAAGGGTACTCCTCTTGCCATCTTACATTTGAGTTTGTATCAAAAAACAATGTATTGTATTCTCGATCATTGTGTTGAGGTATTCATTATATCTGAACATATCAGTATTATACAAAAAAAAATATATTTTTATTTTTTATCTTTGTTTGATTAACCACTAAAATGAGTTTAAATACATCTACCGGTTTCGAAAAATACCATTTTCTTCTTCAGGATGTCATAACTAACTAAAACATACATTGTTTCTTTGACAGAATCTATTTTTAAAAATCTATTTTTAAAAAATCTATTTTTAAAAAGAAAATTTTTTTTTTTTTTTAGTACCTAACTCAAATCATTACTTAATACAAATTTACTCGAATAATTTTTAGGAAAAAATTTTAGAATGGGACTCGTAGTTAAATTTAGTTGGTTGTTTATAATTTTAGTTATGACATCCTGAAGAAGAAAATGGTATTTTTCGAAACCGGTAGATGTATTTAAACTCATTTTAGTGGTTAATCAAACAAAGATAAAAAAAAAAAAAAAATAAAAAAAAAAAAATATGAATCTTAACCACAAAGATAACATTGCTTATTTTAAAAGTATAAATTTTTTTTTATTATATAATACAAATAAAATGTATTAATTAGAAAGATATACATATAAAATCAATTTTATTAAAAAAATATTTTTGTTGCTACCGGGATATGTAATTTATCGAATATTTTTTATTGAAAATATGGTACACATTAAGCATTTATAATAAAAATAGGTATTTGTTAAACTTTTATGTACTCTTAAATACACGCGTAAATGATAAAGATGATTCAGAAGTGAGAACCATTATCTGAGCGCTGTAACGTAAATGTGTCATATTTTTAATTATTAATGATACAACGCTTCGACGATTGCGGCCATAGATTTTTTCAAACGGTGCTATATCTAGCATTGCGGTTGTAAGGATAGCTTACAAACTTAATTAGGTTAATTCATTATTATATTTTATTTAGGTGATATGTAGGTACATCATTCTGTTTCCTGTATCTGTACTTTAAGTACTTTATTTTAGTTGTCAATCGCTGCGACCCACGAGTACCTACTATTTTCGTATTACACATTTTTTACATAAATTAACTTAATATTTTAAATTAACTTTCTAATGAGCCGAAAATACTGCTAATTAATGCCATAATACGCGCATTTAATAATTTAATTTGACGAATATACATTTTACTAAATAATGCTCTGCTTCTTGTTACCTTACAGTTTAACTTTCGCCCTTATTCGTAATTTTCAGGGTAATTGCACAGCATACAATATATCTGTTTTCATCCAGATATTTTTATAGAAAAGATCTCGCTTAAAGGATCGCGCTTGCCTTCCCGACACGAAGCATCCACTGGGTTAACGGTTAACGGGCACGCCTGCGTCAGATGGCCCTCTCTCCAGATGAGCGACTCGCGCCCAGCATCACATCTGTACCCTGTACCGACTACCGGTCTTACACGGCCAGGCCGGTCCAGATAAAAGAAAAATAGCACTGTTAATACGGTCACTGGATTAATTAGTAAAAAACATTCAATCGGATTTCTTTGGGTGACCATTTTATGTTTTAAAGGACACTGCGACCCAAGATCGATTGAATGATAATTTTTAGCAGATGTAAGATTAAGTAAAATCGGTTCTGGAATGATTTAAAACTTAAAATCTTTCTTACGCGAAATATACAATTATTTAATTTAATGAAAAAACATTGTAAGTCCGTGTTGAAATTAAGTTTGTGCTTCTTTTACTCGACTGGTTGCCATGTGTGTTTTACGATCGTTTAGTTAGCGAACACACCATAACCTGCGCAGATAACTGAACTCTACTCCCGTCCCACATTGCACATGCGTAGCATTAAACTCCTCATTACTCATATTGTAAATCATTGTCAATTTAGTATATTTTTACACACAATCTTAGTAAACGGATAGATACTCGATTATACAAACATGACGCGATAATTACCTATTAATGACTGCCGTGCTACTGCCCTTAACAGATTTGTATATAAATACTAATTAAATGAATTAATTATAAAGATATACATGTAAAATCAATTTTGTCGAAAAATATTGTTGCGCTACCGGGATTCTTACCTGGATCTTGTTTCCAATCCGGGGAAGATGCATTACCAACTATGCTACAGCGACAGTATTTTTGACGATACATTTTCGAACTCATATGTTACACTTTTTCAAGTTATTACATCTATCGTTCCATTATTTGAAAGCCATCTACGTTGTTTTTACGGAATCTCAAATACCTTTGAGCAAATCGATAGCAGACGCCAGAATTAACAATTAATTTTTATTAAATTTTGGATACATTGTAACAACTTATATTTTATTAAGAACAACGCATTCTTATCGTAAAGTTATAATTATTCAGAACATAGGTAGGTGATGTTTTAAATACTAATTAACACTAATTACAGACCTATGTTCTGAATAATTATAACTTCACAATAAGAATGTGCTCTTAATAAGATATATATATTATCACGAAATTTGTAAGATCGCGTTATTTTCCTATCTACTATGGTGGTCTACGACAAGTGAAAATATCGCTGCAATCCGACTGAGAGATGAGGCCCATATCGCTCCCATATAATATATATACCGAGTATTATATTACCGGTTACATGTACGTCTTACAAGCACTTTTAGATTATTTTAAAATTTGTGTAATTAATTCGAATATCCTGATTCGTCCGACCCATCCGTCATCAGATTACGTCTAATGATTCCAAACGAAATTTTAAATTCGATTGTCTCATAAAAAATATTTGTAAAAAAAGGTAATGTTAATAGACAAAATAAGATTTTAATTCTTGCAATTCAGAAATCTCGGATCTGTAAAAAGCTTATTTGTATGTTAAGCCTAAGTCACTCGGTCTATCTTCGCCACAGGTTACTTTGAAGATCTAAGATCTCTAAAATACACGAAATACGGTGTCACGTTTAGCTTAGATTTTGTTTATCACTATTCTGACATATTTCCTTTTGTGAATCCTTCTCAAATCGAAAGGTAATGAAGCGGTGAATGGACGTGACGGCTACCCTGTCTTATTATCAATGTATTAGTAAACAAGCCTCTCACGCGTCATACAAAACGATTCGTTATTCTCGATAGTAAAAAGAAAAACAATAATATAATTTCCCTCAGCTGTTTTGCCTTCCGGCTGAGTCCATCTCCAGGCCGACCGTAGATCAGTATCGGTCGAGGCTTATCCCAGGATCGGCTCCTCTTTCGTGACAGGACATCTGCACTGAGAAGTTTTGCAAACATGTCGAGGTGTAAAATAAAAGCTTTGTTTATCTTTAGTATTCTGAAACATTTTTCTTTGTTTCTTTTCCAATACACATGAGGAATGAATTTTATTCCATTTTTCATTTATATCATTTTTTTAAAATTATTTATATTACAGCGAAAGCTATTTTAAAAAAAAAGAATCATTAATTACAAAAAATATAATAAGTAACTAAGTATACATTTTTATAAAAAAAATGTTAATTTAATTTCATCTCTCAAATGTGTAACAAATACAAACATTCATCTTCTTCTTCTTTTCTTAATGGTAGGAGTGATGATGAAAATGCGGCTAATTGCGGATGATAGATTGCATGAATTCAGACTTAACCAAATTCGGATCCTAAGTGTAGATTTAAATGTACGAATGAGAATGATTCTCCGCGAACAACCCGAATATTATACTATTAAGGTGATTGTGTGTCCTTGTTACAATTCAACATTCTAATTCCCAGAATCCAGACACGTTTTAAGATTGTTCGTAATTATTTGTTCAACTGGACCACGTTAGATACAGGCCCTCGTTAAATAGTACCGAGGAGATAGTGACGGATACACCTTTTTTCTAGGAAGGACTAATTACCCAGGGCACATTCATAGTCGCGATTATTGTCAAATGTTGTCCCTGTATCGACAGCTTTCGCATATTTTGAATCCCAAGTACCCACCGATAAACACATTAACATCAGATAAAGGAATCGGGGTAAAAGCATTTCCAGCTGTGATTTGTGACGGCAGCACCATTATCAGCTCATCTGTTGTGGCGCTAACTTTCCACAATGGCCAGTTTTCCGGATAATTTGGGAACAGCGTTTTCGAAAGTGCATTAGGTGTTAAGCGAGTCGCACTGAAAAACGGGAACAATGCGTGCAAAAGTTCGGTCGCCAGGCATTATTCACTATTGACATTACTATTATAAATTGAGAATTTAGTGTACGCGAATAATCTAAATTTATTTGCATGAATTTTGAAAACTGATAAAATATTTTATAAAAATGGGTGATATCTCCGATGCTCACAAATAGTCACGGCTCTTCGTCTCCTTACTCCTTACTTTTTCATACACTTATATAATTATTACCCTTCGGTTAGAGATTCCTGCAAGGTTTCCGTGCCACAGCCAGTACTAACTGCTAATCTATGGGTCGAGACATTACTTTTGAGTAGGACACAAATGTGATATGAAGTACATAAGTATGAATATTATTTCTGCACGTGTGCAATGAATGTGTAATTTATAATGATACAATGAATATTTTAAGACGTAATTTAATATACATTTACTATATAAAGCTGAATTTCTACTAACCTGAAATTCCTGGCGTTCACCAGCTTCCGCATGAACCAGCGTGGTAAATAAATATAACTAACTATTACAGGCGATCGATCACTCGATAGTGATACCCCACACTCGGAATATATTCCGAAAAACGGCAGCTCTAGAAAGCTCTTTAATCAAATTTACATTAAATCTCCTTTTAATAATTGAATACGTTCAATATTTCACCTGTATATGTGTTCCCTGCCCACCTCGCCAAATTCGGTATCGAAATGGGCAGTGTTTAATCTGTATAATTTGCAAAGTTCGAGCAGTGTGGATATAGCTTAATACACTAGTGAACATGGTATATAAAAATGTATTTAAAAGGTCGAGCTAATACAACAGTTACAATGACTCAATCAATGAGAAAGTATAAATATATGAAATATAAAAATGTATGATACATAAAAAATAAAAATCTCGCTCGCAAACGTAGCTTAAAATGTTTTTCTTCTATAGATGAAATATTACCTACGCATAGATACAGTGGTGACTAGTAATGTAATGTAACCTACTGTACTAATTAATATAGCATACCACGTGAACGGTGATTTATTTTATTTTTATTAGGAGAACACATTCTTATTGTGAAGTTGTATTATTTTGATATTTTAAATACGAATTAAATGTATTAATTACAAAGATATACAGATAAAATCTTTTATTAAATTTGTCGTCAAAAATAATGTCGCCGTACCATAGTTGGAAATGCACCTTCCCCGGTTTGGAAAGAGATCTTATATGTATATCTTTATAATAAATTAATTTGATTAGTATTTAAAACATCTTATATTGTGTACTGTGTACTGATATTAAGGATATTAAGGAGGAGGCTGTATTAGTGATGAATGTTATATTGGCCATCATATCGCAATGTAGGAATGACGAAATGAGGAACTCTCCCGCCCGTGCACACAATGATTGCGCGATTACGGCTCGACCACCATCCTGACACGTTTTGTGCAACTGCCGGGGAAAGTAGTGTCGCGCACAATGCACCCGATTGGTGAGTTCCGCTTCCTTCCCGCGGGTGAATCCGCCCCCCGCGCCCCGCGTGACTTCCGGCCGCCGGAAGCGAACGAAAAATTGCAGCGCAATATCGGAGCCGATCGTGACCGGAGGCTGCCGATCGGGATCCCACTGCATTGTGGGTGTATGCACAAGTAAATACTAAATTTATCACCGATTTATGAACCAAAAAATAACCATTTAACATGTACTTATCTATATACTTGGTTCTCTCAAAAATGCGAGTAACCCTTATCATGTTGCACTGAAGTATATTTTGGAAATAATATCACCGGCGTGATGAAGTAGGTTGAGACGCCAGGTTCCGATATCAGAATCAGATCTGGAGGCGGCGGAATTAACCCTGGCCAGTATTTAAAAAATATATTTAGCGAAGACATAAATCTCATTTCCTATCTAACTATAGTTTGACTTTTACTCATGACACTGTATAGTAGGCCACTGATGAATCTGTTGCTCGTGTATATATATATTGTGACGTCATACATTGCACGTCCATCGACTTGCTCAGGGCATTGCATGAAGTGCGTGGGTCCGGTTCACAGAATTCAGAAAAAAGTTATAAAATAAATCCAGTAGTGAACTGATTAGCGGCAGAGATCAAATCGTATCCCCTTCCTTCATTCATCAGAAGAAATCCTTCCTGAAGTAGAAAGTTTTGTCACGGCATGACCAATTTCCCGCCATGCCAGGAAAGTCAAAGTCAGAAGAAGTAGTTAAAGAAGAAGGTAACGAAGAAGGGATGCGTCCATCCCTTCCTCAACTTATATGAAGTCACATCTTCCACAGTCAGTGTTGCCAATTGGTGAATGTTAACTCCTAACCTATCTTGTGCGCGGTAGGTACCAAACATAACGTAATAATATATATATTATTTATTTATTTTATTATAATATAATAGTATATAGATTTGTTTAATGTACAATTATTTTATGGATAGGGAATCACATCTTAATAATAATAATCGGACAGAGCACATTCTTGAAGTGCCATGACAAAAGACTTGACATGTATCTTCCTCTCGTTTTTGGCCGGTATGAGCTCATGGCACTAACTATTGAATTATCGCCGTAAACATATATTACACTGTTATTTAAATTATTACAAATTTTAAGAACATACGAGTAGAATATTTGGAGAATTCTAAAGATAATTCTCGTATTTGTGGCGACCTTTACGGAAACACTTCTCAGCTAAAGCGATCGACGAAGCCCATCGCTTTCAGTTACTGGGAATTGAATCTTTCGCTATAACAATCGAATACATTTTTGACAAATTTTTAACTTGTATTCTGTAATATTTACAATTGATATATCTACTATTCCTATTCCATTTTTAAAAGCAATCTTTTTGGATAAAAGTAGATAGGAGACGGCAAAATTAATTAAATAAATCAATTTGATTTAACATGTCACGTCCCGTGTAACGAGTAATGAAAGATCACAATACTAACAAATGTCAAATTTAGCATTGGTGTTTTTGTGATTTTGAACTGGATCTTGTCAATTATAAAATTATTTTCTCGATGTACCGATTAATTTTTGAGTGTTTCAATTCATCTGCAGCCCGAAGAGGAATCCGATTTCTATCGTCGCCGACGGTTGCCGCTCTGAAACATAATATTTTATGTTTCAGGAAATTAAACTTTTTCAAGTAAATCAATTATTTAAAATATCAAGTTCGTGTCAACTTAATAGTTTAAATAGAAGAGTTGCTCATTTTACCCATTACTCTGGAATGTATATTGCTTCCTAAATATTAGGATATTCATTTATTTTAAAATTGCCCGCCGGTCGGGCTAGTTGGAAATATTATTTAAAATACTCCCATCATTCCGCTGAATGTGAAGTCTGGCACTATAAAAATAATCTGTAGCAATAAGCAGATGCCGCCAGCGGGCAGCGCCCATAAATCTGCTCCGATGATCATAAATGTGAACATTACTGCCGCACCGCCTCACTGCTGCTGCTCTGTGCAGCGTCATCATTCAGTCGGCGCGCGGCGTGCGGCGTGCGGCGTGCGGCCGGCCTCGCAGCTGTACCTTGCGGCGCCCGAGCACCGTGCTCGACTCTCTACCTATTCTTTGTATCTATATTTCTTAACTTTTGTCACATTACGACAAAATATATTTCATTTTGCTTCTGGTGAAAAATTTGATTGCATCCGGTTGTTCTTTCACTGAGTTCTTTAATATGTGTCTCGGAAATAGCTTCAAAGTAGTAGCCTTCGGAAGCACGGCGACACGAAGTATGTCCCGAGATCCAGTACATCAGTTAATTATACTACTTGAACAAATGGGAGAAGGAAACGCAGCAACATAAATCGTTAAATAAAGGTTACCAAATAATGCGAAAAAATATTATCGAGCGATCATTTGAAGTTTATGCGAAACAAAAAATACAATGAAGATGCGTATCCATGGAATCTCGAGATACGCGAGACAAAGGAAAAGTTCGGTGCTTACGGTCAGGTTCAATATTATACATAGACATATTTATTAGAATGACCAGATCGTTTAAGATCGCGCGTACTAAACACAGAATCAGATTTCAAATTAATATAATCCAAGCAATAGTATATGTAATATAAATATAAAATAAAAAGTAGTCGAGTAAGAATCAGCTTTCAATTTAATATAATCGAAAAAATGTTCGTTCACGTCTTCTTTTACTAAGGTCAAAAGGTCAAAATCCTTGTCATCTTAATTTCGAAGGAGTAGAAAAGACATAATTTTTTCATAGAATAATTAGAGAAGAGCTTATTAAATGAATCGACTAGAAAGATATACAGACAAACTATTTTAATTGCAAGGAACTGGAATTAGAAACGGTGAAATGCGTTACTTTTCTGTAGCTCTTTAAAATTGATACATCTACTATTCAATTTTTAAAAGCAATCAACTATATATTACAATTTCACAATTAAAATTGAGTCCTCCTTAAAATAGCTATATCTTTATTTAAATTCGAGTGAATCGCTTCGTTTTTAGCGCGAGCCACCCCAACTAGTAACACAACACTTTATTACAACAATTAGACAAACTATTAATACTACACAATGATTTGAATCTACCGTGGTGTTTGAAATACCCTCAAGTCTAGCTGTGCCGGCGCTCGATTTAGAAGAAAGATGATGATGATGTTATTTCCTGTAACGAGACTACCATCTCTCACTCTCGACTTCTCTGTGACGACTCGGCTATCTCACAATCTGGATGCTTATATAATAACATCACAGGAGAGGGCCGAGCTCTCCGCTCTCAAAGTTGCAGCAACAGGATACACACAATAAATAAAAGGTGAAATAACACGATCGTACAAATTGATGAGAGGATATTCGTGTCCTGGTCTGATGTGCGATTCGCTCGGTAAACAGTAACAGTAGCCAGGCGGGGCGCGGCACGCGACATTTGCACAAACCTAAAACACCAACAATTTGAAAATCACGACCCCTTATGAATTAAAAGTATGTACATAATGAATCACCCTTAAATAAAAAGGCATAACAAGCACTTAACCACTTTTTTTTTAAATTCTCAAATTGAAATGTTTATTTTTAATAAATCGGAAAGAACAGATTTGTAAGTCTTATCGTCAAGGAATTAAGTAAGCAGTTATTATTCTTCAAATATTCTTTCATCCTTTAGAATTTTTCTAATAGGTGTAAATATTAATTCAATTTAACAAATATGCATATGTGTAGTATTTCTAAAGAACGTATTTTTGTGGAAGAACACTTCACCCTCCACTGTTGGCGATCGGCGCGATGACTGTTTAATTTGTCGATCCTTATATAAAAATAAAGTCCTTCCCCCAGAGAGGCTTCACTCACGTCGTATTCACGTTCCAACAATAAAACAAACAGACGATTGTCTGCCGAGATAAGTGCGGCTGCGGTACTGTGGTCTCGATCGAATAATATGAGCCCCGGCATTGTTTTTTCAAATAACAAATTTTGAACATCAACTGCCGAGTGCCCCCCAGTCACGGACGAGACCCTCTGGAACTTCCAGGTCTCGCAAAATTATAATTATACGCAGACTACCAACATTTTTAATTTAATGTTTATCAAAACATATCGACGTAAAATTCACATAAAGCATTTAGTTTATATATATATATCGTTACATTCAGCGTTTATTCGTCTTCCATTATGTTAGCACCGGGGCAAGACTGGCGGTACACGGTGGAGTCTCAGTACCGACACTGATATATGGAAGTGAGTCCTGGAGCTGACAGAAGAGGAACGAAAGCAGACTAAATGCAATGTATTAGACGTACATGTGGCAGGTCCATTTATGACAGAGTAAAGAAATAATGTAAAACTGATCTCAGTATAGTGAGTGAGATTAAGATACATTCGCTTAGGTGGTTTGGTCATATGGAACAGATGAATTAGGAGAGAGTGGTAAGAAAGATATATGACACAAATATTGATGGCACCAGAAATAGAAGACATCCGCGGAAGACTAAGCGCGACCAGTTAAAGCAGATACTGGAAGATGGTCCTGTTAGAAGCCTCAATAATCGACGAGCTTGTATGAAGCGAAACTTGTGTGTCAGTACAGAAAAGTGTGGCGCTCAATCCTCTCTGCCTACCCCTTCGGGGAAACGGCGTGATATTAAGTAAGTTAATTGTGTTAGAATTAAGAATTTAATTAAAAATAATAATAAGATTAGAGAAGCGGGTTATTTTCCAAACCTCCCCGCAAAGGGTTGAAGCTCCCGCAGGAGCTTACGGGGTACTTGTTTCCACATTTGTACCTCAGCCCATTATGTTAGTAAATAATCCTCTCTCTCCATTGTAATCCTTTTACGCTTCTTCTCTCGGCCAGAACAAACAAGAGAGAGACGGCCGATGCGCCGGCACCGATGCATTTACATTAACCACTCCGATCTCTGTCAATGTATTTTTAATAGCCAAAAGTAAACACGCGGGCGGTACCTGCATAAGCGAGAGCCTAAAATAAAATTTTCTACGAGATAAATTATTTTGTAGAATTATTATTTATTGCTAATGTAACGTAATTTTCAAAATCTATCCAAAAATTTTACGGAAATATACTTTCAATAAAATTATTCATCGTTTGTCAGTAACAAGTCCTTACTAATTTTTAAATTAGACTAACCCCATGTCTATAATTTCGGAAGATCTCTTAACTCACAATACTAAATTCAACCTACAATACCAGAACAGTGTGGATTTATAAATTATAGTTAATAATGTTAACTAAACAGTGTAATAGTAGAGACGACACGTTTCGTTCTTTTTGTTAAACATACCTATATTATTCTGAATTTTTCAACTACAAATTCAGACTTTTCAATTTCTCTGACAACTCATTAAAATATTTAAATTAAAACTGGGAGGGCCCGAATCTCTGCAGGAAGCCCGCTCGCCCGGCGGGTCTAACTGTACAACTATGATGGTACCATGTTTACTCATTACCAAATCAAAGAAACCTTTCAAACTGCACAACTGTAGATGGCATTAATAAACAATAATACAATTTACTCTGAGAGGAAGAGGAAGATCCCCAACCCGTCAGTCCGATGAAATGGAAAAGGTAAAGGGCTCTTCTCTGGTGACAGCTCTCAGAACTGCCGGATTCCGAGAAAAGTGGAAGAGCATAGTCAAGAAGGCGGGAGTTCACGGAGATCATGATGCTCAGTCATGAGGGACCATAGTGGATGATGATGACTTGAAACTTACAAATAATAGTTATTAAATACGTGTATAAAATCTATTCTACAATTAAGCTATTAAAAAATGGGTATATGTCCGTATATAGAGGATTAAATAAAATAATATTATTTTACATAATATGTACCTAAATTCTGCTATTGGCGCAAGTCGAATACTCATTCCCTGTCCTCTTTCGTCCATCCAATAATCTATACCTGTCCCGCTCTTGCCGATTACCTTGTATTTCGCCGCCGGGGATCACTCTCCGATTGTGCTACGATCGCGAAGCATTAAAATTTTGTGCTTTCTCCTGTAGCTTTACACTCACGCCGTGCGTAACGCTTGGACCGCGTAGAGAAAGTGAATTCCAGATTACGGAAGTGCCGTCATAGATATCTCGGTTCGGCATAATATACGTGCTCGTCAACCGGAGGTGCATTCGACGCCCAACCCAGGACTTCAGAGCAAGGTAGGCCATATCCATTTGCCCTTATGTTCCTTCAGACTTCCATTTCGGGTTGCGTCAAATACTTAAAGTTATTCTAGATTACAGTCCACGGGATCTTATCCCACCATCTGCTGTTTGAGAAAATGACAGTAAATACATATCATCGATGTTATACATTTGAGATAATATTCACGTAGGTGACAATTATTAAGTTTTTAAGAACACATTACTATTGTGAAGTTGCAATTTTTCAGAACATAGGTCTAGGAATATATAAGTTGTATTAATGTTTCCAAAATTGTTTGAGATTCCGTAAATATACATAAAATGGCTTTCAAATGACGGAACGATAGATGTATCAATTTGAAAGTGCAATATATGTAATGCATAATCGGTTAATACATTTCTTCTGATAGAAAGAGATCCCGGTAGCAACAACAATATTTTTTTTAAATAAAGAGATTATATATATATATCGTTGTAATGAATATATTTAATTTGTATTAAAATGATGAAGTAATGGTTGTCTCCCGCATATGCTCTGTCCACATCAGGCGTCCCTCATCGTCAGTACCATCGGAAACATAAACACTTCAGGTGATCAGCAGCTCGCTCCTCGATCGATCAAACTGCCTGCTGCCTGCTGCCCGCTGCCTGCTATGGACGCTCTAAAACGGGGTCCTTGTTTATTTCCTTGGGTCTCAATGCCACTCATTATATCATAAAGCGACTACACACTCATTAGTCAAGTTATTAAAGCAGGGAAATATTGATCATTGACCATCTCTCAGTCGACATAGTCAATGAATGGTCCAAACTAAACTACTTGATGGATGCATAACTATCTACTAATGTAATGGTAAGAATCCAAAAATTAAGAAAATATTATTAGTATACGTTGTAGATATGTAATGTGTGCACACTAGTAAGAAATGCTAATATGTGACATATTCGTATCTAATAAAGTAGCTACCAACTTGCCTACTAAATATAAATGCAGTGTTAAAGCTCACAAAATGTTAAAAATCTACTTCGAAAAGAGCAAGAAAAATATAATTAGAATGTACCTGTAATATATAATACTGTGTAAAATATAATTTTCCCCTTAAAAGTATTTAAACTCATGTCAAATAACTTTAATTATGAAGATACTAATCTTTAGTGACAAATTAATTTAACTGGCTAGATTTACAGAAAAAAATATTAATCGAAAAAACTTTTGTTCTTTTTTTAAAAAATACCTACCAATTACTCGCTTACGTCTGCCATGTGCCATCCTTCTTACTCATCGCTCATCCTTTTCTTCGAATCAATCTAGCCTACTAAAATACTTATACATATATATAGTTTATTTCCATCAACGCCTTTGTGGGCTTTTACATAAGAATAAAAATGTATTTAATTTAAATATAACAATACATTTTTTATATATCATTTCAATATAACAGTTTAAATGTAACATACAAAAAACTAAGTATAATTTACGTATAAATATTAATTCAATTCAGGTATGGTCCTGCAACGAAAGATATCAACGAAATTGAACTTGTTACCAAGCCGATGCATCCGTATTATTGGCGAGTTAATAGGATCATTATTTCTATGTTACATTACATCGCTCACATCTCCTCTCCAGGCTATTTTTTCAAATGAAGTAGACTCGTTAAATAATCGTAATTTATATTTTCTATCGGAGTATGCAATTTAAAATTGATAAATCTTAGAAATGTATGTTGCACTCTTTCGATTTTTATAATATGTGAAGCATTGTAGGGAAACCACAGGTGGAGTTAAATTCCATCACTTCTTACAATAGCGAGTTAAAGTTTTTGGCTATCCTGAACACAAATCCTAATGATTTCATCGCCTTGTTACAAATTTCGTTGTAATGTTGAATACATTATTAATGCTGTATTGAAAAAGGAGTTGATTTTTACTTCGATTGAAACATATTTGTTTACATTTTTCCACATTAAGATTTAGTTCGTTAGCTCAGCACCACATATAAAGCAAATTAAGGTTATTTTGCAAATTAATACAGTCATTTATGTTAGAAATTGGTTTATAATGATATATTTTAACGTAAAGTTTTCTAGAAGTTAGGTAGCTTTCGATCCATTACAAGGTGTTATTGCTTATTAATTTAGCTTTTAATTTTTTTAATAGTAGTTTACATGAAACCTTGTCGAATGACTTGCTAAAGTCCGTATGTACCGCGTCCGTCTGCAAATGGTTATTCATATTTTTATTAACATACTGTTCGATATAATAACAAGGTGTCCCAAAAGTCTTTTTCATAATAAAAATTCTGTAATAAAATAATGCATGGGTTTAAGAAAAAAAAAAATTTTGCACTTAATTACAGTCCCCGGGAATTTATTTCATAAAAATTGTCTTCTAAATGTGATGTCTTATTTCTCTGGCATTCTTCTAAACGAGAGGCAATATTTCTGAGAACTGCTCGGCACGTATTCTCCATTATCACTGCCATTTCTTCACGGATATTTTATTTTAATTGGTCCAGAGAGGAGGGTTATTACTGTACATCTTTGATTTAAGGTGGTCCCATAGGAAAAAGTCCATTGATGTCAATTTGGGGCCTCGTGGAGGCTAGTTTATGTCAATGACATCAATTTTCCAGGGAGAATTTCACGATCAACTGGTAAGGACATGTCAGACATATCAGATGTTTCTCCGTTCTGCTGAAACCAAGTATTTCAGTTAGCCCCAACAAAATTTTGCAGTGCTGGTGTAAAATGTTGTTAATCATCTCTACATATCGCTTTGAATTTACGGTTACTGTGCGACCTCTTTAGTCTTCGAAAAAGTATGAGCCGATTAGTCTGGGTTGGGCCTCTCTGCATTATCAGTTGATTTCAATTCTTGCATCAACTGTATCTTGTAGGGATGAAGATACTAATCTTTACGTATTATGCGATGTAAGGAACTTCTAGGAACATTTAGAACACTTTCCCTTTTACGAACCGAGAGATCGGGAGTCTTGCAAACTGACTAGCGCACTCTCCACATTTTCTTCGTTTCTTGATGCCCGCGGGCGCCCCGTCCGAGGTTTGGTCATTGTCGATCCAGTCTCTTCAAACTTCTTTACCCATGTTTTAATGAGTTGAGTGCTCGATAAAGATTACACAATTTTCGTTGCGCAATAATGGAAGAATTATTGTTTTTGTAAAATTCACGCACACAGCACGCACACTTCGCTCCAGAGAAACTCTCCATAGCGACTGAATTCCGAAGAACACGGCTAGCGATCGGCATACCCCCCGCCCGCCTACTGCTCGTTGCGTTGGTGCAGCGAATGAACCAAAATGAAAAAGAATTTTGGGACACATTGTATATGATGAATGATAGTGCTGATAGCCAACATGATAGTCAAATGGCTAAACCATTGTCTAAGATTATTCAGCCATGATGTTCTCCTTCTTCCAAGGCTTTGACTTCCAGCAATCTTTCTGCATTATGAGGTGCAAGATCTCATACATCTCTGGATGTCTCATTGTATGTCCGAGTTATTGAATTTTTTGGATTTTTATTGTTTTAAATACTTTTTTTAGATATAAACACAATTAAGAACTTTTTGTATAATAATTTACTATAATTAAATAGTGAAAAAACCTCGGTTATTCCGTTCGCAATATTATCAAATGATTTGAGCACAATTCATGAGTACTCCACACTAAATATATCTCACAATCAAAATTTTTGTCTTTATAGCAGCTCAATTTTTAAAACTTGGTGCAAATAAAGCAAATATCTTGGAGTAATAATCGATAAGTTAAGAATATTAGAAAATTAATATACATATTTTTAACAATTAAAACATTTTTTGTATCTACCATAAATATTGTATCATAATTTAAAAATGAATAAAAAAAAACTTTAATTGTCTTCTTCTGCGTTATGTTTGCTAATAAGCATATATTCAATTTTAGTTGTAATCCAAAAGTGTCGCATGCGTTCACCACAAATAATGTACGTCAGTCGCTACGATGTGCAGGCACCAATGTGAATATTTTAATAATAGAACTTATCAACTTATTTTTTTCTTCCACAACTACTTACATAATAGAAAGTTACGATGTTTCGTACGATATTTATATAAGAATTTATATTATTTAGGTATATGTTTCACAAAATGAGCCATCTCACTCACTTATTGTATTATAATATGACAAATCCACAATATAATAAAAACCATTTTCAATCGCCGTACATCTCTGTCCATGCTTTTGAATGATATCTAGACTCTAAAATAAAGAACTAAGATTAAACTCGACTACTAAAATATGTTTACTCCCTTGCAATACAGAGACGGTGGTAAAAATTAGCCTGTCACTACGATTTGTTTAACCCAACACCGAAGTTCAATTTAAAGAGCATTCCGTTCCAGACGAGGAGGACAGAAGCTTTTCATCAATGTGACACGACTCATTCTTTTTCAGTTTTAAAGTAAAAAGTAGACGTCTAACCCGGAAAACAGCTATCTCTTGAAATTACCAATTTATTAATACTATGTAAAACACTGTGTGGTTTACTAAAAATATGTCTCGCATATGTGTTTCACACCGGAACACAACGTGGTGAATATCTATACTAGAATTGTTAGAAACGGAGCACACGAGATCTGAGGCACACTTTACTTTTTAATTGCGAAGAGAATGATTTACCGATGAACATTATAGGTACAGCCATAATGTATTATGGCGACGAGAGAAATGAAGCTAACTGAAACAAATGCCCTGCCAACAGAAATAAATTGCAATATTGATTTAAATGACATAACCTTCGTCCCCATTACTCACCATTGAGAGCCGCGATGCTGCCGAGTGCAGAATCGCCTCTGAATATTCGAGAATGCGCAAACATCAAATGTTTCGAAAAAGCTCGTGAATAAGGTAGGTAGCACTTACGATGAAAATAATATCAAATTAGTTTTAAACACTTATTAAACGTATTAATTAGAAAGATATACATATAAAATCAATTTTATCGAAAAATATTGTTGCGCTACCAGGATTCGAACCTGACACAGACCAATATTTTGAATAATTACAACTTCACAATAATAATGTGTTCTCCTTAATAAAATTAACTATCCCCATGATATGATACTGAAAACAAACGCATCGTTCGTTCATTTTTATTTAATTAAATTGATTTTTTTTTTAACTGATGGGTGGTAAAAACATTTTGAATTAGACATATAATAATGGCAACTATTAGGAAGTCCTTTTATCAAATTTAAAACTTTTCTGGGTCTGAACAACTCGAACTAAACGAGAGATGCAGCGGTAAATAATATACTTTGACATCCTTCATCAGAATGTTGATGCGGATGTCGTAGAAGGCATGTCTTTGATGATGACTATTTCATATAGCTATAACAGGAAAGCTGCTATTAATAATACAAAGCAATCCTGCATCGTTATGGCGGAAGCTATAACATGAGGTGGCATTTCCCACCGACTGTTAGAACGTAGACATGGAATAACCGATAAAATGACGTCTCATATATAAATACAAATTATTTCATTCAGCTCATTATCAGAAGAAATAGTGCCCGTTTCCATACTTGAATGTTGACGGGATAGTTTGTGAGGGACATACCCCCACCGACGAGATTAATCTCTACATATATTACATAAAAACCAACGTCTGTCTGTCTGTTCTTCAAGTTCAAGTACCTGCGACTGGAGAAATTAGGATGCTTTATATAAAAAAAATTGTGGGAGTCCATGAGTGGATATATTATCTCGGTACGACATCAGAAGGCTGAGCAGTGTAAAGATATGATTCCTTACATTAAATGAGATGCAGGGACTAAGCTATACGATGTATGATGTGACCGAAACAATCCATCATAAGCTTTTAGGGTTTAATAGTTCTAAACAAAGTCCGCGAGAGCATATTCCCTGATCTACAAATAACTTACCATTTTATATTATATATAGGGTTTGTTTCGACTTTAACGAAATTAGCTGTTCTATTGGTCATTACATAATAGAAAACGCTTTACTCATGTTAAATAATAATAATAATAAGACCCTAGAATTTTTTTGTATTATATATAAACAATACATTACTATATTATATTATGAAACCTATGACAGCGATGGCTTCGTTTCATTATTCGTTTTTTTTTTCTTTTTTCAGTTGATTATTATTTTTTTTTAATATATACTAGTTTTTAGTTTATGTTTATTTTTATGTAAAAGTATTTTTGTTTATCAGTAATTTTGTTTATCAGTCTGTTTGAGTTACTATTTTTTAGTTTATTATGTACTACGTATTTAATTCCGAAGAAACTTCACTGGTGATATTTTTATATATTATGTAATTATCAGTTATTATTGTTACACTGTTTGTTTCTCTAAAAATAAAAAATAAAATAAATTCATAATTTTGAATAAAATGATAAGTATCATAAGAATGATGCTTTAACAATTGACATAACCCAAACGTGAGTAAACTCGCGTATGTCATCTGTTGATTTAGCAATCAGAACACCCTGGGCATCTCGTTAGCGGTACAAATCAGGGGCTCCTTTTTGTGGATCGAGAGGTTAAAGCCATCCGTTCGCGGTTCCCCGCTGGCGGAATTAAATGTTAACAGGGTCTCTCGGCCCGCGACCCTCCCTTTGCTCTCAGGCCTGGATACGCGTTACCTGGATACGGCAATGTGAAGTAGAATGTACTCCTCGGTACAGCGTTGACTGCAGAGTAACCTATAAGTACGTATATCACACTTGTAGATACACTCATAATATAGAAATGTATTCAAAATATTCTATCTTGCAATTATACCGTATCTTGATCTGTCAATACAGTCTGTTCTGACGAATGTACGGTGTTTTCGAAACCAGTCGACGTCAAAGTAATCAACTTACGTAATACAAAGTTAGTTATTTATTTAAATCAATAGTGGAGTGCAGTAGGTATAGATTAAGGGTGTGCTTTTACCAATGATACTATACAATCATATATAATATATGTACTTTCGTTTACCGTATATTATCATGTATTTATTTATAATTTTAGAGCACTGTTAATAGTGTTTTTAAAGTTTAAGTTTTAACGCAAAATAATACATTCTTACCATAATAATACATTTGTTATTCATCAGCATTGTTAATATAAAATACAATCCAATTCGTTATATCGAGGTTGTAACAAAAATTACCAGACGGAGAGCCTCCTCCGAAGTGCGACTAAATTAGTCGCATTCATTTCCCTTAGCCGCTTTGCTCGGCTAATTCATTGCTAATTCATTTGCACGCAGAGCGAGAGGGCAAACACAGTCCCTTTGTGTAAAAATGATATCTTCCGCGGCTACACGAATATGTTATCCCGAACACTCCATGTTTGATTTTTCGCGGGGAACGCGCATATTCCTCGCCAATATCAGAAATATCTTTCAATTTAAGCATAATCCTCTGGGTGGGTTAGGTGGGTAAAAAGTAGATACAAAAACTTATACATCATTTTCTGGAGCGTGCAATGCCATAGTTGATAGCTAAGCTTTGCTTATTTGAAAGAGTCACAATAAACATTTCACCATGTCTTTTTATTACACAACAATGCATCGCATATTATCAAGAGACCCATACTCGATAGAAGAGAATTATTGGTCGTAAATATATCATTTTTATAAAAAATATATTAAAGTCGGGAAGCCAAATAAATATGTATAGTACCCGATGGACGTTTTAAAAGACAACATAAATTCGGCAGTATATTTATGCTTGTTTTTTAAATCTATCAATATTGTATTGTTTTGTCTGTTATGTTAAGTCGTTATACAATTTTAATTCGCTGGTAATGATGATTCGTGATTGCTCTATTTTTTTTCTATTGGGATTTATGTTCTCCGCGTAACTTTATTTGTTTAATTGATTCAATTTCTAAAAATGGCACGCAATGTGTTTTTGCTACAAGAGAGAACATTGTCATCGCTCGGTAGGTACACGAAATCTACTTGGCGTAGTCATCTTAACAAAGATACGGAGGAGGGGCTTTATGCATCTTTGAGACGGAAGACGAAAATGGAAACTTCACTTTACCAAAGTGTAATGAAGTTCGGATATTGTGTTTGAATTTCTGAGTAACCTCTCGAAGAAACCGCATGCTGCTTTTGTCCATTCTAGCCTGAGGACTCTTACAACCCGTCCTCAGACGGCTCGCTTTACGGAACGTGAACCGACTGCTTCTTTAAAAGTGCCGTTTCGCAGTTCGGGTCCCTTCTCGGGAGGAGCTAAAAGGCTTCTCTCGTCAGCGATGTTGCCGGCACTGCTCTTCTCGCTCGACTCCGGCAGCCTCCGGCGAGGGGTGGAAAGACCGGGATGGAAGATGGAGTAGCCCAAGATACGATGTGGGTAACTTTCAATGGAAAATATGAATAGTGGAATGCAATCTTATTCACTAAAGAAATACAATGGTATTAGACGAGACTCATTTATAACTCAAAAACCCTAAGGACTCAATCGTACCTACAGCTTGAGATTACTACTTTATGGATTATGCATATCTCATTGTTGAATCGGTGTATTCAAAATGTCTGTACCGAGGGGTGCGGTACTGATACATTACTTATTTAAGGGGGCCGGTCTCAGTTCTGAGCGGGAGAATCTGCGCACAGTATCGTTTAAAATACTACCGGATATAAGTATCTGCGCAATGAAACTCGGTCCTAACGAACGTCCCTCAATTGGTTTCGGGATTTATACTAGTCATAAATTCCATTCATAGTTTTGCTTTTTTACATCAGGTGTAACATTAGCCTCCCCCGACTATTTTGAAAGTTCAGTTAATATATAAATAAACGTTTTAAATATTAATTATTAATCCGGCAATGTATATACATATAGTTTTGTTTTTATCTATGCTTGAATTTTTAATTTTAGTAGGTATACGTTGTTTTCTGATGTAGAAACTATAGATAGGTATCGAAACATGTTGATTTATCAATAAACAGTGCGTTAAACAAAGTGAAATATTATTATTTATATACAGTAATCATGGTCACTTTGCTGATTGTGTTGCACTAATAAAATAATTTAATCCTGTTAATATTTAAAATAGTATTTCTGATTACAATGGGACTCGGTTATAACATCATAAGATATCTCAGTCCCTTCAAAGATGATACAACCGAGTTTAACATATTATGTATATCTAAACTAAAAAATATAATTTAGTATATATAAAAGTCAAGAATCGCAATCTACTATACGGGAATCACATAATACATTCTCGGCTCGAAAGGACTTAAGGAAGGCAGTTCTCCGGACTAGTAGCTAGTAGTCAACAGTCAGGGCCCGCATTAGCCTCGTCTAGAATGCACAATGCGCCAACTCTGCATTATTATTCACAACACGCGGCATAACTGACCGAATTACCTTTGTGCAGGACTCGACTCACATCCGGCAGGTCAGCGGAGTGGCCTCGGGGTGCGAAAAGGCCCGAGAGGAAATGATGATCTTCGTGGAAGACTTCATTTACAAGTTAATAAATATTTATATTCATTTGTAGGTTATGTTTAATAGTAAGAAATATTTACATTATTGCTTTTGTAGAAACTTTTATCGTAACTGTAGTTAGTTTTCGTGACAAAAATACTACAGTACTTTTTTATTACAATTATGAGAATACTTAATTCCTAGTTCCATTTTTTGATTAACTAACTCACCACCACGCCGATTCTCCGCGGGGGTAGGCAGATAGGGTAGAGCACCGCACTCTTCTGTCCTGACACACAATTCTCGCCTCATCTACATTCATACATCTTCTCATACACTGAGCAATTTATAAATAAGTTATTGAAAAAATATTTTGTAGAAAGGAATGACGCGTACCACGGGCGGCAGCTAGAAAGTAGAGTCTTCGAGTCTCGAGGCTTGAGAAACTGGAATTGGAAAAAAATATCTACAATCTCGCCATAACACACAATTAAAGTTGTCACACTGCCATGCGTGCTTAAATTTGGTACGACAGTGGTCACGTGTGCGAAATTTGATCCCGATCGCGTCATTTGCCTTCCGGCTATTACAGTGTAAACATGTCCGCTCCGCTATCAGTTGGCACCGAGGAGGAACAACGAGCAGTGATCCGATTTCTCTGGTCGAAGGGTGTGAAATGGGCTGAAATTAATCGTAGACCTATATTTATAATACGGGGACAGTGCTTTATTATGTAAAAGTATTTTTTTGTGGATCGATAAGTTTAAAAGTGGCCTGACGACAATTTTAACTTGCCCTCGTATTTTACATCTAAAAATAATTATGTAATAATAACATTATTTAAATGTAGGTAAGGTTAAGAAAGATGGCGAGATAATTAAATTAAAATTTATTTAATTTATAACTATTGTAATTTAACTTTAAGTATAATTGTAGTACGTATACGTAGTACCTACTTTATTAAAAATAGAGATTACCGTGTGAAGTTCATTATTTTTCAAAACTATAAATTTATTATATGAAAAACAGAAGTAACTTGCTTAGAATATTAGCAAGTCGCCAGTGATGGAAATCTAAGAAACGAAAGCGAGACAACGTGCGCAATAGGGAATGAATGTTTAAGAGTTAATGTGAATTAACAAAGGGCTTGGTTTAGGCGGCTCGGTCATTTGGAACGAATATATGAAGAGAGTACGCTAAGAAAGGTAAAGATGATGCACTAGAAATACAGATGGCCCAACAATCAACGAGCACGTACGTAAGGCGCATCTTTGGTGTAAAATCGTGTGTCAAAATAGAATAACACGATTCTATGCCTATATCTATACCTATACCTATGCCTATGCCTATGCCTACCATACGAAAAACATTACTCGCGTCTTCCGGAAGGCTACCGAGCGTTCGTCTCGCCATTGGAGCAAATAACATCATAATATTATTGTATTATTAATATTATTATGAAAGAAATATTAATTATAGAAATATTTCACCTGCTTATTTATCCACAACGTTGTTTTCTGCTTTGCCCAGGTCGAGCTATTTTTGTATCGTTTCTCAGCGTCCTAGAATATAATACAATTTAAGATATTCGCTAAAAATTCTTGTTAAAGAGTTTCCAATTGTGGAAGTCCAAAGTTACTATTTTGGCCGACTGAAAGCTTTTTTATTAATTTGCTTAATTTTGATTTATGTTTGAACTTGTAATGTTTTATTTTTTTGTAAATTTTCTTACGAATTATACTACAAGAATATTTTTCAGAATTTGAAAGAATGTTCTCTGTTAAATTTCGTTATTAATATAAGAATATTGTGATTTATTTAAAACTAGTAAAAAACATCGTGTTATTATATTACGTATAATCGATTATGTAGTTAACTTTGTGGTTGGACATAATTATTAATTTAAAAAAATGTTCTACTTTGTATGAACCACTTCGAATAATTTACCGGTTTCGATTCCGCTGTATTTTTGTAATGAGGTTTGAGGGACCCAGAGATGGCGCCATTGAGGTGATTTTTGTAACGAAAATGGCGCTATGAAAATGATTCAATGTTATTACTATTATTATGGTTTGATCGTGTGGAACGAATAAACGATGAGAAGATGAAGAAATATAAAGAAACTCCTGCCATGATCAGATAAATCAAGTATTGGAGAATGGTCCTTTCAAAAGGAACCGAGCTACGAACCGAAGAGCGACCCCGAGGAGTTGCATGAATGTGGACTAGGCAATAGTCGTGTGCCAGGACAAAAGAGTGAGTAAAGTGAGTAGAAGAGTGAAAAAGCTTAATTTTAAGTTAGTTAGTTAGTTTTTTATATTCACAACATTTTCGTAAGAACACAATTGGTGGATTTTATCCCCAGAAGGATTGTCATCAACACACATTATAGATGTCTCAGAGACAAAGCTATTGTTTTTATATGTTGTACCCGTGACTTCCATACTTTCCATATGAAAAAAATAGCTTCATCTCTTCGAGACATGTATAATATGTATTAGTTAGGTTCGTCCAAAGTTTGTTATTATTTTAAATTAATAAAATCCCGTTATTTTTATCATACCATTTATACAAAAAAAAGTTATAGGCAAGCACGTAGAATATATATTTTCGAGAATGATAATCCTTCGAAATGTGATGAGATATTCGTGTGATATGAAATGCACGCGCACACATTCTGACGATAAAGTTGCTCCCAAATACTGGGTATTTAAGAAGAACATTATTATTCAAAATTAATTTCGAGCAATTCATAATAATTCAGTTAAGTTATTTCCTTAATTATTTATCAAAGCTTCCCGAAACTGAAGCGATGGAATTTGAGCCGGGACAAATAACTCGGAACAAATTAGTAAAACGTGGTGTTTGACAAATAACAACAAATATTTCCTGCCGTCAATACCACCGGCCCTAGTGGAGATATTCAACTTGCATTAAGTTTCACACCGCAGCGGCTTGCGGCCTCCCGATGTTCCAGCAAGATCAGCAAGATCAATAAGATCAATATGACGCTTTTCACCATTATTGTGTTGCTAAATTGTAGATGTCAGATAGAAGTGCCGTATTGGCTATTCCTAGTCAATATTCGCGAGATTGCAGGTCAAAACAAAACGGAACCAGCTCCATTCTTGTATTTAATAAATTAATATTTTTAAATTTTTTTGTGAATACATACAAATTAAAAGCAATAAAAAACGAATTATTCACGGAGAATCACCATAACTAAGGTTTGTCGCTAGATAGTGGAGATAACAATTGGGTTGTAGGCGACGCTTCAAAAGTGTGCTGGTGGATTATAATAACTATTCATTTTGCGAAATAAATATTTAATTTTATTTATTTATTATACATCGAAATAATTATATTTTGGGTTTAATATTCACTTATAAGGCTTTAAATAACTGTAGACTACAAACGGCCGTACCTATGTGTGGTATTGAGATATTCCAAAAATGTCTAATAGTAATTATGATTAAAAATGTTGAAACGATGACGAAAATATTTATAAATATTATTCATATTTTAAAGGGATTGGAAATGCACGATACGATGTAAAATAATCGTCCCAGCACCTTTTCTCTCATACATAAATATATGAAATTAAAATTAAAAAATATACCATGCCACTTGTTACGAGAAATAATATAATATTTTGATCGATTTTACCATATCTATGTACTCACAATTTGTATACCTATATTACATCTAAAAATATGTTTTTGAATGGTTTGCTTAGGTTTAGTTTACCGGTTGAACGAATGCTGTACACAAATGAAAGTAAACTGGGGTTAGACGAGTAGCCGAGAAGCCGTTTCCGATTCCAATGCGGCAGCTATCCAGTCCCAGTCCGTTCCCTCCGAATATCTCACTTATCTCGAGTTATTCTAATTAGGATGTTGTGACGACAAATTCCGACTCACAAAAATTACTCACTCGGCCGTAGCTCGCGGACCCGGCAGCTGTTATGGATCTCGTCTCGGTTATGTTATGTGCATTACTTCTATACAAAACTTTGAAGTAATACCGCGCGTTACATTTCAAGAATTGATGATTCGAGTGATAGAAGGGGTGAAGCGGTCGGTGAAGCCCTTCACGAGAATCTATTCTTCTGCATTGGCACGATATTAATGTTCTAAAAACCTTATTATGATATCATACTTACTTCAAATCTCTGATACGTTCATTTTATATCGAAACAGATTATTTGAAATTGGAATTACATTTACTTAAAGAATCTGTCAGGAATGTAGTTGCATATTGAGTAAGTGATGTGTTGTTTCTAGATTGGGTTCCTAATAATATGGGCTTGGACAATATAAACATCATTCCGACAAGACAAGAAAGAGGATAGAATGGAAAAGATTAAACAATATTGAGGAGTTATTTTAGATATATTATATAATGTTCAAGACTGGCTAGCTAATTATAATGTAAAAAGTAGATATACTCAAATATTAAACAAACATGCTGAGAAGGACGACAATCTGAGTCATTATTTTTTTCTTGTCGGTGTTGGCTTTAATAATAATTGTATATGAATATTAGAAGGACCTGTATTACAAGCATAACTATTTATGATTTTTTTAAAATATTTATCATAATATTATATATCGCCAAGAACATGTCTATTTTTTAAGTAAATACAACAAAATATATAAATAACCTATGATTATAGTAAAGGTTAACAATTTTATCTTGAAGCTTAAAAAAATTAGTTAGAACGTCAAAATACTTTTTTAATGTGATGTGTGATTTTGATATTTGAATCCGATAAAAGTCCCATCACGACCACTGCGCATCGGACGCAGATTTGTCGGCATCAGAGGGAGCTCTCAACTCGTGGACCTCGGTACCTTCAGAGTATGTATTATACTTCCTACAGTCGTTTCAGTTTCGATAACACATATTATATGAGTCTACAGTGAAACTTCCATTCATTTGTCCAAAGAACGTTTTTTGTAAACATTGAACCTTGAGGTAATGTTGATAGTTTCAATTTCTGTATAACAGCATATTTATATTAGACGAGTTATTTCAGAATGTTGGTTTTACAAGATATTGAAAGCTTGCGATTCCTTTTTTTAATAGTTAAAAGGAAATTCTATTTAACATGAAATATTCAGGTAATTCAATGAAAAAACGTGTAATAAAAAAAATACACAAATGAATACCTCTATAAATGCAAAAGATATGTTTTTAGGAAAATTTTATTATTATAGCTAATACTATTTATATACTATTGTATTATTTTTTTTAGAAAATTCTGATAAATTATCTTATGATAATACCAATGCTACTATGCAGCAGGGATATCTCACTCAATAAGTATGTCCTTAAACTCATTTAAAAAAATCTTTGAATGATTTAATAACTTTATTTCTATAAAATATGTATATAATAATAATAATAGTGTATTTTATTTTTATTTGGTTTATTTATGAAAGTTAAGCATAAATTGTAATCAATTTGAGCAGTAGAATAAAAATAAATATACAACTAATATAAATAAAAATATCATAAATACTATGAATTAGTAATATTAAAGATACGATTTTGTATAAAATAGTAATATTCAAATGCTCTAAATATTAAATGGGAATATTCTCGCAGACCGGCTGCAGCGAGCCTCTGCCTCCGCCTCGGAGCCTTCCCGAAGCGTTCAGAGTTCAGAGGTTGACGTCTGACGTGACAGCGACTTAATACAAATAAAGTTTTGATAGATCTGTTTCTATATAAATAATATCGAATTAAAGATAACGAAAGTGTAAAGAGGAATTTAGAAAGATGAATATTGAAAAGGTTGCGGGGTGATCGGGCCATCACTAGTCATGAATGTTGTCGGCCCAATGATGTATGAATGGTGCTTGTTGGCGTTTTTTATTTTATGTTTCACATTTTTTAAATATGGTTTAAGAATAATCTATTTAAAAAATAAAACACTTGTATTAAATTAACTGTAAAAAAATTCTAAGCTACGTTGGTGTATTATCTAAATATTATCCACAATTAATGGGAATTGAGAATTAGTGGATAAATTAAAATTATTATAAGATTGGATAATTCTCAAGAGTTCAACTTTAATGATTTATGAAATATTCCTCACTGATTAATTAACTTATTAAAATATATTGTTTTGAAATTACTAGAAAAATTAATTAAAATATGATGTATTCTTATTAATATATATATATAATGTGGTGCTCGTACCCTGCTCAGCATTCATCGACTTGATGAGTTGCGATGACAAAAGATGTTAAATAAAGTTATGTTATGAAAAAAGAAGTGAAACATTTATTATAAATAGTTGTTGAGCTGTACATACATACTATAGATACATCTATTTATTTTATTATTTTTAAACGTACTGACCGCAACGTAAAAAAGCGCTTTAACTATTATACCATTCATTGTTTTCACCATATTCATATTAGTCTTCTCCGTTCCTTTTGCAGAAACACTTCCACTGCCAACTCAACTTTTTCTAACAAAATACCTGCTTTTTAAATTATACACTTATATAATTTTTTATAATATATAGGTAGGTCAATATTATAACATATATATACATCAGTATCAATTAGCTAGAAACGTTTCTCTTTCTACCCGGGGAAGTGCATTCACCATTTCGCAATAGCAATTGAATACATTTTCGATCTAAAATTGATCGATGAATTATATTCTGTATCTATCTAATTGATACATTTATTATTCCAACAGGTTCGAATCCCGGTAACAACTAAATATTTATTTTTAAATTGATTTTTTCTGTTCTAGTTGATTCATTTAATTTGTATTAAAATACCACAAAATCCAACTTCACAACAAAAATAATTAGTATTAAAAATTAATTATTCACATTATTGATCTTGTACAATAATATGAATCCTATAGAGGTAGAGTAGTGTTGAGTTAATACAGGAACGATACAAGATATGATATGGGAGATAAGAGCTGAAAAAGGTATATTCGGTGTATAAGTGAAGGAATCAGAATAATTGTGGGCTTCGGGCAGTCATCATTTATCTCCTGAAAATTCGCAGACTTGCGACAAACGTTGCGATAAATGAAATCAAGAAAAACGTATTTCTAATAGGGACTGAAATTATTATAGCCCTCCGCATCGCGGACAGCACAGTCGTGAGCTATTCATTACTGAAGGGTTTGCGCAGGCGCAGTCGCTCCTCGCTCGAAGAGTAGTCCTGCACTACATTTATACATTACGTATGATGATTGAAGGCCACGATACAAGAAAATACATACTTTAGTTAGAACTAGAAAAATTATGACTCGGCAAACCGTAAAGGACGCAGTTTAATGATTCCCCGGTGCAAAATAACACGCGCGTGCAAATTAAATAACTTTTTTAAAAGCTGGGAGCAGACGCTTTCCTGCCACCCCGCACCGTCTCGCGCCTTTCGGCTCTCGGCTCTCGGCTCCCAGCTCTCAGCTCTCAGCTCTCAGCTCTCAGCCAATCTTCCGTGTATTGATGAATAAAATATGTGGCTTCTTTTCCCCTTGAGTATTTTTCATGAAATTCAGTGAATGCATCCGAGATATAAACTGTAAACTGTGATAATTAAATTAATGTACGGGAAAACTTTCATTGTTCATTTTTTCAAGATCTGTGAAACATTGACACGCTGCAAGAAATATTATACGAGTACATCACAATACACCCTACACCCTACTCACAATCATAGTGATTACCTATATATCATTATTTTTTTCACCTTTTAACTTTAAAATAGAATTATGTTACTCATCAACATGATTAAATAAATAAAAAATAAAACTATTTTGTGCAAAATATTTTGAAATTAAGATCGATTATGTGCATTCTCCGTAAAGACAACAACAAATGTTAACAAATCAAAATAAATATATACTAACAATACAAATTAAGTATATTCTTATATATTTTTTATTCTTGCCGTATTACCTGTGTGCCGTATTGTCTGAAGAAATTAAAATATTTAAGAAAATGTTCAACTCATTTTATTTACCCGTATGTACTATTCTCCAGATTACGTAACTATCTCTTCTTTCTATAAACAAGTTAGAATCCATTTATAGGAACATTCACCGCCAGCAATTCATGACCCAAACAATTCACCGTGTTTACAATTCATCCCCGACAATTCGCGAAAATAAAAATACCAGATAAGTACGTACTTCTAAATAATGAAAAAAAATTAACTAGTGAAATATAACAGTCGTAATTCATATTCGTGTATATTATTCTATTTTAAATGCAAATTTAAATAAATTATATCAGCAAAAATATGAAAAAACTAAGGACGCCATTTGTCAAAATTTGCTAAATTAACTAACCTGTTTAATCTATTACACTCCTAATACTACTCTGATCAGACATCACTGTTTCAACGAGACGCCAAGTCTACTCTGATAATTCAATACACATTGTTAATTGGGACGTTTTCTCATTGGCACGGGATTACAGAGGAAGAAAGGAAGAATCATTCTTGCTCTTCCTATTAAAATTCTTCTATACCGTTTACCGAACGAGCTCAGTAGACTAATAGACCACATTCCATTTTTGATCATTTGCCTCTGTAGAAAGTTGTTTTAATATATTATATATTAATATTTTCAGTAGAATTTAAAATTGAACTAATATTTTCATTATTTAGAAGTAATTATTTGGTGTTTTTATTTTCTCTGTATTCAAAAAATACTTTTCTGATTTGCCTCGTCGGTGAATTATTGGGCTACAAATTCTAAGCACGATTAATTGTTTTAGCGATGAACTGTGGACTGAATTTCTGGTGCTAAGTTGTTGGCGGTAAATGTTCCGGATACCGACAAGTTCAAAGAATAAATTATTATTTATGTTGCCGTGATTTGTCTATATTTCACTCAATATTCAGGATTCTATTTTTTCGACTGATTTTACCCAAAAATGTTATTTATTACGCATGGTAAAATGATTTTTTCGATTTTTTTTCCTATCTTCCGCTTATGCCGAAATATTGTGTCAGTAAGTATAATAATTTCAACGATGTTACCGTTGTAAGGCCACTGCGTCTAGATCCAGATAACCCTGAAACTCTGTAACTCTGTGTTATCTATGGCTTATACGTGGAAAAATTATGGTATTTCAATATTCAACACTCTTTCGGCTACTCTGTCTCGTTCGTCTAAAAATTAACCACTCAGCACATTTAAAAGTAGTGATAACTACCACCTTTAAAATGTTTTTTTTCATTCCATTCTAATTAAGAATTCTACCATAAACACTTTGTCAAAAACGTGTAAATAGGCTTAAGTTTGTTGTGAACCTCTTCGACTTAACACAGCTATTATGATGTTATGTTAGCACTCTATCCACTTAAAAAAACATCTTACGCTCGCTGAAACTTTTTCTAAAAATGTATTGTTATACACACTATGTACATAATGTACATGTATATACTATGTACGTAATGCAGGCTAATAATGTACATGTTATGTTCAACATCTTCATATGATATCTTTAACTGATTTCATTACGAATAATAAATGTAAAATGAATTTCAAATTTTTTATCAGTGAGTTGTGAAAGTCTCGCTCGCTAACGAAACAGACGATAAAGTTTAACGCCTAAAACAACCAAGTTCTCACTTGTACCAAGTACGCACTTGGTTTATTTTGTAAATGATGTCAATAGTTAATAGCTCACCAACATCCTAGATTTACAACTCTGTATTGTTGAGACTCTCTGATAGAGGGTTTATGTGTATATACGAGTACCTACATATCCATGAACACAAACATAATGAGACTGATGTTTATGACTGATTCCTTAAATTGTTGTTCTTCTCAATGCTCTTGGACATTAAATGTTTCGTTCAACTGAAGTTTGAAAACGTGAAGGTTGTTTTTTACTCATTAGATAACATAGATTGTACCGTTGATTTCTACATATTTGACATCAGCGTGCGTTAAATACAAAAAAGTTAAAAGACAATAACGATACCTGATCGTGAACCGACTCCCGACTTGCTAAGAATGTTCCCGAAATCAGGCATGACCCTTCATTATGATTTATTATATCATATTAGATATCTTACTAACAAACGTAGTATATTAGTTATATCGCATCGAAATTACTTTCCTTTTCGAAGTTGTTTCTCTCTCGCTCCAATAAACCATTGCCATTGCACAGCGGCTAATACAACACTAAAATAATTCAATTCAGCGCTCAATTACACCAAAACAGTTCGGCGAATAATAGTTTATAACCAAACAAACATAGAATTGTAAAAATTCGGCTCTGGTAACCAAATACAAGTGACTTCCCGTTCCCGTTGTTTTTGTTTTTCTCATTCAAGTTAATGTTCGATGTTATAATTTTAAATTCAAACATAACTTTACTTTGTACTGCGCGCATGCTGGGTTATTGTTACTACTAATCTGATGGTGAGAGGGACTGTACAATGTTTAGTTGTGAATTTTAAAATAATCCAGCTTTGTTGTTACGGTCTAGTGTGCTTCGAATAGTTTAAATGATGGTAATATCGTACATATTAGCGATTTAAAATGTTATTCATACATAATATCGGAACTGATCATTTAACATCTCGAAATTATGCAGTAATAATATTCAATGAGCTTATGTTTTTTTTAAAATTCAAATTACATCATATTTATTAAGGGAACACATTCTTATTGTTAAGTTGTAATTATTCAAAACATAGGTCTGTAATATAATATTTATTTTTGTACTGGTTTAATTTTATTACGATTATGCAAAGCTACAGAAAATATTAAAACAGATTATGATATGTCAATTGAATGCTTTGCGGAGATGTACGAGTGTTATTGTTTGACACGACCTGGCCTCTAGAATTATAACATTTTATTGATACGTCACAAATGTCGGCGCGGCAAAATAAATCACGAGAACTAATTATGATAATAAATTTCCATTCATCGGGTGATGACAATTTAATTGATGCGGAAGTATTCACAAACAAGGTAATAAAAGTTACAGTGTGTTCTAAAATATGATGATGAAACTTAACACCCTATAATAACATGTAAGACGTGTAATAATATAATAGATTACAAATAAAGCATCTTTTATGTTGTAGAATTTTATATGACGTAAGACAGTTGAATTTTCACGATCCCTGTTAATTATTTTTGATATATTTTCACAAAAATTCTTGGTAGGCGGAGGTAGCTTTCGCCATTATTTGTAGCTTTTGTTTGTGACATTTTTGGTAGCTTCTAATTTCTTTTCATTTGTAAAACAGCCACTCGAGGGTCGAAAAATAATATTATGAATTGTCAATCTTAGGATCCATAAATCCTGCAACGAATTTGTAATTTATCATTTTATCTAAAATTTTAAACACTCAATTGTCTAATTGTGGCACAGTCATCTTTATGCTAACTTATTTGTTTTTCTTCTTTATTGTACGAGTATTACAAATGTAGCAAAATAATGACATAAATATCACTAACTAAAGATAAAGTATTCTTCAGAAGAATTGAAATATAAAAGTGTATGAATAGTAAAATATTTGTTAACTTTCTCTGTGAGCAATGCTTGCGGGATGGGATCTGGTGAGATTCATTTTATTTATTTGTTTTGCGAATAAGATATACAAATATATCAATAATCAATCAAAATTATCACTTTATTAAAATGATGTACTATATAATATTTTACTATATAAAGCCATCACGATAATTCTGTAGCATTGATTATTGGATAGCAAAGATTAATATCTTTAACTATATTGCGCTACAAACGCAACTAACCATCGCAAGTATCATCGTACGTGATGTATATTTTAGCTAAAATTCATTTTGAATCCAAAATACAAACCGCTTTGTACTGCCATAATTTGTCGCCTGGCGGCGTCAGCTTGCTTAGAGCTCGGCGTGGTAGTCGTCACTCTCGGCAGATAGGCGCTTGGCGATCACGACAGAGCTCGTTTGTTGGTCATGGCCGCATAGCGGGCAAACCAGGGCCGGCCTAGCAACTTTTCTGCTAATTTATTTTTATTTTTATGTATTATATTATTATTAGGAGAACACATTCTTATTGTGAAGTTGTAATTATTCAGAACATAGGTCTGTCATATTTTAAATATGAATTAAATATATTAATTAGAAAGATATACATATAAAATCAATTTTATCGAAAAATATTGTTGTTGCGCCACCGGGATTCGAACCTGGATCTCTTTCCTAACCGGGGAAGGTGCATTATCCAACTATGCTACATATATTTGCATATGCTATATTTTTCGATAAAATTGATTTTATATGTATATCTTTCTAATTAATATATTTAATTCATATTTATTATATTATTAGTTATATATCTATGAAGTTTATTTGTTCCGAAATATCACAGATACGGAAGAATTTTTCAAGTTATTATGATTTGGGTGGCTGATCATAAATCAATTCTTTAAATAAGTAACAGTAAATATCTAAGAATGTAAATAGTTGCAGTTCATTAATGCAGTTTTAAGGGATGGAAAGGAACACATTCGTCGCGACCGCATAACTCGAATTTCCTCCCGCGTCACTTTCTTCAAACACGGCGGCAACAGAGCAAAACTATGTTTCAGAAGGAAGATATCGAGTGTCAACTAATGCATGCAAACAACCAAACCGAACAGTGACGGACCTGACGCGAAGGATCCTACCTGCTGCTTCTGTTTGTAAAGCTGGGCTGCACCGATTTTATTTATTTAATTTAAACTACATGTTTTTTCATGTTTTGTGTTCGGTGTCTCCTAACTGAGCTTAACATCATTGTTTGGTGGATTATGTAATGTAATATATTATTATAAATACGTCGGCATTACAATTTAATATGATTTACATGTCATGAATACAAAAGAAAAATAAACGTTTTGTATCATATACCTAATCCAGGGATAAGAATCAGATTTTAAATTTCATATACCTACCTGTTATGCCCTTTTGAATTATTTTCGGTAAAAATGACAAAGGTTTACATTGGGTAGTAAAAAAGAAACTCATGACTAATTACAACACGAAATTCTTTAATAAAAATATATATAAATTAAAGAAAACAATTTTCAACGTTGAAAAATGTAATAAACTAGTGGATTAACGATAAACGTTAAGACGGGATTAGTAATAATCACTAATCCAAGTGAGTTAATAATAATGATTATAACTTGTCAAGGTACAAACATAACTTAATTTTATTGATTTATTGATGCTTTTTGGGTCGGTAAGAAAACAATATCATAAAGCCGTAAATTATTTAAATCGGCAAACTCCAATAGATTGTCATTACATCTGTGCCTGCAATATTATCTCGACAAATGTGTCTCAGGTATCATAATTTTCACACATTTTACAATTCCGACACAAAAAAAGCCATTCGTGGGAATTATTAGTGAAGAAGATATTCGATGGATTTCTTTATTTCGTAATCAGATTATGGAAAAGCAAAAGTAACGCGCGCAATACGCGACAATATTTCAGATGCGCGCTATCGTTAGCGCAGTGCGTGCAGCTAGCTTCGAGGGATATATATAAAATCAATTTAATCGAAAAAATATTTTTGTTGTTACCTAAAAAATAAGATCGTTTAAATGCATAGTTTGAGTTGAATCCGAAAGAATTTGAATTATCAAAAAAATATCATAATTTGGCGCTAGTTCAGCCAATGGCATTCCAGCATCCAGATCCATGGCCGACTGCAGAAATGTTCATCGGTATCTGATACAGTAACCCGAGGGAGACGATACAGCTTCCCGGAGACGGTCCGCCCTCGGCTCTAGCAGGTTGACATTTATTGTCTTCTCGCCACTGGCGCCACCCGCCGGCAGCTTTCGGAAACAAAACACTCTAAAGAGCACTTAGGCTGTTTATCAAATATTTGTGGAACATTTGAGCCTACGAAACAAATTTCTATGTTGAATCGGAAGTTAATGGATGTTTGCTAACACGGCCCTTTGTCAAATTTCAACTCGTAAATGTGTGCGGGAGGAAGACGGCGCTAAAAGCCTCGTCCCGTTTTATTTTTATTGGCGGGATACAAATAATAGGAAATTCACTTAAAAATCACAGCCACCTACGCATTCTTTGCTTTTTTGTTCTCTCTCTGTTCAGCAGACGAGATTCTGGAGGTCCATTATCCGGGGATGCGTTTGATCGCTTTTCTTATTCTTAGCGCGAAACACCCATCTGTTCATCGTGCCATAGTGTATATCTGTACTCGCGCATAAAGAAAACCATGTGTTATATTTTAACCAGGTATATAAGTAATATGTAATTAATAACATACCGATAATATTTACTGTTAAAACTTCATAATCACATATGTGAAAATAAATCACTTGTTTTTTTATTCTACTCGTTTCATTTACCTGAGACGCGTTTTGTCTTATAAGGGCATTATCAATCTAATAATTTAATTCAACAACTTGTATTTATTTATAATCTCCTTACTAGGCGAAACGCGTTTAGAGTAAACGAAACGAGCAGAATAAAAAAACAAGTGTTTTATTTTCACATATATACATCAATTTTTTCCTTAAAAATGGAGATGATTTAAATAAACGAATCTCAAAAATCTATTAATAATTTCTGTCTATTCACGATAAATATTCATTAAGAAAATTACGTTTGGCAAACAGCTTTGATTCGAAGCAGATGTCGGGATGGCAGTGTATCTTCTACGTGCAAAATTATTGTGACGTTTACTAATTGAAATACATATTCTTCAGCGCCAGCATCCGTTTCGGCATCTGCCGAACGCATCTTCAATCATCCCGATTCGAGAAATGCGACAAAGCCGACAGAAAGCCCGACTTGTGTATCTTGTAATAGGCAACAAAGTGGAAACATATTCTGTGTCACCTCGCTGACATCTGTGGTTAATCTGCAGTGGCTCTTTCTTTGCTTCGTCCGCGAGCATCTCTCGCGAGCTGGGATATCTATCATACGGAGTAGGTAGAAAATATCTACACGTGGCTGTACTACTATAAAATATTGTTATCGCTATAATATCTATAATATAATATAAATATATATATATAATAACTACCAATTTCTTGTTGATGTTATGTTCACATTTTTAGTACTGTTTTTATTTAATACGTTTAATTTTGTAAGGCTTCTTATATATATTTAATTATTAGGCGTAGGTGAATACTCAATTTATTAAATATATCCGTGATATTTGATTTTATGCTACCTAATATCGATGCCATGCTGCTCAGTGCAGAAACACCTGCTAATATTTTTAAATATTTATTCGACCGCAAATATCGATTTTTAAATCGGTAAAATACTTGCTAAGGAAATGTCCCATAAATGTATCCACAAACACCATTATTCGCGGGAATGTTTGTTACATATTTGTACGATATCGGGTTTCGCCATGCGCCTACCCGCCAGATGCAGCAGCCTGGATGGAGCAGTCCTCCACAAATGGCTCCCGTGATCTGACGTCAACGAGTTTTTTACGCCAATGTCGTGATATTTACGTTCCTCGTGTCACTCGTGTGCCGTGGGACTTGACTTCACGTTCATTGCTGACTAATATTCGTAGATGTTGGTGCCGCGCTGAGAATATTTGTGTTTTTTAAAGCGAGTAAATATGTAAAATAAGTTGTTACCGGTAATTCAATACTATACGGTACACTTTTACGCTAATCCGACTGCAGTCGGGTATAAAAATAAGGGTTATTTCTGCAAGGTTAAGCGAACTAAAGGCGTGTTTACATGCGCATAAATTTCGCATAGATTTTTCAATATTGTTTTTTTTTTCGTTTTTGATTTTTTTTAGAGATCATGGAGATGACCATTATAACTTGCCTACTTTACGAGTGGACTCTTTCCAGGTCAAGAGTACTAATTATGCGTTCACACACATGCAATTTTTTTTTCAATATTATTCAATTCAACTATGTGTAATGTTTTATTTCTTGTCAAATACTGAAACCAATGAAAAATAAAAATATATTTTTAGATGACATACACCGCGTGTGGAAGGTGGCCGTGAGATTTATTTAATTTCCATCCCTCTGGTAGTATATGCGGAAGCATGGTTCCAGACACAATCCTGGTACATCTGGGCATTGAAGACAGCAAAATATGGAGTCTTTTCTTTGTTTTCTTTCACTCCAGTAATACTTACACTGTCTTCTTTTCTTTTGCCGTGATCGTCTTTCGGGCAAAAACTTGGAAAGTGGGCCATAGTTGGTGGTGTTGGTACTAAAGAGGGAAGAGAACCCAGGAGTTTTTAGATAATTTGAAGCCTGAAGTTGTAGTGACATTTTCCTCTCGCTATTCAAATTATATAGGTAAAACGCATTCAATAACATTATTTGAAATATATGGATTTCTAATTTTTTATTCCATCGCAAAGTTTTTCTTCTAATTGGATAGTGCGCCAACATCTGGTCGTGAAAATCGATAACGCTCATAAATTTGTTATATTTTATAACCATTTTTGGCTTTGTAACGACATTTCCTTGACGATTTGTTATCTCTGTCAGCTCTCCGTCGAATTCGGAAGATATGGTTAAGGCAATCTTTCCACTTTGTTATACAAATACCTTTTTCAGTATACTGGCTCACAGACTTCTCAGCTTTTAATTTCTTTTTTACAACTTGATCTGGATTGAATTTTCTGTCATCATGAGTTTTTTGGCTGAGTAAGGTTTCTGCCAGAGGGACACAATTATAATAATTATCCATTAAAAAACGAGTGACCAACTGCGATGCTCCCTTCCATCAGCATGTACATGATTTTACTGGTGCGATCTTTTCCACCCAACTCCTGGTCGGCAGAACCACCATACACAATAACTTTCATTGCCAGACCGATAGATTCTCCCAACATGTACAACTTGATGCCATTTTTTCCTTTTCCCCTTTTATGTAGTTCCGAATAATCAGGCCTATTCTCAAAATTGCAATATTGAAATGAAGGTGATTGTTACACCAACCCTCAAAAATAGTGTTATATTTGAATGAGAGAGAGGGAGAGAGAGTGAGGGAGTGAGGGAGATAAACGTACCATAATCTGTCAAAAATAGTGTTATATTTGAATGAGAGAGAGGGAGAAAGAGTGAGGGAGATAAACGTACCATAATCTTTCAAAACTATCTGTCTATTTTTGAGGGTTGGTGTAACAATCACCTTCATTTCAATATTGCAATTTTGAGAATAGGCCTGACTGAGTCTCCCTCGCCACAGTACCGAAGAGTGTTTTGGGGTGAATAAATAGTATCCATCCGGTCATTGAAAAAAATAATTAGTGGTTTGATTTTACCTAAACTAGTGGAATAAACTTCGTTGTTATTAAAATATAAAGCCCTTAGAATTAATAAAAACTTATCCCGGAATATATACTGTCAGAATGCTGTCAGATTGAACAGATGTTTTTTCCAGTAATCAGTTATGCGACTCAATCGAATAGTTCCCATGTGAAATAAAAGTTCTAGTCATACTTTGATGGTTTCTGCGGTAAGGTCTTCCCAGCGGGTGATTCTGCTTTTATCTCCTTCCGAATGACCCAAAATTTCTAATGAATATATATTGCTCTGACTGATAGCAAGGTTATACAAGTCATCATTAGTAATCAATAAGTTCCCTCCCTGACACACCATCTTTTATACCTGGTCTTCCAGTAAAAGAGATCTCCTGGGCTTGTGTTACTTTGTTTGACCAAGGTCTTGAAAGCAGACTAGGCGACGGTTGTTCTTCAAACGTATTGTAGTCATCGCTGTCATTTGAACTGTCCGTTTCTAAATCGGTGTCTATTTGGAATTCACTTTCTGTATCCTACTCCTTCTCACTTTCATCACTATCACTCGACACATTTTTCTTTGATGATGTGGTTGATCCACTTTTAGGTAACAAAAATAATAAAATATAGCCTATATAACTATTGATAAAATTCACTAATTTCTATAAAACTAATAAAACGGAAAAAAAATTCGCATCGAATATTTCTATCTTGTGAAAACGCTGCTTTATGCACGAAAACGACAAAAATGCGCCAAACGACCGATATCGATGACAGATCAATTTGAACTGACGAACAGTGATGGGTCCCCCTATGCTGAGGCTAGAAACAACTCAAAACTACAGTGCTCTATTTATTTCAGATCGGTTTAAACGAAATAGGTAATCGAATCTAATTTATTTTAGAAAATGGCGATTCACCGAAGTATCAACATTCAAATAATTCTCGTCACGCTTTTAACGACGTAAGCCACACCACGCTTGCAAATACATTGGGAATTAAATAATTCTATAAACGTGCGACACTTTTGTCACCTGATATGAAAACATATTTATCTTTGGGCGTCCCATTTTTAAGAAAAAATTATTAACTGAGTTTTCAGTATCCAACCTAGGTAGGCATTCGATACCAGACGGTAGGTTAAGCCACTAACTGTTCTGTGTAAATTTGAAAATATGATTTTTTCCTGTCATTTAATCTAGTCATTACGTCATGACATTGGATGATTATACCTTTGGACAACATTAATTTCACAATTAAATGTGACGAATAATTCTTTTAGTGGAATGGAATAATAACAAAATTGTCACCCTGCATTTTTTTCTCTCATAATTATGTAATTCTTTTAATTAAATATTTTTTTTACTAGCAAACATCTTGCATACCTACGTAATATATAGACTACTACATAAAAATAGGACAATTGCGATTTATTACAGCGAATTAAAACGATTTACCACAACCGACAAGATAATTGAAAATCGAAAAATTTTAAGAAGTAGCAGACATTTTAAGACATGCACAGATGTGACAAACGCAAATTAACCGTGATACTTTTTTTTTCTTTTATATTTCAATTATGTAATGTAGGTAAAAAAAATTAATAGCTTTCCCGGGTTAATATAATAATACAATTTTTTTTTTTAAATTTCTCATTACATTACCATCAACCCACCGATTAACACCAGAGATAATAGATAGATATTTTAAAAAATTAATAGTAATATATAAATAATGAGCAAATGACGAAAAAGGAAGGAACAGTCAAGTGCCCGTTCCGCCAATTAGAAGAGATAAGAGTAGTAATGTACTCCTGTTTCTAATGGACGTGACAATATCTTAAAGAAAAACTCAAAGAAGATATCATCAGTCCATATGAATAGAAATAGCATCGTAAATAAATTCGATAACGTGTTTCGACAACCCTTTGTCTAAACAGAGGCCGGGTCCAGTGGATGTTTTTGTTGGAAGTTCCCGCGGAAAGGGGAGGATCCTTCTCAGCAAAGGCAAAAGAAAAGATAAGCACAACAATGCTAATAAGAAAAGGTTACTGTCGCTTCAGCATCAGAAGGGATGAGATGCTGATTAGATTGATTTGAATAAAACATCATCTCATACGAGGTGATTAGCATTTCTCTCAAGTTTTGTTTGTTCTGCGTATCCATTTTTGCGTTCAATTAAGGTCTGTGATGTCCAGCTCGCAGCATCTCGAAGATATTATTTATGTGCACCTATTTTATTTATGTCCTCGTATTATATATAGGTATCATAAATAATATTTAAATGTGATAAACTTTTCATTGGAATTGTGATTAATGTAATTTGGTTGAGCTTTTAAATCATTTATTCGTGTACTTACTTATAACTTCATTACTTTTACTTCTTCTGTATCTTCTGTTACACATGAATTATTTTGTATTAGTAAGGCTATCATACTTGCTCTAGCCTCAACGGATGAAAAAGTGAATTTATCTAATCCACTGAGTCACCTACGATGTCGATATCATCTTCTTCTTGTGCCCTATCCGTTCAAGGAACGTTGGCATATATATTTACTGCGGCCCGGTGCAGGCCTACAGTAGACTGGCCAAACCATTGTCTGTTGTCATTTTTTTTCAGCTATGATGTTCATTATATAAGAAATAGTTGATTTACTCAGTCGGGATTGTATTTCCATCGCTACATTCCAGGTGCCTGAATGCTTACTTCAGAGCCAAGTTAGAAAGTAATGGCGAAAGTGAATCTCCTTGGTATAGATCAGTTTTAATCTTGAATGAACCGGAGAGATTACCATTAACCTGACTCGGATGTTGGATCCTGACATTATAACTTCTACCGTATGCCCTGTAGTTAATATTAACTTTCCACATAAATTTCGATAGTCTATATATTTTGATTTAATCTCCATATTAAGTGAATACTTTTTTAATTTTTGGTGTAATTTATTCCGTGATTGAATTGATTTTATTAAACCGAAAGTAATCCATGGTTTTAGACTTTAGTTTAAATTTTTCACTTTCCTTATACGAGTGCTATTTTTTATTATAGTTGTTATCCTGTCTATAAAATGCAAAAGATACGTTTCAGAATCATCCGAATTTAAGAGGCAACTTTCATTTTTCCAGTTTGAATTTCGAGATATTTTTGCATTTTGCATATCCTTTCAAAATGAAAATAATATTAATTCTTTTACAATATCAAGTAAACATAAAAGTGCGTTCTTTTTTACGTAAATATTGCTAGAGTGAAAGGTATCAATAGAAAATGACAAGTATACAATTGTTGGTTTTCTTAAATTCCTAGGTAATAAAGAAAATAGCAATTTCTTCAACATTTATAATACATATGTGTTGCCATTTGAAATTATTAAGCGAAAATTAAATAATTTGTTAAAGTTCTCACCTAAGAATTGTTATGTTTATGATAAAAAGCATTGTTTGTGTAGATAAACATATGATTATAAAATATTACAATTTTGCCCCGATTTATAAGGAAAAAATTGACGTAAATTCATACCGATAAATAATAATGATAACTTTTGAAGCAGCTGTATTTGTGAAGAGAAAACTATTTATGCTAATATTATATAATAATCATACTCTGGTTGTAATAAAAAAACTGTTTTTTTTTTTAAATATTTATTTATTGTTTTAATAAATTACATATATATTTAATATTAAAATATAAATGAAAATATGACAAAAGTATTATTATTCACTGTTAAATAATTAGTTGTTCATCGAGCATATTATCGTTCTTCAGAATTTCGTTGTTTTTTTCTTTACACATATTCAAAACAAAATTTGATCCACACATATTACAATTTAAACTGAATTTAGAAATAAAACTTTATGTTCTTTCATATATTCAATATTCGTTCCTGTGCACCCAAACATCGATTTGTGAGAGAAAATTTGATTAATTTGAGAAAAGAATTGGTGTATGTCATCGACCAACTTTCGCCATCCAATTTAGGAAGTCACACGAGTCCGCACATTCAATGCTCAATTCGGGAACATCCTGAAAATAATTAATAATATTATTATTATTTTTATTTAGTGATCAGTATTTTTATGTCTAAAATATTAAAATACGTGTTTATTAATTTATATGATTATAACAAATACATTTGTATCAATCAGACAGGTCTGTCACGTATAATTATTTTGATAAGATTATTTATCTTTAAAGATATGTATTTCCAATAAAAAATAATTTATCTGCACTACATAATATATGTATATTGAACTATGTAATTTATATTGTTAAATCAAATAGATAATTGTTATAGAAATGGTAAAAATTATCAACTTACGTTGCGAATTTTATATCAATAAGATAACCATTTAAAATTTTGTTGGAATATTTCCTAGAGCTTGTCCATGGATACTTTTTGACCTTAGGTATCTTGAGTCACAGGAGGTAGTAATTTCAGAACAATAATGTATTATTGACTTTTAATGAGAACCAAATCCAACAAATAAAATCACGGATTCGCAAATTTCACGTTGAACCTTGTGAATGAATGGATTTCATGCGATTTCAAAATTATAATCTTTTTTCGTACAAAAACAGCCCAAAACCATACAATTTACAAACATAAGCAATTGGTATCAAGAATAAGTATAATATTAATTCATATTGTAGTCAAAATTTGTATTAAAATGTGTTTTATAGGCAAATTTAATTAAAATTTATCGTAGCGCGGATCTCACAACCGCCGTCGCCATTTTGAACGGCATTCTAACAGTGTGAGCTATAATTAATAATATAGTATTTCATAAGACTGGAAATATATTATTTACAAAATTATTATTGTGTTTCTGGTATTAAACTTAGTTTTAAATAGTAGTTGAAGCCTCAAAGCGTGTGAGTAAATATAGTATATTATTTAAAAACGTATGTTTTTACTAAAACAAAGTATTTTAAAAACGTCAAAAATTCATCAAATGTACTGCAAATTAAATGATTTATAACATTATTCATTTTTAACATTTTGCTAATATGGATTCCCACAGATTTGTCTCGGTAATCTTGGCTTCAAGATTATAAGAAAATATATTTCGTTTATGCATTAATTTAGCGTATTGACTCAATTTCGTACCATGCCTAAAATGCATCTAATGGTCGCGGTCTTTCTTATAATATTTGTATCGTCTTAGTTCTGGCAAATTACATTCAGTTTATTAGTTTTATATTAATATAACTGTGGAAAACTCAAAAGTGACCCTTGAACCACAACTATTTTTTATTTTATTTGATAAACCAAATATAATCAAATAATGATCTGCAATTATACATTCATATATGACAGGTTTTAATCATTAACACTCTTTTATCATGACGTGATCTAAGCAAGTCTGCGTGTCTGGTCTTGTTATAGAATTTATGAGTGAAGTAAACCCAATGGAATTAAAAGAGTTATGTAAATTAAGTTTTAATATATCTATGTTTACATCTCCCATCAAGGCTACATGTTTATTTTGTTGTGTTCCAGTGAGCCAATACTTCAACGAGTTCAGAAAAGTATTTAAATTATTAATACAGGGAGGACGATATATAGCTAACAGACATAAAAAGGATGATATGTTTATTTTAAGACAATTTGCCTCCATTAATGAAAGTTCCATACAACTGACATTTATTTCATGCCTAACATAAACTACCAAATCATCATATTAATTTAAATTTATATTGGTGTGATATTCAGTATAACCCTCCAATACTTTTGGAACATACAAATCATTCAACCAACATTTAGACAATATTAAGATGTCAAATTGAATATTAAAACTTTCCAATTCTATTAAAAGAGAATAAACTTTTTTTGGGTACTGCGTGTATTACGGTGTATAATTTTCAACGAACTATGATCTAGAATCTCCTTGCAATCCTAGTCTCAGCTGTGTTGAAATCATCCAACCATGTAAAAATGTCATCCCTTTCTGTCACCCTTTCTTCGGCGAGATTATTAGCCATAGTTAAGTCAATAGCCGCCTTGTATGCTGGACACTCTCTGCAGCTAGTATGAAAAGCTTGTTTTAAAACAATGAAATATTATGAAATAAAACAATGAAATATACAATGACACATATTAACATTTCTCTCTTTTTATGCAGTGGGCATAATATGGCACTTTCTTGCCAGTTCTCAGGGATACCTATATTATTTTTTCCAAGTAATCTATTTTTAAATTTATCTTTTCATTATTTACATTCCTTCAACTTATTCGTGGAAATAATTACCTTAAACAACTAAATTGTGTTTTTTTAGAGGTATAGAACTTTAAAATTAAATAAAACACATAAACTACATTGGCTCCGATTCATTTTTGATCGGCACCATTTTTGAATAAATATAGACCACGATATATATGATTCCACCAGGCCATAAAGCACACCATATAGTGACTTTTTGTGGATGTAACAGTGTCTCAATCATAGTTTGTAGATTTTGTTCAAAATTTGCAAGCGTTCTTCTGGCGTGAGTCTATTCATGGTAAAATGTCAAACCAAACTGAGTACTAAACAGCTGTCAGCTATTAAATTGGCTGTCGCTGGAAAAAGTGTTACAAGTTCGAAAAACAAACCTCTAAAAAAACACCCCATATTTGTAACTATGCCTGTCTCGATACATTTTTCTAGAGAGATGGGCATAATCCAATGACAATTTGATAATGAATCTTGTAAAGAGAATGAAATAATAATAAATAGTGTTATCGGATCCTTCGCGGACGAACATTAACGGATCGGCAACGAGCTAATGTAAAATGAGAAAGCCGCCTGTCCCGACGCTGTAACTTTTTGGGTATTTTATAACCCCATCAATATTCATCGGATACAAAACCGCTTGACCCTTTTTAAACAATTTATTAGGATTACATTCCCGATCACACCTTCCTAGATCCGGCTCGGGAGATAGGATTGTGTGCGACGGGAGAGAGTGGTGATGTCCCGGGAGTCCCCGGTAATCAATTACCGACGCGGGATCCTTCACCTCCCCGGATCAGATAGCTCGGGAGAATGTAAATCTTCTTCCCTAACAATGATAAATTCCGCGTTTAAATGGACAGGCGGGTGAACGGACGGGGCGGCCGCCGCGGAGGGCAATCCGAATAATGCAACTCGGACTTCTCTCCGGTCGACTCGGGGTCCGCTCTGGTTTGCCGTTAATCGAATTTTCCAATTAGTCCCCTTCCCATATTGACCGAGGCCTAATTGAATACAGCAGTAGGTACTTTTCTTATCTGCTTATTTACAAAAGCGCCGCGGAATCAACGCGGAGTTAACGTGGAACTCAATAGAGTGACTCGCACTCGTATTGAAGGCTAAATTAGACTCCAATTGGTACTCCACATACGCATGAGAAAGCATAAAATAACAGAACATCTATCATCGATTTCTTGGTTGTGAACTACTCCGATGAACTCATTTAGTAGTCTGAGAAATATTCACAATCGGAACACAACACTATGGTCTGTATTCCATTCTCATCCACCCTAACCCTATACCCATCGAAATGCTCCAACCCCCATTACCCATCTCCGATCAACATCCCACGTCCATCTCCCCCCATTCCCAATGCCTCCTCCCATATCCTCATTTACTCATCTTCTCCCCCCCCCTCTCTTTTAACATCTCCAATCTCTCATCCCCATCCTTGATTACTCTCCGTCAAAGGGTTATGGTTATTTTCTAACTATTTTTAGATCATGAAATGTTATGTTTAGATGTGAAGCTTCCCAGCCCTGATCTTCTCTCAGGTCCCAAAATATCCATTAATCAATTATGCTTCTCTGAAGATGAAAGACGGGATGATGTATTTTAAAATAGGGTGAAGATGTTATCTTAACTCGACGGAACTCCCCGGCTAGTTCAATTTCACGCTCATTTATATTTGTGAAACAGTTTATTTCGGAAACTTCTTTGACGTGCGTAAGTGAATTGTATTACGCTTATTCTGTTTAATTTTCCTGTTCACCAATAAAATGAATCGTTGTCAAGAAAAAATCAAAGTATATTATCAGTGGCCAGCATCTTAATTTTTTCTTCAGTTTCATTGGTCTACGATATCCTAGAAGGTTCTCTAGGGGCGGCTACCGGGTTGTGCGGGCTAGTGCACTCAGCGCTACAATATTATTATTTGTAGATATCTCGTGAAGCGATTTCCAATCATTTTCAATGCATTTTCATCGATCATGATCCAGATCACCAGGTCTCCAGAGACCGACGAAACCACAATTAAAAAGGGTATATATATCTTCAAAAATTTTCGTATTTTTTTTTATTAGTTATTCTTTAAATGGTTAAATGGATTTCCTAATTTAACACACGTTGTCAAGGTCTCGCAGAAATAATTGAACAAGACTATGTTTTCTGTATTGAGAAAAGAAGAGAATATAAAAAAATGAATTCTAAAATTTATAATTATTGTATAACTTTCCACACAATAGAGTCAAATTCTACGGTGAGAGCTCAGAAATGATGTGTATGGGTAAGTACTTGTATAAACAATATTATTTAAAATATTTTTGGTTTGCTTCTTCCAATGGATGATTCCAAAATAAATAATTTATCGGATTAGTTAAATAATTGCTCGATTCGGGATAATATTTGAATGAATCGTAAGAAGCGTCTGATGTGAGTCGTACGAAGGAAGATGCGGAAGGAAGTGGCGGGGTAGTGACCGTGTCCCCACTGGGCGGGGGTAACTCTATTGTGATGAACGTGAATTTGCTATTAGACACCAGAGTCTGGGACACTTTCGAGGGGAAAATAAAAATAGTAAACCAGTCATATTGATTCATTTATTCCAAATAATATAGTTTTCATCTCTATTTATTGATTCCATATCCTAATGACAGCACTTCTATCATTTCATTTATTGATTTGGCAGTTACCTACTTCGTGGTGTAACATTTTAATTTTAAAAATATATAATTTTTGAGTTAATATCACAACTAGTTACACAATCAGTATAAATATTATATATTTTAATATTAAATATAACCGTTAAAGAAAATAATTATTTATAGCTAACATATGCAGTTGCTAAAGTTGTATGAATAAATAAATATATCGATCAGTGTGGTTATAAATATACAAATGCAATTGATGTGCAAAAGTTTAATTAATTTTGGTACTCAGCCATTCTGTGTTAAACCAAAAAATTTATTGTTTTTTTTTCCTTAACTTTACTTTTTTTTCTTTTAAATCAACTTTATCAAATTCTTTTTAATATATTTCATATTACTTATGTAGCTGCACATATTTTCTGTTAATAATTAATTTTATAAAAGCCCGTAAGAGCGTGAATACAAAATAAATATACCATAACCGGCCTAAGTATTCAGCTGAAAATTTTATTTTCCAATTCTCGGATGAACTTTTCTCTTTTTTCCTAGGCGCCAAGTTTTGAATCCTTATTATATCTTGACTTCATGATTGCGTCCTAAACCAGGTATGTTACCTGCCTGAATAGCTGTTTAGTCCTGAAAAGGTTCTGCAGTGTGAAGTAGGGGATATTTCCACTCTTAATCCTCTTGGCGAGTTCCAAAGAAGTGTCATTCTTTCAGATATGTTGGTCTATTTGAATAGTTTCTGGTGCTCCTAATTGCATTGACTCCCTTAGATATTTGGTTTGTTTTATTCACCCTTAGTTTGTTTCGGCCTACCGATTCTTCTCTCGGGGTGAAAATGTTTATCAAATGGGTGTTGCTTTCTCCGAAATAAGTCTGCGGGGAATAAAACGTCTTAACTATATTTACACATTAAAAATGATTACAGATACTTTATAAATTGGTTAATCAGTTGTAGGCGAGTAGTTTATGGCAAGAAAACAGAACGTTTTCATGGCCATCGTATTTCTCTGAGTACATATTTTCCTTTAGACCAAAGTACTGGCACATTGTCTTTGAATTTATTATGTTCTCGTTTTTACGAAGAAAAGTACAAGTACCTACCTGCCTATCAATTTGTATTTTTTATGTTCATCAAACTTTTCCCATTCTTACGTACGCGTTTAAATATGTGGGAGCTGTGCGCGGGAACACGCGTGTGTGGAGGGGAGGAGCCACCCCAGCTCGGGTGTTTATGAAATTGTTCAGTAAAAAAGCTGAAAATGTCTGCCCTCCAGCCATTCATTACAAAACCGCGCGGGCAGTTCTGCGCTGTGGATACATTTTTCTATTTGATATTTTTTTTATTAAATCTACTGTTTATTGTTTAATTATTGCTATTGGCTTCTTCCGTTCAGGGTCAGTTCAGATGCACAGAATTTTGAATTTATTCCCCATAAGTTGCATCGAGATTATGATTTGTATCTAAAGATCAGCTTAAGTTTTATCCATTTTCGAAAGACTGCAGTAAGTTGATAACTTTTTCAACCTTTTTGGAATTCAAAATACATTAATTTTTTTGGAAAGTCAATAAAGTGTTTGAATCTTTTTGCCAAAACTACAGCATTATATTCATTTTATCAATTTTATTATAAAATATCCCTTTAATCTTAAAGCATTTCCTTAAAAAAAGGGTCTAATTATATTGTAATTATCACCAAAAAAATATAATTGCGGAACCCTATTTAATTATTATCTTTGGTATACCGGATCTGGAAATATTTTCACGTAAAAACCATACAATTTGTTTATGAATTAATTGTAGTAAAAATTCAAACTCAATATCGTATTTTTCGCAAATGAATTTTTATGCATTGGTTATTAAATATATAAAGTTAAAATTCACGTTCGGTCTCTTATATCGCAATATCCAAAAAAAGTATGAAAAAATTGAATTATTTAATTGAAATTTATAACAATACCTGTAAAATTTTATATCATTTAAAATAAAAAATTATACCTTGTGCGCATATATTTTAAATAATTACTAGAAAGGAGCCTGAGAAAGCTGACCGAATTTTTTCGACGGGCGTCGGGACCTATTCATGTTACTGATGAATGCCCAAAAAATTCGGTCTGGAAATACATATTTCGAGATTCGGTGTACCAAAGATAATCCTATGGCGAAAAAGATTAAATACGGTTCCGCCATTATATTTTTTTGGTCATAATTACAATATATTTAAACATTATATTTTAAAGAAACGCTTTAAAATCAAAGGGATCTTTCATAATAAAATTGATTAAAACCACATATTACTGTAGTTTTTGCAAAACTATTCTAAAACTTTACATTAAATTGCCTCTCCAAGAAAAAACCACTTGGATCCTACCGCCTCTTTAGAGTTCCATTCCCGTCAAATAAAAAATACAATTCTCAATTTACAAGTTATTCAATTCTCAATATACTATGTGTGAATGTTTTACAACTTTCAATCGATTATATTAAATAATCAAGAGAAATAAATTCACAAAAACACTTTTTCTCACAATACTTAACCATTGTAAGACAACGTATAGTGTTATATGTATCGTCATTACTGTAAAGCAAAATATAGTATGTATTGTATTGTAAAGGCATTTTCTGTAAGATTTAAAAATTTTCTAAAAAATATGTTGTTAAATTCTTAGCCGAATGAACATTGGCTGCCCATAAATATTTCACCGGAGCATAAACTGTGCGAGACTTTCACAGAGAACTTATTATGGGCAGAACAGTTTTTCTTTTAATATTTCATTCATACGCCGAGGTTTCCAACGGATCGACCGATCTTCTCACCGCCTCCGCAGGGAGCAGCGAATATCGCTGAAAGATGTTCAAATATGTTTTAATACATTTTTATTGCTGATATTACTTCTCATTTAGAATAACGCGTACAGTCATATCATATTAACTTTCGCTTAATGTTATACATTTTTATAATTAAATTTGTCAAGTATTTCTGACGAAGGATACGTTAATATTATAATATTATCCATATTTTGAATGATTTATATCATTAATTAAACAAAAACCATAACCTTAGGCAAATTTTTATTAACATAGTATTTTGATTTTATCATACACCAGTAGATATTTCTCAATAAACCAATTGCATTTACCTCGTTTCAACAAAATAAATATAGTTATACTTTTATAACACCGGTCAGTACGACATAATACAGTAACAGCAGACACTGGAACAAATCATCACAGTGTCACTCGCGAGGCACTCCCCGAACAAACATCGGATGCTGTATCCGAATACTCCATTCCGCGGCACCTCCGATATTTGAGGGAGCAAACATTCCACGAATCTGAAATTTATTCAAAAGTTGGTGAAATTAGATACCGCCGACAATATTTCCTCTCCTCCGGCGGAACGGGAGCGGGAACGGGAACGAGAACGCCTGCTGAAAAAACAAAGGCACAAAGTGGTGTTTTTTGTCGATCTGTGTTGAGAAAGTTCGCTTTCCTGAATACTAATGCGGTGTGATGAGGGCAGGGAGTATCTCCAGACTCCGCGCCAGTGCGGACTTGGAGAAGGAGCTTCTCACCCAGAATAATGAAGGATAGGATTATTTCGATAGCCGCGTGTTGTACGATCATTATCACTAAATACTATTATATTATTGAACAGCTGGCAAAATTAATTGTCGTTTAATTAACTCCGCACTTTGCAAAACTATTAATAAACACTATCCGTTTCCGGAAATTAAAATTATTATTTGAAGTGCGCAACTCGTAAAATGAATATACTCTACTCTAGTGACCCCACCAATCAGTATGTACACCATCGTGTAGTTCGTGCGTTCAAACGTGCCGTAGGCGTTGGTACTTGACGAGATTTTATCTAGTATTTATCATATAATATTCCTTGGCCAATTATTATAGTTCTGGCAAAAAGGTTATCGTATTGCTAGTAAATTATATTTAATAATATAATTAAATGTAAATTAACTAAATAAAATTTTGAAAACTAGCCAGCCGAGGATTTGATCCCGCGCTCTCAAATCTGTTTATAATTTCTTAATCGTATCAACATTACTATAATATATAGCAGTTGACTATATGACAAATAATTTTCAAAGGATTTCAAAAGAATATGTTTTTTTTACATTTCATCAAAATAAATGAAAATGTTTTGTAAAAACATAATATGAAATATTTATCGATGAACAAACTCGAGCACCATCTTAGGGTGTTAGCAAAAAGGAATATAAATTAAAGTTGTTGTCTTTCAATGTCATGATCTTAACGTTAGATTGCGAATGTGAATGGTCAAATGCTGTGTGTTATCGATATTATTTTATGAAATGAAAGCATGGATACTTACCGATGAAATGATAAGGTCACTTTAAACATTCGAGATGTGGATCTACAGAAGAAAGCTCAAAATATGCTGGATGGATAGAGTTACGAATGAAGATGTTATGGTTCGGATGAATAAAGAAAAATCAGTATTTAAAACAATAAATATCCAAAAACTTTAATATCTCGAACATGTAATGAAACATCCGGAGAAGTACGAAATCTTGCATCTTATAATGCAGGGAAAGATTGCTGAAAATCAGGGCTCCGGAAGAAGGAAAACCCGAGGAAATAGTTTGGTCAGTTTACTGTAGAGTTTTTCCGGGCAGCAGTAAACAAAGTGATACCCGATGTCCGTTGAACGCTTAGGGCTCAAGAAGAAGAGAAAAAGCTGAGCAAAGATGGGCTGGCGAGAATATTTTATAACCTTGTTTATTCAATTGTGTTACATATTTAAGTTATTTAGTATTTGTGGTTTAGATTGAGATTAATTGTTTCATATTTGTATTGTTATATATAACGGATGAACCTTTCTCCTTAAGCATAGACTTTGGTTTAATTAAGAAGACAGTGAGCATCTCTTACATTATATATATATTACTGTATCCAAAAAATAAAAAAGTTGAAGGGGCAGTTGAGAAATAATGCTTATCAGAACTTAATTCTTCTTAGAATTGTAATAAGAAGAAAACCTATAAGAAAATATTTTCTCAACATTCGATGAAACAACAAACAGCCTAGACTATGTAAGGAACTATTTATATGAAATAGGATTCATTTAGTCAGCATATAGAGGACTTCACTAGCCGTTGATATCTTAAAAATATAATGTGTACTATTAGGGTATTACTACTAGTATTAAGTTGAGTAGAATTAATTTAATAAAATGTGTGTAATGAGTTTATAATGAGTTGTACGATTAAAAGATACAAAATACAACGTACAGTATGAAAATATTACAAATATATTCTGTGGCGTATTTCACCACACAAAAACATAACACAAAATCTGTATTCCTATCCACATAGATAAAATTACTAATAGATGTGTGTAATGTGGATAATTGTGCTTTTTCTAGAGTATTCAAGGCAGATATTAAAGTTTTTATTTTTGGAATACCTCAAATCAGAACGCGTCCTGAATACTAAGTAGTCCTCGGCGCGGATTGGTTTCTCGAATTCAGCCATTGCTTTATTTACAATTTCATTATTTTCATTTTTAGATAGTTTATATAACTTGAAAGAAATAAAAAATATCTTTAGAACTCTATAAAATATATTATTTCAATTTACATTACTTCAATGATCATCGATAGAAAATATAAATTATGATTATTTAATGAGTCTACTTCATTTGAAAAAATTAGCCTGGAGACGAGATGTGAGCGATATAGTACATCTATATAAAATTATCAATAGCATGTTGGACTGCCCTGAGTTGATACAAATAAAGTGTTCTTTGTAGATACACATAGAAATAATTTAGCTATTAACTCGCCAATATCGCGGATGCATTGGCTTGGTAACAGGTTGAATCTCGTTGACATTTTTCGTTGCAGGAGCATACCTCAACTGAAGAAATATTTGTACGTAAATTATACTTAGTTTTTTTTTTGTTATATTGAAAAGTTAATTAAAAAAGTACTATTATATTTATAATTGTATTCTTATTTAAAAGCTCACAAGGGCATTGATGAAGAAAAAAAATATATATATAATTTCAATGCGCACAAAATCATGCGCTCGGATTTTCGTGAAACAATTCAATTAATGTATAGTCATATTTTTAGTACAAAATTTTTAATATACAATACTTATCTACGGTCACCAACTATAATTTGCGGCACAATATATCTAAAAATAATAATACCATACAAAACTATAAAAAAAATACTGGTGCACGCATGCAATAATAATTAATAAGATGCTTAGTCAGACAGTCAAAATCAATAGGTAGGTATATATCTCTATAATACATAGAGTCAATTCTCAGCTCGGTGCTTCACGAATGATAGCAAATTCATGGCTCGTCTCAAACAATAATGATCGCAATCATTTCTCTTTTTATTCGCGTGAGAATTTTTCTCAAATTTTTGTAGCGCGAAATGAATAGAAAAATATTTCGGAAAGTACAAAATAATTCTGAGCCGGCTATAATAGAGGGAAAACTTTTGGAATGGGAAAATTTAATTACTGAAAACTGATTATTTACAGAACTTTTGAAAGCTCTGTAGTAGATACAGTGTGACCTTACGCAACATGATTCTACTACTCGTATAAAAAAAAGTTTCTCGATTCTATCTACTCAAAAATTATCTTTGCTTTCGTCAACTATTTCATTTGTCATTTTTACGAGTAGGAAGAAAGGCTACACTCTTCTGTTCTGATACCTAATTCTCGCCTCATCCACATTCATAGATCTTCTCATACGAGCTCTTTAGTTTTTGTGGATTCTAACAGGATCATCTTATGTATAAAGCATTCATTATGTTTCGTCTAAGTGAGTTATTTATTTTCAACGTTTGATGAAGTCGGTCCTCTTTGGCGAGCTCCGTGATAGCTCGGCTTCCAATAATACCTGACGAACTAGCTTTACTGGCAGCCGACCGATTGATTTTAACAAATTTTTACAAATTTTTACATTGATATATTATTTTGTTCTATTGGTTGTACAGGTTGTATTTATATCGCGAGTTTTGTAAATTGTCTTTTGATTTCGAGAAAATATCTAGGCGTCGAAAGTGTGAAACATAAATGTTGGCAGCTCAATCTGCGCCTGTCCAGGACTGGGTCGGGTTTTGCGCGTGCGATGTTTTCTATATCATTTATTATATTATTGATACAATCGGCCTTAACTTTGTAGACTTTCCTCATCAAAATGGATGATAATATATTTCATTTTGGTTCTTGCATTGTGAACGGTCAGTTTAAAGCAGAATTCAGGTTTAAAGGCCTCTGAGAATGGAGTAATTATATTTACTCGAATCGTCGGGAGTATAAAAGTCCTTCTTAGGACTATTTGATGCGGGTTCCTCCAGAAAATAATATTTTACCCCCGAAAACCTTAAATATAACATATATATGTGCACTCGTATCATCGCTCGCGGCCGCACGTCCTTGGGCCAAAATGATTGCACCCAAAAGTCTCATCATTATAATGGGGCATTGATTAAATTTAAACGTACTCTATTGGAAGGTCTCATTTACAATATTATATAAATCAGCTGCACACTAGTAGGTGCATAGATATATAGGTAATATTGTACGGGTAAGTTTCTGGTCCCCTGGTAGTCGGGCAGTCGGGGCGGGGACACGCGGAGCTCGGTCCCGCTAAAGCCCCAGCCGGAACTTAATTAGGAACTTATCGCTGAAGTATTGAAATATTTTATCTCAAATATTTATTGCTTTTTTCTCTCTTAATATTCAAAACACAACCACTGTGAAGTATATGGAAAGTGGGGCGCGGAATCTTTCTCTGTTTTAATTTTTTCAGGATTCACATTAACATCGTTCGTATTTACTTTTAAGAAACTATAAGGTGAATAGTAGGTGTCCTTTAATAAATACTTAAATAAATAGTTAAATGAAGACACTCGTCTAAATGCTCGCAAAGTTAAGGATTTGATCCCCCCACTGACCCCATTTTAATTTATTATTATCTCAAATCACTGACAGCAGTATTTTACTAATTCGTATTTTGTGCAAGTATTGTAATACTACAACATGCAATGTCATTTACAATAATATTTCCTCGGATAGAAAAAGTCCAGGTTCGAATTCCGATAATAACTAAAATATTTTTTCGATAAATAGTTTTTTTCTGTATATTTTTCTATAATAGTCGATTCATTTAATTAGTATTTTTAATATTCTTTATGCTCAGACACGTAACTTTTAGTTTTCCATTTTTTGTCTTACTTTTAACACGGCACAAGACATGATAACCATCCTATCATCCTACGCCGTTCATCAGACGGACTGATAAATCAATAATATTATTATGCAGGATTCTGTGCAATGTGAAATTCTCGGTAGGGATGAGAAATATTTCTATCGGAAAGCTAATAATGTAATTTCCGAATTCTTAAGAAACTTCGTCTTTGAGAAACAACCCTCCGCGAGGAAAAAATGTTTTTTAATAAAAAAACTTTTGTTTCTGTCGATACTTGGATTATTTCTAATTGAGATTTGTATTGTAATTAACAAAATGATGATTACAAAACTCACACTTTTTCGAATTTCGTATTTCTTTTGATTCATACTTATCTTTTCGATTCATTTCACTTCAGAAATATTAAATATTTATCTATTTGGAAAATAATTGATTCAGAAAACACGTTATGGTACCCAAGGCAGAACGAGCATCTTTAAAAACCAGCCATGTTATTTTCAAGAGTTTTGAAGCACATTTTCTAAAACCATAGCTTTCGTTGAAGATAAATTTTGTTTTAAAAACTTATTACAAATAACATCATTTTTCCGATTGTCTTCCTAGTACGTTCCTGATTTTCTGGTGCAACTTGTATGGTGCAAGTTCTTATTGTAGATTAATTATTGCTTGTATTGATACTAACTTTAGAATATACATTTAGTTTAAATTGAAGCGAAAAATAAAACAGTTTAGGTATCATATCTGAACTGAAAACAGTTTGGTTTTTATTAAAAGTTAAATCGAATGAATAGCATTTGATACATTTTCCAATATAAGATTTATAACTCATCCAAGAGTATCTAATAATACGGTCATCACCGTATATCAGGACTGTTCTTATATGCTATGCAGTCCTTAGGCAAGCTAAAATATGCCGCCCTCATACTTTGCCTCATACTAACTGAACATGTTACGTTTTTGTAAGCTTTAAAAAAAAGGTGTTTTATTCAGATTCTTCCGTATTTCATAGTACATATTTGAACATTTTCATTTTAAATGTCTTTTCATTAGTCTTTTGCGACCAGCAGAATGGATCATCCAGATTCATTTCTGCTGATGCTTCGTTTGGTAACTATTAGACGATTTTAATATAAATTTAGTATAAAATTGGTGCCCCTTGAAAGCGTCACCCTGAGGCATTGCTTTACTTACCTATTGATTAGGAATGGCCCTGTTCATTACGTCTATACCTACACAATAATAAATAATATTATATTTTATATATATATATATCAGCGCCTTTCCAGAAAAACATTTCTTAAATCATGCATCAAAACAAAAAGACATAAAATATAACAGAACTACTAATGCAGTATAGAGAGCAATGAATGAAGTGCCAAAATCCTCAGATATTGTCTTACATACTATGTACATATTTCCTACAAACAAAGAACATCAACTAATAATTTATTTTTAATATAAAATGATAAAATATATGTATTATGTATTAGGTAACACTTTTCTACTTCTACGCACTATATCGATATTATCAAGGCGACTGTAGAATACAAATCAAAAACGCAAGTGTTCTACAGATTGAAAATATAATTACTACACTATAGATTACATCCATGTAGACTAACTTTGCATTTAAGATCACGAAACCATGGAAACAAAAATTGAAGATTCTTGATTTTTCTTTAGTGGCATATACAGCTACGGGACATGTATGGACTAAAAAAGAAAATTATATACATATGTGAATTTGAAATATATAATACACTAAGGATCGTATCAGTGTGTAGCATCCACTTTGTGAATCACGAATCCGCACAAGATCTCCCATTTCCTCTTCTCCCACACACTATGCTATTTATTATTACGCACGCGCGCACTAAACTACTTAACAAATCTCTAACACTAAATAACGCACACGCGCACTAAACTTAACAAATCTCTCACGCTAAATAATTACTACTACGCACACGCGTACTAAATTTAACAAATCTCTCACGCTAATAATTACTACTACGCACACGTGCACTAAACTTAACGAAACTCTCACGCTAAATAATTAATTATTCGCACACGCGCACTAAGCTTAAGAAATCTCTCACGTTAAATAATTTCATCTAAAATACATATGGACAATTTTTAAATTAAAGTCAACGCGCATTAACATACCTCGCCATCCTGCGCGAATTATATATTTAAAGTTCTATTTTGTTTTATCATATACCGTAATCTATTTCATATATCCATAAACAGATATGTTATGAGATGAAATTAATTGGCTGCTGTGTACCTAAAATTATGTATCACAAGATTGTTATTAATATTCTTAGAAGCGAAGAAAGTGAAGCTCCCAGCGAACTTGGTAATGCAAATCGATAAAGATTGCGTTAGATTTTCAACTAGAGCTTACACGGTGAACTCATTTCATAATTTATAGGCAGTATTGATCCGTAGTCAATTAAATGTTGCCAACGGTAACCCAGAACCCTGGTAATAGAGTTTCACTACGGAGTTGGCTAAGCGAGCGGTCGGGCAATACGACCAAACAAGTGCCACCATTTCTGCAGGCACTCTGCCTACACGAATTCGAAAGATTCTACTATTTTTGAAAAACGTTATGGAGACAACGTCAATTAATTCAGATATGATGACTAACTATGCTACCGGTACTCTGACCAATATCTGCACATTGTCTTATACGTAGCCCGTGTTTCAACTGTAAAAATATTTCAATTTTGTATGGAGAAAGGCATTCTACAGCCATCGACCGGCACCACATTTTATAATATTATACCCGTTTTGACATTTGCATTACACTTGTTATAGGATACCTGGGATCTGGTGTCACGGTGTGATCTAAATAAAATTACATTTAATTATATAATTATAAAAAAAAATATTTGACTTAAATGATGTACATCCACGTCATTCCCTCATACTAAGGATCGCGATCTGCATGAACTCTCGCCCTCTTAACTATGCTCCTCCACTTTTTTCGGCATCCTGTAGACCTTAAGGCTGTCACCAGAGATGTGCCTGTTGCCTTTTCCACTTGTCAAACCAACGGGTGGAAGATCTTCCTCTTCTTCTTCGTCCTTCTCCGTGGCCCATCGCAACAAGCTTATCCGAGATATCTTCCCTTCCCACAAGGTGCCCAAAAAATTTAAGGATTCATCTCAGAAAAATGATGTACAATGCCGAACAAAAACAAAGTATTCTAAAATGTAATTGTCCCACGGGCATAAAATCTCAATAAAACACCGACAACATGCAACGGCCGCCCAATCATTTCCAAGATATTTTGTTGCAGTAAATATAATTATAATAAAAGGACACCATTTGAAGCACCATCTCCGGCGTTATGGATACATTTCTGTTTTAATAATTCTCCAAGACAAATTGCTTTACTGTTTCTTCGTTAGCTCTGTCATATCCCATTATTCATACGAGCCAATAAGCCGGCGTCTATAGCTGTGTGTGTGTGTGTATTCTCGGCCGTGTGTAGAATCGCCGAAGGTTAAACTAATCAAGCCACATACTGAACCTGAGCACTGAGCAGTCAATAGAAGCTCCACTCCACGCTGACATTCCTGCCAATCACTTTTGTGTACAATTAGTAAGTAGTTATGTTTAGGTGTTTTTAACTAACCTTATTAACTTATAATAAAATAAAGTTAGAATTTTAAAACACAACAAATTAACTAAATCAATTAGAAATGTATACATTTTATTATTTAATATAAATATAACTCTCCTTCACGTGGTTTGTAAGTTTGATTTTGCAGATGTTTTTTGTTTGTTTATGACTCCCATAAATTCAGATTTATTTTAAAACCATGCATGGTATAAAAATAGTAAATAAACGTTGACACGTTAAAAAGTAAGTAGTCAATCTTTATATCTTTAGTTGTAAACTTATACGATTATCATAATTATTGAATATTATAGCATTTGACTACATCCCCATCATCCTGCCATTAATTCAAATTGAGAATGGTACAGAGAGACTCCAATGAACATCGGGGTACAAGATCTCGGCATCCGTCCCAGACTTGCTGAAAAACAGTTACCATACCGTGGCGCCCACCATATAAAGTGCAATCAAATTATTGAAGCAGCCAGTAATATAAATAATGACCACGACTTCTCTGTAAATAATGAAATGATTAAAATATTACCATTACTTTCTATATTCAGTTTTGTGCAAATATTGAAGGATGACTCTGTTAGTTGTTCATACAAGCGAGAGAGTTTGTAAGCAGATAGTCTACCAGGATAGAAGAGTGTTCTATCTCTACCACCCCCTCCCCCGGAAACGCTCTACTGTCCGGATTCATTTATATAAAAAAGCTAGAAAAACTATAAAGATTGATACAAACATTTTTAATGAAAATTAGCAATTTCATCGACATTTACGATTTGAATACTCTAACTCCTTCACCCGAACTTGTAACGACAACCTTTACTCATTATTAAATGTTAAAATTCAGAACAAGTTATTAATTCTTGACAGACCTTTGATTAGGTTCACCAGCACCTACCTTTATTGAGGTTGAAGTTGCTAGCTCAGGTGGATAGAACACTTTTCTTCTTTTGTCTCAAGTTTACTCGGAGTCCGACTTTTGTGGACAGGGTATCGAAATAAAAGATTCATATACAGTTAGTACAGAATGACATATATTCAATTAAAGTATCATGTTCAGAACAAGGACAGTATAGCGTTGAAATGTTTATGGCGACGGAAAATAATATTAAAAATTTACATACATAGCATAATATAGAAATCACAATATAAGGAATTGATATTTCTGCGTGTGCGGTATTGAGGCCGTCACATCACACTTGACAAAATTATAATATACATAAACAGAATTTATGTGTTGTCTTTGATTAACTGGAGAGTAACAATTTTTTGTAATTTTATTTTAATTGAAGACTGGACGTCACATCTCCGTAAAACCCGAGTAGTTTACTGGTGCATATTAAATAATTGATGGTACATTATGGCAAAAATTTGAATAAATTTTTTGTATATTGCAAAACACGATTGGTGGAGGTAACTACCTCGGACTTCAGATAAGTTCACTGCAACAAAGTTATTACCGCACATAGTTAGGAATATTTCGACGGTTGAAATAGATTGTTTTAACGTGATTGATACATTTTAAAAGAATGACCGGAAAACATCGTGAACCGATAATCTCACGGACGCGCCTCTAGATCGAATAGATGTTGATTTTTTTCTGCTGCGGAGACGAAGTGGGGGTCGTTTATATACCCTTCCGTACAGTGACGATGACCAAATATAGGGAGGGGGAAAGTCAGGAATTAAAAAAGGCACCCATAATACATACGGACTACGCTATTTTTTTCAAACGGGAGGGACTCGTGACGCGATGTTTCTGGTTTTGTTGGAACAGCACGTGTGCACTCGAATAATCTATTTTTAGATGGTACTTTCTGTTTACGTGCGACTTTACCGGTATTATCTAATGAAATTTGCACGTAATATTAATATTTGCGCGGAGGCAATTTGGAAGTTATTAAAAATGATTATTATTTTCTATAAATTCTTGATTATTTATATCGTAATGGTGGCATGTTGTACAAGGAATAAATGTTTGTTTTATGAAGATTTAGTAATTTAGGATGAATAAATTTAAATGACGAGTACCTTGACTGCGGCGAAATTATATACATAACAAACTCATTATGAAAAACATGGGTCAACTATTGCGTTATGTTAATGACGTGTTTATAAGAGTATAGCATACCCCAGTACGATAATAATATTTCAGAACACCTTGAAGTACATACCTATATTGGACTCAATGCCAACTCGCAGTGGCCGCCTGAATTCTGTTTGCTTGACAAATGTGTAAACTTTGAACGAATAAAGTGCTATACGGCCGAACTCGGCCCCGGCCAGCTCGCACCACTCTGCGGGCTCTGCTCTCGGAACCGCAACTGGCGAAAGTTCCGAGTCCTCCGAATTCCAAAGGAAAATCTGATTCCAATACGTCTCGCATAGAAAATCCCTACTGCATACTTTATTGAGAAATTATATTAATTATCTATTATTTGCACGGTGCAAAAACGTTGCAGGTTGATCCATGTATTGAAAATTCAGTAGTGAACAAGCATTAAACTTCTTGTAAAATGACTTATAGTTGAGACCTATAATGAGTTCGGTTCAAAGTTAAGTTTTTAAAGACTAAGAAATATATAGGTATAGATATTGTAAAACAGTACATATTTTAAGTTGCTATCGCATTGCAAGATTCCCGCATCCATTCCAAGTTGTTACATCACAGGAACCGCTACCACTCAGACCATCGCATGTCTTCGGCCCCACACGTGTCCTCAGTTGCCTGTCACCTGTTGGCTGTTTACGCTCCCGTGGTTCGTTTGTTCTGGAAACAACTTAAAAGTGGAGTTTAATTAACTTCTACTTTCTCATCTATAAATTAGTTCTAGTCATGAAGAGTTTACTGTTTCTTGTTACGAGTACTTCTTCTCGATTGTAAGGGTCACGTGGCCGGGTTCCGCTGAGTAATACAAGTCACGTTTATGAGAACATCAAAGTAATGCCAATCGACGGTTATCAGGCTTATATAGATAACAGTACATACATATTTTTACAATATTTTTCATTTCTCAGATATTTGGTCTGACTGATGATCTTAATTTGAACCCCTTCAATTACAAATGTAATTAATTAATAGAAAATTGTCGGGTTAGAAATAACTAGATTTTTTTTTACGGTGAAACTACTCCGCTATTCTGGAGTTATCATACTCTTTGGTCGTGCCAATAATTTCAGTTTCCAGCTATAACATCGAACAGGCTTATTCCTAATTATACCTAATTATGCTTATATCCCAATTTATTTATTCCCGTAAAATGGCTTCCAACATTCTATTGTTTATATAATATAAAATTAGGAATAAAAATGAATTATATTAAGAAAATTACTCAAAAGTTATGATTTAAGGCTATAAAGTTTTCAAAACATCTTCTAGTTTCCAAGATTATTAAGTTGTTAAAATTAGTGTTGTTTAGTATATTTTTGATATGTCAGCTTCTAAGGCTTACATATACAGGGTGAATATTATGTTCAAGGTCGATGTTGTTTTTAAATAACTAAGAAACGAAACACATTTTTTAAATTTAGTTTTTATTTAGCAATTATTTGGTTTATTACAATTATGATTAAAATATTATATCAGGCAGGTGGCAGTGGCATAAATAGGTGCTATTTTTATAACACTCTCCCACACTTAGCGTGTTATTTCAGCAATGTACTTTCGAATATTGTCCTGTAGCATCAGAATAGTTATTGGCTTATTGGCGTAGACCTTTCTCTTCAAGTAATTGTCAAGTCTCTTACATAAAATAGCCGGGAGCCGTCAAATCAAGTGATCAAAGAGGCCAGTCGATATCACCACATTTTGACATTATACGGCTGGGAAAAACTTCTCGCAAAATTTCAAGCTTAGCTCGGGCTGAGGTGAAGTGGCACTGTCCATTGAAACAGCATGTGTTGCAGGCCCAATTAATCAAATTCGGCCACCGAGAAGTTTTCCTACATGTGACGACAGCGATCGCCATTAATGGTTACAATATTTACAATATTATTTATATATAATAATGCTTGAATGACTTCAGCACGTTGCTGAGACGTTAGATACTTCATAATAAATTATTGTCAACTCCTCTCTACGACTACCAAATACGAGCTGACAAATGTGTGCTAACCGAAAATGACAGCCAAACAAAATCCGCTTGGAATTCACTCTGTTTATTAAATACATGACATCAATTTACATTTTATAGGACTTTTAATATACTAAACGAGTAAAGATTTGGAATATGATTATGACCATCTTGACCCTCTCTTTCCTATAAATGCTACAGTAAAGGAAATAAAATATAATTTTGTCATTTGAAAATGGAAAAACTTATTATTTCTGAATTTTCTCTACAAAAGAAACGCGAATAAGATGACATATTTAAGGTAAATAACCATTTACAATATATACATTAGGTATATAAATGTTTAATTAGATAATAAAACGAAGAAAGGGTCTTCCATTTCATCGTGCAGTGCAAATGTACCGCTGTGCCAAAAATTATATATAAAGACACTTGCAAAAGAACTTGCTCTGACGCATATTATGTACATTCGCGTTCATGAAATAGATGAATTCTCATTACAATATAAAGTGAAGAAATGTAATTCCTTCCGTACTTAACTTTATGTTTCTTCAATAAGCATTTTATTTCCCCATTGTTTGAGGACTACGAATGCCGATCGCGAGAATTCACTCTTTGAAATGAAATTCAATTCTCCTTCCCTCTGATTAAAAGGACCGCGCGGCGGTATCCGTTTCACAATATTGACAATGATTTAATCAACTCAGTATAAAGTTGGCTTGTTTACCCGCCAACTGTCAGGTCGGTAGAAATGGCACAATTCCATTTCTAATTCTTTTTATTGTGTTTCAATAAATAACATTTTAATATCTAAAATCTAATACAAATGTGTGAGATAAATGATAATACTAAGTTAACAACTACCGTAATCTGGGATGTATCTACGCAATCTTCTATTCATACACGACCAATGTTTTTTATTTACTCCTCTATTTGTTCATATTCACCGTAATTTGATTCGATTATGAACTACAGAGAAAATTCCACGAATGAGCTCTGTTCCTATTCAACTTCCGAAGGGGTGAGAAGAGACAAGTGATGCTTCGTGGAGTTAAATAAAACAAATTATTTACTAAACCAATGTTGATACTTGTTGTACAACAATATGTTAGATGTATTTAGTTAAAAATATCACGTAAAATTAATATTAAATAAGAACGAGAGAAAAACATTTTCAATCGTCGTATAATTATTATCAGTGCAAGACCCAGAAACGCGCTTTTTCAAATGGCTCAGGAGTCTGGTAAGGTGTGTAAGAACAATTTATCAATCACAATCCTATTACAATACTTTACCTATTTTATTGAAACCTGTAATGGTGTATTACTTTATTAGTTTATTTCATTTTTGGCTATTAAAGATGGGAAGATGCTTTTAAAGATGGCAGCTTCTTCTCTGCCTTCATTCTTTTCCAACACATTTCTGAATACCTTCTTCTTCGTATTTAAAATACTTCTGTCTTCTTGGATAATTCCTGAGGACTGTTCTTTATTTATTTGTCCAGCGACAAAATAATAATGTATCTGAAAGTACAGTGACATAATGCTTAAATAGTATAACTTATGCCATGTGTCTCTATTTATCTCACAACATGTCTCTATTCACCCCACGACTTATCCATATCCACCCTGAAACTAGGTTATAAGCGACTCTTGCCACTAAAACCAGTATAAAATATTTATTAATGAGAAATTTTACTTGCAAAAAAACACCAACCTTCAGCATAAAATTCTTCTTTGTGAAATATTAAGATTAACGGATAAACCTAATTATTGAATAGCTTTACAAGCAAAGTTTTGCGGTGTAAAATTTGGTCCGTTAACCTGAAAATTTTTTGAAATTTAATAATTCTAAAAAATTATTACGTGACACCATAATAATAGTATTACAGTGGTCATATTTTTAACATAAAATATTTGATTTAATTATTTATTATTTTATAAAATAACTGAAGCGAAAGTGGCGTAACAAGACGACGGTTGTCCCTATTCCCCCCTATGTCTCTATTCAACCCAGTTTACGGTACTCTAAAGTATTTGGAGGAAGAGTATTTTAAGAATCAATCAATTATAATACTCTTTTATTTACAAACAATTCAATAATAACTCACTAATATTTAGAAATTGTTTTTTGTATGACAAATTTTTTTTTTTCACGTTGACTAAGTTAGATAATAATTATGTATAACTATAAAGATAACGCTGAAAATATTAAGTTACAAGCGTCTCTTTTAATAATAAACAAATAAATGGTCTTGTTAGAAGCCTCAATAATCGGCGAGCTTGTATGAGAAGAAAAGTGTGACAGAACAGAAGAGTGTGCCTATCCCCGTAGGGAAACTGTGATAGTAAGCAAGTGAGTACAAACAAATATTGTTTAAGAGATTACACCCGTAAGAATAACATTAAATGATTATACATTATAATGGCTGATAAAACTAGGGATGGAAAATATTTTCTAGAAATTCACAGCTCTGAACGCGAAATACGTATTCTTGGTGCTGGGTGTCCCAAAATGGATTAAGATCGTAGGTTGTAGCACTCCATAAACTTCTTAGCTATTTCCCTGTCGCTAAACCATCGCCGTCATTCTACTCCGATGCAACACCTACTCGAGGGAGTAAATCATATTTATTCCGTATGATAAAATGTTTCAAATCCTGAAGACATCTTCATTTTAAACATTCAACCATAATTTATGTATTCATAGACTATCTTACGTAGTAGGTTTCTGACTACTAGTGCCATAAAAAAAATATATATTTATGTTAAACTTTTAAAAATATTTCCTAAAACTATTTAACTTCACAATGTTATCGACCCACATATTGGTATAAGGTGTTCAAGAATAAAGATAAAAACATATTTGTACAAAATCTCTAATACGGTTCTTAAAAATGTAGTGAAATTATGGTATAATAAATTTTGATTTAACACACTCATGAATAGCTTTATTTTTGTTATACGTTTATATTTAGCTGCACATAATTCAATTCATTCTAGACTTTATATTCTATATATGAAATTATATTTCGTGGTTAGTTAGTTATGTTTAGTTAATTACAATACGATGGTTTTAAATGTCTATAAATTTTTAAATATTTACAAATCACTAGCTTCTATCGAGAAATATTTTTAATTACCAAATTCACTACTAACTTGTACTTATAAAAAATGTTCCACGGAAAAGTACTTGTTAATAAATAAATAACGGTTCCTCAATATCAAAATATGTCATATGCTGGAATATTAACGACCAACATAAATAAACCCATTTCTTTCCAACCAAATTATGCAATAATTGTGCCTGCTGATAAATTTTAAAATGAGGAAATAAAAGAAAAAATGCGAAAAAACATTAAATTGACATAATTAAAAATTGGAATAACAGGACTAAAAAAAAATTGGAAAAAATAAAATATTAATTTATTGTTCAAAAAAAGAAGATACAAAAAAATTAACAGAGGAAGTAAACAAAACATTAGGAATAGAAATTAAAGCGGAATTAATTAAAGAGAAACAACAATTTTTAATCATAAAGAGACTAGAACGAGGATTAACAGAAGAAGACATTATAAACGGTATTAAAATGCAAAACGAACAAGAAATAGTCGTAAACATAACATAAAACTGATAAAACAACTAAAAAACATAGACAAGGAAGGCAAAGAAAGAGAAACCACAAACTACATCATACAAACGACAGGAAAATTAAGAAATATCCTAATTGAAAAGGGAAAATTAAACATAAAATTCCAAAAAGTATCCATTGAAGACTGCAATTCGTTAACACAGTACTACCATTGCCAGAAGTTCGGGCATACAGCACAAGATGTCTTAAAAGAACACAACCGCCGACTTGTCGACACTGTTCTGAAGATCACACGAAAACCAGCTGCTCAAATACACAAAAAACCCATCTGCAGCAACTGCAGCACGCAAAATCACAGTTTTAATATGAAATATCAAACTGAACACAGAGCAGATAACCAAGACTGCGATTACAGGGGGAAAATGCTACAGATCTAAGGACAGAATTGAATATTAGTGAGTGTTCCAACTTAAAAACACATAAGTACACTTTTTCTTTATTTATCTACAATACATTAAAATCAACCAAAACAATTATATTATCGACATATCATACTTTAAAAATGTAATTATCTATTTTAAATTTTTCATTTTCATTATTTCAAATTTATTTATCTATTTTCATAAATTCCAATATGAACGATTATATAATTAACTCTATGAACATAAACAATCAAAATAGATTATCATTCATTCAATCCAAATTACATAATAAAACCAAATCCCGATAGTAGTGTGGTTATTATCTACATGAATATTAGGAGTCTGCAAAAAAATTTCGACGGAATTCCTTGTAGTTGACCAGGATTTCGGATTTCGATAGGTTTGACCAGATGCCCCGAGTCCGTAAGTGTTATAATGTCAGACAGGACTCGAACCACCCCCGTTTCTGTGGAATGATGACACTGTATGCAGCTTGCATTTTGGGAAATAAAGCATTTTCTGTTAAATACATATTAAGACGACATGATACAACCTTTTCCATTATTTTTGAGAGGAGCGGCAGATTAGAGACCGGGCGATAATTCAAGAGATTGTCGAGGTCATGTGTAGCATTTTTCAGTAGTGGAGTCACGTGGGCCATTTTCATAGAGTCTGGAACGCTAAATGTTTCTAAAGATTTGTTAAGTTAATCCACCAAAAATGGTACATTTCTAAATAACAGTCCTTTAGTAACCATGTTGGTATTGGATCTAACGCACATTGCTTATTAGATAAGCTTTTGACTATTTGCGTTATTTCGGCGATCGTCGTCAGCGTGAAATGATGCAATCGCGATGTAGTTTCTTCCTCGATTACAGGTTTCAAAACTGAACTCGTCGAGGCACGAATTGCAGTCACTTTATTTGTGAAACTGTCAGCAAGGTTGGAAACACCGGCAATTATCGAAATTTCCGCTCTACGGTTGTCACGAACAGATTTGAGTGCTCTTCACAAATTTTTATAATTTTTTTGATTCTCTCTAATCTTGGAACACCAATATGCAGATTGTTTTGTTTGTCTGGTTGACCTGTATTTCTTCTGCGCTATGAGCCCAGACTCTTCAGTCTCCAAGAGAGTTTGTAGTCTCATTCCCTTCTTTCTATCCCTACATTCTTCATCAAACCAGCACTTAGAGCCACGATTCCTCCTAACTTTCGTGGTAACCGGAACATGTTTGTCGAGTGTGCGTAATAATGTAGGATTATACATATCTACAAGTTGATTAATGTCTTTTTGGTGGCGATGGAAATCACTACCAATCAGAGACACATTCATATCATTACGGAAATTATTTATGGCCAGTTTCCTCTAGGACCTCGATGTTATGGTTTTATATGATAGAACAGGTTTATAAAAATCAACAAGTCCAATATCAATCTCCTCAGCAGTTATGACTAATAATGACGTCTAATATTTCTCCTGAATCATGTGTAGGATCGTTGACCAACTGCGTGCGTCATTTAGTAGACTATGAAAATATTTATAATCCTTTTCTGATAGACGATCTAACCTAATATTTAAATCACCTATTATTATAACAGTCTCTATGCGAACTGAAACCCATTCTAGTAAGGATTTGATTTCCGAGAAAAATCTTGCTGAGGTCGGTTGTGAACCAGGCCTATAAATCGTGAGGATAGTTAAGCTCTCTCCAGCCGAGGCTATTCTGCACCCGAGACACTCAAAAGTGTTAAAAGGGAGTATTTTTATTTTTGTTAAACGAAAATCTTTTTGTGTAATGACAGCAATACCTCCGTGGTTTGTCCAAGTGAGATTATCCGATTTATTCCCTGACGGTTTTCTAGCCCCTTCAACAATTTTAAATCCTTTACTGCGTAGTTGTTTGATTGAATTTGACTCGTGATCATCGTGCCAGGTTTCTATTACCGCTAAAACTCATATTTTTCTATCTGTAGTCTATAACTATTTATTTATGTGCTCCTGAAGTGTTCTATAATATTATTTATTTTCTAATTATGTGCTTCTGAAGTATTCATTTAATTTCTTTCTAAACTCTTTTGTTATTGAAATTTTTTATCCCTAAGTATACAAAATTTTGCTGATAGTGTTTAGTGTTATATTTAGGGATTTTAAAGTTATTTTTAAACCTTAATGATGTGCTTGTTTCAAATTTTACAGTGTTATTTTAATGATTAATTGAGATTTTTTTGTAAATGTTTTCTATTTTGGAAACTGGGAATTTTGTAAAAGGTGTTGAAAAGGTTGATCTTTTTTTCATTATTACTTTGATGATTGTTCTCTGTATTATTTTTACTGAGTTCATTATATTATTGTATGCTCCTCCCCACCCAATTATTCCATACTGGAGTAGTGAGTGAACAATAGCAAAATATACCTTTTTATAATTCGCTAATATGACTGTGCAATTTTAAATGTTGATTTGTCTATAGATTCTTGAATGATATTGGATAGTCTACCTATTGAGTCTTGTGTACTTTTGTTTTCCATGAACCCAAATTGGTTTTCATCAATTACTTTGTTTATTTTAATAAATTGAGACAATCTTTTTTAAACATTTTTTTCTAGGATTTTTCCAGTTTGACAAAAGAGAGATTGGTCTGTAATTGGTTATTTCCTCGGGGTTATTTGATTTATATATGGGGGAAATGATGGCTCGTTTGTATCATGTTAGGATTACCCCTGTTTTTAAACTTAGGTTTATTACATACATTAGGGGTTTAGATATTTGTTTTTTATAAATTTTAATATATTAACAGTATGTCCACCATAACCTGGTGCTGTTCTCTCCATTATACATGATATGATTTTTTCAATTTTGTTAATTGTTGTGGGTTGAAAAATTTATATTTTATATACTGTATTAGAAGTAGCTACGTCATTATTCCAGTTCTTTGTGATTTTACTAGCAAGTTTTTAACGACGTTAGCAAAGAAATTATTAAAAATGTTTGTTGTTTCCTGGGGTTTTACATGATAATGTAATATAAAACAGTTTGTGTCAAGCGCCCTTGAGGTGAAAGTTTTTACAAAAATGGCGCTATACAAATTATCCAATATTATTACAAATTATCAAATATTACAGTGTTACTTCCTCTCCGAGCACAATAGCTAGTCTCTTTTTTCGATAGGTAAGCGAAAAAAAATAACGTTATTTTAATAATGTAAAATACTTAATTCACACTATAAAAAAATTGTAAAAATGTTTAGTAAATAAAAAAAATAAAAAAATTTCACGTTTGGTGCCCGATAAAATATTTTCTCGTATCAGAGAATATAGGATTTCGCAAATGAATATCTATGGCAAACAATAATCAATAATATCAGATTCCTGGTAAGAAACATCCTATACGGCCAATGAAAGAGAATTGTCATTATCTTAATTTTAATCTTTTTTTATTATGTAAAATTATTATTTTAAAAAATATTACTCTTTGATGCGCTCTTACAATTATAATTAATTTTAACATACATTTTAAATAATGAAACTACTCTACTAGGTGAAATAATAATATTAATAATGGATAATTTGTATAGCGCCATTTTCGTAAGAACTTTCACCTCAAGGGCCGTTTGGTTCTAAATATTAATGGATAATGATTAGCGATGCCATAAATTTGTTTTTCATTTGTCCTGAAAATAATTATTTTGTATTAAACCCTGCGCTACTCGTATATTTAGAATTATCTAATACGATGCGCGCGCACCATCGCGTACGCCAGTATCACCAGCCGAGACGGGAGGCTTTGATCCTGAGTCCAGACTGCAGACTAGACAGAGGAGGAACGCGTCTAGGGGGATATCAGGGGGTGGGGTTGACATCGGATGATGTGCAGATGTATTTAGCGCGGCACAAATGTGCCAATCAAAATGCGGCACGCGTTTGACACGCGTCAGTCCAGATTATGCCGCCAAATATCAAGACTGGCGCTGTTTCACTCGTTCGTCTTATTTGACGAGAGACGAAAACTTTTATTGTTCCCTCTTTATTATGTTTCTAAATATTTCGGACTGCTCTCGTACTTGTAGACGGAGGTCACTTGAAAAGTTATTTAGAAACATAGTTAAAATATTTTAATAGATTTGAACAGATTGTTTTTAACACCTTTCTCGATAAGAATTTATTATCAGAAACATCTACCTAATTCTCAAGGGCGTGAACTGCATACAAGCAAAAAAGCTGTGAATTACTAAAAATTCTGGAAAATAAAAATAAATTAAATAATCCTTATTTTATGAAAAGATCCCGTAAAATTCTAGCTGTTATTACCCCGAGTAGCGTAACCTTGTCAATGGTATAATCCATGACTTGTCTAGCCGTGGATTATTCAGAAAAATGGCGAATCATTTATGAACAACTTCGTGTTTTCAATTTAATTTGTCTGTTCAATCCGTCTGATAATCATACTGAAGTAATTATTTTTAAACCTATATTGGCATCTTTACGTCTGCCAATTTTCTGCATTTTTCAAACAATTTGTGCTTAATTCTGTTATTTTCGAAAGAGATTAATTATCACTGAAAATTGCGTGCAATGATCTTCAAAGTAAACTCGGGCGTCTTCTTCCGTCTTGTGAAATGTAATTTCAATACCATCGATCCATTATAAGTTATTATAGTCAAGGTATATTATTAACAAATATAAAGAAAATGTTATTGTATTCTCGTTTCTCGGCTTAGGATGTATTGGGGAAATTTTGTTGACAATGTATCTTATGTATAACTAATTAACCATTAACATTTTAACTTTTTCAATGAACCTATTTCACCCAAATAGCTGAGTTAGTTTGCCCCTGTTTCTGGAAACACCTAATTCGATTCCACGTAAATCCTTGTCGATTATCATCTGGGTTGAAAGCTTGAAATACAGTTGCAATATATTCCAGTTTGTCCCAGTTTAATGAACATAGAAAATAGCCAAGAAGAAAAACGTTAAATGTCCGATATTATTTGATTAGTAACTGTGCCGGGTGGTCGGCCCTCATCCACCTGGCGAGCTTTGATTCTGCTCCCTCTAACCCCAGGTGAACCATAAATATCATTAAAGCGATCTTAATTAAATCGTTTACCCCACGAATTAGAGTGCACATGCCAACCCCGGTCACGTGACCCGATAGGGAGCGTGAGAATGATTGGTGACCGATCCATTTTTCACTCATTATCCTTTTGATGGTGAATATATTTCTCGTGTTCCACGTTGCTTGTGAGCTGTTGGCACCCCATTCGCCGCACGCAGGGAAGAACAAACGACTTCCAATTAAATATTAAAATTGATTCAACATATTAATCATCGCCAGCGCCAGGTTGGCTGGGCGCACTTCTCGCGATTCTGGTCATTATACTATATAACACATCAATATTTTTACTATTTTTAAACTAACGCTTGGGCTATGAAATTAAAATATTCGATGATCCTCCACGACGAAACTCAAATCCACTTTCACTTGCATTTGATAATTACGGGAAAGTTTTGCCAGAGATTCTATTCTCTAGCACGGCTTTAACGTACATATTGAAATTAAAACCGATAGTTCATAAATATTCATTATTCTTAGTATTTCGAGAACCTTAAATTGCTTAGTAATCTCAGAAGGAAAGAGCGGAAATAATAATTAATATCTGTGCGGCATGTGAATTGAGACAATTTCAATATGTAAATATGTCACGTTATACTATACATACACACAAACAACCATAAAAGACACCATCGGTTTGGTTTTCCGGGACAATTTGTTATGTTCGGAACGGCCCGATGCGCTGCGCTACACTGTTGATGCTCTCTTTTTTATTTGTGTACAATTATACACATTATAGCGGGGGTTCCAAATCTTTGTCGCGTGTGGTATGGGGGCACATGTGAATGTATGTCTGTATGAGATTACATTTTTTACTGAATTCTTCATAACAATTTTTTTTTTAAAATCTATTCCCCGTGTTGTAAAAAAGGTTTCCTCGGCGATGTTTCCAGAACCGAGAAAATAAATAACATTTTATAATCTAGGAAATAAATAACGGAAAAAGCGATTGAAATATTATTCTTAATAATGTTGTGACTTGTTTATCGAATTACGAGAACTAACCTTAGAAAGTTTGCTTAAGAACTTAATGCCCCCTTCATGCCGCTATCGGCCGTATCGCCAGCGTGCTCCGTTACTTCGGGTTATTCAAATATAAAGGGGCGAGCGCGAGTTATCGTCCGAGATAAGGATCAATAAGTGTGAAGGAAATATATGGAAGGTCAATTTATATTATTACAATCGAGTTAAACCTATATAAATATTTTCGGGTTAAATTATCCGGCGGTGTCAAAAGTTTGAGACAAAGTGGAGGGGTTGAATATTGATAAGGAAAACTTTAAATTTGTATTCATTTTACAGGAATAGAGTAAAGATTTAGTTCGTGAGATTAATTTATGAGAAAACCGAGGACACTATCAACAATACTAATGTTACACTCCAGAGAACACGCGGGAAGTGCACAACTCATTAGAGCCTGTTAAATGTATTTTTTTCATTTTCAAGTATTAAAGTAAAAGCATAAAATTAGTTAAAGGAAGTATGTAATAAAAAAAAATGACATAAATAAAAAACAAACTCGGGAGTAAAATTATTTCAAATCCGCTTTGTGCTCTTTCAAAATGCTTTTGAAATTAAAGAAAAAATAGATATCTCATAGAGACGAAACTATTTTTATTATATTTAATGGAAAATATATGGTCGTTGGGTGGCTTAAGTGATCACTTTATATAAATATAACGTTCACCATTCCCACCTATCAATCTCCATATCTATAGTATTTTTGAAAGTTGAATATATGTGGACTCGCTTCGAGTACCACTACACTATTGACATCAATATGCACTAAATTTGATAATAATAAAATTGAATTAAAATTTTTTAGAAAACCAACTCTTACAGATACTATCATACATAGTGAATCTAATCATCCATTTTCACACAAACATTCAGGGTTCCACTCCATGATACATCGTTTAGTCAATATTCCTATGTCAACATCCAATTTCAATATTGAATTGAATACAATAAAAAAAATAGCAGTTAATAAAGGGTATAATACAGGTTTGATAGACACTATTTAAAAAAATAAATTAAAAGAATATAATAATAATTTTTTACATAAATCACAGATAAAACATAATGATAATAATGATTATTGGCGTAGGATTTTATATATAAATAACTTTTCGAATCAAATATCTAAACACCTACCACGAAACATTAGACCGGCATTTTATACAAATAATAATATAGGATAGGAAATTTACTCATAAATTTTAAAGACAAAGATGGTAAATTAAACAATTCTGGTGTCTATAAACTTAGTTGCCAGGATTGTGCTGCATTTTATAATGGTAAAACGGATCGAAAGTTTAATATAAGAGTAAAGGAGCATTTGAGATGTTTGAACAATAGTGGGTTTTCAGAATTTCTAATCATTTGATAGAAAATGGTCATGGTTTTGATAAAAAATTGGAATTGTCAATTTTGCATGTAAACGGTATTGGTCACAAATTAAATAATTTAATATCGTTGGAGATAAATAAAGCGTGTAAAACTAATCAAAAAATTATAAACAACTAACTAAATTTAATCCCATTCTGAGTCCCATTCTAAAAACTTTTCCTAAAAATTATTCGAGTAAATTTGTAATAAGTAACAATTTGAGTTAGGTACTAAATTTATTATTTAAATAATTGTTGTGTTTTTAAAAATAGATTCTGGTAAAGAAACAATAATATATGTTTTAGTTAGTATTGACATCCTGAAGAAGAAAATGGTATTTTTCGAAACCGGTAGATGTATTTAAACTCAATAAGTGGTTAATAAAACAAAGTTAACAAATAAAAATTTTAATGATTTTAACACATTATTCTAGAATACGCATGAAAAATTAATATTTTTCAATTTTCTTATTTTGACCAGTATATTATTAGTATGTGAATATGAATATGTACATAGTGTGTTCTTGGACATATTCAAATATTGCTAATAATAACTAGTCTCGTCTCTATGAGACGTCTATTATTTGTTTAATAACAGTGCCTTTGTAGGTGAAAATCCAGTAATTGTGTGTTCTTAAGAACAGCATGTACCGGTGATAGTTTTTATTTGGAGGATAATAATTCATCAACAGGAACAGAACAGGCCGAATGGAAGCGCCGAGTTCTCCCCGGGTATCCTCGGTGCCGAACAGGTCCTGTCCCAAATATTTCGTCAAAACATGCTTAAACGCATTTTAATTCTTCAGAGCTGGTTAATACCCTTCGTATTCAACGGATTTCTCGCACGAGAGGGCGGCAGTCCTTTGATGTTCCTCGCGAGTACACGGCATTCATCAGTAGCGGTGTCTTGCGGGAGTTGTTCCGTGAACAGTGAACGGTATGATATGTACATACCGGTAGAGACCTCTTGATAATTATTATAATTGGCTCTCTAAATGAAGGCCAGTCGGCGGTCGACCGCGCATTTGGTCGTTCGAACCTCGCGTCTGAGGCCGTCGGCGACGGGGAATGCGAACAATAGACTGCGTCCTCATAATACATCGACGAGGGATGCAAATTCTTACCGGTGTGATGTTTAAGTCCGCAAATCTAAATAAAGGATCTCTGTAGTTCTCTTGATTTACGCCGCATCTGTTAACCGAACAAACGTACGTATACATGTTTACATGTTTTCCTATTAACTGGCGCACTGCACATTAAGTGAGACTTCAATAAACACCACTTCGGGTGAAATCGGGCATCTGAGAAACTGGTCTTCAATCTTGCTGTTTTAAAGACACGCCCATTTCTTTGTCGTGTTTTTTTATTAAAAAAATACGCTCGATATGAAAACACTATTCAGATAGATTCGTGACCGTTGTCTGAGTAAATTAGTTTTTTATAGTTCTACATTTTTAATTTTTTCTATAGCATCCTGTTGTATGTAGCGCAAGCGGTGCAACCTGCAGCATCAGTACAGCTCGCTCCGTGAACGTCGTCTGAAATTTGAGCAGCACGTCCGTTGAATTTTTAAATATAATATTTTTCCGTTAACCATAAATAATACCATTGATCGTGAGAAAAGGGAAGGACGCATAAATGGCATCTGTTCCGGGCACCTAATTTGAAGTTACGATTCTGTCTGTTACTTAGAACTGTAAATGATCTAGATGTGTTTTCAGTAAATAATACAGAAACCGGCAATTATAATAATATGGATCGAGTCTAAATAAAATATATTCGCGAACTAATGCGGGTAATGAGCAGCTTATCGATGCAAGAAGCCGAGAATAATAAGTCAACCGTTTCCACGGCGGAGATGACGTCGCAGATTGGCGCTGTGTGAAAACAATAAATAAAAGCAATTCGCAGATAAGTGTGGAAATTTTTACGTGTCGTTTCCCACCAAAACGCTGCTGAAACCCGTTTTTCTAAAGAACGGATATCTCGCGGCTAAACTGCCCTAAAAGCCATCCGGATTAAAGTTATTTTCTTTTACAGCACTGCGAACACTCGCCAATGAAGTTGTCTGTCTCTACGACGATTGACGGCGGCAGCGGTAAGAGGGTGGCGACTTTCCTCTCGGTGAAGCGGTTCGACCGCTCGCCGCGCGGGGACCGTATCGCGCGCCCAATGAGCCGTGAAATACGGACCCCAGGAAGCTCGCGTGTCCCGCGAGATATGAACGGGTCACGTGGCCCCGTTACCGCTTTGAGGAAATGTTTCCTTTGCCATTTTCAATCAAGTTAATACACCTCTGTACCTGTTTAGGTGCGTACAGTTCGGGACGATCTCCACACATCGGGAGCGCGAGCTACAACTGCCGAGGAGCAAATTATTCTCTCTTGACATACAAATCTCACATCTATCGCATTTTATATACTACATATTGTTGATGTATTTAATCGGATCATATATGTTTATCTAGTCGTGCCAAGTCTTTTGCGGACGTCCTTCATTCCTTATATTGTCTATTGTCTTCTTTTCACTCGTAGAGAGTTATTGTGGTACAATCTAGTGGAAACAGTATTTAATATATTACGTGGACGTTGTTGGAATATGAAATAGTAATAGAATAGATAAAGAATATAAGGGAAGGTATTTTTAAAAAAAAAATTTATTGAGAAACATGGACATACAATTTTTACATATTATTATATATTACACATTATAAACATTCTTATACAAATATACAAAACTACATTTATACTTATTAACAGGGGCGTGCAGTGCATTATTAAAAATTCTGGGAAACGAATATAAATTAAATAATTCATATGTTATAATTACGCTAGCGCCCACCGTGTATAAGTAGAATCATTAGTTGCGTAGTTCTGGATGCTACCGCGCGACGCCACCGAAGCGCTGTAGTCCTCTACTGGGTCATTATTAATGTATTGTTACTACAATTGCTTACAATTTTAATCTATCGTTCTATTCAGGCCATACAATTTCTACCTACTGAATTGAAAATACCACTCGGTAGAGTCAGAAATGGATCAGCTGATCCATGTTGTATGGAGTCCTTACTTATGCTGTTTCCTAACAGAATTACATTTAAAAAGTTTTGAACTCGGCTTAGAGCTGATCGAAGCATCTACTTCCTCATTTACTAACTCTCGATTTGACTACCTTACTAAACATGTTGTTTTCATGATTGTTCTTTGCGTCCAGAGATAATGCATTTTTATTATAATGGATTCATTTTGTTTAAAGATGTCGTCTAAACGAAAGTTCATAAACTTGTGTATAATGTAGCATATAGCACCTACATTATATAGTATTATATAATATCATGGTAACAGCATAACCTAAATCTATACTTACTGCAAACCACGGCTTATACAAATACAATATACTAAAAGTATACAAAAAAGGCGAAAAATCTTCATAATGTAAGAGATGTTCACCGTCTCCTTAACTAGACCGAAGTCTGTACTAAAGGAGACAGGTTCATCCCAAGGTTATCACAAGAGGGGCCTGTTAAAAAGTGTGGCATTCCAAGAATCTAGTATTTGACTCCGTTAGAAATTATGCTCATCGTAGAAAAATCTCGCTGGATGCCACTAAAATATCTGTCTAAGAGTTCTTCCTCATCGATAAAGATGACAAGTTGGAATCTCATATCATTATTGGCCCAGAAAAATAATGTGACTTCATTTTGAGACATGATTGAATCTCGACTGGAAACAAGGTACGGTGGCAGTAGAAGACCGAGGTAGACGGAGAAGCATTTTTCAAAAAGAAGGTGAGGAGGATAAATAAAAATCTTTAACACCTATTAATATTCTACCCCCTACTACATTTGTCAGTTTAGCAATACTCTAATGTTATTTCTAAAGAATGTAATATGGGCGATAAGAAAGTGCTACGTTCTAAGACAAGTATTTTTCTGAATTCGTTTTTAAACACCACGCCAGCGAATGAAATACCACCTGCACCACTAAAGTAATCACAAGGTACCATTTTTTACCACCATAGCTATCTCAGGGTCTAGTAACAAACAACCGATTCTCTTTTATTGATAAAAAAATATGTTTCCACTTTGATAAAATAAATCTGTAATTTACGGAAACACTGGCCATGGTCGCATAGCGGCCACCATAGCCACATGCTGGGCACTACAGATATCCTAACAGTTGGCAACTGTAATGTATAATTTGATACCAACTAGATTTTTAATTCTTTCAAAAACTTGTCAAGGAAATGGCTGACTATTCTGCTTTTAAACAAGCCAGTGAGTTGGCCTAGTCTGTGACGTCACATGTCACCCTAGGGCCGGTTCTAATGTTTCCTGTCAGAGCATTATTGAGTTAGAAAAAATAATCAAAGGCAAGTCAATAATAAAAGTTGTGTGGGAAGTTGTCCTGTTGGGTTTGTTTATATATTTATTTTTAGGTTCAAACACAATCTTACTCGTAAATTTTTCCTTATTATTTTATAACCTTAGGTGTATATTTTTACATAAATACAAATTTCTTATTTTTTATTTTTTTATTATAATGAATCAATTTTAAAAACAGGTAAATTTGATAACTCCTACGAAAATTACATTTCACATAAATGCAGATTTGCTAACTCCCAAAAAAGCCTATAAAAATGACATAAATATTGTATTGAGGATATTTTTCTATAATATACAAATTACAAATCGTTAACGAAGAAAAAAACATAATTTCAATGAATTTAAAAAAACTACACAGTGTTTGTCCTTCCTGTAAAATTGAGAAATATGGAGTTAACAACATTACACTTTAGGGCATCGATATATATCTCTATATATTAAAAAAACAAGGTGTATTTTGCCGTGTTATATGTTTATATTGTAACAATGTAAGTTTTTTTTCACACATAAATCTGTTAATTACTCAACGATTCTGCGTATTTTCTGCATTCTGACATTTTTTGCAGATGTCTGAAGGTTGACTATATCTTTACATTCTTCTTCTTCTCCTCTATTTGTTACAACACTTTTAGTTTAGTAATTTTTTGAAAATGTATACTTTTTCTTTCCTCGCATAAGCGATAAAGCTACGAATTGGAGAGCAAAAATCTTTTTAATTTTTTTTGGCGATTGCCACCGATAGACAGTATCGTTAAACACTTTATTTAAAATTCTTCTTCTAATTTCTTTGTAAAGCCTGATTTAGTGAAATTTCGTGGTTTTGAGCTTTTCTCTGCAAGCTTACGACCAAATTCTAATTTTTATAATTCACGTGACAGGTTGCAATAGCCCAGAATTTATTCTGGTGTTTGTAAACTCCCATCATTTCAATTACACCAATTAAATGTTAAAAATGCGAAAAAAAATTAATAATCGATGTAACCTACTTACATACAAATTAAATGTACAAAAAACTTGATTTCTTGAAGAATATATTAACCCAACGCAACCATTTTTTATAGAGTTAAAAAAGCTAGCTATCGGCAATTTTTGACGTATTATATTGCTTAGAAAATGTCAAGCGAATCTTATGGAAAATAACCAAATATTTTTAGATTATAGTATGAACGGACATCTATCTCATTTACAGTATGAAATTGAACCGACAAGTGTGCATATCCACTATGCTGTATAATCGGAGTTCCCGCCGAAATAAAAACTCGTGATGTTAATATTCTTACAGATGGTCTAGACATTTTTTTTATGGTGATCCCACAGAAGTGTTATGGACACCATTTTATTTTCGAATCAATGTTTACAAAGAACAGCCATCTTCCACGTTGATATGTGTGCTAAACACGTGTTTTAAGCTTTTTAACTGTCATTATTTCGCGGTTTATTTCCAAAACATAAGTTTTTCGCGCAAAATTTGAAATAATGTAAGCACAGACATTTGATACATATAGATAGATTCATGTTCTGAGTTTGTTTAAATAGTATTCACGGGAATTACAAATGTATCCAGAATGACACAATATGTTTATTTTTAAATGCGTCATTGAATTTACAAATAACTTTATTCTTATCTCTTATCTCAATATTTAAAATTCTAGTGATAGATAAACGTGTAACGCTTATATATTATATCTTTCACTCTTCTTCTTCTTCTTATTTTTCTATCAAAACACTTTTAATGGTTTTATCAAAGTGCGTTAGCAATTTTTTTTTTAAATCTGGAGATGATTGACAACAGAGTACTGCGTCTCTACAGGATACGTCTGTCACAATAAAAAATTATATAATTATAATGGCCTACATAAATCATACTGTATGCCTTTACTGATGTCTGTCGAACATAAGAATAAATTTAAAATCACAGAACAAATAAAAACAACATTTTAAACATGAGCCCGCTAAGTAGTATACGATATGTAGCATTCTGTAAATACAATACAATACCATACACAGAGCTTTCCACAAAAACTACACACAACAAAGCCAAAGCGACTAGGGCCAAAAAAGCTTATCTGTCGTCAGAAAGCTCCCCTCGGGATCATCTCTACAGCCTCAGATCCCGCTTGTATCACAGGGTGACGGTGTTGGATGGAAATGGGAAATAAATGTATTTTGGGCTGATACTGAGGGTAATAAGCGTTCACTAACCCAACATCGTGATCATACAGCCGGTGTGTTTTCATTATTTTCGTGCCTTCTTGAAGTATGGGAGAATATATACATTAGCGTTTGTGAAAGAATAAAATTAAATTAATCGTAGCCAAGGTCGGTGATTTTATCTACCTAGGAGGTCTCATCTCAAATGGAAGGTGCGAAGCTACGATCCGAAGGAGAATTTGTATATTCAAATTTACGTTGAAAGTGGCCGAAATTTTTAAAAACCGCTTCATTACAAAAAGCATAAAAGTTAAATTAGTAAAATCCCTGGTTTTTTTCATTCCTGATATATGCTGAATATCTTCGCGATGTAGTATTAGCGTCGTACGCTACGATTAACAAACAAGTGCCTCCATTCTACAGGAACTCCGAGAAAGGCTCTCCGCTGTAAGCAGGAAAACAATTCTTGCGTTCTTTGCTACAAAACCACGGAGTTCAAAGAAATGAATGATCACTGGCAATGTACAAGGATGAAGAGAAATATATGGACGACATGTTGAGATGACAAAACATGTCCGAGAAATGACCGCAGTTTGGCTACACGTCGCGCTAAATAAAGTTTAGGAAAACCGCCAAGGGTGGAGGCAAGCAGTTCTCACTCTAGAAATGCATTGTTTTGGTAAATATACATAAACGCGGACGTACCACATTACATTGGTATATGTCACAATGACACTTGTCGAATATTACCGCACACAATAATACACAAGACAACGAGTGGACGATTGCACTCCCGTACTGAGAGCAACACAAACATTCAATCACCGCTTCTACCTCCGTTTTAGCTCCGAAACTATACAACACTAATTTGTAATTGAATATGGACTCAAAATATGTTGGGTAGAATCAGTCGGAAGCAATATGGTTCTGATATGTCTAGTTAAATTCAATACAGAGACTTTGATTTAGATTTTCAAAATATTCATTGTAATATATATAATAAATCATTCAACTAAATAAAAAGTCATTACCAAACAGCACGAAAAAATAGCGGTTACTTTAACACAAAGTGTAACAGAAGCAGCCGAGACAAGGCTGAATCTACCAGAGGTGATATCTGCCGCATTCCAGTCAAAAAATATTTATTTGTAATAAGTATTACATTATTTTATTTTGTATGTTCACCTCTGTTGTATAAACATGTCAGTAAGGTTTATGTAATCTAATCTTAACGATTATTGCGTGTTACGATACATTGGTTTGTATTAGATGTGTTAATTAATATTTTAAAATATATTTAATTTTATTAATTATATGCCTGTAATTAATAAGTGAGCAAATATTTTATATACATATGTTTGATTGGAATATATTAACATACGGTACATTGGAATATATTAACTATATGTAGATGTAGATCAAATCACATTTTCTTGAAATTCCCTTAAATATTATTTTCACAGCTTTGAGAACATTCAGGTAAGGGCATTTGTGCCAGAAATTTTAATTCATTATTTTTTTAAATAATTACTAAAATGTAATCTAGGTTTCATTAGACCAGATACTATTATGAACATTTCATCTTTCACGTATGCATTTGATAACCTAATTATATAGTATTATATTCAGTTTGCTTTCGATACTGTCGATAACTAATATTCCTAGAATCTCACTGAGCACCCTGTCCTGGCGGACAGTGTAGCCCCCGAGGGATTAGGGTACAAATTTAAATTTAAATAGCCCCCTACCCCTTCCGGCACCCGGAGCGGAGCCGGCCTCCCCTAGCAGGGATCGTCCGAAGACCCCTCGCGTTCTTCTGCCTTGAATATCTTTTTATATAAAACATTCATATGGAATTCCTGGCTTGGGAATTTGGCGATATTGGATATCTGATTAAAAGGATACTGCTAAGGATATACACCAATACATTATAAACTTTTCGAGTAATAAAAGATGTAACATCGAAAACTGTAGTAATATCATATAAGATTTAGCATAAAAAACTATAGTAAGATAATACTTTTAAAGCAAAATTAACATTGTGGTTAAAATTCATTATTTTTATTTTTTAACTTTGTTTCCTTAACCACTTATTGAGTTTAAATATATCTACCGGTTTCAAAAAATACCATTTTCTTCTTCAATAAGTCAATACTAACTAAAAACATATGTTGTTGTTTCATTACCAGAATCTATTTTTAAAAAACAATAATTATTTAAAAAATAAATTTAGTACCTAACACAAATTGTTACTTAATACAAATTTACTCGAATAATTTTTAGGAAAAAAATTTAGAATGGGACTCGTAGTTAAATTTAGTTGGTTGTTTATTATTTTTTAATTAGTTTTATATGCTTTATTTATCTCCAACGATTCCAAATTATTTAATTTATGACCAACACCGTTTACTTGCAAAATTGACAATCCCAATTTTTTATCAAAACCATGACCATTTTCTATCAAATGATTAGGAAATTCTGAAAATTCACTATTGTTCAAACATCATGGTATTTTTCGAAACCGGTAGATGTATTTAAACTCAATAAGTGGTTAATGAAACAAAATTAAAAAATATAAATAATATAGTGAGATATAGCTTAAAAAATTGTTGCAGTCCAAGTTCATAATGATTTTTTTCGAAGGACTCTTGTTTATTATTTTTTACTTACGTAACTTGAATGGTTATTTTTTCGTAAAATTTCCATAAGTTTTTTTTATTACTAGTTTTTATTCTTCCAGTTCATGTATTAAAATTAAATATTTATCATGATGACAAAAAATAGTAAATATTTCAGAGATCGATAGATAGAAACACTCGCAGAAGTGTCATTTGGTGGTAAAATTTTGATGAGAATACATGATATTGAATAAAACAAAACAGCTACTCCTAAAAAATATTTTTTATTTTCTGCAACATTTTCTCAAATGGGTTGAAAACTAACTGCAAACACGATGGTATTTTTTGCCACACAAATGACCCATGACACGTCATGTACATTATGTGCTATAGCGCAGATGACAGTGTACGCGTGCGTGGTCTATGGAACGCAGAGTATACACGAAATGGTCAATTATTCATTATTTACACGAAAAGCCGTAAAGTTCAAAGTAAAAAGTTTCAGTGTATTTTTATTACGCCGTAACACAGTTCTCTTGCCTAACCTAATCTAACTAACCTAGGAATTTCCTCCAAGAAGAGTGGAATGTTGGTAAACCCGAGTACACCCAAGTATACCCGAGTAGTCTACAATAAGATACAGCTTCGTTCTAATTTTTATTTTTATGCGAAAAATTCGTTGATTCGGATGGGGTTTATGGAATAAATGAATTTAAACAATACACCTTCAGAAGTCGCGATCATCTTCGGTAGGTACATTCGTTAGGAGTTAAACAGGAAAGAATGCCTGATATTTTAAAGACTTTAAATACACAGCATCCCTTATAGTTCTAAGTAGTAGACACGATCTACAATTATACTTTTTCTTAATATTTTTATAAACATGTTCCTTTGATTTTATTGGACGTTTTTGAAGTTTTGGCATGGTAATACATGTCATTGTTAAGGCTTTGCTACAAAAAGTTACGCTATAGAACAGAGTTGACACATTGAAAATCACCAAAAATGACATACGATTAAACAGAGGGAATGATATGTCTGATGTTGTGTCAACATACAATACGGAACATCACGGTTGCAAAGCTGCATAGCGGTCGGTCGAAATGTGAGGTGCACTTGTACAGGACAAGCGGACTGCGGTGTGCGGTGTCCGATTGAGTGAAACCGGTCAGAAATAATAATCGCTAGTAATTTGATTGTTATTATGAATGGATTATTCATGTTCCGGGCAGCAGCCAGTTCCCCACTCGCCCACTTCGCGGGCAGGCGCCGTCCGATGCGAGCTCGCCGAGTTATTAAGTGGAAACAATTTGTTTGATTAATTCCACCACCGAAATATTTAAATAAGTTTCTTTGGAGATTAGATATTGGATCTTCAAACGGTCGAAAACTAACGAATTTACAAACATCATTTATCATCACCGTCGGTTAGTACATCGCGACGAAGATTTGTTGTACACTTTACATCAATCATCCTTAAGCGAGTCCTAGTCATGACTAGTCTAGTACTAACTAGAACGTGTTTTACTGAAGTATTTCACTAATAATTTATTCACATTCGTCGAAGGTCAATTTAGTTGTTGAGTTCCCATCTCTTTACAACACACCGACACTTGAAGCCGTTGTACCGATTCCTTCACTTTTCTTAAGGAGACTGATGATAAAATGTTTCAAATAATAATATTTCATACAGTTTATCATTAAATACGAAAATCATAATAAAAGCTAAACAATCACTAAACCAGTTATATCGTTTCTCGGTACATACAATATACCTTATACAGTGAGTACAATTTAATATTTAAAGAGGACTTTAATGCAGAAAAATGTGAGAGAAAAAGTTGATAATAAAAATATAATTTGAGAGAAAAAAGTTATAAAACAGAAAATATTCGAGGTGAACGAAAGTATGAGGGGAAAGAAAAGGGAAAATGGGATAGGGAATAAAAATCTGTGTGATAAAAATAAAAATAATATAAAAAATAAAGGCCATTTAATTTTATATATTAAATTTAGATTTAATTGAGGTAACTGAAGTATTGAAAGTGTCTAGTTCATTTAGGTGTGAATTGAAATAAAGGGGTGCTCGGTAGAAAAAATAGTTTTGTTTGGCATTGGTGTTGCAATGTGGAAGATTAAGTGTAAGATTAGTTCTGGTTGACCCGGCTGGTACTCGAATGAATATGCGTCTGAGTAAATCAGGACAGTCTACTTTAGAGTTGGCTATTTTGTGTAGGAAAATGACATCGGCCATGTCTCTTCGAGTCTGCAGTGATGGAACATTGAAAACGATTGATGACTCAGCAGTGCCGGTTAAGGTTCGATAGCTACGAGAGTTAAGATATTTCAGAAAGCTGTTCTGTATTTTTTCGATTCTATTGATGTATGTGGTATATCTTGGATTCCAGACTTGGGAGGCATATTCGATGATACTTCGGACATATGACAAGTACAGGGTTTTCATGGTGTTTATGTTATTGAATTGTTTAGGTATCCTAAGGATGAAATCTAACATTTTGTTTGGTCTGGAAGTAATATAGTAATATGGTTAATGTGCAAGTCGAAGAGTTATTTAGAATCCAATATACTCCCAAGATCTTTAATTTCAGATTTCTTGGTCAAGAGTTGATTATTACGAGAGTAAGGGAAGTTAAACAGATTCTTGTTCCTGGTAAACTGTATCATGCAGCACTTGCTTGAGTTGATTTGTACATCATTCACTGTTAGAAAATTCAACCATTTACACAGTCGGTGCGTGAGTAGTAGACTCAGTTAATGTCAAAAAAGGTTCTATTAGACAAATGTCAAAAAGTATCTTTATTATTAGAATTACACAACAAAATAGAAAAATAATCTGCATATATCATGTGGCAGGAAACTGCTAGCGGGCGCAGTGAATTATACCTCTAAAGGAGGACGGATTTGGGGCGTTTAAATCGCGACGGTACGTTTAGGTCGTGTTTAGCTAACGATTTGATGGTCGGATTGGGGTGTTTAAGAAGTCCATCGTAAAAACGTTTGGAGGTCTGTGTAATGAACTCTTTTACGGGGAGAATGCCCGACTCGCGATGAAGTTGAGTGAGCCTTACCCATCTAGGTGCATCCAGCGCTGACCGGATGAACTTGTGTGTAGGAGCCGCGTGACTCTAGATGAGGGCTGCATATAGGAGTATAGGCCTTACAAGAGAAGCTTGTTGTCTGTGGCAAGTTTGCTATTCCTGCCTAACAGTGGATACATAGCGCAGAGTGCACGTCTTGCAGCGCTTAATTTATTATGGATGTGTTTGCTCCGCGTGAGTTTAGAATCCAGCGTAACACCGAGGTATTTGATGTCGCTGGTCCAGGGTATGTTTTCTCCAAACATTTTTATATTTAGTTTATTTTTATGGCGCTTAAATGATATTTTTTTATAAATAACGTGGCGGCACTTTTAAAGGGATTGATTTCGACTGGCCACTTCTTGCGCTAATTCTCTAAGAGGGGTGGCTTGTCGCTGGACGCGGCCAATCGCGAGTGAGGGTTTTCCCGAGGTCGAGAGGTACGCAGTGTCGTCTTCTTACGCGGAGGGCATGTCGCGCGAGTAAATGTTGAATAGGAACGGTGGGAACATGGAGCCTTGCGGGACTCCTGCTGATAGCTTCCGGATGGAGGATAGAATACCATTTAATTTGACTCTAAATTTCCTATCCGATAGGAAACTAGCGAGTATTTTTATAATTGCGAGGGGGAACCCGGCGAGATCGGCTTTATAGGGTAGGCCGTTATGTCATACTCTATCGAAAGCTTTACTTACATCGACAGATAAGACTGGCGTGTATTCGCTCTGCTGATTAGCCTCCGAAACTTTATATAACTAATAACCGAAAAATAATTTACAAAATGTTTTTATATTATCGCCGTACAATATATCCATCCGATTCCAAAACCATCTCTCACCAGTAGCACTTTCTCTTTTGTTTGTTGCTTTTAAATCCACACAAATAGAATGTACATATTTAAACATTATACCAGGCCTACCTATTGACAAATAAAAATGCGTAAACACATATATTATTTAAAAAAAAATATATATCGTAGATATATTTATTCCAATAGATTTTTTTCTGTATATCTTTCTAATTGATTAATTTTATTTATATTAATAGTATCACAGAATTACGAGTAATGTTCTTTCATTTAAAATTGTTATATTAAATATGAATTAAATATATTAATTATAAAGATATACATATAAAATCAATTTTATCGTAAAATATTGTTGTTGCGCTACCGGGATTCGAACCCTAACCGGGGGAGGTGCTTTATCCAACTAAGCTACCCGGTTAGGGAAGAGATCCAGGTTCGAATCCCGGTAGCGCAACAACAATATTTTTCGATAAAATTGATTTTATATGTATATCTTTATAATTAATATATTTAATTCATATTTAAAATATCACAGACCTATATTCTGAATAATTACAACTTCACGTGTTCAACTTAATGTGTTCTCCTAAAAAATAAAATTGTTATTGTTCAAATTTCACTCAATGTCTTCTACAGCATAGATTTTGATCTAGCTGAGGAGACAGAGCATATTTAACGTTACAAAACAAACTTCTGTAAATTACTGAAAACTGTTTGATAAAAATATATTTTGTGCACTCATTCTAATGTACTTAACGTGTCTATATTTATTATATATATATCATGAATTATTAGTATTTGGTACTACACCATATAGTTAAGACTACAGACCACTAAATATTACTGGTCTGTGGTTAAGACAGAGTAAATAATGAAGAAATTAGGAGATAATATATATATATTTTTTTAATTTCATACACAAGAATACAATTGATTTTTGAATACAATTTACAAAGAAATAACAATTTTCCAAAAACCATGCCAAAAAGAAAACTTAAGGACACATTTTTAAAATGCATTGCCCAACTAGGCAAGCCTGTTTTAGGGCAAATTGGCAAGTAAATCATATTTCATAAATTAATGAACTAATATAACACATTAAAAACAAAGTAAAATACAATTAAATATAAAATGAGAGTACATACGAGGAAAAGTAAAAGTGAAAATACATAAATATAAAGATGATCTTAGCATAGGGAATAGGATTAAAAGATGGTCGCTTAAGTGGTCATGTTAGAACATATGAATGAGCAGAAAACACGTATCAGCTTTATAATAATAAAGTAAAATAAAAATGCAATCATAAAGTAAAACAGAAATAAAGTTTTATTTTATGGGAACAAATTCAACATAATAAAAATTATCTTTAATTGACCTAATTACTCAAAAAAAAATAGTATTAAGTAAAGTGAAGAATAATTGAATTATTTCTGCAATAGTTTTAGAACCTTGGAAAATGGTAGATTTTATTTCACCAGGTGTAATTTTCAATTTCGAGTAGTAATTTTGCTGGTAAAATTAAATCATCTACTCATATGATTCTACGTCATCACTATTGGACCTGTTAGTATCCATTGCCAGTAAGAAAAAATACTAAAGTAGCGAATACGTCCAACGGGTTTTTAATACCTTTTGGTTACAATTACTTATTAATATATTAACTTAATTTTTATGAATTTTTAAAGAAATTTGATTCATTATTCAATTACTTGTCATTCGTTATACAGTCCGTGTAATATTGACAATAGAAAATAATGGTGGTAGATGATAAATCTTTATTAAAGTATTGAGCACGGTGAGGTGTTGTTATTGCGCAATCCTCGTCCGAGCGTCTCGCGCGAAGAAGCCCGGAACGGCAGGTGCTCCGCCGAAATGTTCGAATCAGGCGCCCACCGAACGTCAACTGCGATTTAAACTGTCGACCGCCATCTTCTGCGGGGCCGGAGCGGCATAACTCGAATACCTCCCCCTTCACCTGGCTTTACGGCCGAACAAAAAAATGTTTAAGGTGAATTAAAATTCTCAAAAGTGTCACCTGTATGTCCCGTGACGCATTCTTCTTCCCGGGCGGGACGGGTCTTCCGCGGACGCGAGACAATAAATATCGCGGTCGCTCGCCTCTTCCTCTCGCAAAGGAGCCGTGCTGTTTTAATCGCTCAAAGGGGGCACAAAATAAATATCTAATAAAGATCGAGTATTGTGATCACTAAAACTTATTTTCTCAAAATGGACGATGTGAGCCTGGAATTGTAACCTGACTCCGTTGAAATGCGTTTTACTTGTCCTGTCTCCATTTCCAAGTAAATACCTGTTCTTCATTAAAAATAAAGATGAAAGACTAATTGTACGCATATTTATCTACCATCGAAAAAAATAATTCTTCGGTTATGAGAACTTTTTTATATCTATACTAATTAACAACTAATCATTAAACAGTTAGTCTTTGAAATTTCGTATCGAATTTCGATGTATTCTAAAATCATGACGCGTGGACAGCTATTAACTATATAGGAAACACGGTACGTCGCACTCTTTCTACTTTCCAGCCGAACGTGGTGTCTTATTTAATACAAATTACACCAAAATTTTCAATGCATTTTCTTCGATCATTATAAAAATATACCGAAACCACCCTATATACTTAATTTAAGGTTTCTGCGAACACTAATGTATGGAACATTTTTTGTAGATGTTTTAAGTTCTCGATGGCCGCTGGATGGCACGTGTTACCGTCAAAATTGTAATATAAAAATGAGAGCATTTGAAATATTTATAGAATCGGGGTTTTTAAAAATGTTCCAAACGTTTATTGGAAAATAATCATACTTTTCATAAAATATTGGATTATCTATTTTACACCTAAACATCGTTAGAAATAAGTAAAATAATAATAAAATTATAAGTAACCAATTAATTTTAGCCACCAGTCTTACGTTAAAAATGTTTCCAATAAATACTACAACTCAATCACTTTCGAGTTATTAAGGTCATTTTCCCTTATCTTTCATGGTACTAATTTTATATTTTATACTGGCAAGTACTAAAACACTTTATAAAATAATTCGTCAAAAATGTAATTTTTTGGAACAAAAGAGAATAATTTTATGTTCAGGTTAAGTTTTTATTATCCCAATGAAAAATAAAGAAATGTTCCCAAAGCCGATCGGTTTAATAGTAGACTCGTATAATTATATAATTATTTATAATTTTATTACAACTACATTTAACTTAATTATACAATTGGTGATTTTTTTAAAAATAATTTTATCGGTGGACTTCACCGGACTGAAGGGATAACACTCGACTCATTTACAAATATCATGTTTCTTTACAGATGTCCGCCCATGAAGTATCTGTCAATATTTATTTAGACAGATTTAACTAAAAATACCTCGTTAGCATCTGCCGTGGAATAATCAATAATAATCTTTAATTTCATTTTCTTAATTTCACTCCTTGACTCGTCGGTTCCATTAGATCTGCGGTGCGTGTTCACAGCTCGGAAAACACTCCGAGAGCAAAAGGAGCGTACCTGTAAAAATCAATATATTCTCAGTAAGTTATTATTTTACCCATTGTCTTTAAATTTTATTTGAGGAGAAAATAGAACCAACCAAAATGGATCATCCTTTATCACAATTTTTAATGGCTGTGGTCACATCAGTATTTTATTGATCTGTGTTTGATTTTGAGTCCTCTTATTACCTTTTTTTTACCTTTTAAAAAATCTTTTATATATATTAAGATGGCTTACTAGATGCCAGGGTTATAATAGAGCAAAATATTAAAGATCGTAGTACCCACAGTACCGCTATGCGCTACTAATATTTTGCACCAACGCCAAACGTGATTAGCCCCGTCAAGTCCACCGTTGAATATAATAATACAAATTTATATGACCGAAAATTTTATACTTAATTATATATTTATTTACATTTTTAAAACATTTATAATGCCAGTTCGCGTAGTTGTTGAGTTTTTTTTTGTACTTGATAATAAATATAAAATAACCCACATATTCGCATTATAATACTTATTCATTGATAATTAATATACACGACCGCTGAAATAAATGTACGTATAAGTATACACCAAAATAAATGTTTTAGGAGTTGCCTGTATTTTTTAAATAATACTAGATACTTTGTTTTATTTTTATGGAACCTACGTAGTTTTAATATGTTTTGGGTAATAATTTTAATACGATATATATATACTCGTTGTCTTGATCATAAATTAAAAAATAAAGCTATTTTTGTCAAAGATCAACTATACACGGATTTAGTTCATTTTAGTTACTAAATCCAATGCCCACTGCAAAAATCAATTGAATAGCAATCACCAATCAGCATCTACTTGAGAGATTATTCAATTAATCAGTTTGCGAATTGTAAAATATTTGTATTTGCATATTTGTAGAGATAACCGAATATTAATTTTCCGCGTTTCCAGCTCTACGGTTTGGATCAATCATTATAAATCTAAATAATGATCACTTCTTCACACCTCTTCAAAATGACCCAAATGGAATGGAACATTGGTTCTCCATTTATTTTATCTATTAGTTATTATAATTTATTAAATAGTTGCAAAATCGAATTTTGATTTCAATCGCGGATACAGACGCGCGTAACAAACAATCCGCACACCCTTGCCTTTAATTTTTCTTCAAAAACAAACAATTACGATCTTTCTGTAATAAAAATAAATGATGCAGAAAAACGAAGAGAAAGGGAATGGCTTAGCTGCCCCCAGAGGACAGTTGGAAATATAAAAACTTTTCAGCCAGCGACCGTCGGGTCGTCTTGCCGATGACGCTTTACGGGAACGATTAATGTTGCTTTATATTCATATTCCGAAATAATAAGCAGGCACTGCCACCACCATAGAAATAGTCGGTTTATGATTCAAGTATATCTCCTCCTTATTCATTAATTCCAACTTTTTATGCTTACATTAGTATAAAATTATTTGAATATTTACGGTGACTGTAGTAATAAGATAAATATTTGCATAGCTGTATACTTCTAAGAAAAGTTGTCTTATCACAATTTTGAATTATATGATTATAAATTACTCGTCTAAAATTTAAAAAAATATTATTTCTTAACTACCTACTAAATAATATGTAAATAATAATACTTTCCTCCATAAATCTAACCGTTTAGGTATAGTTTAAAAAAAATCATATATTTAATCTTAGAATAAATCAACCTAACCTAAAAAATTAGCAGCCTCGATGGAATGGAGTTTATTTTTCAATAGTCTCCTTGAACCTGAATTCTCTTTTTCCTAGGATGCTTCATAGCTGATATTCAGAAGGATATGTTAAGGTCTTCAAAATACTGCCTTACGTAAAAGCTGTGTTCGCTGTATTAAAAAAATACTCACCATTGTCAAAAATATAATTATCTGATAAACCTATTTCCATTTTGCCAAAATAAACATGTTGATTGATTTTTATTGCGTGATATAATTTAAAAATTTGTATAAAAACTATTACAACAATAAAAATGACATACATCGTAAAAATAATTTGTTACTGGAAGGTTGTAGTTGAAATAATATTTGGTATGCGTGTGAAACATAAAATAAGTACATAATGCTAGCAAAAAATTGCAGTTGAAACGTAATACTTTATCCCAGAAACTTTAAACCGATACAACCCGCCACATGTGTTGACTTGAGACATGTGAGTCTTAACTTCGCGAAGCTATACACACTTACATAAATTCTGAGAGACCTACATCAACTTCCTGAGATATTGTCTGCAATGCACCCGCACTGATACATAATAATATTTTCATTTATGTCATTTCAAAAAGTACTGTCATTCAGAAAATTACACTTCTCATACCGATTTATTTTATAAAATGATAAATTAAGATTTTTTTAAAATATTGGTTGTGTGACGCCTCTCAGGGTGCGTGTTCACGGATTAAACTTTTCTGTCGCATCTCGGAGATTCTGAAAATTAAAATACAATAAATAACTAATAACATCTCACTCCACGCTAACTCTATAATATCTCATTTTATAAAACAATGCTAAAATGCATATTATATCTCCGTTAACATTAAGGCCATAGTTAAAAGAACATCTCACGACTATAATTGCACGCGCAAAAATGTAATATACCTACCCGTGCACACTTGTATGTGTGAAAGAACTATGTTGGTAAATGAGTAAAAAGTAGATATCTTTAGATATCACTGTTAACTAATTTGTAACGGAATTCATATAAAAACTAAACTTATTTTCGCCTTCACGTAAACGTTACCAGATTTTATAAATTTATACAACATTTTACGAACTTGAAGAATTACATATTTCCATATCGCCAATGGAATTATTTTTTGGTTTGTTCTTACTATGTACTTAGGTGTCATTATTTGGTATAAACGTGTAAAATATATTTTAGGGTTCTGAAACAAAATCAGTTATGTATCGGAAAGCTACATCAGAAAGACCGTTAATCGTACCAAAATGTTTCCAACATGTGATTGTCGTTACAGGATAATCCCCAACCGGAATGTTTACAAACATATGCATATTTGTCAAAAAGCCCGGAGGATCGCAGATCTAACACAAAAAATTAGAACGTGACACAAGATCTTTGAAATGGGGCCATCCCGCCGAAACGGAAACGTCAATATGTCTTTTCTTAATTTAAAGAGATGCCCCAGGCGAGGGGACGGTGAGAGATGTAACCCCCAGGGCCGACTACATCCCTCAGACCGAGGGCTCTCAGACTTCAGCTTGACGGTCGACGGACTTAATGATGGACTGTATTTATTGAACAACGTAAGGTCTATTGAGATCTATTGTATTATTTTATTTTTTATTTTATTGAGGGAGAACATAATAACTATATAACATGTGATACTAATAATGAAAATCCACAAAAATATTTAGATACATAAGTATGTTTAGATGCATAAAATTAATGAAAAAAAAAAAAGAGGGAGAAGGGTGAGGAGATTGCAACTATTGATACGGTAAAGCGAGAGCAACATGTATTTTTATAGGTAGAGTGAATGGCCAAAATTGAGATTGTGGTGGTTCATAAGAATAACCCTTTGCGCGTAGTAAGGCTAATGTTGAACAAGTCAATTTCTGTACATTTCTCATTATGGTATTTGCATGGCCGGTGAATTAATTAATTTTGTATGTAACATGTTCTACTTCTGGGATTATCACATTGATAAGCGTAACTTTTGCTAGTTTTGATAGAAATATTATATTTATGTACTAGTACAAACTCGTACTTGGTGCACTTAATATATTCCGTGTGATTTTCTGATGAATTATTTATCCACGATTTTACGATCAGCTTTCACTTACTTTTATTTTGATGACAGGTTAGGTTTACCTCTTATAAAAATGATATTGTATAAATGTTTGTAAGATTGTCACCTTAATATTTTAAAAACGAACTCATTTATGTGAATTAAATTATTTAGAGACTTTTCCATCTACAAAAACCTAGGAAACTGGATTATAATAATATTTGATGACATAGTTATGGGACATGTAGTTCGTGACGCTGATTTTTTAAAAAGCACTTGTGTAATATAAAGTACTAAAATAAGTAACAGCACGATTTTTGTGTGTAAGCCATCAAATCTAGTAGCAAAACATAAGTATTATTAGTATTACGTTATTTAAGCTAATTGAGTATTAGCGACCTACAATAAAAGTTCGGCAAGCTACTCTAAAGAACGCGGATTCGATTCCCGATGGGTGCAAAATCTAATTTATAAAAAATCACATCCGGTCTGGAATTTGCGAAAAATGAGGGCTCTCAATAATTGCCTACGGCTGATTAGACTTTCTTTGGAAATTAATTAACCCCAGGTAAAAATAATAATTGATAATTTTAAAATCAATAGATAAGTTTCTATGCGAGTTCAGCGAGTTAAATAGATGAGCAAAGAGACGAAACGCTATAATTATTTTTATAGACTCGCGTTGTTGGCCGAGTGTTAACCGTAAATAGTTGTTTTTATATTCAAAATAAATACTTGAAAATGCTCCTAACTTTAGGAACCCACAGTGAGTGCACCCCAGACGACATTCTGTAGTTCCCAGGGGTGCAGTTAACATTCTTGAAAAGTTTAATTTTGAAAAACTCTCCTTTAATGGGTCCCAGAAATGGTGCACACCCCGCTTAGTTCGGAGCGTAAGGAAAAATACCGTCATAAAATTTAGCAGATGTTCAAATGGTTTTATAATTTGAAACATTCCACGATATCCTACGATAATTACTGCAACAGCGATAACTCAAATCCTGCTGCATCTACATCAGCGGTGAATTGAAATATGTATACACAATTTATAAATCTTCAGAAAGTTAATTGGTTTATGACATTAAAAAATCGTGTATCTTTTTAGTCACTAAAACCAAAATTCGCCAAGATTCATTTAGTACCCGCGGCGACACTAAAATATTTATATTGCTCACCAGCTCAAGTCGTATCTTCGAACGAGGAAAGTGGAGTCGAATGCATTGCTCATGAAGAGGTCGTGCATTATTAATTTTCCTATCAAAGTATACCCGATGGATTCAAAGCTCTACAGTTTACATTAGACGTAAAATAGCGCCCCCTTTCCGCGCTTCGCCAGGGCAGAAACCTGAGCATTATATAACGCCCAGGTAACCGAGTACCGTCACTTTCTTACTATTAACACCACCTCCCACAGCGGTAGGCAGATAGTCATTGTGTCAATAATACATCAGGTACAATGTCTGACCGCGCTGATTTTATTCTTCTTTCTCCTCGTGAACAAATAAAAACTCTCAAGACACTATAAGATGACCGTGACTGAATAGTTCCACTGATTGTATACTGAACAATTCAGGGGTAGGCAACCCAAATATTTTAAACTATTAAATTCGATCAACTTGAATGATGGAACAAATTTGTTACTCTCGGTTCAAACAAATTCACTTGCAACACTTTTCAAAGGTGAAAAATTGAGAAAACGACGGTGAAATAAGTTTCTCAGAATTTTGCAACCCATTTCAACATGTCGACCTCCTCCGGCTGTTCCTCGGTCACTACGCTATCGCCCGTCTTGTTAAACATTAGGTGGCACCGCAACTCCGCAATTCACGACCTCGAAGATGTTGGATGCGGGAGTGCAGGCGGGGCGGCGCCAGCCAGCGTCGGGGTGAGCCGACCCCCCTTCCCTTGAGCCAGGCACGAGCTTTCGATTACCCGGTAAACAGTAAACAGTAAACAGTCAACAGAGGAGACGTCCGCACTAGTCCCGCCAATTACCGTCAAAAATTAAACCTAATTAGTTTTATTGTGCGCCGACTCCTTTGTGTATCGGCTCTCGTTAATACTCCCCTCGCGGCCCCCGGATGCGTGTATCTCTCTGTAGGGCGGCACTTACTATCAAAACTGCTTGATAAATATTTAAATTACCATCGGTGGGGGTTGTACGAGCAACCCCGAGCATGGGGCGCTATTGATTAGCTTTTATAATAAGTACTTTAGAATGGCTGAGGGGCTGGCCCTTGTCAGTGCTCTTGTGCAAGAATTACTCGGAAGGGATGAAGATCATATTCCGTTTTGATGTTACCCAAAATTACTTTTTGTTTCATTAGGGGTATGTTTTACTTGGTTCAACCCCTCTAAAAAAATTAGGAATAAAATACTGATTCATTTTCATCTCCTATGGTTGAAACTAAAAAATAATATGTACATACATGTATATTATTTCATTAATTATATACTTCGACTGTTATTATTCCTGTAAAAAATACATATTCACTTTAATGATAACAAAAATTATGTATAAATAAATTTAGCAATAAATATTGGTATCTACCATTGAAATCAAATATTGTTCTCTTCTGCTCCGTGCAGTTGTTCTGATTTCATTTCCCATGAAAAATGAACCTTAAGTCCCTTCAAGAATGCTCAACCTCTACTCTACTACCCCATGCAAGCAGCAACATATTTCATAATTCTCGGGTAACGACCGAAAGATTAAAAGATAGTAATAAAGTTATACTTAAATATTAATTACTTACTTACTTACTTACCATCATGCCGTTTCCCCGCGGGGATAGGCAGAGAGGATAGGGCGCCACACTTTTCTGTCCTGATACACAATTCTCGTCTCATCCACATTCATACATCTTTCCATACAAGCTCCCCGATTGTTGAGGTTTCTAACATAACTATCCTCCATTAACTGGTTTACCTGATCATGCCAAGTCTTCCGCGGAAGTCCTCTATTTCTGGTGCCATCAACTAATTTAATGTATTAATTATATAATTATAAAGATATACATATAAAATCTATTTTATCGAAAAATATTGTTTTTGCTCTACTGGGATTCGAACCTGGATCTCTATTTCCAATCTGAGGAAGGTGCATTACCAAATATGCTACAGCGCCAGTATCTTTCGTGAGAAATTTTCGAACCTATACGTTACACTTTTTATAAAGTATTTGAAATTCCGTAAAAACAATGTAGATGGCTTATAAATAATGGAACGACAGATATTGATATCGATATCACAGACCGTCTGTTCTGAATAATTATAACTTCACAATAAGAATGTGTTCTTAATAAAGTTAAACGTATTTTTTTATCCGATTTATAGAAAATGTCTTTTATTTTCAATTTTCAGAATAGGTACAATGATTAGTCGTACATTTATTTTAAATCGTAACTTTTCAGTAACCTGAAGAAAGAATTTGAAATACACTTTTTTAAACAGTCAATGTTTTATAGGTTACCAATACATATATATTTTAAGGAATTAAATTTCATCAATTAATCTATACTACGTCAATGAAAAATGTTTTTCCGCACAAGGAAATACACCAAGAAGAGACAAAGAAAAAATAAAAATATGTTGAATCTTATTTATTTTTGGAACATCATTCAGCTATTGACAATAAAAGAGAAATAGAGACAGAGATTTAGCCTGTAAGACAGTATGTCAGTACCAACTGCTGCCTGTAAGACAGTATGCCAGCACAACCCTGTAATAGAAAATAACTCCAAAATTTAACAAATACTTGGCTTTGATCCTACTTTTTAAATGTTTAATAGTTTTGAGGCAAAAAAATGCAGAAAATATTAAATATTTTAAGAAAATACAACTATATTTTATTCTAGAAAAAAAACACTGCTCATCAATCAGTTATTGATAGCACATGAGATGGAATGTTCATTTAGATGGATTAGCTAAAAGATTGCGAAAATTAAACTATATATTTAGAATTTAGAAATATTCTGAATAAAAAGAAGATGAAAACTGTGTACTATGCATTGTGCCAATCAATCTTGAGCTATGGTATTGATAGTTGGGGGAGTGCATCTGGTGTACATATATATCAATTAAGCATTGCCCAAAAGGCTATACTCAGAGCAATACACCGCCGTGACTTTTCGTACACTTCAGAGCCACTTTTTAGGGAATTTCAGGTTTTGGATATAAGACAATTATATGTGCAGAATATATTAACTAGCTTTCGTAGGAAAGTAAGCGCTCCATCTGTGAGGACTGAAAGATATTATTCCACAAGAGCAAACAAGCTTAAAATAGTTCCAAGAATAAAAACTAGCTTTGGTTCAAGCTCCCAGAATATATAATCAAATTGAAAATAAAATTAGAAATTTAACTGACATTAAGATTTTTAAAAGGGATATTTCAAATTGGTGTTGCAATTAGGAAGAGCAGATACAGAGAGTAAACTCTTTTATATAATGAAATAATTTGTATAACTACTTTTGTGCGTGTTGGTCTTGTATATTTCCATCTACTTTATATCTGCTTACATTATTGGTATTATTATTATTATTAGTTTATTTTTTTCTCTCTTTTTTAGTCACTTTTTTTATATTTTATATATATTTTCTTAAATATTTTCACATTATATGCTATGTTCGATCTTACTGTGTTTTTCTTTCGATGAGTTTTGGTTTTATAAAATATATTAGTTTATCAATTTGCCCTAAAACAGGCTTGCCTAGTTGGGCAATATATTTAAATATGTGTAAATATGTAAATATGATACCTTCTGAAAGAAAAATTCAGCTACAATACTATTATATTATATTGATGATAACAGAGAAGTAATGAATGCTATCAAAAGATACTTTAAAGATGAACTCGGATTCCCAAATTCATCATATTTTTATAGTGTTGGTATAAATATATAGCATTTTATTTTATTATAAGCTAGTTATTGTAAACAATTGTTATTATTATGTAATCCTCTTCCCTGCACAAGTACATGCTTTTTAGAGAAGTTGTAGAACTAAAAAAAAAAACTTATTGTATTGTATCAATGTAATTATAATAGATTAATAATAATAATAATAAATGAAAATAAGTAATATGTAATAACTAAATATATATGTATGAGTAAAATTAAAATAAATATACACCAAAATGAACCGGGTTCTAATTTAATGATAATTAATTATGGCGAACTAAATCTGTCGTGTAGCCTTCCAATATTTAAGAAAGATTTATGTTTTCTTCTCACTCCAGAGGGCTGGAGAGCACTCACCAGCACCACACGACCGGAGGCTGAACTTGGACCATTTCCGCGAGCGTAGACAGTCACAGTCACATGTTACCAACATCATTTCTATTAACAGCCGTTTTTGGAATACTTATTCAACACTAGGCTGACTGCTAGACTCACTCAAATAAAAAAATTGGCAGACCGTGTAATTCGTCTTGTAAGCTGGAATATAGCTTAATATATTATATCATATCCACATTTACAAGGCTAACTAACTAACTTACCATCACGCCGTTTCACCGCTTGCAGATTTTTGAGGCTTCTAACAGGACCATCTTCCAGTATCTGATTTACCTGGTCGTGCCAAGTCTTCCACAGACATCCCCTATTTTTGGTGCCATCAATACTTGCGCCATATAACTCTCATAAAGCTCTGACTAAATAAAATAAGCTATCGTTAAAGGCGGACAGGGTGTCCAGCCATCATCATCATCATACATGAATAGCCATAGTAGGTAATAAGGGAACCTCGAATCGATCTTGTGACAAACATTTACAATGCAGATCGACACGATGTTTTCCCATAAGTGCAATCATATTTACAATTTGATGCAATCTCACCTTTATTAGTTCACAGCTCAGACACTGGATTTCAATCATTTTCAGGCCGTACTGTATTCTGTCACTCCGGATTCTCAATCAAAATGGTCTGACGCCTCGCGGGCGGATATGACGGAGTCGCCATGTTTAAAATGATTTTACACCTTATTGGTCAACCGCGACGCTGGAGTTGCTTCTATTCAAAAATTGAGGCAAGCGCTTCAAATAAAACTGCGGGTTCTTTTTTTACATTACAATATATACGTACCTACATTATAATGTATATAGGTATATATTATAATATGCTGTATGGTTTGATGCGGAACTAGGTATTTATTTATTTAATTAATTCATGTATTTTAACGGTGATTAAATAAGTTGCAATCGGTTGTACGTGTACTGTATGTATGTATGTATGTATGTAATGTAATATTTTAATTTTCCGTTAAAGACGTTTATAAATCTATATATTTAATTCCACCACCCGATCAGAATTTGGAAGTTCATAAAAGCTGGAGAACCTAAATGGCTTCTAATAGACGTGCTCTAAATTGATCGCTTTTAAATATTCCTAACGTGAAAGTTTCAAAACGTGTGTGGATTTTTGTAATATTGCCGCGTGCATAAATCGTAATGAACACTTTGCAAAATCTGCTCTAACAACACGTGGCCATTATTACCCGGCCGGCCAGTGTTTATTGCAGCCTTTATTTAAAATCTAAATCATTTCGTGTTTGTTCATTAGCGGACCCGTCGGGCGCCACTCTCCACGCCAACACGCGCGCAGTGCGCACTGCTCGTAGAGGCGATAGTCGCGCGCGAAACGCAGCGGGCGCTTCAATTAATCGGAAACAACATTTTCAAACCGTGTCTTTTTACGCTATTCCAAGATACGTGGGATAAATATAGTATATATGTCTTTATATTTTCGTTTCCGAAATCATACCATTAATACTTATCCTATCTATGTTATTATTATGTTTTTACTATCTTATATTATTTTTATTTATAAAAAAAAAGTTTAACTAGGTAAAATGCAATCCTTGCCGTAAAACTGCCATGCAGTTTGGCGCAAAAATTAAATTAAAATGTATATTTACAAAAGGAAAATATTTAAAATACGTGATAAAATCATCCAATTAATCTACTAAGCTGTAGGTATTATGTCGTTTTTTTCCAAACTGTTCAAATGTCTAGTGTTTGACTTTCTATATAGCGTCACCAGATATGTATCTACCGCTAAATCAACGTGATCCAATTATTTGATGCAAATCCAACAACATTAGCTGACTCGGAATATAAATTAGTAAACATCTAGAAAATTTAACAAGATTAAAAAATAGTTTCATACTGTGAACAGCTGTCATGCCAGGGTGATGTGAGCAGTTCAAAGATAGACTGGAATATATTGAATATATTGTTTGAAGAAAACGTTATTCCATTGTAATATTATATTATATTTAAACGATGATGTGTGTTTTGGCAGCAAAAATAATTAACTGTTTTCCTAAATATTTCGAGTGCCGTATTATTATTATTATTATTATATATGACACCGACTGGCCGGGTGCACAAGACCCACGGCACCCCTGATGCCACGCGGTCACATCAAATATGTTAGTGATAGCGAAAAGTTTGTTTACATAAATTGAATATGTTTTATGAAACGTGATAAATATGAGAATTTCCCACATATTTCATTCCAAACAAATTGATTGGTAATTCATTAAACTAAAAAAAATGAAGAATCAATCCTAAAATAAACATAAATAACCCAACAGGTGTGACGCTAAATAAATATGTAGTTTATGCAATTATTTCTCTACGATGACATTATCTTTCTTCAGACTCCGTACTTTAATTTGAGTAAACTTCGTCGCAAGATATTACGCTCCACAGGGATGCTGTTGTGAAGATAATCTCCCACTCCGCAGAAACCGATTGTCTTTGAAAGGTGTGTCATTTTCGCATGACAAGATTCATCTAATATTCTATTAATCATCTCGAACAATAGAATGTTTGGGAGGGCGCCTCATAGTCACGTGGTTCAGCATTTTGTTAACAATTAAATTTATAGTGAATTTCTTTTGTTCCTCAGCATTTCATTGCGATACTGAATATCCTCGAGCATATTCCTGTACTCGGCATGCACACCGCGGTGGACACGCGCCCACTATCAAAATGATCATTGAAATGTAGTCAATAGGAACAGTATCTAGGGAAGAACTATTTTATTTATTTATGAGAAACAAACAGTACGTAATATATGAATTGATGAATTAAAGTGTATACTTATACACATATATATAAGTTATTAGAGAAATTTAAGATATTATATTTTGACATAGATAGGGTTATTAGTTCAGTCATTTAGTTAACCAGTTGTTTCAAATTTGAATAAAATAAATGATTTGAATGCGTTGGGTGTGTGGGACAGTTTACAGCAATCTGCTCTAATGAATGGGACGAGTAGCACAACTATCGAGGAGAATTTATTTAATTAGAGAATTTAAAGATTTTGATAATATATAAACTATACAGTGCAGCTAAAATGAATTTAGAACCGTTGCTAAGCTACGTCTTACTACTTACAGTTGACATCATTAATGTTATTATGTAATTAGAGTTTTGCTTTAGAGCTCAGTTTGTGTTTCACCGCAATCGATTATATTTAAATTGTACTGTAGCCTATGTAGTGAATCTTTAAATTAAACTGAAGAATTTTTAAATTGTATCTCGTTAAAAATGAAACAGAAACGAACGAAATGTTGAGCAAAATAGAGATAAGGAAGTGTAATATAAAAGTGCGAGTTTGCCACGTGTTTACGATGAGACGACAAGAAGACCGAAGGATATACCGCGGACTTAAGTGACAAACGAGGTTTAGGAGATAATTCTACAAATGAATAATGCCACCGAATAGGCGTTATATGATATTAACTATTGACAAACAAACAGCAATTATTGGAGTGTTAGCGGCGCAAATTTTGGAGAAATTCGTAAAACTCTCGACTTTTTACATTCAGTGATGAACTAATTTTCAGAGCCGGCCCGCTAAACCAAATTGTAATCACACTATCTACATTGAGATTTTAAGTTTTGTGAAAAAATTCCAACAAAGTGGCACTAATTTGTGATCATTCTTCCGTCACAGAGAGAGATCTAAAAGAAAATCACAACATCGGACCGCGCATCTTATTGGCCAAATCTGACACCCTGCCACTGATACTTTTTAATATTTTGCATAAACTAAAAACCATCTAAAAGTATTCACCGAGGCACAGCGCGTCGATCCAAGGTGTGCAAGTTCGAGAGGCGTGACCGGAGTGTATTTTGAAAGGGATAAACTTTCGAGCTAGTGCACGCGCGCTAGTTATGTTTATTTTTAGCTACTTAGCTGATGCAATTATTTATTTTATATTTTTTTATTCACCCAAGTTTTTTTCTCTTTTATAGATCATTAAGATAATTTTTTTGTTGTGATATTTGATAGATATAATGCCCGCGTGATCCACTCTAGGATTCCAGGATTCCAGTGCTCTCGGAATGTTGGCAAAGTGCAGCCTGCGTAACGTTATTTGCAATCAGCATTTTTTAATAAATTGAAATAACGGTTAAGTTTGGATCAACCTCTATAATAGCGTTTATAAATGAAAGAGCCTCGATGGCATCCGTCATTCGTGCAGTATTGTAGACTGACTTTTATAATCAACTTACCGTCGCCGTTTCCCGCGGGGGCGGGGGCGGGGGCGGGCACTACTTCACTTCTCATATTTTATATACTCACTGCGTAAAAATTGCGACGCTTAAATGCGTTTATTCATTAAGAAGTAGTATCTATAATATTTTTATTTTCGATACAATTTTAAGTAGATATTCATATAAATAAATTATATACCGTGTAAATTATTACCATCAAAAATTTTATACTCGTACTTAACTCATTATCTTAATAGCCTTTTAAACGTTTCTCATACACACGGGACAGACCGTTAGCTATCAGTAGTGAAATATTCCTGGAAAATTATATTTTTCAAAATTCTCTCAGTCCAGATGATTATAATAACTGCAAATAGAGAAAATACTTTTTAAAGTCCACGAATCCTCTTCGAAAGATATGTTTGAATATAAATCACTCAATTAGGAAGCAACCCCAAGAATGAGAAGAAAACAAAATACAATTTGTGAAAGAGCAACATTTCATGCATATGAAAATGGAAGACCTTTGTCGCGAAACAGATCAAAGCGGTCGTGTTGTATTTTCTCGGATTGCACCGCCTACGCGCGAAAAGTTTTTTGAATAAATCAAGCAGCTCGATGTACTCCAAACCCTGGATCGAAATTCTATCGCTGCTTAGGACCTGAAATTTAAAGAGAACAATATTTTTGTCATTCATCCGCTCGCCGAGTCGTCGCGGAATAAGGCCAATAATGGAAACAATACGGAAAGGAAAATCCATCAACGAGATGGGAGGGAGTCTCGTCCTCGCCGGCTCCGGGGCGACGCGAGCCGCGGGGGGACGCTCGGGCGGGGGTGATCCAGCTCCGTAAAATGTATTTCCTGAAAATTGGATCTCGTCTCTTCATACTCTGAAGGGAAGACAGGATTTGCGGTATGTGAGGCTTCAAATATGTGTTGCGGGTAATATGTTTGGAGCTTATCAAACACGCCGTGCGTGGCGCTATAAACAAGATGTTTATCTGTATTGTTACCTTCGGATCACACCTTTGTGCTTTGTGCCCGCCGAGACGTCTGTACATATTTGGATAGAGTTTTCATTTAAAACCGCCAATGTGGATACTTTACCTCTTTGTGATGAATCCTTTCATATCATATCGGGGGGCGATTTATAGCTTCAGAGTTTATCCGCTCGCAGTTTTATTTCAGGGCTTGTTGCATTTTCATTCTCAAACCGATGACGGCCTCTGTAAAATAGAGATTTGATGTTTAAGAGACACATTTTTACAAACTTTAACATTCTATAATATCACTCTCCTCACCTGTGGGATACGGCAAAGTACAATATCAACCTTCGCAGCTAATTGGTTTTGTATCATCCGAGTGAACGCCTGCAAAGAGCTGTTAGCTGATAAACACGAAAGTTAATTATATAATCACCATTTTTTATAATCTGCCCCTTAAATTGTTAACGCCATTACCCTCTCTAAACACATTTCCAATATTCAAAAATATATTTTGCAAAGCTCTGAGCGGCGACGCTCGCCCTGCCCGACTATTTTTATTATTTAATATTAATATTTTTTTACTGTTTTAATGTGTTTTTAATATTTTAACCACAAAGATTGTAAATTGTAACATTTTTACCTTCACATTATACTCTAATAGGTGTGACAGTGCTGCACTGTGTGTGTGAGACTATATATTAGGCTCATTAAGGACCTATTGATATTCTAAAATAAAATAAACAGATTCTTTAAATCTACCAAAACAATTGAATTAAACCATTGAAACGTTGTAAAGTGGTACAAACAAGGTGACAAGTTGTATATGTATGTACTAAAGTTTTTGTATTTTCTTTAAAGGCTTCATAATTTTATATGTTTATGTAGTTTAGAAATACAATTCTAGTAATAAAAGTGCACTTGTTCAGCTTATCAACGAAAGTTATGGTGTCTGTTACATTAGTCGCACATTAAATTTGGAAAAGTTAAGTGAATGCATCTATAATGGCTAAAGCAATACCGAACAGCTAAAGTAATACCGAACAGCTAAATCAATACCGAACAGCTAAATCAATAACAATGTGTAGAGAATATCATATTTATTTTAAATAGCGTTGGGCGGTTAGAATTCATCAACCGAAAACAAAGTTCCGTATTTTCTTAGCAATCGCAATTTAGCTTAGAATTTGTAAATGTACTTATTGTCCCTACAACCTACCTTCGGTGTGAACCGCAGCGATCTCACGCACAGACTCTTAACAGGATTTTAATTATTCACAGCCTCCGCTAATAAGAACGTCGCTGCTAATTATGTGCTAACACAATGACATTACACCGCGGGGAGGAGCCAGAGAGGGAGAGGGCGGGGGGCGCCGCCCGACTAATCAACTCTGGAGGGGGAAAAGAGGACGAATTTTACGGCCGTCTCGGAACATTGCGTTTACTATTTTCTTGGACGAATCGGCCAGGTCGATGGTCAAGGTCCAGCGGTCAAAACAGTCATATATATTAATTGGTCAATTATAATACTCTCAGATCACCCTGCGATCGAGCCCTCTGTTCCTGGTGCTCTGCTCCTACACTCACGTCGTGTATTTTCTTGACATCCTCTTCTCAACTTACACCATATTAGCGACCCTTTCTCAGTTCTGTCAACTATACTACGATACACTCGATATACATTAGTTCGTAACTTGCTCATTGCTCAGTCTATCGTGCGTATATTTCCCGCGCATACACCTGATAGACCGCATTCATCTTTAACATAATGATTTTATAAAATAATATATTAATGACAAACAGCGTGATATGGAGTAAAATAATAAAAATGTGAATCTGGCGGGAGAACTAAAAGCGGTGCTCTGAATGTTAAGCGAGCAGAGCGGCGCTGCGTGCTACGCTTGCGGAGCACGTCTTCTCTCGCCAAAGAATTTCCCTATTTCGTACAGGCCGCTGCGGCTCATTACGACAACTCGATACTGTTTATGGAAAAGAGAAGTCAATATAACTAATATTATATTCATAAAATGTTAATCTGTTTTTAACAAGTGAATGATTTAGTTTCGTATCGTTGTGAAAGATAAATGTGTATTTTATAATAATATTATAATAGTATTAGTAATTGTTTGTAAATCCTTCCTACTGCGAGTAAATCGGAGCGAAAAATGTTTCTAAAATGAAATTAAAAAATTTGATATTTCAATTTCCAAATTTCTGATAATAGACTTGTCTGTTCACATAATACTAGAGATCCCCACTACCCGGCATTGCCCGGAATTCAGATTGAGCTATAATTTAATAAAAATAAGAAAGGGAAGCGGGGTACCTTCGTGTCGCGCAGGCCCTAAATTATAACGATGTTTGCAACATTTGAGCCGAGTATGGGGAGGAGAGTGGAGTGAGGTGGCTTTATTTTCCTCAATATTCTAAAGTACAACTGAACAAAATTTGGATGACGTTTAATATAATTCACATTTATATCGGGAGAAGGGAGCGGAGTGGAGTGGTCACGGGGGGTGGGAGGGCGCGTCCTAAAGAATGACCGCGTGAAATTGAGAGTGGATGTTTCTACACATGCAACATATTTATATCGGGAGAAGGGGGATGCCACTTTTGTTTTACGTAGGATAAAAAATAACTAAGCAAAATTATTTAGAGAACAGGCAAACAGACAGATAATCAGTTACAGAATAGTAATATCGTGTATTTGAACCCCACGCATAAACATTAGTAGATGACGTTTATAACCAAAAAATCCTTACAAAGTTGGTTTATCAAATGTTATGTAATAATTATTTGAATGATAAATGCTATAAATAACCCTTCAGAAGGTAATAGTATAAAGTACGCACCGATTGTAAGGAAGAAGGGAACAATGATAATATGTAACCATCCACGGCTATGCCGCCCCGACGCGAGGTTACGTTTATTTAAAGTGTGTGTCGGGGCGAGTCGGGGCGCGTCGGGGCGCGTCGGGGCGAGTCGGGGCGCAGGCCGGGAGCATCAGTATTCGCGCGGCGTCGCAGACTTTCATTAATACCTACTTTGTAATAATGATTTGAGCGGGAAGGACGTGGAATGATTGCCCGGGCTAGGAGTCGCGAGACCGGTTAACCTAGACGGTGGAGGTGCACTACTCCCGCTAATATCTTGTAATACTGAGTGGCCAACTTGCTATTCACACTAATAATTAGGTAATTAAGATTTTTCCAATCCTATACCGATATTGTATCCAAAATTTTGGGAAAAAATCACATTTTTTGTTCATTATTATTAACTCATTACATGATTGGTATAAAATATTTTACTAAAATAACGTACTTAATTTTTTCCTTCTGCTGGCAATATCGAGTATTAAATTAATTTCCAACTTACCTGGGTAAGTAATTGTCATGTCACGCGTCGTTGAATCGCCAGCCACATTGTCCGCGAAACCGAAAACACCGGTCAAAGCTCCTCGCAGGGCCCGACTGACGACCCACGGCGGATGGCGGATGGCGGACAGATGATAACGTAATCTCCGCTAGACTTTAGTAACGGTACAGTAACTTTTGACTCGGTAATTATCCAATAACAATAACAAGAATGCAGGGGAGGTATGATCGGGTGAACGGGTTAAGCAAGTCGGATACCGAATTAATATTCTCGCGGCTGTCAATTATTCCCACCGAGTAAATTTATTCCGAAACGAACCCTCTGTTATTTCAGTCGAAAGCAGAACTCCGTACCACCCTATACCGAAACATTTCGAATTAAAATAAAGTATTTTGACGGTTGACTTAATTTTATATTAATTCGCATGAAGTATATTTATAGATTGGCCCCGTGTTGTTAATTCTTGTCAAATAAAACGGCCCCTCTCGGCTCCTCCCTCAAATATTATATTTCATTTCCCGCGAGTAGCAGCTTTACTTCATCGTGCAGAATTCGATAATCTTGTACTGAACTCTTCTGGATTAGATCGCATTTACTGATACTTTTTTTTAAATACATACATATATATACATTATAATTTTATTTTTTGCCAAACTGCAAGGCAGGGTTGCCTTTTACATTGTTATTACTGAGCTTTTAAAAACAACATTTTTTTTATAAATGAAATATAACAAGGGGAAAAAATTAGATTAAAAGATGTTAATGAACTAAAAGTATGCATTATCCTACACCTAATTGGTATGTTAATATAATATACAGTCATTTCCATTTAGATTGGTGGGACACGCTTATAAATCCTGTTATAGTCAAGTTAAAAGAAATTAGATGAATTACTTAGAAAGATATAAAGAAAAAATCAATCTTCCAAAAAAATATAGAATTTTTACAGGGTGTAACAGACCTAGTCCACAATATTTTATTGGTGGATACCTGTATATAATATAATATAATAAGGAAACAAAAAAATTGATAAGATTATGTTATTTTACTTAGTATTTTAGGGTGGTCCCTGGGATCCCATCATTTTTTAAAATATTGAATAAGTCTTTATTGATTTTGTTCATTATTCTTGGCACGACACACGCTCTCCTCCTCTCACCGCACACATTGCTCGCGATCGGTACTCTCGCGGTTCGTCCCGACGATCTGCTTCAATAGCTATGGTGAGAATCAGTATTTATATTTACATTATTTAACAACTCTTCCAATATTACAGCTTACTTCGTTCTGTTATTTACTATAAGTTTTAAAAATCTTAATTTTATTAGTATACGTTTTATATGTCAGTCCATAGCTACTCACTCCATAATTGATAACCGAGTCGACCATCGCAAAGTACAGTGAGTACAGTGTAGCTCGAGGGGTGCATAACCTCAACATATAAAATGCACTTAATATTGATTATATAGTTTTTTACATATATAATCAATATGCGGGTTCCAGCAAAATTTTTCATCAATTATTAAACTTAAACATTAATATTGCTCCACTTTTAAATTTTGTTGCATTTGCAATTTATTTAATTTTTGTGTCCGTAATGATGTCCAACAGATTAATTTTAATTGTATTTCATTCATTTAGCTTGTGGTGATCGGATATGTAAATATTTAGGTTTTTTTTATATTTAAAATTATTCCGTTGTCATAAGACCATTTAAGGATATTGGTCAGATCATTTTCTATGCTGTGTTCGATGGTTGTGGCACACTTTCCGGAATATAAGATGCATGTATCGTCGGCAAACATATATTTTTGACAACTCTTTATAACATTGGTCAGGCTACATGCATAATAGCACATAGCACGTAGCTCCTGATATAGATCTAGTTGGTACACCGTATTTTATGTATTTTAAGGTACTTTGTTTATTTAGTAGCTTTACAACAAACTTTCTGGATTTCAAGTACTCGTGGAACCATTTACTTACAGGTCCTCTTAATCCACTCTCTTCCATCGCTGTTAATAGCGTGTCGTGGTCCAAAAATCAATGAACAATTATTTTTATTTTTTTATAAACATTCTTATAAATATACAAAAATGGCGAACAAGCTTCATAATGTAAGAGATATTCACTGTTTCCTTAACTAGACCGAAGTCTGTACTAAAGAAGACAGGTTCATCCGTTGTCTATCATACAAATATGAAAAGCATTATTATTATTATTAATATATATATATATTTATCTACACCAAAATTATTAAGAATGAGGTAAACAGTGCGACGACTTGATTTTTATAATTTAAGTGTTTATTTATTTCATTGGAAAATTTTGCAAGAAGAGTCTTACTTTTAGTAGAAGTTTTAGTTTTGAAAACCGTATGGCGCAAGATGAATGATTTTTTTTTTCTCTTTCAATAATTTGATTAGTACTCAATAACAGCACTATCGCTCTGCAGTTGGTTGTATCAGAACGGTTTCCATTTTTAAAAATTGGTCTTATTAATTTAATTTTTAGTTTGTCAAGATAAATCTCTTTTTCAAAACATAAGTGAATCAATTCAGCTAGTATTTTCGATGACCTTAATATCTGACATCTCGATTCCATCTATTCCCATAGAATCAAACCTTTTAGTGTTACTTTATTATTTCTCACCGCTTGATCCGATTCGGTGACACGTGTGCGTCTCTTTAAGAACTTTTCTTTGCACTTTTGTTTTATATTTTTAATTTCTTCAGAAAAGGTTACTGCAAATTCATTACATCTTTTTTAAGTTTCACCACCCATATGATTAAGTATAGCTGAGTCCACGTTTTGTTTCTCTCTCCCCAAACTTTAATTTATATTTTTCTAGATTTTTTTATAATTTCTTGCACTTTCCTGAATGGTTTTTCGACGGAATTTATTTTTTGTTTGATTAATCTCTTTGTTTTATTTCTAAAATTTGTATACCGTAGTCGATATAATATATTATTTGGAGAGTTTTTACATTTTCTGTATTCTGTCATTCTTGGTTCTGATCATACTTTTAAGTTCCGATATAATCCATTATTTTTCATTTCTTATTTGGAATGGAAAGTACTATTTTTTTAAACTATGTTACGTAACCAAACAAACACAATTGAATATATAATTACACACATGAACATGAGGCACCCTCACCAGGTCCTTCGGCTGTACCGAAATGGATCCGACTCATTGCAACGATCATTCAATCAATAGGGAAGAAGGAATTTTCAATGAAAATGAATATTGGGATTTTTGTATAATCATTTATTCTAACTTATCAAGATAATAAAAAATAAAGTAAAATTAGAGGTTAGATGCAACCTCACCAGTTTATAATTTTCGAGACACTCACAATTTTAAATCTAAATTAAAAAGTCACAACTATATTACAACATTACTTCAAATAACTGGGGACTTTTTGATCGGGAGGGAAGGACTTGTGCCAAGGCGCGCTCCTTAAATAAATGTAGGTAGTGTGAGTTAGAAGTACCTTTTAAAGTAACTTTTGGCGATGGTCTAGTCAAGCGTTTTGGCGTGGCCTCAAACAACGCCTGATGGTGGAGCTTCGTCCGACGCGGCTCCTAAAATAGGTGTTTATCGCGTAATTACGTATATATCTATATGATTATTAGTGTAGCACTAAGGTTTCCGTGGCTTTCTTGCTCATATGTCAGATGCAACTGTTTGTCTCACTTGATTTTACTTAATACGAGTTATTTTAAAATTGGCTACGTAACACTCCAAATCCCATGACTTGCAGTCATTAAAATGGGCTGTGGTTTAAATATACGTTATTTTACTGATGAAATTTAATGTTGTAGGATTATACGTAGGCCAACCCGGGAGTGAAAGCCGAAATGCGCGTGTTATATTTAGAGTTACTCCGAACTTTAGAAGAACCTCTTTGCTGCCCCGGTGCTAGATCCATGCTAGATCTGAACTGGCCCTCGCCGTTGAGTACGCGATTGATGCTGTACCGCATCAAAAAGATATCTTTGGGATAGAAATTCGCGCTCCTTCACTTACGCATACTGATGTTAGAAAGAGAAAGTCTATAATTAGCACCTTGTCGGACATTATATTTCTTATCGGCAGGAAGTGTTCCTGCACGCGTATCTACTACAGATTGCGTGCACAACTTTCTCAAGTAGGTGTAAGTCAATTTCGCATCCTCTCATCCAAAGTGATCAGCGCTCAGACCAAAATGACGCGCGAGAGTCAGAACCTTTCTATCCAGCGCCTGGTTTGCTTACTATGCGCCATCTAGCCCGGATTGTCGTTGACACGTGCCGACTCTCCTCGACTCTAACGGAGTTGCTTTATAAAATTATAATTGCAAAATGTTTTCACATAACTAATATAGACTTTTTCAAAACTATCTACCAGTTTATCATACATTTCTATCGGACATCTTTTTCATTCCAGTTTATTTTTTGTAGTTCTTGCAGAATAATTATTTTGTCAAAATATTCAACTTTGACTTTTTGACCATCCCTGACTTGTTCTCCGTACAGGTCCATTCTACCAATATAGTATATCAGCAATCTTTTGATTTATTATGACAGAATGCACATTATTATTTTTATTCCTTATATATATATACATATAGATCAGAAGCACACATTTGGATTTTCTATAAACTCACCAAAGGTAATATTGTTTATCAATAAAACCATTCCATTTTTAGATAGCACGGTTTCATAATGAAGTATATATTTAAGTTTATATCTCCGGCGACAATAATATCCCGGCCGGATGAAATTTTTTATATAATTATTGACAGTTCATTTTTATTTGTATTAGGTGGACGATAAATTGATAATAAGTTGTTTTTTTTTCTTTCCAATATTTAACTTCCCATATATAATTTCACCAGTAATTAAATGTTCTTTTTTAATTTCAACATTTTTTTTTCTTTCGCATAGATACCGCCTAACCTAATATAAGACTATTTTCCCTAGTTTGATAATATAGATTATATTATTTTATTTTAAAGAGATGAACGTCTCCTTTGTCACGTCCGAGTATTGAATGATGTCCTTTGTGATTACCAAGAATTCATTGAAGTTTTTGAGCATTGAGCGTATATTCACATGGATAGAGGCAAAAATAATTTTTGATTTCAAAAGTACATTGTTTAGCTATGTGTCTGTATTTACACATTCTAGGAACTTATAATTTGTGACTTGTGACGTCATTTGCTGCACAATGTGTCGTGTGTAACGTATGTGCATCCAAATAATTATTCCATTTTTGCTTCTTTTGTACGTCTTAGCAGTATTTTGCCTCGAGTTGCCCAGGCATATTTATACTTTTCCATCAATATCTTTTCTGTTTACTTAAGCAATTTTTTTTATTTTAAATTTTAGTTTTCATTTATGTAGATGAGGTATTTTATTTTATTTAGTACGATACCATCGATAGAGATTTTTGCGGACTATACCTGTAAACACACATATGTACACCTATATGGAACTGGCGATTCTCCTACGTTAAATCGCGTTTTCTGTAGATGGTTTCTTTGAGGAAACCTAGGCCGACGTTACCACACCATTTTCAAGGCGTTGCCTCAGATAGTTACAGTATAACATTTGTATATACGTATATTGTGAGCAGTGGAGCCGGGACCCCACATGGTAATCATGAGAAATTATTAGTAAATGTGAGATAAAAAGTTAGATGAAAAGTTAGATAAAAAATCTGATTTTATTTCCTACCCGTGGTCTTCTAAATCTGCGAGGAAAAATAATTATTAAGATTATCAAAAAATGAAGGTAGGTTGTTAATAATGAAAGAATTTGAAAATTAAAATGAACAATATAAAATACAAGTAAACTAGCGTTAATAAAATCGGGGAAGAATTTCATATCGAAAAATCATATTTAGCATAGTTTTTACATAAATTAATCAGACAGAATTATTTACAGACCAGCAGCCAGATTCGTTGTCATCGTCCATGTCGCATAATTGTCCGATCATCGAATGTCGCGCCGGTACATACTCGTATTATATTTGCAAGCATTTTATTCACTATTTCGGACGCTGTGCTTTTAAAATCATGGCCATATGTTTGTGGGAAATATAGATTTTTTTAAATAAAAATTATCCCCTCTCCCGCGTATTAAAGAATTGTTCTGCAAAAAGAATGAAAAGATTCACAGGCTAAATCTTGTGAATGAGGTGCACGTGAAGTACAGATAGTGATGCGACTATACTAAACTTTTGTCTATGCGCATGTTGTGTTATTTTGTCATTGCTGTAGTTTCGAAACGTGCAGTCCCACTCACGATCAGATGATAGTTTCATGTAGACCTGTTTGCGTAGAGGGGTGGACGTAGAAAGGGAGTAAAGTAGGGACGAAAGTATTATGTATGGTTTCTTCTTTTACGAGAGATCGATTCTTTGATTCGAGCCAATAGACGGAAAATATTTTTAATTTTACGCTATTATACGAAAAAAAATCCTAAACACATGCCGTAGATTCAGTCGAAGCGTTATTAGAAATGTTACTGATTTCATGATATTTAACAATGAACCATAAATTAATTTATCCGAACCAATAAACACATTTTTTATATTGCTAATTTCAATTAATAATAATTTTGGCCGATTGTACCGTACCTACCTGCTATTGAAAACGAGTGGGCATACGAAAGTTTTAGAGCCTCGTTCGCTCTGCAATCCGCACTCGGCGCTTCAACAAATGTGTATTTTTACGTGTTAAAAGAACAATGCTGATATTTCCCGTTACGACAAATGGACAAACGTTATTATCTCCTTTTTAATCAACCATCTTTAATGAGATTATGTTTTCACTAGTCAATGGATTGTGATATTTACTTGAGTGTAGGTAATTAATTAAATTAGATATTATATTATATTATATAGATTGAGGGCGTGGTTATTTCTTTGCGCACGAATGAAGGTACCGGAGTATAATTACCTACATTAAGCGGTTTTCTAATATATTTTTCGCATTGATCGGTCGACACTGATTGACGCGAGCCAGTTACGCTCGTGGCCGTGTGACGGCTGCTATTTCTAAAATCTAAAACCGTAATATTATGTCGTATTATTATTAAGGTTACACATTTATATACTATAGTATAATCCTCGCGTAGATTTAGGTATCGTCAGTGGCTCGGCGCAGTTCGTGCCCGTCGAGCGGGGGCGGGGATTTACCGCGTCCCGAATATTCATTTGAAAAAATATAACGGTGTTTTTAGTTCAACAGCATGCGGAACATTTTATGGCCAGATGTTAATTGAAAACATTTTGTGAAGCATTTTTCAAAATATAGTGTGATATTTCTATTAGACTTTTAGCGGTCTAAAATAATACCATTTTTGTTTCCGTCACGTATTAGATATTTTTATATTTACTATAATAATTTATATTATATACGCACTTAAGTATTAAAGTATAAAAGTACCGACGTAAAAACGTAAAATCACCGCTACTCGTGTATCGTGTGTACTAGTGTGTCGTGGGGTGCGATCTGACGACAGCCGAGTGTCAGCGTGTCAGCGCAGCATAATCGACTATTCGGTCACGCCATACTTCCGCGCCTGCGACACGGTCATACCTAACTACTATTCGTATTCTAGTTATCAGTCCGGATTCCGGAAAATTAGTATTTATGTATATTACTTATTTATATTAAATAAGTATAGAATATTTCCGGAAACATGGAAAACGTTATAAAATTACTCCAATACCCAAAATTGACAATCCCGAGGAATTAAATGACTTCAGCCTAATAAGTAGATTCCCTAAATGTGAACAAATCTTAGAACTCATCGTGAAAAAATAATGAATTTGTTGCGTACCTTCAAGATAAAAACATACAGGTTAATCAACAATCAGGGTTTAGAGTTAAAAATTCATGCGAAGCTGCTATTAATTATATCACTCATGAAAGGAAAATGCATAAAGACAAGAAAAGGGAAACTGTTTTCTTAGACATATAACGCCCTTTTGAGACGATAGATAGATACAGATAAACTTGTTCAAAAACTTATACATATCAGAATTAACGGAACAGAAAATATATGGTTTGTTAACTATTTAACTAATAGAGAACAAATAACAAAATTTGTAAATTCACTTTCGAGTGCACAATTAAATGAAAAAGGTGTCCTGCAAGGATCGATATTGGGTCCTATATTATTTATCATTTATACGAATGACATAATTGCGACATCAAATTATTTGCAAACGATACATTAACATGCATAACTGGAAATAATATTGATGAATGTGCATATAAAACTCTGAAAGAACAAATAGCTATATGATTAAATAGTAATACATTTCAATTCAACGTCTCCAAAAGAAAATTCGTGATTATTGGTAAGGAAACTAATTTTAATTTTTCATTACGAATATCAAAACAGAGCAATGAGAACTATTTAATATATAATAATAGATACACAAGAATAAGTTATATGCTAAAACAACTAAAATTATTAACGGTTAAGCAAATTATTATTCAAAATGTTCTAGGACAGAATTAAAAGTTGATTATTGCTATCATACATTAATAAAAATATTAAATATAATTTTGAGGTCCACACTTATTCAACAAAAAGTCGGTGGAATTTTAGACTTCCACAAATAAATCTGGCGGGAATACAAAATAGTTTATACTAAAGGGTGTTTTTTTAGAGATAGAGAACTTTAAAATGAAATAAAACACATACAAATTGTGGTAATGGCCGTGGCAATAATAATAAAAATAATATTTTATTTTTTGATTCATAGTAGAGTACAGTGTGTTATTAAATTATTGTAATCAGATAACAATGCAGAAAAGTAAAACATATACTTTGGTACCCTGCTTGGTACACTAGTATTTTACTGTACTGTACAAAGTGTACAGTAATTCAATGTACAAATAAATATATATAAAGAGTAAATCAAGATGCGATTAGATAGCATATAAATACATTGTAATACTTAAAGTAAGTAAATGCATTGTTCAATGTAGAAAAATATATAAATATTTATAGCACCAAAAATATATGTATAAAAAGTAAAGCATTTACATAGCATATTAATAGAGTGTTCAATGTATATAAAAAGTAAAAAACTATTATAATATAAAGAGTGAAACGGAATGCAATTAATAGCATATAAATATAATGTAAAACTTGCAGTAAATGCGATGTTCCATTTATAAAAAATTAAAAAAAACTAAGTAAAGTAAGAGTAAATAAGTAAATAACATACAAATATGAAGTAAACTTATGTAAAATTGTAATGCTCATTATAAAACGATTGAAAAAAGTTCAGTTAAATAGCTTACCAACACAACCACAGAGAAAAGTAAAAAATGCAATATTCAATATATAAATACTATTGTAGCAGTTTTAACCTCAAGTTTGGACTTTTAAAAGTTCTTGGGCGTAATTTATCCTCATTTCGTGGAACCAAAACTGCACTTTTCTTGAAAAACATGTACGACTATGGTTGTAATTTTTCACGTCTGCTATATATATTTGGTGCTAGAAACATATGGAATCCTCGTGCAAAAGTTTTGTTTAATTTTGGCATGAAATAGTGACAGTTAGTCTGTGTCCCTGTTGAGTGAGGTGCGTTATTTGCTGATGATATTGTTTATGTCGGTAAAAAATTGTTAGTATACCTAGTATGTTCATTTGACGGATGTCTAGGACGTCACATACTTTCAATCATTTGAAGGATAGCGAAGAGGCTTCTTATGAATAACTCTCAAAACCATTTTTGGGCCTTCTGTAATGGCCATGGAATTAACTTTATTGGAAAGATAATTTTATATCGTTAGTCTTAAAATATGATTTCGTGCACATGGGCGCCGTGGCTGGCGAATAAAGCGCACTCTGGAACTCCAATTTTCAACCACTTTTTAGAGCAGCTGGAGCCGTATATCGGCAATAACGCGATGAATGCTGGCTTCCAAGTCGTAGACTAGCGACTTCACATATCTCCACAGAAAATAATCTAAGATGTTAAATCACACGATCTTGAAGGTCAATTCACACATCCATTACGCGAAATGATGCGTTCATCGAATGTTTCCGTCAATAAATTGATCGTGGCGCGCGCCGTGCGGCATGTTACGCCGACTTGTTGAAACCACAGCTCTTTCACATTTATTTCATTCAATTGAGGAACGAAAAAGTCAGAAATCGTGGATTTATAGCACTCTCCATTGACTGCAACGTTCTGACCGGCATCATTTTTGAATAAATATAGACCAATAGTTCCACCAGCCCGTAAAGTACACCATATAATGACTTTTTGTGGATGTAACGGCGTCTCAATAATGGTTTGTGGATTTTCTTTCCTCCAAATGCGGCAATTTTGCTTGTTGTCGTAGTCATTCAACCAAAAATGAGCCTCGTCGCTGAACAAATTTTATTGGTAAAAATGAGGATCAAGAGTAATCTCGTTTTCAGCCCATTCACTGGACGTACGACACACACGATGGTCAAGCGGCTTCCATTCTTGCACGAGCTGGATCTTTTAAGCTCGTATGCGGATTATCAATTAAGTCTACTCACTCTTTTCACGTGTTATTATTTTCTTTTGTATTTATAATCTCTTTGGTGCAGTGTTGTGTAACGTGAAGTTGTAATAAATATTATCTTAAGCTTTTTAGTCGATCGTGTAACGTAAAAGTGTATTTATAGCATTTATAATGTAATTACACAGTACAATTTTTCTAAGTAATTAATTAACTTACGGATACAACGCTAAACTCTTATATCCTGACACATGACTCTAGCTCGTTCACTTGTATATTCGCACATCTTCTCATGTTGAAGCTTGTGAGGAGCGTTCTTCAGTATTTGTTTTGTTAGGACGGGGATTTAAATTCACCGCCATTGAGGGCGGCCTCAGACGACCGAGAACTTGGGCGACATTACATACAACTCCAGGTTTTCGCGAAGAGGCGCCGGGCGAGATTGAGGCTGGCAATTCTTCCTAATCTTCTGTAAGTACTCTTCCTTCCTTATCCGTGGCTCAATAGACGCACAAACTGATCATACCGGGTCTTTCTCGTACGCCGTTTGTTCCTGTTGTCTTCACCTAGCCTCATATATTTTCTTTACCATCCTCTCCATTCTCATACGTTTCACATGACCGAACTACTTCGCTACAAACAGACCAATATTCGCAGCTAATTTATTAATTATTAATATACTCTATCGTACACAGGTTTCCATCACTTACACCTAAGCGATCGCATTTCCACTGCATTCAGTTTAATTTCGTTATTTTTTGTCAATTCCAAGCTTGTCTTACATCAGTGTTGACACCTGAACTCCGGCTTAACAAATTCTTATTGCCGATAATTCCATTCAGAGCACCATTAATTTTATTTCACGCGGTCACCTTCTTTTCTATATTATTCTCAACCTCACCGTCTAGTCAATATACTTATTCACTTATTCTAAGCGTCTCTCGAACGCCATCACCCATTATTACTAATTGCTAACATTCATCTCTCAGTTCACTCTCCATGCACGCATCGGATATCCAGTCAGCTGAACTACTCACACGGCTATAGTAGTAATGGCAGATATAATCTAATCTAATCCTCTAAGAATATGAGAAGATGCTCATACACCGACAGATGACGCATCTCCGCATCCTCCACTCAAACTCTGTCTTTACATAGACGCCCGTTACGAAGTAATAGTAGATATTTACACTTCAGTAACGGTAAAACAGCGAACTTAACGGGGTATTTTTAGTTGATTTAGCCTCAATCGCTGGATCATGGCTCACGGTACACTTCAATTGGTAGGAAAATGCTTTCAAACAGTTCACAATCGAAGAATTTGATCAAACGCGACTAAATATAACGCAAATATTTGCGTGCTTCGGGGAATGTTTTCCCGACAATTCCACGAAACACGCCAAACCTACCGATTAGTCAACTCGGGTGACCAGCGACACGACAAACACTGGGAATATAACTTTTAATCGACCATGGTTAATAATAGCCACGTGTGGCTGAGCGAATGCACGTGTGCGTTGCGCCCTACATTACCGAAGGTCGAGGGAATTATATTCAAAATAATTCCATCAAATCCAGAAATAACAATTACTTCAAAGCTATCGCGTACATAATTATTTTCGAAACAATGTACGTATGTGTGTATTCGCGTAGACACGGAGCAGACAGGTACGGCAATACGGGTCTACAATATTTTGACAACATAAGTGATGTTATCGCTCTTGAGTTAGATTTCAAGAAAAAAAATGTTTGTAACGTTATAAATTGTATGATATAAAAAAATAAATTACGGCAGTACCTAAATAAAAGTAAGATCTACATGGTTAGTAAATTTGACGCGCAGAGCGGAACGCCTATAACCAGTTTCAAAGTTGGTCGCTAGAGCGACCGGGTACGGATCAGACCCGCGCTGTAAATACGCGCTCTGCGGGCGGCGTGGCCGTCCCGCGTGTTTCGAATTTTTTTTCTTGAAGAAGGAGCCGAACAGTATCCAGGACCAAATTTGCCTTGGAACGTCGCGCTCAGGATGACAATGAAGGGTGATAATAACGCACTCATTCTTTAGTCAATCTCATAACGCACTCATTTCTAGCATTACAAATTCTAATTGTATCGTAAAAATTTATATTGTTACAGGAAATAATTAAAATTTCCCTTCTTCTTCCTTCATTATTTCTTTCTTTTTTTTGGTTCTTTCTTTTGAATCCTTTGTAAAAATTTTTACGCCTCATAAAATTTCTTCCTACTTAGAAGAAATTGATTTTGCTACGATGTTACAATAATTTACACGCAAAATCACTGTTTAATCCCAACACCCGTCGACATTATCTCACAATGGTCCACCTCGGAGAAGAGGACGCGTACATGTGCCGATGGTGGAAGGAGTACCTGACCGAAATTGCCAGGCACTCGGAGACCTCGGCAGACGCTCCTCCCAGGACACCGCGAGAGACGGATGCGGGAAGATGCCGTGTTTTGCAATGCGTACTGGAAGAATTGACGCAGTCGTCACATTTAAATAGATTCGTACATACATTTTTTTTGAGTTTAAAATTTTTAATAGTATTCGAGTCCCAAATGTCAATTTGAATAAATTCAATTAATATTTATTGACTTTTTTATTCTGAAATATCACATCTAAAATCTCATCTTATTTTTTTTCCCAGTGATGATTAAGATGGATTTTCACACCATGGTAAGTAGGTAGCATCTGATAACGAAAGACTCACACTTACATATATCCCCTGGTAAACAGGCAGAAGAAAAAAGTTGTCTTATTTCGAAATGGAGACTATGTAACAATCAACAACGAGCTGAACTCCTTAACTTAAATTGGAATTCATTATTTGCAAATCTCAATACAAATGATGCACTCTCACTATTATATAACACTCTTGAAAATCTAATCGATACCCATATACCAGTTACATATGTGTGGCCAAACAAATATTCACCATGGTATACGCCGTCCTTAATAAAAATTTGCAAAGACAAATACAAATATTTCAAAAAATTTAAATTATATAGAAATCCAACCGATTACGATACTTTCTCCCTATCGAGGACTAGACTTAAAAGCTTATCTACATAGCGAAGCCGACTTTGGCCCGGCTGACATTCAATACATAACGGTAAACCCAATTCTTCTGCAAAGCCATATTAACAATCTGGACTTGAATAAAAGTGCAGGGCCTGATGGAATCATTCCATTTCTAAATCCCTCGATGAAGGTATTGTTCCGGACCAGTGGAAAAATGCATACATTACTCCTATCTTTCAATCTGGTCAAAAAAATAATGTGACTAACTACAGATCTATATCAAAACTATCAATATTCAGCAAACTATTTGAAAAGATTGTTTATAGCCAGGTTTTCAGTGCCATTAAGCCTCATATAAATCAGCAACAACGTGGATTCTTCATTACTAATTTGTCCACCTTTACACATTATGCAATTTACACAGGTTACAGTAAAGCCTTTGATAAGGTCGACCGTCATATATTAATTGACAAGTTGATAAAAATAGGAATCCATGGAAACCTACTAAGATGGCTCATCTCCTACATCAGCAACAGAAACCGAGCGGTGGTCATCGGCGGTTTCAAATCAGATCGGGCGCGCATCTCTTCCGGAGTTCCTCGAGGGAGTTAGCTAGCTCCATTATTATTCATAATCTATATTAACGATATATACACACGCTTCCAACTGGCCAACTTTCTTCTTTATGCGGATGATATGAAGATCTTTGCCAAAGTGAGCTCCCTAGATGACTGCCATAAAATTCAAAATGATATCACCCTACCAGTCTAGCAGCCTACTGTAAGGTGAACAAACTCCTCCTGAATGCTAAAAAGTGTTTTCAAATAACATTCTCAAGAAAATTTAACAATATTAATTTTACTTACATAATAGACTGCACTCAGTTAGAAAATAAAAGCGATGTCAAAGACCTATGAATAATCCTCGATTGCAAACTTACTTTCAAAAATCATGTTGACCAAATTACCTCCAAGGCCTATAGAATGCTAGAATTCATACTTCGAACCTGCAAACACTTCCAAAATCCATACTACTTCAAAATACTGTATTGTGCATTCGTTCGTAGTCACTCAGAGTACGCTTATCAAATCTGGAACCCATAGCAGATGACATATATTGCGAGATTAGAATGAATACAAAATAGGTTTATTCGACATCTGAATGTTAGATCTGATCTATCATTCGGCTCCTATTTAGATGCAGCAAACTTCCACAATATGAAGACCCTAGAACATCGACGAACACGTGCTGACCTAATACTCCTCTTCAAACTACTGCGAGGCCGCATTGATTGTCCCAGCCAATTGGAGTTAATATCTCTCCATGTGCCATCTAGATCAACCCGGCAATCCGCACTCTTCCACATTCCCAGAAGTAGAACATCTTACATACAAAATTCATTCATTCACCGGTCATGTAAATACCATAATGAGAAATTTACAGAAATTGATTTGTTCAACATTAGCCTTACTAAGCTCAAAAGGTTCTTCTTATGAACCACCGCAATCTAAACTTTGATCATTCACTATACCTATAAAAACTCATGTTGCTCTCCCTTTACCGCAACGTTAGTTGCAACCTCCCCACCCTTCTTTTATATAAACATACTGTGTATTCAATTATTTTTTGTGGATTTTCTTAATTAGTACCGCATGTTAAATAATTATTATGTTTATTTCAATATGTTTTCACTGTTAAAATCCCTCAATAAAAAAAAATATATATTTTTATTTTTATTTTTATTATGATTCTAACTCCAGAATGCTTTTCTCAAACAGAACAGCAGTTGAAACTAGTTTTATGTACGCTACTTTATTACTTACGTTTAATATTATTAAATATTTTAAACCATTTTTGTGATATTTATTTGCTGATACGATACTTGTAGATAAGTACTTACATAAAGTTGGCTGCGACTATATAAGAACGGATTTTAATAAAACATTATTTATTATGTTTAAGTTAAATTTTCTTTGTCATACGTTTGTCCTTGCGACTTGTAAATGTTTACTTAAAAACCGAATCGTAAAGAGAATAACTCATGTTTTAATTTAATATATATATATATATTAGTATATTAATGTATTGCTAAGTGATATTACGTAAAATAATCAGGTAGACAAGTTTTGCTTTATTATGTTCGTCTGTTATAATTCGCCCAGTATACGAGCTTTCAGGTTACTACAAATATTATTATTACCAATAACTGTAAATGCAAAAATACTATCTCCTTTGAATTGTATTCATGTGTAATGGTGTATAATCGTATAATAGAGTAGAATAAAATAAAAAATTGCAAATGGACATTTCATTGTTAATTCAATTTCATTCATAATATTTTTTTTTTAAAAATAACCTAATTGCTAAAGGAGTATCCGCCTGGCCCCGTCAAATCTACAACTGAATTAGTCTAAGCATTTTAGATAGGTTGGCGCGGTACCAACTCGTCTATCAAGCGTAGTTGTTTACTAACAGGGCTCACGAAATGATTCATATTCTATTAATGAAATAATTCCTTTATTACGCAAACTGTGTGTCTCCCCATATGTTGACGGTAGATCGTCATCTATCAATTCGAATTACACAGGTAGGTGCGCGAGCGAGTATTTATATAGTCAGCTGTTATTGCGTACAACAAAATGGACGGAAACACTCGGCCATTCGGTACAATTATTAATTAGGCCATTTGCTCCAACTATGAAGCCATCAACGAAATGGAAAGCGCGAAGGGAGCGCAACACGCAGTGAGCCCGATAAAAGGGAATTAGTGATGGCACCGCGCTGCAGGTCCGCGCCGAGCCGGCACCGCGTGCGAGCGATCCATTTCGGGATATTGATGATTGGGGAGGTTCCAATTGCATCGCCCGCGTAACATCATAACAAATTATCCATTATGTATTGCGCAGGTAATCAACATTTTAATTATTTGATTAGTGATTCAACATTACGGGTTCGGTAGGAAACGCTTTAATTATAAAATTTAAAAAAAAACTTTTTTGGGCATCTTGCGAGAAGGGTGGATGGCTTGGAAAAACTTTTTGTGGTGGAAATTATAAAATGAATTTAATCGAGAAAGTTTCGTTCACTACAACTATTCAGTCACTTTAACTTAGCTTCAGTTCAAACCTAATGCACGAACATCTCAACCTCAAACAGAAAATATAACTTTTAATCAGAGATAAATCTGAATTGTTTTTGGAATCATTAATCTTTTAGAGGATTGAGAATTCCAGCGTCATTTTCATTAGTATTACAGCGCGCACCTTTTTTCGTGGTATTCCTACTGCGGTGTCACTGCTACGAATGAAGCTCAGATCCAGAGTAAATGAGCGCTTTTAGATAGTCATATTCCGTTATAAAATTAGTCCAGCTGACATTTGTTAGTTATTAAATGTTCCCTTCCTCCCTACTACTGCTGAAACCTCGTACCCGAGAATTGCAATACATCTCCCATCTCGCGGATTCCACGTGGGGTCTTCGAGGCATGTTCATATAACTTTTGGGAATACCATCTATTTTGGTTATGAATATGGTCGCTACAGGCCCCTTAAATTTTCTTTAACGTGTGGACTTTCCAAATTTTTAAATTTTGTTATGATTTTTTTAGCGCCTTCCGACTAAATTTTTCGGAAAATCTTTAATAATTATATTCAATATCACTCGTAATCATTTTAAATCGCGTACATGCTTCATCTCATCTTCACGATTGTGTGATTCAGCTTCGGGGATGGGGTTCTGCTGGTCGGCCACGCCGCAGAATGTTTACAAACTACATACTTTATTTTTAAGGAGAACGCATTATTATTGTGAAGTAGTATTTTTTTTCAGAACATAGTTCTGTAGTACTGTAATAAAAAATAAATGTATCAATTAGAAAGATATTCAGATAAAATCAATTTATCGAAAAAATATTTTGATTGATCCCGGTAGCAACAAATTTTTAATTGATACATTTAATTTGCACTACTACATAAGTTTACTTTCGCGGCTTAACTTACCTCCATCTCGTGTTATCCCATCGAGGAATAGCTGAAATGGATTAAACATTAGCCTGGTCGTGCAGTATTAAATACTGTTCATGAAAACAGCCGTCCACCGTCAATTCCTTCACCCCTACCTAGTACACTAATATAGTAGTCACACTACTACTACCATACCATACTGATAGGACAACCCTTCTATGAGATCAATCGGCAATACCCTAATCTACCAATAATAGTACAGTTAAGGGAACACATTCTAATTGTGAAGTTGTAATTATTCAGAACATACATAGGTCTGTGATATTTTACATACTAATTAAATGTATTATTTAGAAAGATATACACATACAATCAATTAATTTAATTAAGATGTATTCATTTGAAACATATGGGTTCAAAAATTTGTCTTCAAAAGTACTGTCGCTGTAGCATAATTGGATAATGCACCTTCCCCGGATTGGAAAGAGATTCAGGTTCGAATCCCGGTATTTACAACAACAACGGTACAACAATATTTTTCGATAAAATTGATTTTATATGTATATATTTCTAATTAATACATTAAATTAATATTTAACAGTAATACAATAATTTTAGTAACCAGATTGTTGGTCTGCTTGACTTTCACGCACCATTGAGATCATCGAGACATAATTCATTGTTCTATTACAGGGGTAATGTCAGAACATATGCATTAACTAACTCCGTAGTCCCCAGATTGCATTCTTTGGGGAATGAATATGGGGAGATAGTCGACATTTTTGCTGCATTATTACAATTGTTTGTTTCTTAACTGAGTGCTGACGGATAAATTGCTTTACTTCACATATTTTTTTTGATTATGTAAAACCATGCTGATGTTATATAATTTTTTTCTTTCTGTATTGCACTCGTGATGAAATTTTCTATTCTTTTTAAAATTGTTTTAATGCCTGAATAAGGCGCACATAATAATAATCAGTCGTACATTGACATAATTTGTTTATAAAAACAAAAATTTCATACAATTATACAATATTAAATTAGTTTTTTTAAATAAACACAGAATACTCCAATTACTTTTTTTTTTTAGAACACATTCTTATTGTGAAGTTGTAATTATTCAGAAGATAGGTCTGTGATGTTTTAAATATGAATTAAATATATTAATTATAAAGATATACATATAAAATCAATTTTATAGAAAAAATATTGTTGTTGCGCCACCGGGATTCGAACCTGGATCTCTTTCCTAACCGGTAAAAATAAGGTAGATGGCTCTGTCAAATGATGGAACGATTAAATGTATTAATATTAAAAAGGTAACATATAGGGTCGAAAATTGTCGCTAAAAATAATATCGCTGTAGCTTAGTTGGATAAAGCACCTTCCCCGGTTAGGAAAGAGATCCAGGTTCGAATCCCGGTGGCGCAACAACAATATTTTTTCGATAAAATTGATTTTATATGTATATCTTTATAATTAATATATTTAATTAATTACTAATATTTGAAGGGAATAATTAGATTGGTTTCCATTACGATGCGGTTTAATGTACCGGACCTGGCAAGTCGTTTTGATTAAATAAAATAATAGAGACACCACTCCATTTTCTTTCGTCCACTGCCCTGAACACAATTCTCTACGAAACATACAGTGCGACGCGAAACTACATTTACTGTTTCCGAGGTAATTTTGTAGAACAATCACAAAATAAAACACTTGTTATTTTATTCTACTCGTTTAATTTATTTGAGACATGTTTCGCCTCGCTATCAATCTAGCATTATCAGTCTAACAGTTTTAACTCAACAATTTGGGTTGATAACTGTTTGATTTGATGTTATATATAACGGTTAATAATAATATAACGTATAATTTGTTGCACTCTCTCCTATTTTTAGTGAATTCCATTTATAGACTCAATATTCTGTATTTTTTATACTGTGTGAGTCGTTTTTTTTTTACGAATTATTAAATTAATTAAATCTTTGTTAAACCATAGTGGGTATTTGGAATTCTTAAATTGAGAATAAGGGACAAAGTGCTGCATAATATTGTTTAAAATGATATGAAATTGTTCTGTATTCGTCGCGTATACTAATGTTTACTGAAGGGTCGTTGTATATGTAAATGCCTTCGATTGCTGGTTCCCAGGTTTTCGATTAACAATAAGCACATATATGATATATGAACTGCACTAACCTTTTATTTTGGATGTCTGGTCCGATGTTATTGTTTTTTAGTTAGTTTGTCTTCTTTAAATTTCGACCTACCGAAGCGCACACTGGTAGTTTAATTAGATCGCTGGACTGGTCGAAGCACGGAATGTAATTGAATGACGCCTGTCGGTTACCGTCTTCTTTGCTTTCCAAAAAAGGACGGCAATACTCACACACACACATGTACATTATTATAAATCAAGAAATCCAGTGGTGCCAATCGAAGTAACAAGGCGCGTAAACGGTGGTGAATATCTGGGGATAGAACTACTTTTAGGGCTTTACTCACATTCATGTTTTGAGAATTGAAAATAACGAGATTCGGTCATTATCATTTTTGATCAAATTTAAAATTATTGACATATCGCGAATTACTCTTTCGCTTTCAGAAACATTAGAACTTCCAGTATTCGACAATTCAGAGTCACGTACATTCCAATTTACGTTAGGAAGATTATAATCACCGACAGCCACAAATTTAGCTTTTAAATCAGAATGTTTGCTTTTTAATATTTCTACATCCTCGTAATGGTTTTTGTAGGCCATAGAATTAACCGATGGGGAAATATACATACAACTGATAATTAATTTGTCACTGCTACAATTCACGTAGGTTACCAGCTGTTCGACATTACAGTTTTTTTTAATTATAAATTTATTTTTGATTGCGATAAGAACTCCACCTCCTGTTGATTTAGTGATCTAGATTTTGGTCCATTCTATAGATTTTGTAAGAGGACAGTCCTTGTTCGGCCGAGTTGATGGAGGGATCCAGCCATGTTTCGATAATGATAACTTCGTATATGAGTAATGATACATATATTCTGAAACTGAAGAGCATATTTGGATAATATAGGATTAGTGTATCAGATTTCGATGTTTTTTTGATTATGTGTTGACAATTTTTAGGATCGAATTAATGTATTTTAAGGTTATGTTTGTTTCACCGTTTATCTTTCTGGATTCGGGTTCACCACGTTTCAGAGCTAGTTTGTTTTGTTGTAGTATTGTTAAAATATATGCACCTAAGACACAATTCTTTAACTTTGATCTATTCTTAAGAATAGTTTTAGCTATAGTAGGATCTTTAAACTCTATTTTGATCTGTCTGGTTTTGCCAGGTTTCCTAATTCCTAGCTTGTGTATTTTTGTTTTATTAGAATTGAAGGTGTTTTCCAGTCTTTCCAGGGATGATGGAACTTTTTGAATGTCTTCAGTTATTCTTGTTGCGGTCAAATCCGAATCACTTTCGGGGATGTTAAAGAGAAGAAAGTTATCAGACCTAGATTTATTTTAACTAATTCAGTCAACAACTCGCAAATATCAATTACATTATTCCCAGGTGATTAAGGTGGTGTGAGGATATTTGATTGGTTTTTGAAGGTAGTCAATTCACAAACTACAATTCTCAGAGCAACCACCATTTCTCCGATTGTATCCATAAGAACTGCAGTTTTTAATGTCACTTTAGCTATTTGATTTTTAGTGAAGTTGTTTACAAGGTCATTGAAAACAGAAAATAATTTGGTAATTATTAACTTTGACTTTGCCATGTACTGTAAAGCTTTTTCTTGTAGATCCATATTGCAAGATTTTTGAATAATTTTATAAAGTTTCGATCAAACGCAGATGTGACACCACTGCAATAATAAGGGGTCGGCTGGTGCTTTGACTTGGGGAACAAGACGGGAAATAATATTAATGCTCAATTTCAAACTTCGCAAAAAAAATTCAAATTCAATTCACTGCACGTTATGATCGCGACACACTCCTCGCCAATAACAAGAATGAGCTTCTATTGCTATCTATTGCTATCGCCATCAACTGAAGAGTGAATTAGCCCAAGTTCGTAGCACTATTTGACATACATTTATTACTTTTGTAAGTGTCACCCACGGTATATTCTACACAAGTATATAGTTATGGTGTCCTTGAGGAAATGTAGGCCGACATTTCGGCATGATAGCACGTGCCATTGTCAAGGCGTTGGCAGGAGATATAATCCTCCGAATATAATACTCAACTATCTGTAGTACACGAGCTTTAAAGCTTCAAAGCACCCTTGAAGTGAAAGTTTTTAGGAAAATGGCGCTATGCGATGAAGTGCCGAATGATGCCGCTGATGGCGCGGATGGCGCTGCTGGCGCTGCTGGCCGATACGAGAATATTCCGCAACTTGAGGAACGCCGTGTACTTCCGCACATTTAAAAATGCAATTTCAGAGAACAAAATGTTGCTTTTATGAGTCTGCCGTCGGTGGAGTGGTTCATTCTTTCTCCTAATTACCCGCGGGACACTGCTCTTGCATTTCGCACCCCCACCCCCACCCCCACCGCCGCTGTGACGTCGGGCGGACAATGCAGTCACTGCTGATACACCTGGATCTTACATTTGAAGTATTGTAGGTATTACACGTATAATATTATACAGATAATAGCTAGTTGAGAGTCAATCACACATGTATTAATAGCCATAAAAATACTTGCAGCAGATCGCTGTCTAGAGGGAAATCATCGCTAACTGGTCCAGTTCCATTCCCGATGGCTGCGAATTAAAAGATATCTTCTGATGAAAAATCGATTGTATTCAGCATTCACAGGGGTCGAGGGTTTATATGGTTTTCAAGCTGATGATTTCTTAGCATTTCACTGTAGCGACACTTATTAACAACGGGGATGTCCTTTACAAAATAAATTAAAAACTAGTATTCGAGATGGACGGAGCCTACATTCATGTGATCAAACATTATCCCAAAAACGGCGAAAAATGACAATCCAAATTAACCCATTAAATTTATGTCTTTTTAATATCTGTGACAGCACCAATTATAATACGAACACAAATGCTATTTTGAAATACATAATATTTAACTTATAATATATTTATGAATTTTGGCGAATTCTGTTAAAACGGCTATTTATTAAATTAATTAATGGATTTTAAGAATATAAAATTCAATAATATTAATGATAACCAGCGCTGGCGAAATTTTTCTGGGTGCCTTCATCCTTGATTTTTAAAAAAAAACGGTGTATGTATTGAACCATTCTTTCCGCATTTACAACGTCCTCCTGCGGCCAGACCCTCTTTTTTGTGATTCAATCTTGCACTGATGATAAGGTGGAGAGTATTGTTTTATACATATCTCTCAAGTTTCGCTTCACGTGGGCAAAATATTCTAATTTCCGAATCTTCATTGATTTCTTAGCTCATTTCCCAGTTATTATTAAGATTACAGCCCAGGTGAGTTTTTCGGCCAATCTTTTTAACGGCACTCCGTAAACTGGAATTATTGCGATACTCAACAATTAGCTGTCATTCTCTAGGGCAACGCTTCAGCGGAGACATTTGTAATGATATTTGAAGAAGTAGAAGATGGCTCTTCTGGATCTATATGATGTTCTTCTCGCTTTTCTTGTATTATGTATTTTGTAATGCTAATAAACTTTTTATTTTGTTCAAGCTGTAGCTCTTTCTCCGCTTTTTGTTTTTTTATTTCGGTTTATTCGGCGCCCCGGCTTGCCCGGTGCCCTCGGGCTGGACCCGAGCTCGCCATGCCCTCGGACCGACTCTGGACGTAACATACTATAGCATGTGAGACTAATTATAAAAGTCCACAAAGATGTTTAAGTACATTGGTATTAAAGTAGTATCACAACTTTCATTATAAAATAACATAATATTAGTAGAGCATTATCACACAAAAGTTCATTCATTTTAAATCTGCAGGTATACATGTAAAAAAAGGAAAATAAAAACTGGGAAGAAAAGGAGAGTGAGGTTAAAATTTGAGTTGAAGTAGAGGGAGATCAAGGAGAAGTCCAAAATGATTGGCTAAAATTGTCTATGAAATTAATATTGAAAAAATCATAGCTGAAACGCACGACATATTATAGGCTTCTGCGGAACTTTTTAAACATTTTTAGTCACTGCCAGGTGATCGGTCCACCGGTCTGCAACACGCCGGGCATTTGAGCGAAACCATAAATGATGCGCGTATGTGTACGTGTTGTACGTGTGTATGTATGTACGTGTGTACGTGCGTACGTGTACGGCTACGTGCGAGCGATTCATGAAAAGGAGGTTTGCGGCTCACAATGAACGTACAAACATACACGGAAGACATATTGCAGGTTCGAGAATTCCTAAAAGCTTCGAGTCATGTAATAATAGGAGAGAAAAATCCGTATAAACCGATAACGATCTTAATTTATATTTTATTGTGGTACCGTTACAGAGCTGCTCGGTCACCGCGCCTGGCTATCTCCTGATAGGAAACATTTGCATTCATTACTGCGAGACACGACGCTCTACTCATGAAACCCCCGAACTATTGGGCTCAGGTAGGAGACACGGTGAGTGAGAACGTTGGTCAAGTAAGTACTCAGTAGTTTGTTACTATTTCTCAAATGAACCATAATTATGAATGCTGTAAAACATATAACTCGTCAAGACTCGGTTGGCTATGGATACTTTACTGTGAGTGTTATTTTCGAGAATGGTATATGACGCAAGTGTTGATGGCTCCGGAAATAGACGATGTCCGAGGAAGACTCGGCACGATCAGGTAAACCATATACTAGAGGGTAGTCCTGTTAGAAGCCTCGATAGACGTACGAATGTGGATGAGGCGAGAATTGTGTGTCGCTGCTCTATCCTCGTGAAGGTAAGTTAGTTAGTTGGTCGGTTAGATATTTGCGAGGGTTTGTAGTCGGCTGTAGTACTCCCGAGTGCGCGCGCAGTCTGCAATCGTCTGCTCGATTTACGTTCACAAATATGACTCTAGAAATAAAGTTTTCTTAATCCGATCCCTTTGCAAGTCAAAATCTTGGCAAACTTACAAACTTCATATTGCACGATAATTGAAGAGAAAAACTGATACATATAAAAAATTCATATTTTTAAATGCTAGGCACCTCGCCGCACTAACTAGAATTTCTCGTGTATATTGCTAAGAAAAAAGCTCAAAACATCCAACATTTTTAGATTCACGTGTGGCGCGATATTTCCATTTCGCTGTGAATAAAATTTTAATCTTGCTTTGCGCTATAAACGGACATCATCATTTATTACCAATTTTGGATTTGAACTGTAATGCATATATATACATTATTTTTATTACATCCCATTTCCCTCCCCTCCTCACCCTTTCCACTTTATACGTTCAGTGTAAAAACACTTTTTTGTTTTTCACTTTTTAGTTTATTATGTTTATTTTTATTTTAGTGTAAAACACTTTTTGTTTAATAAACCATTATACATTACGTTGGAAGAATCATTTATTATTTTATTTCCATCAACGCCCTTGAGGGATTTTAAATAAGATTAAAAAATGTAATATAACAGTACGTTTTTAATTAACGTACGTAAGTATAATTTACGTACAAATATTTCTTCAGTTCAGGTATGCTCCAGCAACGAAAAATGTCAACGAAATTCATGTTGTTACCGAGCCGATGCATCCGCGATATGGGCGAGTTAATAACATCATTATTCCAATGTGTGTCTCGTTCGAGTTGGTACTTTATACAAAACGATTTGTATCAACTCAGGGCCATCCAACATGCTGTTGATCATTTTATATCGCTCACATATCTTCTCCGGGCTAATTTTTTCAAATGAAGAATATTGAATTTTTTTTTGATATATGCATATTTAAAAAAATAATAATTAATATTTACGGTACATACATAAAGTATCACATTACTATTACATATCGTATATTTGCGTAAAGTCACGTTTTTTAACTCGTGTTTTTAGTTAATATCGTTTTTATTTTTCTTCCTTTCTTTAAGCTCTAGGAAAGTTCACCGACCGAAAAGTTCATTTGTCGAATAGAAAATTCACCGACCCGCAATTCGTCGAACGGAAAGTTCGCCGATGATTTTTTTTTCTCTTTATGGCATTTTGCAGTCTTATTCATATTATTTTTTCGAAAATTTTTACTTTGCAATGATAATAAACTCATACATAGGTCGACAATTTTTACCCATGCTATTATTTTTACCGGTTTTTTTAATTGGATGTATTTTATCTATTTTCCAGGTCGTTGGATAATGCCAATACCCGAGCAACGAGCAGTGCTCGGGTAGCTTTGTAATTCATCCTTATTATTATTTTATTACTACACTCACGTAATCATAAATTTATCAAATCCGTTTATTTTATTCAAATAACTATATATATACTAATGTCTGTTCTGTTATCAGGAAGAAAGAATTACAATATGATTCCACAGTATGTAAATATATTTTACATTGCATTATGACGAAGTAAATTTAAAGTTTAGATTTTGCCAAACAATTCGATAAATTAAATTAAAAAATAAAAGATAGAGAATAGAAATTTATAAATACAGAAGTATAAATTTAAAAAAATATATGTTAAAAATAATTAAGGCGATGATCAAAATAATTAATCGGCTGGCGATAAACTGGCTGGCGAAGAAACGGCGGCGATGAAATGTCCTAGACCCTTATGTAATTGCTCCATTTATAATTTCATTGAAATTGGATAGAAAATTACTGAAACATTTAAAAAAAATTCCCACGTATTTAACGGATAAAATGACAAACTAAGAGATTAAAAATGTTATCTGACGTTTCATGGTTTTTAATATATAAATCATCGGCGATCAATTGTATAGTCGGTGAACTTTCCGTTCGACGAATTGCGAGTCAGTGAATTTTCTATTGGACAAATTTACCATCGGTCGGTACTTTCCGTCGGTGAATTGCAGTTGGTGAACTTTCCAGATACCCTCTCGTTATAATTACGATTCTACGAGAGTTAGAGCATTGTATAAATTGAATTAATAATAATATTAATCGATCACAATATTTTTAAATAAAGGATACAAATAAAAATACTTCTCTCAAAAACTATGGTCAGTCAGTCAATGACGGAAATGTACGGCCGTGGCACTCGGAGGTGGTGAAGCGGTGGAGCAGTGGGTGGAGTTGTTCTATTAAGATGTTTTCCTAGTTATTATTAATTACCCTGGTAAATTAAAATGGAATGTCTAATCTAATGGAATGTTAAAAATCATTTAAACATTTAATGGTTATAATAATATTTGTAAGTTAAGTATTAAAGTACTGTATTGTGTATACGTAGCCATAAGGCAGTGGAGTCATATTTTTTTTAATTCTTCGTAAAATCTCACTTACAAAAGTGATCATGATGAATTTTTTCGATAACATGAAATATGGCAGAATTGCAGATGTTCAAGGTTGCATGTTTTAAAAACTTTTATCGTGTGACATCTTTGGAGTTGACAAGTCGGTAATCGACACTCTAGCGGGCGAGTGTTGACATATTGGCATCACATCCCTCGGACGTACGAGAGATGTGACGTCACAAAGTAATTCGAACGTTTTTTAACAAGCCCAACTTTGAATGCCAATATTTCCGAAAGTATTGCATATTTTGAAAAAATTCACAATCATCGTAATCTGTTTTTTTCTTTCTTTTTTTTAACATACTGCAAAATCTTATTTCTGACATGTTTCTACTACTTCATTACATAGCATATACCGAGGAATAGAGAAATTATTAAGAACAAATATAATATAATACGAGTATTTACGACGAAATACCATAGATAACCAATATAATAATATAATAATAGTAAAAAAATTGTTAGACATTCAGATGTATCATACCACTCATACAGAGAACATGTTTTGCTGGTTCGCCCCGCCCCACCTCTACACGTATCGTTGTATTTTCCTTTGGTCTTTTTTCAAACATTACCTGAATTTTATTTCAAGTTTGTACGCTGTTCTTTTGTTATGTGGAAATATTTATTTCTTCATAGTATCTATAAAGATAAATACTAAACATCTGTAACAACGTTCTTATATATTATACCTCCTATAAAATATGCTCCACTTTTTAAATATGCTCTAACAGTTTCGTATCATATTTTGCCCTGCAAGCCTCTAAAAAACAAATTCTATATTAAAATGGATTTGGTGATTCAGAAAAAAGAGTCCCAGAACTTTGGGATATTGATGAACGAATGAAAGGAATGGGACATCTTGATTTTCAGAAAGATCTAACAATTGGAATGGAATTTATTCTAAAATGAAATGTTAAAAAAACACGTCGAGATTTGTTTCTAAAATAACTTCTAAGGTTACTATTTAGTCAAATTTATTAAATTATAATTCCTAATAATTCAAAATTTAGTAAAAAATAACTATATTTTTCATAAATTATTATGATTCTAACTCCAGAATGCTTTTCTCAAACAGAACAGCAGTTGAAACTAGTTTTATGTACGCTACTTTATTACTTACGTTTAATATTATTAAATATTTTAAACCATTTTTGTGATATTTATTTGTAGATAAGTACTTACATAAAGTTGGCTGCGACTATATAAGAACGGATTTTAATAAAACATTATTTATTATGTTTAAGTTAAATTTTCTTTGTCAAACGTTTGTCCTTGCGACATGTAAATGTTTACTTAAAAACCGAATCGTAAAGAGAATAACTCATATTTTAATTTAATATATATATTAGTATATTAATGTATAGCTAAGTGATATTACGTAAAATAATCAGGTTTTGTTTTATTATGTTCGTCTGTTATAATTCGCCCAGTATACGAGCTTTCAGATTACTGCAAATATTATTATTATCAATAACTGTAAATGCAAAAATACTATCTCCTTTGAATTGTGTTCACGTGTAATGGTGTGTAATCGTATAATAGAGTAGAATAAAATAACAAATTGCAAATGGACATTTCATTGTTAATCCAATTTCATTCATCAAGGTTCTATATATAATATAATATAATACATTAATGTGTCAAATCAAAGGTGGTTCAGTATATATAGACTTGACAAATAATTAGTTTTGTAAATAATAATAATAATAATTTTAATATCGCGCAGAAGTGTGAAATATACAAAACAGCGATTCCTAGTTTACATGGGTCAATCATTTGTGAGTTTTCAAATGACTGAGGATATTTAAGGCTATATAGTCTAGAAATAGTGTTGTTCGGCAAATTAGTAGAAGATTTTGACAATAAATAACAACTTACCACGTTGACGATTTGATTAATTTGAGTCGAAACTATCGAAACCATCTATTTTTTATAATGAATATTACAGACCGGCTCTCTGTCCTCGCTAGAACAATCTTCGGAGGGATTTTGTTGTCGAAATGGCTACGGAGTCTTATATTACGGGGACCTCAATTAAAAAAATACCAGAGATAATACACGAGATCTCGTGGCACGATACGCCGCGCCGTCGGAATTGCGGCTCGGGGCGATATCGAACCATTTTCGTCTGACAAACCTATCATTACGTTCCCGAATAACTCACGGGTAGACTGTACAAGACAAACAACATCTCGTTACGGGCCTTAAATTGTTTTATCCACTCCGATGTGGCCGCGGAGCCGGACGGCGGACGGCGGACGGCGGACGGACGCTCCGAGGACCGCCGTCCTGCGCGTTACTCGAGGTTGCGCGATATTATTGTAAGGCGGTATTTACTACTACACTACATACTCACGTATAGTAGAAATCATTGCGTTGATTTTGTGCCCTACATATCTTGTGCAAAGACTCCTTCAAAATAACACTAATGAGTTATAATTGAATTAAATATATTAATTATAAAGATATACATATAAAATCAATATTGTTGTTGCGCCACCGGGATTCGAACCTGGATTTCTTTCCGAACCGGGGAAGGTGCTTTATCCAACTAAGCTACAGCGACATTATTTTTAGCGACAATTTTCGACCCTATATGATACCTTTTTGATATTAATACATTTAATCGTTCCATCATTTGACAGAGCCATCTACCTTATTTATGTTCTGAATAATTACAACTTCGCAATAAGAATGCGTTCTCCTAAATATAATTGAATTGGATTAATTCAACTTCGAGCGTCGTGTCACGTCAAATCACACTGCCGAGAGTTATGCTGTGAAAATCACAATAGGTACTGAACTTGGTCAGTTTTATTAATGTTTGCATTAAGATTATTTATCTCCATATAATCATTATTTTAAATTAATACGATAGTCTTTTTACCTCAATACAAACTGTTTTGGAACAAATGGCCACCATATGACATGAAACTTGTCAGTTACCAGCCGAGTGATGGTCGCGGCTGCTGCTGCCGTTATCCTCGCTCGCTCAAACGACGTGCCTTAACTCATCGTCGATCAGTGTCGAAATATTTATCTTAATATCATACATTGAATCTTCCACATTGCAACACCATTACCGAATAAAACTCATTTTTCTACCGAGCACTCCTTTATGTCAATTCACACCCGAACGAACTGGACATTTTCAATACCACAGTTACCTCAATCAAATCTAAATTCATTACATAAACTTTAAAGGTCTTTATTTTTATCACTCAGATCTTATTCCCTATCCCATTTTCCTTTCCCCTCGAATATTTACTTACTTTCTTTTTTATAACTTTTTTCCCTATGTTAAAATTTTTATTCTCAACTTTTTTTTCACACATTTTTCTGCTTAGTCCTTTTTAAAATTTAAATTGTACTCACTGTTTTATATCTTCAGAGAAAACGTGTAATTGGTTTAATTATTGTTTAGCTTTCACTGGGATTTTCTTATTTACTAATTAACTGTATGTTTTCTGAATAAACCGATCATCTTCAGAAAATTACAGATTTTTGTCTAAATATATAATTGGAACCTGAGGGCTATATCGCTATTACAGACATACAAACCGACTATTATATTACTTTTTACAAATATCTTTATCGTGATCTTCAGATGTTCGTGTTGTTAATTACTTTTTTAATCTATTTATATTTTTGTTTTTATTTGTAAGTATTATTTATAACCACAATTCGCATATTATTAGATGTTTTTACATTAATTTAACTTGGCCTGCCTCGTGATGCACCTGCACCGCTCAGTATATCAAGCAGAGAAGGAGAAAATCAAAGGAAATACTGGAATAATAAATGAGTACCACCAATTAGCACCTACTCAATATGCAAATCAAACCTGCATCCGTTACTTCCCAGAGTGGAATGTGCTAATCATGTTATTTCCACGCTTTATACTCCACGCGTGCTAACCAACACGTCAATCATTTTTATTTGACTGCTCACGATAACGCTCAGATTCGCTAATACCGATGATGCTGCAAGGATGAGCGCAGATTCAGGAATAAGCCAGCGGCATAACAAACTACTAGTTCACGTTGTAAGAAACATATATTGTTTGAGTATAATCTGCTTCTTGAAACACTAGCAGAAAAGCTACTCGTTTGATACTAGGCTTTGCGGGTGGCTATGGCGGTAGCCAGCGGTGACCGCTGCGCGGCGAGGGCTTCCGTGGAATCTATAGTCCAATGCGGAAATCCCATATTATATTACATTAATAATGGTGTATTGTGCACCCTCATTATATTGCTTTAGATGAAATATAGATTCTACGGAAGGAATCAGTACTGGCTGCGTAGCGGCCACTGTAGGCCGCGAAGCTGCCATGATAACCGCCCGCGGCTTTCTGCATTGACCTCCCTGAAATTGTGCAAACTGTGTTCTTAGATATCAATTTTGAATTATATATATCTAATTAATTATTCTTCGTCATTTCACTTAAAGACATTCTTGAAAAAACTGAGGTCATGTTTACGATAAATAATTACTGAACAAACGTAATCATTACGAACATATATTTGACTACACGAGGTGACAAATGGTCAATATACTTACCAGTCGGAAAAATTAATCCGATTTCGCTAAAATATGTATCTTCTTACTCGTAATAAAGACAATGTACCCTCATTTCAAATTGAATATATATTTGCATTCTGTTATTGAACAAAACAAAAGAGAAAACATTTAAATAATCTTAACGTAGATATGTCAAAAACACGTTCGACATATTCCTTACCAAAGTAAGTATATTTTCTTGCTGGCAGTGGTAATGGACACTGACATATCCAAATACAGATCCAATAGCGACGACGCGCAATCATATTATTAGATTTTGAATATTTCGTGTAGGTACATATTACTACACTACTTATTGGTGGAACAATTTTCCCCAATTCCGTAATAATAAAATCGTAACTGCCAATTGCTAGATGTCCTTAATTGGCCCTTACTATAAACTAGTCCCTGACTGTTGAATGATTGTGTGATATACAAACATCATAGATAAACCAGGCTATCAGACAGTGTTAATGTGCATTGATTTGTTTAAAACTTTTTTACTCACATTCGAGTCCCGGTAGAAATGAGAGAAGTTAGCTCCGTAGCAATTGTGCAGCACAGTGCTGCATTTTGTAACTTGTATAACGATGTTTTATTAAAATAAGATGAACCTCAAAGTACTTTCCGTGCTGATTTCAGATCTGCATTGTTTCTCTCTGTCACGTGAGGTTTTTGCACAAACTATTTTTAAACTTTTTTATTGTTATTAATGTGAAGAGGGCAAAATAAAAACTAATAAAGTTAAAAGTATTTATAGAATTTAACCATACTGATACCACACATTATATAAAAATAACAAATATGTGAAACAGAAAAATGTAACGAAAACAAAATTTTCTCAGATGGGTTATAAAATTTTTTCCTTAATTTTTCCCCCTCACAAGTGCCATCTCTCTTTAGCATAAAGCAGAAGTCGGCCATCGTGTTAGCATTTCACCTTCCCTGGTCCTCTTTTCCATATCTTGATGGAAACGTTCTCTTTGTTCTCAGGTCACAGCCTAATTTCATTTTTAACCTTGGCTTTGTACTTCAGATCTCTCTTGCTACCCGATAAACCTGCACAACTTCTGTAAATGAAATCCAAGCCCTTTTTGTACCGGATTCATTGTACGTTCAAACGCGCTGTCTTTCGTTTAATTTCTGATCTGCGGCTCCACGAAGATCCCTTTTTTAAGTTGTGCAGAAGATATTTTCGGAAACTTTGAGTGGAAAGTACTGGAAGCCCTGTGCCCTTCCTTCCTTGCAAAAATGGACGCAAATTACGTTTTAAAGAATAAAGTACGTACTTTGTTAGCAAAACAACCGTATGCGGTAGAAACAAACGAATACTAAATCTGAAATCACCACAAACAAATAGAAACATTTAAAATTACACGGTCATCAAACCTCATGCAGCATAGCTTAATTATTAAAATCTGTTAATCATATCACCATCCAAATATTCCAATAAATGCCAGTGCAATCCGGTTGTTAGTCTTTATTTATTTTCTTTTTTTAACCTAAATATTATTTTATAAATGAATTATGATTAATATTATTAATATGGCGATTTGAGCCATGCACACCCGTTACCTTGAACAACCCGACAGAGGAAAAGTGACAGTCGAGCTTAACATAAAATATTACAACAATAAAGCCATTAGCAAACATAGACATTGTGCTCATAAACGGGGAAAATTTTTAATGATAAGTGCTTCTGAGAAAAATAATCTTAATATACATCGGCTTTACCGAAACCACCTCATTACCCATAGAAGAAGGGGTAACTAAAATCACTTAAATAAGTCCATTGCACGTCGTCTATCCACAGTTTGAAAATGGTCTTAACCACCGAAACAGCTGTAAAATTTAAATAAATGTTAAACGCAAACTAGCAAAACTCGGTAATAATATTGAATCAAATTAAATTTTTAAATTTCATAATAAAATACCTGCTATATACTTATGTTGTTCCTAAACTTATTGATCCACTATGTTTAAGGATCCAGGGAATTGCTGAATGAAATAGTAGAATATGTAAAAACACTTTTTATTAATAGCGATAGTTTTTAATATAATTTATTTTAAGAATTACAAATACTTACAATATAATTTATCACTTGTTTTATCGACATAAATCGTTACAAACATCATCCTTAAAAATATAATAATTGTTAGTAATTAATTTTATATTTTCGCGATTCTCTAATACTATATACCTATAATAGTTTAAGAATGTAGTATTATAGCTAATTTAAAAAATAAATTATAATACATTTTTATACACGTTTACTAAGCTTCATTATAATGAATAAGTATGGGATATTTGACTTGACAATATCATATCAACAGGGGTTACAAAAAAGAACCACAAAAAATGTTATTATTAATTTTAGACCAATCGTAATAAATCAGAAAACCGTTAGTCACTATAAACAGTGGGTTTATCCGGGTTTCAAGGAAGCTTTTTATAAAAGTTAGCAAGTCATTCTACCACATTTTCTATACAATATATACAATATAGCACATCAAACATTTTATTTATTTATTTTCATTGAAAATCTATTTCTTATTGTGAGCAAAAATAATCAGATTTTTCATCAAGATTTTACCATACTATATAATATTAAAGAAAAATTTCATTGGGCTTTGCTTTCTCATTGTGTCATATATAACGTAATCCTTTAAAAACTTCAGTTTTAATAAGAACTGTCCCGAGTGTTCTTGCACCGTATTCTGGAGGCCTGAATCTAGAGTACACAGTGTAGCTACTATACTCGTGTATTAGATTCTCTGGCTGTGACTTTTTGAGTGGCGGGAAAACTCGTGTACTCTGACCTATTAAAATCGTTTGGGAGTATTATTTTTATCATCAATTCTCGACAACACTTTCAAACCATACCTACTTTTCAAAATATCCAATTCCAATCACCTCATTCTTATAATTTATACATAAGAGTGTGACTGAAGAACATTTTATAACACCAATAGTGCTTTTTTATAATTGTAACAAATTATGCACACAGATGCACACAGACAACGGTCAGAATCATCAAACGCGACTACGGTTTTGAGTTATCTTTTTGATAATATTAAAAATCAGATAACACTATATTTTTGATAATATGAATACAACTGAAATGAAAATAATCTCGCTAGTGATTAACGTCAAGTGCGGTAACATAAGATTGGACACATCAGTGATTTTGCAACGAATTAAGGATTTATTGTGATTATATTTATCTAATTGTTAACCCGTGAATTGAAAGAGTTATTATAAATGTTTATTTTGACCCAGAGTCGACCTTCGATATTTTCTAATCTTATTACTATAATATTACAATTATAAAGCGTGTTTTACTCAAAATATGTATCAATCCAATAATTGTGCAAATATAAAAATATTCGCGAGCGTGTACAGTAATCAGTCAGAAAATATTATGGAACTAGAAATGAAACATTCACACGTTACAAACGAATAAAGATGATCTGAATTAAGATGATCTGAAGCTCCTCGCGAACTAACGACCCGATATTACCGATAGATTTAATCGAAAGGCATTAGTACTTATCTTAAGGAAGTAACCTAGTTCACAGCCTTGAAAGGTGATCCCGGGGTGCGGCCCTACACGAAGTAAGTCCGGCCGCCGGGCGGCGCGCAGTCGGAGCTGGGGCCCGGCGCCCCGCCCGCCGGCAGCGTCCTGCGGTACCTGTGGCAGATCTCCGTCAGCGAGGGTGACGCGGCGTACCCGCGGTTCGAACATTTCAGAGACTGGGTCGAATTGACGCGCTTGGCTTTGTCGTCGACCACGTCCGGCATAGCGAAACGAAACTTCTCCCAGAACCTCCGCTCCCCCCAGTAGAAGACCCCGTGCGAGCGGAGAAATACCTGAAGGTCCGCGTCCAGGTTGAGCGCGCTCACGTCGGTAGTCAGCACGAATATCATCTTACTATTTCTCGAGGCCGATCTGAGGCTTTTCAGAGTGGACAGCAGCGACGATCTCAGATCGTGATTCGCCCACTCGAGAGTCAGGAAGTTCAGAGTCAAGATAACGACGATTCGCTTCGAGGCCTCGGCGGTGCTCCAGATGCTGTCGGCGAGGTGCGAGTTGCCCGTCAGCATGTGGATGTCCCGATAGTGCAGGCACACGGAGTACCCGCCCTGCTCCAGCTCTCTGGAGATGGCCCCGGTGACGAAGTCCTCGTCCTTGATGCTGTACACGAGATACGCGTCGTACAGCCTGTCGGCGTCTAGCTCCGCGATGTTCGTCACGGTGCTGTCTTTAAACAGGCGCACGCCGTACCTCGAGTGGGCCCACAAGCGGACGTCTTGCCTGAACGCGAAGACGAGTGCCCCGAGCGTGCACATCAAAATGACTAATATGAAGATGGCGGCGAAAATTGACACGTAGCTCTGACCCACGAAGGTAGGTTCCTCGTAAATGTCTTTGCGCTCCACGGAGGTGGCGAGCGAGGATTCCGCGAGAGCGCCGCAGCGGCTCAGCACCGCGGCGACGGTCTCCCTCTCGCGATTATTTCGGTAGCAAAACATTTTGTCGGGGTCGCCCGGGTTGCTCCTCAGCCAAGAGTCGAGGCGCGCGATGTTGCGGCAGTCGCACGACCAGCGGTTTCCTTCCAGCGACACGCGGGCCGAGCTGCCCGACGACGAGGCGAGAAGCTGCCAGGGAGAGAAATTAACGATCTTATTTCCGTCGAGTCTGAGGACTTCTAAATTTTTCATAGATTTAAACGTATCATTGCCGACCCGCGATATTCCGTTGTGATCTAGGTAAAGTTCATTCAGGTTGTGGAGCTGATCGAACTCGTCCCCTCTGAGCTCTTCGAGCTTATTATTCTCCAAATGTAAAATCTTCAGGGACTCCACGCCCACGAACGTTCTGTTGTGAACGTTGCGCAGATTGCTGCTGTTTAAGTACAACACTAGCAGTTTCTTTTTGCCTATAAAGACGTGACTTCCCAAATCCTCGAAGTCGTTCCCGTCCAGATAGATTTCGGTCGCGTCCATCGGAATTTTAGCGGGCACGTTCGTGTAGCCCGCGCTGGAGCAGTCCACGACGTTGGCCGTCCAGGTGAGGTCGTGGTAGCAAGAGCAGTTCTTCGGACACGTCATTTCGCAATCGCAAGCGTCGAAGTCGCAGCAGTGGCACAGAGCGAAGCAATGCGCCTCGTAGCGACACAGGAACTGCGACGCCTCGAGCTCCAGAACGGCCTTGCTGGCGGCGCCCCGGGCGCGAGTAGGCGAACACGTGACCGCCTCCAGGTCCCCCACGCGGGGGTGCCGGCGAGCGTGCGCCAGGCGGTTGATCCTCTGCAGCCACTCCATAGAGCAGTCGCAGCGGAACGGATTGCCGCTGATGTAGAATTCTGGGACGTCCCTACCCTCTTCCACGGGGCTCAGCGCTAGAGCTCCGATGTCCATCGTCCGTAACGCATTTCCGCACAAGACTACTTTCACGAGACTCTTCTTTTGAATGAATGTGGCCGTCTCTACAGATTTGATATTATTATTATTCAAGTATAGTAGTTCGATCGAGTCGGGCAGCACGTTACCGTTTATATCTTCGATTAGATTAAAGCTCGCGTCTAATATTTTGATGTGATTCTGCCGGATCCCCGCGCAACTCGGCAGAACTCTCAACCGATTACTGTTTATGTTGAACCACTCCAGACTGGGGGGCAAGTCCTCGTAGTGGAATCGGCCGATTTCGTTTTCAGAAACGTTTAACCACACGAGTGACGCCAGTCGACCGAAGACCCCCGCCACTTCCCGTAATTTATTGCCGTCCACGCGGATCGCCTTCAGAGCAGGATTAGAATTGAAAGAGCCCTTCGCGATGAAGTTTATTCTGTTCGACGCTAGATTCAATACCTGCAACGAGGGTAAATTCTTAAAGCTTTCTACAAAAACCTTTGATATTTTATTGTCCACCAATCTGAGGCCGTACAACTTGTCGAGGCCCTCGAAAGATGAATTGAATAAAAAAGTGATATTATTTTTCCCCAAGTCCAGTGATTTTAAAGATCTCAAGTTTTTTATCGCCTCGGGGACGCTGTTTAACTGATTTGCGCTGATTCCCAAATCCTGTAAATTGGTTACATTTTCAAATGCTCTTTTGTGAATAAAATGTATGTAATTGTAATCGAGAAACAGCTGATTTAAGACATACAGTTTGGAAAAATGACAAGCGTCTAACGTTTTGATATTATTGTGCGACAGTGTTAAGGCGTGAAGATTCTTCAATTCGCTAAACGTATCTTCGGCGATATTTTCAATTTTATTGTGTTCCAAACTTAGGATTTGCAAACTGTACAGGTTATGAAAGGTCACCGAATCCAGTTTCGTTATAAAGTTATGAGCTAAATTAAGGACGATCATTCTTACTAAGCCGGAAAACGTCTCCTTGTTCACCCAGTTGCTGGTCAACTCGTTGTACGACAGATCTAACACCTGCAACTGGTCCAGCCCGTCCAACAATCCCGGCGCTAAAATGCTCAAAGAATTATTATTCAGGTAGATCTGTTTAATATCTCGGGTGGCTCGAAACAACTCCGGCGGAAGAGAGGCCAGGAAGTTGCTGGAGACGTTGAGCACTTGCAAGGCCGACAGCCCCAGCAGAGCGCCGTCCCCCACCGAAGACAGCGCGTTCTCTTGGAGGTGCAGCCGCGTCAGGGATCGGAGAGTAGACAAACTGCCATCTTTGATAGTCGTCATATCGTTCTGAGACAGATTCAACTCTTCCAGGGCGGTGTGCTGCGCGTTGCCGGAGCACGCCGGGCCGGCGAACGGTCGGCCCCGATCCGAAAAGCCCAACTGGACGACGTCACGAATGCGATTTCTGGTCAAATTCAGCGATTTCAAGTTACCGAGCGGACAGAAGACCGCCGGAGGTAGATTCCAAATATTGTTATCGGAGAGATCCAGCCCGCGAAGTTCGGCCAGACCCGCGAAGCTCCGGTTGTTCAGGTCCATCATCATCGCGGACCAGTCGTTGTTGTGAGTCCTCAAGGCCAGGTGTCGGAGCTCGCCCAAGTGGGCGAACACGCTCGGCGGCACGTGTCGGATCTTACAGTAGTCTATCTGCAGGTCGGTCAGCCTCTTCAGCTGCGAGAGGAATTCGGAAGACTCGTTGCGGCGGTCGGGATGCACCAGAGAACTTTCGAAGAAGAGTACGTCGCTGCACAGCAGATGCAACACCGGGAGGTGAGCGCTCACGGACGGGGGGATACTCTCCAACAGGGCCTTGACGCCGCCTATAGTCCTGAGGCTGCAGGAGAGGATAGAACCCCGCATTTCGCAATTTCTCGGTAAATCGTAGCCCGATGACGACTCGAGCACCGAAAGACACGAGATAATCCAATACACTCGCATGGTCCACACTCTGAACGACACGCGTTTAAACATTATTCAGTAACTGACTGCGCGCACGTCGCGCCCTACCTACTCGGCTGTGAAGCGCGACGGGTTTGTTTTGATATCATCGCGATCGCGATCGGGGTCTGGCGGCCTGGCGGCCTGGCGGCACGGTCCCACGCGGCGCGGGCTGTCGGACGCGCGGCTCGCGGCCAACTGGCGGGCGGGCGTCGCGCGGCCAACTGGGGGCGTCGCGCCGCCCGCCGGCGCCCCCCCTGCCCCGCGCGCGCAACAGATATGGGGAAAACCATTTTCTTCAGGCTGTGCGGAATGAGAGTTGACAACTATTTCAAGTAGGCAACTTGCTCAATGTGTGATTATTCAAACTCGTTTAAAATGTACAAAATATGCTGTTTTTCTTGTAGTGCAGTAGTTTTTCATGCCGTAGATCAGAGGTTCCCAAACTGGAGTCCGCGGTCCCCGGGAAGCCTGCGCTATACCTTTCCGACCACATATTTATGTGAACCGGGATATTCAATCCTCGTCTTCATACAAAATAAATGTAAAACCGAATGCAGGCAACTTTAAGGACTGAGCATTAAAACGTCGACCCCGATATCGATGACTTGACAAGGAAGAAGAAACATCGCGCTTCTCACTGAGACGAAATAGAATTATAGAAATATATTACGCACTTTAAGTTTTTATAATAATATATAAAATAAAAAAGTGGGTAGTCTTATTTTTTTATTTTTTTTATTAGAAGAATAATACATTTTATATAAACATAATCAGTAATTATATATATATATATATATATATTTCTTTTTAGCAATATTGAATATGTCCAAGAACACACAATTACTAGATTTTCACCTACAAAGCCACTGTTATTAAACAAATAATAGATATCTCATATAGACGAAGCTATTTTTTTATTATATTAATGAAAAATATATGAAAGTATGGGTAATTAAAAAAATTTATTTAAAAAATATTTAATACTGGTCAAAATAAGAAAATATATAAAAATTAAAAAATATTGATTTTTCAGGCGTATTCTAGTATAATGTGTTAAAAACATTTTACAAATAAAGAATATTGCTTTAAATAATTTAAAAAAAAATAATTAGATTCTCATTGTGACATATATGCTGTTTCAGGGAAATTAATTTGATAGTGTAATGGTACTCGAAGCGAGTCCACATATTGACATATATACAATTTTCAAAATTTTGATAGATATGGAGATTGATGGGTGAGAATGGTGAAAGTTATATTTACGAGTATATACAGTAACCGCTTAAGCCAGCCGAAGACAGGTTGCGAGTCCTGTAATTATCCATACTTCCATATATTTTCCATTAATATAATAAAACAATACCTTCGTATTTTTTTACATTTACATTACATTTTTTTCTTATCTATGGGAGTCGGAGACTCGTGTATAAAGAAAAAGTATATAATTTATGCATCTGCTAGCTGTATACATATTTTTTGGTTTCAGATACAAAATTTATAATAGTATGTTTTGTTTTATTTTTCCAACTCAATTAACAAAGTAGAAATTTTTAAGAACACATTCTTATTGTGAGTTGCAAGTTTTCAGAACATAGGTCTGTGAATCCCGGTTGCAACAACAATATTTTTTAGATAAATTGATTTTAATGCATTTTCTTTCATTATAATCATTGAATAAAGTAGAAATTCACATAGAAAATGTATTTTTGTTTGGTAAACGTTAAAAATTGTAATAGTAATTGTAAGGTATGTATGTAATGAGTTGTAATAATATAATTATACTGTTGGCATTGGACGTAGAAACTAAATTATGACAAATAACTTACATCCCGACACATTTCACACGGACAAGAAAACAACACGAATAAAAACATAGTACTATATAAAAAAAAAACTTATGAACATAATAAACAAAAACAAGAAAAAATCATTTACAAGAATATTGTTAATTAGGGTTTTGAATACAGAAAATATATCCATATCAGTGAACAAATGATGTCAGCTCGACACATTTTTATTATAGAAGAGCCTACCTATTCCGGATTAGGTTCGGAATGCTGAAGAGTGGTCGCGAACGGTGATACTCGCGACGGGACGTGGACTGACGGAGATGTTCGCGGTGACTGTTTGTTTGGAGAGACCGAGAAATACGATAGTTTGTCAGATACAGTACCTACTCGGGAAACCTGCTCAAGAAAGGATCTAACAATCTGAGGCGAATTGAAAGCGCCTAGAAACGCCATTGATGAATAATGTGAAGAGAAAGAGTCCTGATCCACTCTGAACGATGATAACACATTTGTCTATTGGTTATATAGGAGACAAACCTGTGCCACAATCTACTTTACCGAAAGCCTTTTTAAAGTCCGTGTAGATCAATTATAATATTTTGAAAGACAGGAGATAGAACATGTACCAATTTTTCAAAAACCTTAACAATTACGGGTAAGATCGATATCGATCTTTAGTTTTCGATTTTATGTTTTGAACCGTTCTTGCGGGTTGGAATGATATATGCCCGCTTCTATAATTTTGGAATGATGCCTCGGTCCAGGCACATTTTAAATAGTTTTGTTAGCGGCGATGAAATAGAATCTGCAGTCTACAAGAAAATATTAATCCAGGTTGTCATGTCAGGGCCTGAACCTTTCTTCGGGTCCAATCATTTGACTACTATAATGTTACCATTAGCCTCAAGTGCCGATTGTAGATATTATATTATATATTGTAGAATTTATCTAACACGCAATTAGTATCTAATTGAAATGTTTTTATTCCAATGTAGGAGTGTATTGGGAACATCACTCCAGAAAGGGAGTGAGGCTTGTCCCGTTGCGTACCTAGCGTACCTAGCGTACCTAGCGTACCTAGCGTACCTAGCGTACCTAGCGTACCTAGCGTACCTAGCGTACCTAGCGTACCTAGCGTACCTAGCGTACCTAGCGTACCTAGCGTACCTTGCGTACCTAGCGTACCTAGCGTACCTAGCGTACCTAGCGTACCTAGCGTACCTAGCGTACCTTGCGTACCTAGCGTACCTAGCGTACCTAGCGTACCTAGCGTACCTTGCGTACCTAGCGTACCTAGCGTACCTAGCGTACCTAGCGTACCTAGCGTACCTAGCGTACCTTGTGTACCACGGTTCGGTTACAGTACTGCAAGACTCGTGCCTCATGTTTGACTCTGATGTCTTTCCGTTCAATTTTTCAAGTGGCACCTATGTAGAAACGAAAATGCAATACGAAAGTTATTACATCGTCCACGTTCGACGCTGGCTCTAATCCAACTCTCGTACCAGTCTGCTCTGCTCGGAGCTCGTTCGGGGCGGTGGCGAGTGGAGCCCGGGACACTGGTGCGGTATTTCTTGGAACAAGTTGTGTATAATTAAACATTCAAATATTTTTCAAAAATTATTATCTCAAAATTGTATTCGACCAAAATCACAAAAATGAGGTGAAAAACGAAATACTTAGAATCCAAACAGTTTAAAATTTACGATATTAGATTATTTGTTTTAACTTAAGAATACGCTGCTAGCCCATATATTGTATAACTTTTCTTTTTGGATATTTTAACCATCGTAGTAATGTTCACTTCAAGTTGCTAAGGACTATACATTTTCATCAAATATCGAGTGTTCTCTCGGATAACGTGAATATTAATTCTCTTCATTACCAGCTATTTTAATATAATCGGCATACAATATTATCGCTATACTTTCATTAATCATGTCTCTCGTATTGCACAAATTGTATTTAGCGTATTGCAGGTCCTCTTGCATATTTATAAATATTTAATAATATCAATTCAGGCTATTTAGTAGCGCAGTTCACATACATAAGAGATATAGGTGTTCATCAATTATCTGTCAAGTGAGTGAGTTTGCATTTTTGAATAGATTATTAGCTATACTAAATGAAAATTTTAAATAATTTAATGTTATATGTGTTTCGGTTTTCGTAATTTGTAAAGCTACTCATTTCAAAATAACTTTTGAGCGCTATCGTAATGAAACATTTCGACACCTATCCGTTATCCGGAGCAGACGTCGCAAGTAATATTTGAAGCCAAATCGGAAGCAGAATGCAGCACGGAAAAATAAAAGAACCTGTATTTTTTGAAGTAATAAATTCACAATTATTTTCTAAATTTAAATTGATAGAATTGATCTCAAAATGATAAAATGATAACCTAACCTAACCTAACCTAAGTTTGTGCCCACTACACGCCATTGGTAGATGCATCAGTCAATTATATTACAATTTTCAACCGATAAATTCAAATAGCAACCTTTGTTATAATCATTAGTTGTTTTATGGAGTGAATTAAAGTAATAACAATTAAGTATTATTATAAACTATTTTATCTTTTCTACGACATCTCTTTTCTTGTCTCATATGAAATGTATTTTTATTGTTAATTTCTCAAATAAATAAATGTAATATTTCAGCACCCGCCACCTGCGCGAGCAATACCTAATAGGATTTTTATCACTTGACTTGAAAATAACTAACTAACTAAAAGATATCCTTTTTTATTCAGTATAAACTTATAATTTTACAAACGGAGTAAAGGTTCATACAAATAACTTAACAAACGCACACAAAATATACATATATAAAATTGGAAACGAAATTACCACCATCTGACGAAATTTCGCACATTTAACTACAATTACTTGATGAACTATTAAAAAACAGAAAATAACAACATTTGGAAACACCAACTGTGCCTGTATAAATGTATAAATAAAAGATTATCTTCGCATTAAATGGAGATGTCCTTTCTTGGAATTATTTTTCTAATATTTTTTCCTGTTTTCGTGCTTTACTTTAAATCTTTGTTGGCGCGCATGCGCACTGCGCGCGAGCCACCTGACGATAATCAGATTTTTAATTTTTTTGTATTATGGTATTAAATTGTACAATATTATGTCGGATAGCAAAAATACCACAGATTATTCTGACGATTAGCTAATTATTTGTTTTTTTTTTTTTTTTTATCTTTGTTTAATTAACCACTAAAATGAGTTTAAATACATCTACCGGTTTCGAAAAATACCATTTTCTTCTTCAGGATAATGCAGCATTTTACATTGGTAAAACGGGTAGAAATTTTAATATAAGAGTAAGGGAGCATTTGAGATGTTTGAACAATAGTGGATTTTCAGAATTTGCTAATCATTTGATAGAAAATGGTCATGATTTTGATAAAAAATTGGGATTGTCAATTTTGCCTATAAACGGTGTTGGTCATAAATTAAATAATTTGGAATCGTTGGAGATAAATAAAGCGTGTAAAACTAATCAAAAAATTATAAACAACCAACTAAATTTAACTACAAGTCCCATTCTAAAATTTTTTCCTAAAAATTATTCGAGTAAATTTGTATTAAGTAATGATTTGAGTTAGGTACTAAAAAAAAAAAAAATTTTTTCTTTTAAAAATAGATTTTTAAAAATAGATTCTGTCAAAGAAACAATGTATGTTTTAGTTAGTTATGACACCCTGAAGAAGAAAATGGTATTTTTCGAAACCGGTAGATGTATTTAAACTCATTTTAGTGGTTAATTAAACAAAGATAAAAAATAAAAATATGAATCTTAACCACAAAGATAACATTGCTTATTTTAAAAGTATGATTAGCTAATTGTTCAAAACATCCTTGACAAAAAAAGTAAAACATTTAGGCCACGAACCGATCATTTTATGTGAGAAGAAATATATTTCATTGCAAAAATATGGTTGGCAATCAGTTTCGATTATTACCAACAATATGATGTCATCTACCGATACTTAAGTTTTCTACTTCACAGGTATTTTTAATATTTTTGATAAAGAGACAAATCGCCGATCGTTAGATTGGAAATATGGAATCGGACTGACCTTCGACAGTGGTCCAGGATGGCTTACAGGATAAGTTCACCCCAAAACTTGAACAGATATGCGTCCAAAATGATCGCCAATAACAATGATCACAATTACGAACATTTCCCTCTGAAAGCACTTTAGAAGTGATCCACACGACTGATCACAGCGAGGACACTTCCTTCTCAAATTACACACGAATTACGAATTACGCAATTTTGCAATTCAAATTTGTTCTTTGAAATGTTATATGTTTTTTTTCAACATCAAATCAAAAAATGATATATTAGATGTTACCTAATATAATGTGAGTGATTTTTTTTTACCATCTCGCAATGTCCCGAAAGGTTAAGCAGCGATGATGGACGAGACACCATAATCTCAATTCAAAGCATTATATGACATATATGTAGTGGGTTTATTAAGGGAGCCTCTTTTTATTGCAATACAAAGAATTTATCTTACTTTTTGACAGAAGTTACTTGGTTTTATTATTTTGGTCATTTGTATACAAGTATACTTTGATACTACTTATTGCCTGACATCCCTCGTCTAAAAAGTCACCGGACGCCAGTACCAGTGGTACTTACCTTCATATTTTTAAATGAAATGATGTTAATTAATTTTACTGGGTACTGCGGTCTAGCTGCTCTGCCACCCTTACAATGTTTTGGAAGGGGCTGATATTTAGTACCTACTTAATATTGAGTGATATTTTCTGTTATAGAAAAGTATGAAGTAAACCTAGGTGTAGTATTAACTTATTGTGGTTTTTTTTCAGTTTACTTGTAAGTGCAAGAATGGCTGCAAAAGTCTTATTTATGATCAAAAATTGCAGCTGCATAATGAATTTTATGCAGTTGAAAACTGGTTGAAGCAAAGTAACATATCTTATGGAATTATTCCATATTTCAAATATTAAAAGGCGGAGAAATGGGAAATCCAACAACCCATCGGAAAGCAAAAGGCAGTGTACCATTTATTACACTGTCCCTAACGGTAGTGGTGAAGTAGTCAATGTCTATCATGCTACTTTCATTGATGTATTTGGAGTGTCGAGAGGATTTGAATACTAATTGATAAAAAAAATGGAGAATTTTTAACTAACAGAAAAGAGAGGTATCGATAAGGACAATATCGAAAATTCGATATAATATCGAGATGAGAACCAAGTTTCCACGACAAGAAAGCCACTACTCTTGAGCAAGTAAAAAATATTTAAGCACTGATTTAAATATTCATTGACTATTCAAAAGTTTTAAGTTAGCCAATCCAGAATCTGATATAACTTACCAAAATTATTTTACTGTTTTTCTGAATAAATTCTGCACTTTAAAATTTGGGCGACCTCTCACAGACACCTATTTAACTTGCGATTTATTAACAGCCCAATTAAGGATTAATCCTCCAAATAAAATTTGTATTTCGTCAATGTTAAAACTGCACCATAGAAAATGTGTGCTATTGCTGCAATACTAAAAGATATAAAGCTATCCCAGTACCCAAGTAGTAAAATTTGTACAATCACAATAAATCTGCAGCAAGTTGTATTAACTCCTACATTGACTCACAGTCACGTGTATTATTCATGGCAACTATTGAACTTCAATTTTGGAATTCACATTACCGATACAAATTATGCATTTATGTACAAGCGGCACGAAGGATTGAGTGGTAGAGGAGGCAATGAAATTGCATTTTGTGTCTTAAAGATGTTTTCAAATAATCTAACTTTAAAAAAAACCACAGTATGGAGTGATGACTGCTGTGGACAAAATAAAAACAAGATGATACTTTTCATGTGGATTTATTTTGTTTCAAAGGGCTATTTTGAGGAAATAAACCATAAATTCTGATTTATGAGCTGCGATCGAGACTTTGCGATAATTGAAAAACTAAAGTGTGATTCATATCCGATGGTTCCGAAAGATTTAGAAGAAATGCTAAAAGGTGCTCGAGATAAGGGTACCTTTTAAGGTAGTAACGATGAAAAAGGAAAACTTTTTCAACATTCAAGAAGCAGCAGATATCCAATCAATATGTACCTAAAAGATTGAAATATCTAAGGCCCATTAGATAAAAATCACAAAAATAAATCCAGCAATAATAAAAATATGTCAGTCCTTCAACGATTTAGAATCGTAGAAATTTGTAAATGTTTTAAGAAGAAATTAATAAATTGTCCATTGCCAAAGTAGGATAACAGACAAAAAAAATGACTTCAAACTTAAGTTGTTCATAATAATTAGTTTTTCACTTCTCTGGTTTAAAAAAGTGTACACTTTAACGGATGTTTGCGTTATGCCTTATTTTAGATTTTTACGAAAGCCACTTAACCCCAACTAATAAGTGACAGTTGGTCCTTAAGTCTTTTGATATTTTTAATAATATTGTACTATTTTAATTTTACTAATTGTATTTCTTATACGGTTGTACACTTTTTTATGATGTAAAAAATATGTGCTACCTACTAGAAAAGACCCTTGTATCTTATTTTTCATTACAGGTCTTCAGGTGTGAAAGTCAGGCTGAGTATTGGAAGAGCGGAAGCAATCATTACAGTGCTGCATAATAAATGTTCATTAAACAATGTTACCAAGCCTACTAATACTAGACGGAATTGACTCTGAACCTGCAACGCATACACAGAATGCAAACAATGTAAGGCAAAGTCTAATAAATTGCTATTTTTCACAATTATTTAATTGGACTTAGTATTTTTTAACATTAATGTTAGATTATAATAAAATAATTCACCTCTGTATAGAACTCTTTTAATGTATTTTTATAAAAAATCACATATATACAAAATTACCGCCATTTAAGGAGTAAATGTAGATAGAGAACAACACATATGTACAAACAAAATAAAAGAACAGTAAAAGATGAAAAACATTGAAACTACCATAGCTAAAAAAAAGCGAGAGGCAGTCAAAATTATAATATCCAGTTCTTGCTGACGATTGATCTGTGGATATGCAGTTCTTGCTAGTTGCCCCCAGCACTCGTTTCTGAAACTTTTTTTTTGTTTTTAACGCTTCCAACTGCTCAGTACCCAAAGAATATTTTCCGAGCCTCATTTGGAGTTTTCAGTTTCCGATTTGACTTTCCTACCAATGCAGTGCATTTGGCCCACGTTGGATAGCTTTGCGCCTTCTAATCCATTTGGCATTGATATTTTTGCCAGTATCGATACCTTTCCCAGCATTAATACTTATCCACAGTAAAAAATGTACTTATCAAATTTAAAAAATAGTTTCTCACTTGTATTATGAAAACATGATGTATGTACCCTGCTGATGTGTCCACCATAGAGACTATTCTTTTTTTCTTACTATTTAATGTATAAACCACGCAGTACTAATATTTGTATATTATGTAGGTATATATATGATACATATTTAGGGGGCCCCTTTTTTCATTCTGCATTGGGGCCCAATTGTTTTAGTTATCCACTAACCAAGATATTCTGATCTGATCAGCAACTTCCACCTATGAACAAAAAAAACACATTAAATTTGTATAATTGATCTACTTACATACTAGAGTGTATAGTGTTTCATTGTATTTGTTTGTTTTTAACAGGTACCGCCTAATAAATTGAGTTAAAGGCAAAACAAGTGATGGCGAATTAACATATATATTTGACTCCATACTGCAGATGCCGGTTCAGACATTGTAATGCAATCAGTGTCAACTTCTGCTTCAAATGCACGTGAAGGGGAAGGTTGGTCTGACTAATGCTTCCAGAAGCAATATTTAAAATATATTAATTTATTTATATATTTATGTATGTATATACATTCGACAATATAAAATAATAGTAGAGTTATGCACCCCCAGGCAGGTCGACTAGTTGAATTGACATCAGATTCAGTTAGGCCATAAATAATCACAACATAACAGCTTAAAGTTAGGTATTTAGTTTTATTGGTATTAAGTGGTTAATTGAGGTGTTCAGGTCAAGCCATTTTTTAACAATAAGTATACCTTTTTTAAATATTGCTGACCATGTATCAGCTAGGAATTGAAGAACAGTGCCACCCGAAAAACATATAACGCTTTCATTAAAAGGGATGTTATATAGGTCATTAATATATATTAAGAACAGTATTGGACCTAATATGCTACCCAGTAGGACCCCGAAGTCAGTGGTAAGAGGATTGCTTGTGATATCTTTAATATAAACTCGTTGATTCCTGTCTGTGATGTAACTTTTAAACATATCAAGTTCTTTATGTAAAATGTATTTTGCGATAAATAAAATTTTGAATCTATTGACTCCCAAATGTCACTTCACTTTCAGTCACTTCCTTCAGACTTTCACCATCTATGATAATTGCTGGTGTGATTGGTATTCTTTTATTTTCAATGTTCAATGTATGTACAGTAAGACCCCACTTAACGCTGTTTCAATATTATGCAGTGGATTGGGATTCCTCGAAATCGCACACGGTATTGGTATTATTATTGGTATAAATATGGCAATTTTTTGTTTTTACAATGGGTGATTTCAAATAAAAAGAAAGTAAAGTGACAAGAAAAGGAATTTCACTGAAAACTAAAATGCAGGTACTCAGATGATTAGATGCAGGTAAACGGCATCTTGATATTTTTGTCTACTTCAACAATAAGTACAATTCTAAAAAATCGTATCATCAACAACTACAACCATTATGACTTCTGCAACAAAAATTACTCATTCCAGAAGCAATGTGATTGAGGAAATGGAAAAATGACTTTCCATCTGGATTGACGATGAAATTGAACGCAATATGCCATTAAGTCAAACAATTATAATGGAAAAAGTGAGAACAATTTTTAACTATATTCAGAATGAAAAAGGCGACACAAGTGAAAATTTCATAGCTAGTCGAGGGTGGTTTCATCCATTTAAAAACAGAATCAATCTCCATAACATACAGATTACTGGAGAAGCGGCAAGTGGAGATACAAAAGCAGCTGCAGCATTTTTAGTGACATTAAGAGCAATCATTGAACGAGGGAATTATCCTTCTGAATTAGTTTTCAATATTGATGAAATGGGCCTTTTTTGGAAGAAAATGCCAAAACGTACATTTTTATCCCGTGAAGTAAAGCGAGCACCAGGATTTAAAGCTGAAAAAGATCATTTAACACTTCTAATAGGTAGTAATGCTAATGGAGACTTTAAATTAAAACCAAATCTTATTAATCATCCAAAACCCCAAGAACAATAAACAAAATCATCTATACCAGTAATTTGGGAGTCTAATAAAAAATCTTGGATCACTATAAAAATTTTCCAGAATTGGTATACCAAACATTTTTGTTTGTCTGTTAAACGCCATTGCCAATTTAAAAAAACTATAACCTAAAGCTTTACTTTTGATTGATAATGCTCCAAGCCATCCAACGCACTTGTCCGACTTAACAACATGCATTCCAGTAGAAGTGGTTTTCCTGCCTCCAAATACAACTTCGTTAATCCAACCAGTGAATCAAAAAGTTAAAACTAATTATCTGTGGCGGACATTCTGACAACTGATTGATAAAACCGATGAAGAAGATAAACAATCATTAGAGGTTTTTGGAAAAACTACAATAGCATAGATGCTGTAAGACAACATCGATCTTTCCTGGACTGAGGTGACCGAGAAATGTTTGAAAAGAGTATGAAAGAATGTATGGCGATGCGAATCTCGAATGCCGGGTATAGACACAACGCAGCAAGCGCTGTTCCTATCAGACAGTGTGTGTTACGGCAAGGACATTGTACCGTTTTTTTAGTGATTTTGTAAGTATCCGCGCCACCACTATGTATTGGAGTACGTCTCCACGCCAAAGATGTGTCTACCCATGATCCTTGACCTAGCGTGACTAGCCTTTCACTTTTTGACCAACAAGGCGCATCCGTGCTTTGATTGATTGATTTGCACCTGTGCAACAGAGCGCAGATCGTCCAGACATCTAAGCGCTGATGGTTAGAATTTGTTTCATAACAGACGTTAAATAACTTCTTCACAAAAAACAAAAATGTCAAATGAGGAAGAACCTTCCTCATCACAAACATAACTTCTTTACTTAAATTTTATTTTGATTTTCATGAATGTTTTATGAATAAAAATCGATATTAGCAATAAATAAGTCTATAATTAATGTAATAAAAAAGTATTTAACAATAAATGTTACAAAATAAAACAACAAAAACTGATAAATTTTCTTAATCTCTGTTCTGTTTCACTTATCCCCATTATTTACGTGTTAATATGACCTCGTTTAACGCTGTTTCGTTTAGCGCTGGAATTTATTGGAAGGTAACCCCTGCATTAAGCAAGGTCTTACTGTACTTTCACTTTGTATTTAAATTGTGTTTTGCCTAGTATGTATTCAATGAGTTCATTTGGTTTATGAAATATAATTTTTTTGCCAATTTTCCCTAAAACGGGTGTGCTTGTAATAAACTGTTTTTCTAGCTATATAATAATAATTTGGATAATTTGTATAGCGCCATTTTCGTAAAAACTTTCACCTCAAAGGCGTTCTACACAAACTGTTTATAATTACATTATATTTATTTTTAAAATTAAAAATTGTTATTTTCACTTATGGAAATGATTTTTTGAAAAGGTGCGTTTTTAGTTTCTTCTTAAATAAAATCTATGATTCACTATTTCTTATAACGGAGGGCAAAGAGGTCCACGCTTTTGGATCTCCCACCGCAAATGCCCGTTCACTAAATTTAGACTTCTGGCTCGGTTGGTCGGTTCTACAACTCCTTCTGGGGCTGTAGCAGACGCTAACTTGAGAGTTTGACATCTATCATTCAAATTGTTTGGGATACAAAGCTCTTGAAGATAGTGAGGCACCATGTTGTGTTGTCGCTTTGTACATCAACCAGCACAATTTAAATTCAACTCTCTAGCTGATGTAAAAGGAATGTTATATGAAAGAATTCGGAATATTATCTATGCTGCTGCATTTAGAATGGATTGTAATCTATCTAGCTGAAAAATTGGCAGGCCAGCATAGATACTCTTACAATAGTCCACACATGACACCACAAATGCATTTATAAGTATACGAGCTGCTTCAAGAGGAAGATGTCTCCAAATACTTTTAATCTGTCTCAGTTGATAAAAGCATACACTGACAGTTTTGATCTGATGTTTGATTTGAAAGATCTGAATCAATGTGCACGCCCATCAACTTAACTGCAGATTTAGCATTCACAGATATTGATTCCTGTATTAAGTTTTGCCTTCTAGGTGTTGCTGTCCATAGTAGTTCTGTTTTGGATGGATTTAATGTTAGTCTATTTTGTGCCATCCACTTGCCTATTTTTTCTACGCGTCTTGTAAATTTTCCTTTTAATACCTGTCTCACCCGGCTTACAGAAAAAATAAATTTGCATATCGTCTGCATAACAGTGGACCATAAGCCGGGCGATATTATTATATATTCTATATCTTTCGTATATAAAATATACATAGTGGTCCGAGAACTGATCCTTGAGGTACCCCGATGTTAGAAGTAGATGTAGGTGAGGTTGAATTTTGAAATCGCACCAAATCTATTACAAAGATATAATTTAAGCCAACCATGTGCATTTCCATCTACTCCATAGGTTTTGTGCGTCTCTCAAGCAAGATTTGATGATCGACTGTATCAAATGCAGCACTCATATCTAAAAAAGCAAGCAGGATCAGATGCCCTGAGTCAGTAAGTGTTATAATGTCAGACAGGACTCGAACCACCCGTTTCTGTAGAATGATGCTGTACACAGATTGCACTTTGGGAAATAAAGCATTTTCTGTTAAATATATATTAAGACGGCGTGATACAACCTTTTCCATTATTTTTGAGAGGAGCGGCAGATTAGACTGGGTGATAATTCGTGAGGTCTTTGGGGTCTAGTGTAGCATTCTTAGTAGTGGAGTCACGTGGGCCATTTTCATATAGTCTGGAACACTTGATGTTTCTAACAATTTGTTTAGTAAATCTACCAAAAATGGAACAATTTCTAAATGACACTCCTTAACCCTAGAACACTAATCATAATTTTAGGTACGTTACTACTAACCATGAGTCGAACCGACTCACCCATGCCCAAAACAAGTGTAATTATGTAATTCAAAGGCATTTTTGTTTAATATTAATTTTTTTATTTAAAAAACGTATAACAATAAAATTAAGTTTTACTTTTAGTAGGTATAAAAATTGTTGCAGTTACAAATAAATGTGTGTAACTTTCGTTTTCAACAAATAAATCTTGTTTACAATCTAAAAGTAACTTTGATCATTTTAGTAACCTTGGTTTTCAAAGAATTAAAGTTCGTACTATCATTGAATCATTCCAACCAATAAAATAA